>CM066031.1:789115178-790315178 GCA_033557465.1 Ichthyophis bannanicus | reverse complement strand
TTATATACAAAGGGAGAGAGTATATTTTAAGATCAGATACCTCATGTGGATCGGATTTTGTGCTGTATGGGATTTTTTGTCCCTGTCAACTGCTATATCTGGGGAAGACAGCTCGATCCCTAAGGGTCCGTGTAGGGGAACATAAAAGTAGGTGTAAAAGGTGTGAAGCCCCAATGGTAGATCATTGTTTGCGGAATGGTCACAGCTTTGATGATCTGCGGTGTTTTGGTATTGAACAGATAAGCTCTGGCTCCAAAGGTATGACGTGTGAACAGTATTTAATATATAGGGAGCAACGTTGGATATTCATGCTGGGTACAATTATTCCAGGTGGATTGAATTTTGGTATCGATTGGAAGGCCTGTATATGATGTGGTTTATATCGCATATTGGAAGATTGGAAGGATTGGAGGATTTATATATGACGTTTTTTGGTTACATAGGTATGGTGGCGTCACTTCTTTGACGTATTTAAATGGTGGTGTCGGTAACGATTACGGATGCTGGTAAATGAAGATGTTAAGCAAGTAATGGAAAATGTGTACACTCTGATGGTATACGTGAGTTCTTTAAGAACGTCTGTTGGGTAAGATTTGTTGTTCTGTATCTTTAGAGGACGAGTGCTTTTAAGGAATGTAACATGTAAGTATAGCAAAGATTTGTTCTTTATTGTTTTTAGCTCTATCCCCTGAAGCTGCGTAGGCGAAACGCTAAATGGACGTCCAGAAGGGCGTCGGGATGGACATCTGAATCAGTGGTTTGGAAGCCTGACAGAAGAAAGGAAGTTTTGAAAGTTTTCATTTTCATTTTTTTGTATATAAGGAACCATATTGTTGAAATAATGTTTATTTGATAGATTGTTGAAAGAAATCCTGGTTTTTGAAATGTCTGGCTTTTAGGTGTGAAATATGGGGAGGGTGGAATAGGCTTAGATAGATCGTTGATGTATTTAACTTTAGTTAAAGTACCTGAAGCCAATGTATGGCAAAAGGCTTTTTCTGGAGTATTCTGAGGTCTGCCCTTCTCCACTTTGCCTTTTTGCTGAGAATTTAATGCTATGTTGAGGTGAATTAGTAGGTCTTTATCTGCCGTCATTTACTATGTTACTATGTTACTATATTCATAAATTTGTACCCAGACTCTTTAATAATATGGAAATGTCATGTCTCCATGAATAAGCAGGATATGATAGTCCTCGCATATGGGTGATATCACAGACAGAATGCAAGGGTGGGAGCAGCTCTCTACTTCTAAAACTTTTAAAAGCAGTTGGGAGTGAATCAATGCATATTTTTGCCTCATGGGACCTCCTCAGTCTTAGTTTTCCCATGGAGCTGGATGGTTGTGTCACTGCTCCAGAGGTAACACTGATGTGATTTCTCTATATGAAATTTTAAAATTTTCTGTTTTAAGATTTCCTTATTTTTACTGTATCACTGCTACAGGCCACATTTAGCCCTTAGATGTTCCAGCTGGGTTTTTTTCAGAAAATTGTTTGTTTGATTTCACCATGGCTATTATTCTACAGAATATGCCCCAGAAACTGCTCAGCAGGTTTAAGAGGTACACCAAGTGTAACAGGGCCATATCTATCACAGATACTCATAACTAGTACCTGTGATGCTTGAGCCCCCAACCATGAACCTTCTCATTGTAAACTGTATTTACAGATGACAGCAAGAAACCTCAATGGTTGTGAAGAACAGTACAAAAGGATTTTTGACATGGATAAGACCAATCCATTGATATTAACATTGGTGGCATAGGTTCCCATGGACCATGGAAGTGTAGCAGATGCTGGGGATGCATCAACATCGAGAGGATATTGATCCCACTCAATGGTTTATGGACTTTTCCTCCAAAAACTTATCCAAACCTCTTTTAAATCCAGCTACACTAACAGCTTTTACTACATCCTGTGGTAGCGAATTCCAGAGTTTTATTATGCGTTGAGTGAAAAAATATTTTCTCCTATTAGTTTTAAATGTGCTACATTGTGGCTTCAGTACGTGTCCCTTAGTCTTTCTACTTTGTGAAGGAGTAAACAACAGATCTCTATTTACCTGTTCTACTCCATTCATTATTTTATAGACCTCTATCATATCTCCCCTCAGCCGTCTCTTTTCCAAGTTGACAAGCCCTAACCTTTTAAGACTTTTCTCATAGGGATATCCTTCCATCTCCTTTACCATTTTTGTCACTCTTTTCTGTACCTTTTCTAATTCTGCTATATCTTTTTTAATATTTAGTGACCAGTATTGCACACAATATTCAAGGGTGGTTGCACCATGGAGCAAGACAGAGGCATTATAATATCCTTTGTTTTATTGTCCATTCCTCTCTTTGTGATTCCTAGCATTCTATTTGCTTTCTTGGCGGCTGCTGCACACTGGACAGAAGGTTCAATGTATTATCCATGATGACACCTAGATCCTTTTCCTGTGTAGCGGTTCTTAATGTGGAACCTTGCATCATGTAAATGTAATTTGGGTTGTTCTTCTCTAAGTGCATAACTTCGCACTTGTCCACATTAAATGTCATCTGCCATCTGGACATCCGGTCTCCCAATTTATCAAGGTCCTCTTGCAATTTTTTTTATAATCCTCTTGTGTTTTAATAACTTTGAGTAATTTGGTGTCATCTGCAAATTTGATCACCTCACTCACTATTAGATTTCTAGGTCATTTAGAAATATGTTAAAAAGCAGCAAGCCCAGCACAGATCTCTGGGGTATTCCACTATTCACCTTTCTCCATTGAGAAAATTGGCCATTTTGTCCTACTCTTTGTTTTCTATCTTTCAACCAGTTCCTATTCCACAATAGTACACTGCCTCCTATCCCATGACATTTTAATTTCTCCCTTATGAAGGACTTTGTCAAAGGCTTTCTGAAAATCCAGATACACTATATCATCATTGTTTCTATTTATTGATTTGTTTTATTGGAAATGATATTGTTGCTTTTATGGGATGAATGGGGGGAGCAGGGTAATGATTCTTCTTCCCTCCTCTATGCCTTGTTACTGAAACCTGGACTAAAGTGTCCTCCCTTCCCCACTTTGGATAACAAATGTGCCAGATTTGCCTGCAAAAAATATGGTATCCTTAGTGTACATACTAAGTGGAGAGAGGCTCAGTTTGTGGACCTAGGCAAATTCTTTTGAAAACTGTCTTAATACTGCCCATATTCTGTCTGTATCTTTTCAGAGGCATCAAATAAAGCAAATTATTTTGTTTTGTTGCTTTATTTATTTATTTATTTGTGCGTTTTTTTATACCGCCCCTTCCAGAGATCAGGAGCGGTTTACAGAAAACATGTCAAAAAAATTAACAATAACATTACATGGAACATTACATGGAACAATGTGCAACTATAACAGATACATGAAACTGAAAACAACTATTTACAAGTTTTATAACATATTTGTTTCATTTGTGAATCTTTTTGACACTTTAAACTTTCTAAATTTATACCTCAGACACATCGTCCATAAATCTCACTTTGGGACTGTACACCCTCGGCATCTCTGGTTGACTTTCCCAGCTGCTCTCGGCCAGCTGCTCTAACCACTAGGTCACTCCACTCAAAGCTCACTCACACTCTGCTGCTGCTGCTGCCATATCCAGAAGTAGGTCCCATAGTTTTCCCCATGTTATTTCTGGATAGGTGAAATGGAGCAGCCCTAGGCAGAGACCTTGAACAAAGATTCTGGGGGGCGGTAGGGAAGGGAAAGAGTGAATGTAACTATTGGGTGGCCCACAAATGGTTGCTTGCTCACAGCCCAATACAGTGTTAATCCAGCCAGTAGCATACCAAGAGTTGGGCGGTGGGTGCGGCCTGCCCTGGGTGCCGGCCGGGAGGGGGATACACCCTCAGTGGTCCACACTTTGACGGCAGTGCGCAAACTTACCTTAAAGATAGGTGGCTTGCCATGCTGCCTCCAATCCAGACTCGTGCGGCTATTCTCTCCCTGGCCGAAGTCTCGGCTGGATTGAAGTCAGCACGGCAAGCCACCCGTCTTTAAGGTAAGTTTGTCGTGCTGTCTTCAAAGTGTAGGTCTGAAGGGGGGGATGTAATGCATCACGGCATGCAGTGTGGGGGGAAGTTGCCTGCCCCAGGTTCCGAGAGGGCTCAGAATGCCACTGAATCCAGTCTTAGGGCACCATGACCCTGGGTGGAAGACCACAGCCTGTGAGATGTGGAGATGGTCCTGCTAAGAATGGGAATTGCTCTATGAGAAAATGAGTTAAAGACTGACTGCAAAGGTTAAGGTGTGGTAAGTACAAAGCCTGTGAAATAAATACAGGGCACATGCCCAACATTTGTCCTGCATTTAGTACACAGGGCAGATGCTTACTGCATGGGAGCACATTCCCTGCCTCAGGAGGTAATGCAGGAGAAACCGCAGGCTCAGTGCCAAAGAGCTGTCTCCAAATGACATAGCAGTGCAGAGAAAAAGCACACACACCGGCAGCAAGCCAAGACACAAAACAGGAGCAGGGTGTCCAAAAAACATCAAAAACAGTTGTTTATGTTGAATGGTTTCAATAAACTGTGTTTGTTGTTTTTTGGACACCCTGCTCCTGTTTTGTGTCCAAATGGCACAGCTGCAATCACAATTGACCCTGGACTCCCCCTCGACTGTTCACATATGGCCCAATTCTGATCCCGACATACATCTCCTTTGTACGTCCAGGCTGACTCGGATGTACAAAGGAAATCGTGATTCTGATCCCACAGGGCATGTCTAGCTCCGCAGGATAAGAATCGCGAATAGGCATGTGCGTGTTAGCCGGACCTGCACGTACAGCCATAGCCCGGCTAACTCAGCCAGGGCTTTTAAATGGAGCCACGGCACCATGGCGTCCTGTTGCCATGGCACTGCAGCTCCATTTAAAAGCTGCGATGCCGGCTGCCGCAAAATAGAGTTAATTTCCTGCAGCTCGAGCTCCGATCTGGCTTCCTAAGGCCAGGATCGGGCTGCAGGGAATTAACTCTTGCCCCCCCCCAGCCCCATCTGCATCCCGGAGCCAAACAAAAGAAACGTCCAGGGAAGTTATTCCACCCCCCAGACATTTTGCTAGTCCTGGATGTATAGGGCTGACATTAGAATCGAGGCATGGTCTGTGTGCATCTGTGTGTGTCATGGGGAGTAGCACAGGGTGAACATGTGTGTGTGTGTTTTGGGTAGTGTTGAGGGGTACATGAGTACTTGTATGTGTGTCATGGGGAGTAGCACAGGGTGCACGTGTGTGTGTGTGTGTGTGTTTTGGGTAGTGTTGAGGGTACATGAGTACTTGTGTGTGTGTCATGAGGAGTGCATGCATGTTTGTGCATGTCAGAGAGAGTGGTGGGGATAGGGGTATGTGAGTGTGAGTGTGCTTGTGTGTGTGCCTTGGGGAGAGTTAAGGGCACCTGTGTGTGTGTGTGTCATGGAAAGTGTTGGGGAGGGTGTGCATGTGCACCTATCATGGGAAGCTTTGGGAAATGTGTGCATGTCTTTATTGGCATGTTTGTGCTGGTGTATTTTGGCTGCTCTGTGCATATCCGTGCATTGGGGGGCTGTGGTACATGTGTGTGTTAGTGTGTGTGGTGGGGGATGTCTGTTTGTGTATTTGTGTTTGGGTGGTGGGTGTGGATGTATCTGCATGTTCCCCTGTCTCCTGCACCTTCTCTTTGTCCCTCCCACCTTCTTGTACTATTCCCCATTCTCATCCTTCACTGTTCTCTCTTTCACTCTCCCTCTTTTCCCTCCACTCATCCATGCCTCTCCCTCCCCTACTACCCAACCTAACAATCTTTCTGGTCTTTCACTCTCTCCCTCTCCTCCTTTCTTTCTTATGGTACCCAGCATCTTTTCTCCTTTTCTGTAACCCTGCCCCTTCCCTTAGGCTCCATATCTCACCTGCCCCTTTCCTTTGGTTCCACCCCTTACCTAACCCTTCACTTAGGCTCCACCCCTTCTTTCAGCCATCTTCCTTCTCTTCTGTTACAGCCCCACTCTTCTGGCTGGCGGGGCCCAGGGCCTCCCACTGGCCTTTTCAGGCTACAGCTCAGACTCTTCATGCCATTGGGACCAGGACTCCCTTCAGCTCTTCATCCTGCTGCTATGGGAGCTGGGAGAGGGGAACCATAAACATGTTTGCTTGAGCACACTTATGTATGAGCAAAAGTCCTGCCAGCTTGATCCTCGACAATGGGCACTACACTGAAGCGAAATGTGCCTAAAGGTTCCATCAGTTGTTTAGGAGTTATGACATAACATCAACAAGTACATTTCTAAATTAAAGCTACCTCTCAAAGCCAGCACCCTTGACTTTAAAGCAAAGAACCTTAAAGGTCTCCATTGTGTAGCTCTGGAAAAGAAATCAGAAAATATTCACGCATATTGCCCTAATAAAGGCTCATTAATATGTCTGGTTTCACTGAAGTTCTGTATTTCAGAGTAACATAGTAGATGACGGCAGATAAAGACCAGCATGGTCCATTTAGTCTGCCCAGCAAGATGGCAAGAGTAGGTGCACCTGTCGCTCTGTGCAGGCCACCCCTCCCCATGTCTTTGTTTTGGGGTGAACACATCACTCCATGTAGGATACCCCTATTTGTTGAGACGTTAGATGGTTCAGAAGTTATATGTTTCAGTTTATTTTGTTTTTATCCTGTTGCTGTAAAGGGATCCACTGTGTTTGTCCCATGTCGTTTTGAATTCCGTCACTGTGTTTGCCCTCACCAATTCCATCGGGAGGGCATTCCAAGCATCCACCACCCTTTCAGTGAAAAAATATTTCCTGACATTACCTTTCAATTTACCACCTTGCAGTTTCATGTTATGCCCTCTAGTTTTACAGCTTCCCCGTCTTTGGAAGAGGTTTGTTTGTTCATCATTACTCTTTAAGTATTTAAAGGCCTAAATCATATCTCCCCTGTCCCTCCTCTCCTCCAAAGTGTACATATTTAGGTCTTCAAGTCTCTTCTGATACGGCTTCTGACGTAGGCTCCAAATAATTTTGGTCACCTTCCTCTGAACAGTTTCCAGGCTTTTTACATCTTTTGCAAGATATGGTCTCCAAAACTGAACACAGTATTCCAGGTGAGGCCTCACCAGTGACTTGTACAGTGGCATAAGTACCTCTTCTTTTCTGATGTAATCCCTCTTTGTATGCAGCCTAACATCCTCCTGGCTTTTGCCACCGCCTTGTCGCACTGTTTTGCACCTTGAGATCATCAGAGATAATCATGCCAAGGTCTTTCTCCTGAACCATGCACACTACCCTCTCGCTCCCTATCACGTACATTTCCCTTGGGTTTCTGCTACCCAAGTGCATAACACTGCACATTTTTGCATTAAATCGTAGTTGCCAAGCTTTAGACCATTCTTCCAGCTTTTGTAGATCTTTCCTCATGTTAACCACTCCCTCGGGGGAGTCCACTCTGTTGCAAATTTTTGTGTCATCTGCAAAAAGACAGACTTTTCCATTCAGTCCTTCCGCAATATCACTCACAAATATATTGAACAGTGCCGGGCCCAGGATCAAACCCTGGGGCACCCCGCTAATCACCTTCCTTTCATCCGAGTGAGCTCCATGTACCATCACCTTCTGTTGTCTGTCAGTCAACCAATTTCTAATCCAGTTTACCATCTTGGGACCCATCCCCAAGCTACTGAGTTTATTGACAAACCTCCTATGAGGAACAGTATCAAAGGCTTTGCTGAAATCCAGGTAGATGACATGCATTGCATGCCCCTGATCTAGTTCCTTGGTCACCCAGTCAAAGAACTCAATCAGATTTGTTTGGCAAGACCGTCCTTCGGTAAAACCATGTTGCCTCGGATCTTGCAACCTGTTGGTTTTGAGAAAGTTCACTATTTGCTCTTTCAGGAGCGCCTCCATTACTTTTCCCGCCACCGAGGTAAGGCTCAGAGGCCTGTAGTTTGACACTTCTTCCCTGTCGCCACTTTTGTATAGAGGTATGACATCAGCCATTCTCCAGTCCTGAGGAACCTCTCCTGTTTCCAAGGATCTGTTGAAGACATCCTTTAATGGTCCTGCAAGAACCTCTCTGAGCTCTTTCAGTATCCTGGGATATATCCCATCCGGTCCCATGGCTTTGTCCATTTTCAGTTTAGCAAGTTTTTCTAACACCTCATTTTCTGTGAATGGTTTGGTATCTACTTCATTCCCATTTTTATATTTGGGAGTCACAGCTGGTCCATCTCCAGGATTTTCTTTAGTAAAAACAGAGCAGAAGAATTTGTTTAGCAATTTCGCTTTTTCTAAGTCACTTTCCACGAGTCCTTTCCCAGCACTTCTGAGTCCTGCAATTCCAACTCTGATCTTCTTCCTTTCCCGAATATACCTGAAGAAAGTTTTCTCGCCACCCTTAACATCTTTAGCCATCTTTTCCTCTGCCTTTGATTTTGCTTTCTTTATTTCTCTTTTTGACTCTTTGATCCTGTATTCATTCCTATGTTCTTCTGTTTGCAAGCTTTTGAATTTTGCAAAAGCTGTGTTTTTTGCCTTTATTTGAGCAGCCACTTCTTTGGAAAACCAAATAGGATTCCTTTTCCTCTTGCGTTTATTTACTTTTCTTACATATTTATCTGTTGCCCCTTTTATTGCCCCCTTTAGTTTAGCTCATTGCAATTCCACTTCCCTTATCTCTTTCCACCCCGTCATCTCCTCCTTTAGGTACTCGGCCATTTTATTGAAGTCAGTGTTTTTAAAGTTTAGGACTTTGAACTTGCTATGATTGGCCTGTACCATGGCTTTTATCTCAAACCACACTGTGTGATGATCGCTGTTGCTCACAGGGGCACTCACGCAGACATTCGACACGTTATCACTGTTGGTGAGCACTAAATCCAGCGTTGAGCTTTCCCTGGTTTCTTCCATCACCATTTGTCTAAGTAATACATATTGGAGAGCATCCACAATTTTTTTGCTTCTTTCCAGATGTGCAGAAGGAGTAATCCAATCCACATCAGGTAGATTAAAGTCACCCAATATGATCACTTCCCCCTTTGTGGCTATCTTGGCAATATCTATAATCAATTTGTTATCTCTCTCTTCAATTTGAGACGGAGGTCTGTAGACTACAGCAGTATGGATGACAGTGCCATCTCATTTTTCCAAAGCATTCCAGAGCGCTTCTTCTTTTCCCCATGTCCTCTGCATTTCAGTAGCTTTAATGTTGCTTTTGACATACAAGGCTACTCCTCCTCCTTTTCCATTTTCTCTGTCTCTTCTGAATAGATTTTAGCCAGCTATGGCTATATCTCAATCATGCGATTCATTAAACCATGTTTCTGTAATGGACACAATGTCCAAACCCATTTCCACCATTAGGGCTTCCAGGTCCAGAACTTTGTTGGCTAAGCTTCGAGCATTTGTGCTCATTGCTTTCAAGCATTTACTTGGCTTGTGTGTATTTTGCATTTCAATCAGATTCTAGCACAAAAGCAGTACCAATGTAGTTCTCTGTTATTACTTCTAGTGAATTCTCTAGTAACCCAATTAAATAGAACTCCAGAACTGATCTTTCCCATGATCTTCAGCTGTATCATTTTCTCCACTTCTATTGAGTCAAATCATATGCCTGAAAAACAGGGGATACATTTTTAGCTAGAATTTTTAAATACTCTTGCAGATGCTTCTTCACCATATCCATAGGTGGTATCAATGGTGATTTGGGGACATTTAAAAATCTCAACTTGTTCTTTTTTGTTAATTCTCTAAATTCTCTAATCTTTGCGGTAACATCTCATTGTTTCTCACTTGGGCCACATTTAGTTTCCTAACTTCAGACATCTGTGCATCTAGCTTATCCATTCTGGCAGTATGTTGACCCAAGACCTGTTTTTGCTCAGTCCGAGATATAGAATTTTTCTTATGGCCCTCCTTAAATTTCCCAGCCACTAACAAAAGGTTAGAATCCAAGCACTTCAATGCATCTTAAAGAGATTCCACAGTTACTACAGCCAGTCTGTTAAGCCCATCAAGACCCAATTTTGTAATGCTACCACTTCTGTCTGCAAAAAGTTACCCAGCACTATACCTTGAGGATGTTCCTCACTCCATACCATATCAAGCTCCAATAGGGAGGTAATCACATTGGGTGCCCCTCAACACTGCTGAGTATCTCTTGGTGATATGCATTTGCATAATCAATGGATCCCCCTTTGGCTACAGCATGTCCAGATCACGAGGGAAGGGTGGTTTGCTTTCTTTTTGGGGCTAAGCAATGCCCCAGTGATGCTCCATTTCGCAGACAAAGCTGCATATTCGGCCAAAGTCACAGCTACTACCTGACAGGACAAGATGCCATAGTCTTCCAGTGTTGCTTGAACCATCCAGAGGGGTTGCCCCTACATGAAGGAGTATGTCCAGGATTTTTTTCCCCATTACAAGCAATAGTGAGCCAAGATAGCAGGTGTATATGAGGCAGACAAATGATGCTCCCACCCACTCTATAAGGCAATGCCGGAGTAGAGTCTGACAAAAAATAAGTTTGGGAATAGAAAATGTTGCACTATTTAGAGTTCGGGAACTGCTGGTCCTAGCGGTGCAGACATCAAAAGATATGGAGTATGGGGGATGCCATTGAAGTCCTATATGGATGCATGACATCAAATACATTTGTTTTATTTTCTAACAGAAGCTTTAAGCTGTCTGTTTTTGAAATGGCTGTTATATCATGTTCTCATGGAGTGTGATACTAGGGTGCTATTCCCCATATTCAACAGGTTTTCAATATCAGCTAGAGAGTGGCTATCCTCAGCAGCATCTCCATCCATGCCCCCCCCCCCCCCAGAAGGTAGAAGATCTGAGCTGGAAATTGAGCCCAGGTCCCTCTGTATAATGGTGCACAACATTGTTACTCAGCTACCAGACCAGCCTGACTTGTAGATTTTTTTAAAAATTTGATATTGATTGGAGTATTTCATCTGTAGGAACAGAAAGGAGATCCTGGACTTCTTTCAGTGGAGCCTCTTCAGACCGATACCTTTTTGTTGTTATAGACTATGTTTCAAGGTGTTTGAAGATCCTCTACATCTGGGGTCTCAAACACGCGGGCCGTGGGCCGCGGGCCGCATGCGGCCTGCGAGAGAACTTTGTGCGGCCCGCGACGGAGGGAAACCGCGTGAGAGGGAAATGCTCTCTTTGTGGCTTGAAAAGCCCACCGCTGATGGAGCAGACTCAGGGCTCTTCCGGGCAGAGGGGAAGGGGCCACGGGACAGCTGATTCTGCCTGCTGCCACGGCTGCAGCAGCAGAAGCTAGGTTTTTTTTTTTTTAATTGACAGTTGATTCTGCTGTTGCCACGGCGGCAGCGGCAGCAGAAGCCAGGTTTTTTTTTTTTTTATTTACCTGGGCTGATGGGGGGGTAGGGGGGGTTAGGACTGGAAATGGGCTGATGGGGGTTAGGAAGGACTGGAGGTGGGCTGATGGGGGGGGAGTTAGGACTGGTAATGAGCTATGGAGGGGCTAAGACTGAAATGGGGTAATGGGGGGTTAGGACTGTAAGTGGGCTAATGGCAGCAGGGGGGGGGTTAGGACTGGTAATGGTCTATGGGGGCTAAGAATGAAAATGGGGTAATGGGAGGGTTAGGACTGGAAGTGGGCTGTTGGGGGCTTAGGACTGGTAATGGGCTATGGGGGGGTTGCTAGGACTGGAAATGGGCTTAGTGGGGGGGGAGCTAGGACAGGAAATGGGCTGATGGTGGGGCTAGGATAGGACTGGAAATGAGCTGATGTGGGGACTAGAACGGAGCGGATACTGGGTGGGGCAGGAACTAGAAGGGAGCTGATGATGGGGGAGGATTAGAATGGGATGGGGCTGGGAGAGTGAAATGGAGAGGGGAAAAATATTTTGTTTGGAAGGGAAGAAAAATCTACAATTGGCTGGGTATTGGGAGAGTAAGTAGTGATTGAGGATGGAGGGGTAAAATTTGAGTGGATGAAATAGGAATGAGGAAGGAGCAAAAGGAGAAAGATCAGTATGTTAAAGCAGATGTAGAGAGAGAATGGAAAAAAAAACTAGAAGAGAGAAGAAAGGACAAATGGAAAGCAGACGATGGAGAGTTAGCAGAAGACACGAAGAAACCAGAAGAAAGTGGCTGGAACAATTGCAACTGAAAAAAATGCACAAAATGTAGAAAAATATCTATTTTGAATTTATTAACTGGAATATGTCAGCTCTGGGAAATGTGCATCATTAACGTCTGCGCTTTGTATGGTAACATTATGCAAATATATATGCAAATGAGGCCCCGTGTCTTATGCAGCCCGCGGGTTACAAGTCCTCATTTGGCCCTCAAAGCAATTTGAGTTTGAGACCCGTGCTCTACATTATTGATACCAAAAGTCAATAAGTAGTGATGAAACGGAAGGCCATTTCTTCACGGAAAAGGTGGTGGATGCATGGAATAGCTTCCGAGTGAAGGTGGCAGAGATGAGGACTCTATCTGAGTTCAATAAAGCATGGGGCATGCACAGAGGATATCTAAAGAAGATTAATGGATTGTACAGTAGAGCTTAGTAATTGGTACTGATAGGCAGACTGGATTTGAAGTATGGTCTTTATCTGCCATCATTTTCTATGTTTCCATGCTTCATTTTTGATAAGTTTGATATTCCTGAATTGTTTGTAACTGATATTGACCCTCAGTTTATTTGCAAGATGTTCCAGCAGTTTGAGTCAGAATCTCATGAAACATGTCTCAACAAGCTCTGACTTTCCCCAAGTCAATGGCCAAGAAGAATGAGCAGTCCACCTTGCCAAACATATTTTATAACAGACAGATTCACAGATAGCCCTCCTGATCTACAAAGCAACTACACTGGGCCAAAGGCCCGGCAGTACAGATGGGGTGCCAAATTACAGGCCAATGTGTTAAAATTTGCACACAGGTTAGCTCGGCTTTTGCCTACAATTTTGTGTGCTACAAATGCAGAAAGGAGGTTTGAGCATTAGCTAATTGTGCAAAGCCTCAGGAAGACAACAGTGCACAGCACATTTAAATAGATGGTAAAGAGCCAATTAGCTATTCAGTAAATGTAGAGAAGTGCTCAGAAGTCCATAAGGCTGATTTCAGTGCTGAAAGTTTAACACACGAGTCTGTACGTCAGGCTTCATCTCTACCTCTTTTCAAATCCATGCTAAAAGCTCACCTCATTGAGGCTGCTTTTGGATCCTGATCCGCTTAGTCTCCTATGTGTCTCCTTAACCTTCCCCTGTTTGTATCCTTGTTCTCAGCTGACAGAAAGGTTTAAATTGTTGTTTTTACAAAAGTATCCATACAAAGGTGATAAAAGAATGTAAAGTGTTATTTTTACAGAATGATCACATCAGCATGTACTACCATAAAAAGGGGTCAGAAGAACAAGGAAAACTGCATTCTTGAATATGGTCTGTCATGTAAGAATATGGAATTATGTTAAATAAAGTAAAAGAATAAATAAAGGGGATGAGCAGAAACCTACGTGTGCTGCCTGAGCGCAATAGATAGGTCAATAACACTGTATTAGTTAGCCAATAAGATACTGGGGGTAGGGGCCTGTAGATTTGACAAAGGTATAAATGTCACTGAAATATGTCAAGGGGTGTGCCTCTACTTGGACACCTGTTGCTGCAGGTAAAGGTGTTTATTACATCAGCTAACGAGTAGAGAGTGTCTTTTACATGTTATCTGTACAGCGCTGTGTACGCCTTGTAGTGCTATATAAATGATCAATAGTAGTAGTAGTAGGAATAAAAGGTTAGCTCATTGGTCTGTGGTCAGTGCTTCTGAGGAATTTATACCTCTTCCTCCTTTTATTGTGGGTGTAAGGATTTACAACTTTTTTTCTGGCTTTGTTGAAGGGGAGTAGTGAAAAATAATGGTGGAAGACATATGCTGGGACAATGTTACGGGAACGTGCTGGAATGCTATCTTACATATAAACAGCACTATCATTCTGTGCAGAATTTACATACAGAATAATATTGGTGTTTATGAACACTGATTCTGCGCAGAATAATAGTGCTGTTTATCCACCAGACAGCATTTCAGCTAATGCGCATGAGTGCCGACCAGTTTTCTTTGTGTGCAAGATATAGGTGGCACATGTGTCTTGCATGGTGTCCTTATTTAGTGGGGACTTTTTTTGCACAACGTATTTGCATGCTATTTGGAAAAAGCATTGGGAAACAAAGTTTTGCGTTAGATTTCTGTTAGGAAGTCATGCGCTGAACTTTAGTGCACGGCTCTAACTCAAGGTTTCTGCATCGGTCCATTAGGGTCTTCTCTCAGCTGCCTCCAGCTGAGGGGAGGAGTTAGTGGAAGCAGCCAAATAATGATAGGGAGAAAGCCATAACAGATGATTTGTAAGAGGAGTGCTGAGGAGAAAGGAGCAAAGTGGAAAATTGACAGTGCAAGTGAGACAGGAGAGGGGAGATGGATAGTGCAATGGAGGGTGAGCACTGAGAGGAATGAACATGAGGGAGGAGAAACGGAGAGAGGTAGTGTGGGAGAAATGTGTCCATCTACACTCCTACCCTTATGGTTTATGGTTTATTAAAAGGCTTGATATACCTCCCCTCAACAAAGTATCGTGGTAGTTTACAGCAAAATAATAATAAAAGGCAATAGAAAAGAAAAAGAATGCATTCTAAGATCGAACAGAAGGATAGAGATATAAGAAGTAATCAGGGGAGGGGGCTAGAGCTTCCAAGTGTTCAGGGAATATAATAGGGAGGGCTGTTCTTATTACTTACATCCTTAGGTAATACCTGGATAAATGTTAGTGTTAAAAGCCTGTTGGAAGAGGTGTGTCTTAAGTGCTGCTTTGAATTTCTGAAATGATGACTCAAGGCATAGGGCTGATGGAAGTGAGTTGCATGATGCAGGGCTGAGAAAGAAAAAGGTAGAATTGCGGGTGCTGTCTAGATGGGCGTTTGTTGGGGCCAGCAGATAGAGACGGTGTGCATGTATGGAACAGAGTAAACGCATAGGTGCAAATGAGATAATATGGGAGGATAAGTAAGCAGGAATACTGGAATTGAGGACCTTATAGATTGTAATGAGTAATTTACATTGAATATGATAAGGGATGAGGAGCCAGTGAGACTTGATGAATAATGGGGTAAGATGCTCATATCGGGAGGAATGATGAAGCAAGCGGATGGCTGTATTTTGGACTGATTGAAAGCGTTTTAGTTGATATTGTGGGAGACTGGCATAGGTGGTATTACAATAGTCCAAATTTGAAATGACTGAAGAAAGGAGCAGAGTGGTGATAGCAGCTAAGGGCAGAAGAGCGCGGAGAGCTCGAACCTGGCACAGGGAATAGAAACATCGATGGATAGTAGAGCTAATGTGAGAGTGAACATTAAGAGCAGGATCAAGAACACCACCTAAATATTTGAGAATTTGAACAGTTGGGACGGTAATGGCACAGCAAGAAAACTTGTTTCACATGATTCAGGTGCGATGTTAATTGCTCAACCAGGCACGGCAAGAAAGCTTGGATTCAGCTTGCTGTCTTTGAGAGAAATGAGGTCACCCATGTACAAACGGCAGGCAGAGACAGAGTGGCATACCGAGGAGAAGAAAGTGAGCCGGGAGAGCTGTGGCCATAATCCTCCCACAAGAATTGGTACACAAACACTCAACACATACTGCTTCATCCTAAAAATACATAGATCTGACGTACATACTTACTTTCTCCTCCTACACACAGTAAATCCACCTCCTCATACACACTCTCTTCTTGCCATACAAAGACACCCCCACATCCTTCCAGCACCCCTGAACTCCTCATGCACACCCTTCCTACCTCTTCTAGCACCCTCACCCCACCCCTTCTTCATAGACACAAATATACACACTGCAGAACACCACTTGCCTCCATCACCCTACTATGATGCATTCCACCATGCTTCTTCTCATCGCCCCCACACAGTTTGTCAAGAGAAGGAGAAATGTGACATTGTGTTTCGCTGTAAGTGTGCACGTTTCAGCTTGTTTTAATTTGTAGACCTATTTATCCTTGTCGCCTTTTTGTCTTCGGACTGGGTAAATTGAGATCTTGATTATTTTGCCACAACAATCTCACTCAAAAATGGCTATTTGCAAATGTCAGTACATAGAAAACAAACCAAGAGATGAGGCTACGGTTTCTATCTTTCACATACAAAAAAATTCATGAAATTTCACCAAGCCAAACACCACCTCTGTATATCCTCTGATGCAAAAGACAAGAGCAAATATCTGAAAGTACTAACCAAATCATTCAAATAAGAAGGTTAAAACCCTAATAT
Source organism: Ichthyophis bannanicus (assembly GCA_033557465.1). Classification (NCBI taxonomy): domain Eukaryota; kingdom Metazoa; phylum Chordata; class Amphibia; order Gymnophiona; family Ichthyophiidae; genus Ichthyophis; species Ichthyophis bannanicus. Next base: position 790,298,877 of record CM066031.1, on the reverse strand, counting down.
TATCTCTGCTTAGATTAACACATAACCCTTGAAGGACTAGAAAAGGGGACTGTTATTTCTGGAGAGAGATCTGCAATTGTGAGTATATACTTCTAGGAATTTTCTGAAAGGAATTCTTTCTATTAAAGCTAATTAATCTGTGAACCCACTATTTTTTGTTAAATCAGTCAGGGCCTAGTAGCAGCAGTTTAAGTTTAAATTTAAAACACAGAAGAGAAGGTCCTGGTTACATTTCATACCCAGCAGAGAGCTGATAGTTTAAATGTAATAGTCAGTCAGGGCCTAGTATCAGCAAAGTACTTTTAGTTTAAATTTAAAACACAGAAGAGAGCTTTCTGGTTAAATTTTGAACCCAGCAGAGAGCTTGTAGTTTAAATTTAATAGTCACTCAGGGCCTAGCATCAGCAAAGTACTTTTAGTTTAAATTTAAAACACAGAAGAGAGCTTTCTGGTTAAATTTGGAACCCAGCAAAGAGCTTGTAGTTTAAATTTAATAGTCACTCAGGACCTAGCATCAGCAAAGTACTTTTAGTTTAAATTTAACACACAGAAGAGAGCTTTCTGGTTAAATTTAGAACCCAGCAGAGAGCTTGTAGTTGAAATTTCATAATAAGTAAGAGCTTAGCAGCAGCAAAGAGCTATAATTTAAATCAAATCAGAATATAGCTTACCTCAGCAGCACAGGACAGAATACTGTGTAGCAGCCCTCTTTTAATGTGTTATTGTGGAAAATTGCAAGAGGATCTTGGTAAATTGGAAGACTGGGCATCAAAATGGCAGATGAAATTTAATATGGATAAGTGCAAAGTTATTCACCTAGGGAAGAACAACCCAAACTATGGTTACACTATGCAAGGTTCCACATTAGGAACCACCACCCAGGAAAAAGATGTAGGCGTCATTGTGTATACCATGTTAAAACCCTCGGCCGAGTGTGCAGCGGCGGCCAAGAGAGCAAATAGAATGCTAGGTATGATAAGGAAAGGAATGGAAAATAACATAAAAGATATTATAATGCCTCTATATCGTTCCATGGTGAGACCGCACCTTGAATATTGTGTGCAATTCTGGTAGCCGTATCTTAAAAAGGATATAGTGTTATTAGAAAAGGATCAGAGAAGAGCCACCAAAATGGTAAAGGGGAAGGAAGGATACTCCTATGAAGAAAGGCTAAAAAGGTTAGGGCTCTTTAACCTGGAAAAGAGACGGCTGAGGGGAGATATGATAGAAGTCTATAAATTAATGAACGGAGTGGAACGGGTAAATGTAGATCGATTGTTTACCTTATCAGAATATAGAAAGACTAGGGGACATGCAATGAAGCTACAGGGTAAACTATTTAAGACTAATAAAAGAAAATACTTTTTCACTCAACGTGTAATCAAACTCTGGAATTTGTTACCGGAGGATGTAGTAAAGGCTGTTAGTGTAGCCTGGTTTAAAAAAGATTTGGACAAGTTCCTGGAGGAAAGGTCCATAAACCATTATTAAGAAGGGACCCAGGATATCAATGCTTGACCCAGTACAAGCATTGTGGAATCTGTGTCTTTTGGGGAAACTGCTAGGTGCATATGACCTAGATTGGCCACTGTTGGAAACAGAATACTGGGCTTGATGGACCTTGGTCTGACCCAGTATGGCATATCTTATGTTCTTATGTAAAAACAAAGAGAAATAATTAAATATCTGCAATATCTGCTCCTGGAAGATGAATCATTTGAAGAAATATCCCCTGCTCCTTCAGTCTTAGCTTTCTGGCAAACAAGGACCAATGAGAATAAAATAAGAAGCCCTGAAAAATATCACATGACAAACTATACCATCATCACATGTAACCATGGAAGACACTGAGGGTAAAGGATCATACACTTGAATATTTACCATCGTAGGATATATTATCCAATGCAGAAAATGCACAAACTATTTAAAGCTGGTTATACAACGTAACTTAAATGTGCAGACTGTGGAAGAAATTGGAGTAAACTATACTCTAGAAATTACCTGAAGAAATCAATCTAATATATTATAGTTATCCCATACAATTGTAAGTTGTCCAAAGTTAAAAGATGTTTATCAGTGATCCTAAGTTGAAGTACACACTTGGCTCAGAGCACAAACTTCTGGCCTGGATCTAAGTATCAAGAGTCAAAACCATAAATAGTTGTTGCTAAATAGCCCAAAATCTCCTCTCAAGCTTGAACCCTGATATTTAACACTCCAAAGAGCTCAGAGAAGCTCTGGCTAACAGCTGTCTGGACTGGTGAGCTCCTTTGTCTACCCAGCAGTTCCACATCATCTGCCCGGGCCACTCAGGAAAGGGAGTTACAAACATAATAGTGATCAGTGCAATAGAACTCGTGGTGAAAAGGTTTTAGGAACAATTTTAGGGACTCATATTCAGCCTGTAGCAGATGCTGTGAGTAAAAGCAGATCCTAGCAGCGGTATCTGGATACTGGCCAGTGCTGGCACCAGTTTGCTTAGCACTTAGGGCAGCTTTTTTGCCATCCTAAGTTATGCTGGAAATCACCACTATCCAGATAAGTGCCAGCTCTGCCCATGGACCGCCTTGGCACTATCTGGACAGTGCTGAGGCTGTCAGAAGAAACACTCAGTGGCACTATCCAGAAGGTGTCAGTCAATATCCCTCTCAGCGGGACGTACCCGGCTAGCACGTCTTGCTAACCAGATACTGTAAGTCCTGTTGAATATTGACCTGTTAATATCCACATTATACATTATAGTGGAACTTACTGTGCTCCAAAACTACTGTCCTGACTTCAATCAATACCAAATCAATAATTTTTTGATCAGATGCTAATACCTAATACCAAGTTAGAGATTTACACTTTATAAAATACTGAAATCTTGAAGTCAAATAACATTAGGCAGCACATTTACTAAAGGCTGCTAACTGGTTAACGTGCATTTTAGCATGCGGTAACTGCCAGCCGAGAACACTAAAGCACATGCATGACAGCTACCAGCAGTAAGAGGCCATCGAGCACTAGGGAGGAAAGTGGGTGGGTGGGGGCAGAGTGTGGGTGTGGATAGCATGTTACCGCTAGCACGAAGGTAACTAGTGCGCACCCAGCAACAATCTCACAATTAATGTGAATGCACTTAACAGTACCTCTATGGGTGTCATTGGATGTACCCACGTTAAATGCACTGCACAGTCCAGTGCTCGATTGCGCGCTAAATACTGGGAACTTGCTGGGCATGGCCCCGACAGGTGGTACATGAAGGTTGCACTTACAGCATACTAGTTTTGCCGCTAATTGCACGGTAAGTACAAACCTTTAGTAAAAGGGCTCCTAAGTAATGTTTTAAGGCATAGAATCTGAACAAAAAGCATGCCAATATTCTGTTCTTATGTAATGAATCCATTTTACCATACCTCAGTGAGAGGGTATTATGATAAAATCATTGAAAAGTGTGTCTGGATTACTGAACTAGGTTCAAAGGTGAGTTTATTTGCAGTGAGTTAGTGGCCTCCTGATAGCTCTGCTTGGGCAGCTGCAGTAAGTGAAACTCACTGGCCTCCATTCTGAAAAGTGACTGACAGTTAGATTGATCTAATTAGGCAGCTCAAAAAAATCAATTCACTATTAGCTCAGACTGCAGGAACTGAGAACTAAGACTCAGCTAGAGTACCGTATCCTAAAGCACAACAACATAATCTGGTTGCAAAAGCAATCTACTTCCGGTCACACTGCCAAGAAAACCCAGAAGCTTTTGGGTTGCCAGGAGTCAGCACTGACTCAAAGACACACATTGCATTTTGCACTAAGAATATGGTATAGGATATAAAACAAACAGCCTAAGGGGGTTATGTTAATTGCATCGCCACATGTAAAAACCAGCATTCACATGTAAATGCCATTTTAGAACAGGGGCTTTTTAAATGTGGGGCTACTTACCACGTGTAACGATCCTGAAGACATGATGAGGGCAGGGGGAGGGGTAATTTTGGGCTTCCTACAAGATAGAATTCTCATTTCGCATAGGAATTCCATGTCTCCAGGGAAAATTCTAGATGTCTACATTTACAGCTGCTCTGAAGCACATATAAGGACATGCTGGCGGGGTAACTGTCATTAATGAGGCCTAGGCCCCCCAATCACACTTTCCAGAACTCAACATCTGCCCCCACCCGACCTCAATCCCACCCCCGCCTCCTCCACGGCATACAAGCCTTCCTATCATCTCCAAAACATTTGATCCTTTGCAAAAGCAGCCTCACACCCGGGGATGACCCTTTCACCCCCAGCAACAACCCCCCCCCCCCGAGAACCCCACCAGCAGCACCCTCTAGGGGTAATTGTGCCAGTTTGGATCCAGGTGCAGCAAAAGCAGGCGCAAGTGGGTATTGTTCCAGCTCTGACTAGACACCAAGGACCCTGGTAAGGCTGGGGAGAAGGGTTGGGAGTAGGGAGATTGGGGTGCTGCTGGTGGGAATGTTGAGGAGGAGGTGTTGTTGCTGGGGGAGTTCATGGCAGGGGGAGGTTGTTTTACAGAGGATTGGATGCTTTTTATTTATTTATTCATTTAGTAGGTTTTCTATACCGACTTCTCTTAAAATCAAAGCAGTTTACAACGTAACTTGTGAATTTTACATAAAACAGTGGGAAAGGGGGCATGCAAGGGATTGGTTCAAACTATTTACAGAATGAGCTATTTACATTATAGTAAAAAAGATTCTTAATTGAATGGGTGGAGGGGGTGGAGCTGGAGTCAGAAGGGAGTTAGGAGGGGTGGAGGGAATGACTAGCTGGAGTAAGGGCCTATATTCTTCTTGCTACATGATGTCTCCAAAATGATCCACATACAGAGTTGTTTTTAGCTTCTTCTGGAAGTCCTTGGAGTCCAAGGTGGCTCTTAGAGAGTCTGGGAGGGCGTTCCATAGCGCCTGGGCAGCCAGGGAGGAAGCTCATCCGGATGTGGAATGGTTGGATATGGCGTATGCGCCGGGGGTTGTGATGGTGTCGGTAGTGATGCGCCTTCTGGGTCTTGAACAGTTCTTCATATTTATGAGGTTCTTGAGTATGTCGGCTGAGATTAATTGCTTGATTTTAAAAATGTTCAGAACAGATTTATATTTGATGTGGGAAGTAATGGGGAGCCAATGAAGGTGGTTCAGTAGGGGGGTGATATGGTCGTATTTAGATGAACCAGTTATTATACGGGCCGCGGTATTCTGTTCTCCAATCAGCACGGACTGGAAGTGACGCGGCCGCGCAAAACATGTCCGCATCCCCTCAAGGTGGCCAGCCTGTATTTAAATGTGCCTGGGAGCCTGAAGTGCTCCTTGGGCGAGCTCCTTTGGGTGAGTCTGAGGGCGAATGCCAGGGCCCCCCTCCTGCTCACTCCTGACCCACCTCTGCACCTCTGCTACCCAGCCCCTTCCTACTCGGATTCTCTCCTCAAGGTAAGTCCTTCTCCTCCTGCATCCTGCTCGCGTCTGCTACTGTGTGGTGCTCTCTGTTGCTTCTGTGCATGTGCATGTGTTCCATCCCAGTTCACTGGGGCCACCACCTCCCCCCCCCCCCTCTGGCAAGAAATCCCCTTCACGTCTTAGCAGCTAGAAACCCTCTCAACCTTATTCCTTGCATGTCCCCACCTAAGTACTCTGGAGTTGCCTCTCCTCCATCCCCAACCACAACCCTTTCATGTGCTCTACTTAATTGTCACTCTCTACGTGCCAAAGCCATCCCCGTCCATGACCTGCTTCACCATCATCCACTTGATACTCTATTCCTCACAGAAATCTGGCTTCGGGATGCAGAGGAGCCCCTTCCCCCAGACTACCTTGCCTTCTCTACTCCCCGTCGTGGTAGAATTGGTGGAGGAGCCGCAGTTCTCTTTTGCTCCCACCTTCCTATCCAGGAGCTCTCCTCTCCATTCCTTCACTATCCTGAGTCTCTCCTCCTCCATTTTGGCTCCTCCCCTGCCCTTCACTTCCTTCTGGTTTATGCTCCCCCTTCCCTCCAGTCCCATCTTTGGGACTCGCTTCTCCTTACCCTCACTGAGGCTTCACTCCACTTCCCCCATCTCTTAATCTTAGGAGATTTCAATGTACACTGTGACTACCCCACCAGATCCCGTGATACCTCTTTTCTTACCCACATCGCCAACCTCTCCCTTCAGCAGCATGTTTGTAGTCCCACCCACTTTGCTGGCCACACCCTCGACTTAGTTCTATTTCATCAAAACTCTCCCTTTGCCCCATCTGCCTTCCGCTCTCTCCCGATCCCCTGGTCTAATCATTATTGTCTCCTTTTCTCCATTTCCTGTCCCTCCCCCTCCCCATCTTGTTCCTCCTCCCCCGGATCCCTCCCTTCCTTGGCGCATCGTATCAATGTCACGACTCTCTCACGTTTCCCTCCCTCCGATTCTCTCTTCCCCGCCGACTTTCATCTGCTCTCTCCCGATTCCCAAGTCCAGCTCTGGAACTCCACTCTCTCAGCCACTCTGGACGACCTTGCACCTCTTCACCCTGTTTCTGGAACATTACGCCCTCATTCCCACCTATGGTATCACCTTGGCCTCCGCCTTCACCGCTCCTACCTCCGTCGGGCCGAGCATCTCTGGCTTAAAAACCCCTCCCCCGATACTCCGGCTCACTATCACGATTGTCATCGTCATTGCCGTTCCCTTCTGCATTCCAGCAAATTAGCCTACTTCTCTGACCGAATATCTTCCGCCTCAAGCTCCTCCCGCCAGTTTTACTCTATTTTGCACTCCCTCTCCCATCACCGGTCCTTTGCCTCCACAGCTCCTCCTCAGCCCACTCCCGACCCAGCTCTTCTTGCTATACACTTCACTGATAAGGTCCTTTCCTTATGCTAGTCTTTCCCCTCCTGCCCCTCTCCACTCTCTCCTACCCCTCTTGTCTCCTTGCCCGCTTCCCCTTCCTCTGATCATACTGGCCCCATCTTCCCCCATCTCTGGTCATCCTTCCATCCTATCACTCTTCCAGAGTTAACTAAGATTTTAGCTTCCACCCGCAAGACCACCTGTCCTTCCGATCTTATTCCTTCCATCTGGCTCTCTGACTCTTCTCTGGCCCTTGTCCCCCTCATTCTTTCCATGTTCAATTCCAGTCTTCTTACCGGTTCATTCCCATCCCTCTGGAAACATGCCCTAATTAGACCCATTCTCAAAAAGCCCACCCTGGATCCCTCTGTCCTTGCAAACTGGTGTCCTATATCTAACCTCCCATTTCTCTCCAAGCTCCTGGAAAAACTGGTCTTTTCTCACCTTGATGCCACCCTTTTCCTTCATTTATTTTATTTTTTTATTTATTTATTTATGCTTATTTCTATACCGCTTTTTCCAAAGATCAAAGGCGGTTTACAGGTAACATTTAGTGAACATGGTTTTACATAGAACATCATTTTTTTCATAACTATGTACAGTTAACATGATAAACGATAACATGGAACATTGTTACAGAACTAAATACAGTTTAACATGGATTATTGTTACAGAACTATATACATTTTAACATTAGTTAGTAATGCTTTGTCTATTTACATTGATTCTTTGCTAAATTAAGCTTTGTTTCTTAAATGTAGTGAGTGTTGAGGCTTGTTGAGCTGTAGTTAAGGGGGATTGTTATGGTTGTGTGGTGTGTTGGGTGGATAGGATTCATTTGAATTTGTGAAGTGTTCTTTAAATAGAAATGTCTTCAGTTCTTTTCGAAATGTTTGAAGATCTTTTATTTTGCGGAGTTCTAGCGGGAGTTTATTCCATAGGGTGGGGGCTGCATAAGAGAAGGCTCTTGAGCTTGTGGTCTTCTTTGTTTTCCGGATGGATTTTTTTATTTCTAGTGAGTAGGTTGCGTTTTGTCTGCGGGTTCTAATTTCTTTTGGAGCTTGAATCAGAGTGGTTAAATGTGAGGGTGAGATGCCGTTTGTTATTTTAAATGTGGTTAGGAGTATTTTGTATGTTATTCTACTATTTATGGGAAGCCAGTGTAGTTCGGCTAATACGGGAGTTATGTGGTCAGCGAGGCGGGCTTGTGCTGTTACTCGAGCACAGATGTTTTGAGCTCTTTGGAGTAGGTTGGTGCTTGTAAGAGGGAGGCCAATAAGTATGCTATTGCAATAGTCGAAATGAGGAGTGATAAGTGTGCTGATGACAGATCTGAAGTCATGTGTGTCAAGTAGTGGTCTTAAGTGTTGGGTGATCCTAAGTTTATAGAATATGGTTTTCACTGTTTGTTTTATATGAGGAAGCATACTAAGTGTGTGGTCTATTATAATGCCTAGGTATTTTACTTCTTTTTTAACTGGGATTATTGTGTTGTTAATTGTTATAGTTTCAGGGAGATTAGAGTCTGGTTTTCTTGATACTATCATTGCTTCAGTTTTTTTTAGGTTGATGCTGAGATTATTGTTTTCTAACCAAGTATTTGCTTCACTGATACAGTCTAGTAATTTCTGGTATGTGGGATTATTTGTGTTTATCGGTAGGGTGAGCATGATATCGTCAGCATATATGTAGTGGTTTACTTTATATTTTTTAAATATATTTGTGATGGGTTGAAGATACAGGTTGAAAAGAAGGGCAGATAGTGCCGAGCCTTGTGGGATACCTTGTCCTTGTGTGAAGGGCTCTGAGGTGGTTTGACCTAATTTAACGCGTATCGATCTGTTTGTGATATATGATATGAACCATTGCAGAATTGTTCCACCTATTCCTAGGTTTAGGAGTCTATTAATGAGTGTGTTGTGGTGTACATTGTCAAAGGCTCCAGTTATATCAATGAATATGAGGATGTATTCATCCCCATCAATCCGGTTTTTGTCCTGGCCATAGCACAGAATCCATCCTCCTCTCTGTCATGAATGAACTCCACACTGCACACAACCATGATTCTATCTCTGTTGCTGTCTCTCTTGATCTGTCCTTTGCCTTTGATCTTGTCGACCACCACACCTTACTCTCTCATCTTCACGATGCTGGGATCTTGGGTTCTGTTCTCCTTTGGTTTCGCTCCTTTCTGACCAACAGATCTTTCTCTGTAGTCTCTGGTTCCTCATCCTCGTCTGCTCACCCTCTCTCTTGTAGTGTTCCCCAGGGTTCTGTCGTGGCCCCTCTCTTGTCCAACATTTTTCTAGCCCCCCTCACTCTTCTGGTGTAGCAATCTGGCATTTCTGCATATTACTATGCTAACTATATTCTCCTCCTCCACCACACCGACCCCTCCTAACCAGATCTCTCTCCACTTAATTCCTGTCTTTCCTCCATAGACTCCTGGATGTCCGCTAATTTCCTCCATATCAATCTCTCCAAAACCATCGCCATTTGGTTCACCCTCGGCGGTCCCATCCCCTCTATTTCCCCTTCACTCTCCTCCTCTCCCATTCCTGTTGTTCCTGCTCTGCGCTACCTTGGTGTCATCTTGAATTCTGCTCTGTCTTTTCACAAACATATTTCCTCAGTGGTTCAACGCTCCTTTTTCTCCCTTAAACAACTACGCCTTTTCTCCCTGTTTCTTCCTTGATTACTCTGCTCCTCTCCCTCACTCTTTCCCGCCTAGACTACTGTAATGTCTGCTTTGCCGGACTCCCTCAATACCAATTGTGTAGGTTACAGCTCATTCAAAACACTGCTGCCCGGCTCATCATGCACGCTTCCCGTTACGACCATGTTACTCCCCTCCTTATTGGTCTCCATTGGCTTCCCATTCCCTTCCAGATCCAATTCAAAGTACTCACTTTTGTCCACAAGGTCCTGCACACTGGTGTCTCTCACTATCTCTCTGACCTGGTCCGTCTCCATGCTCCCCAACATTCCCTCCATTCCAACTGCATGTTCCCCACCTCTCCCACCTCTGCCTGTCTTGAATCCACCCGCTCTGCAGCCTTTTTCTTCCTTGGCCCCAGGCTCTGGAATTTGCTCCCCCCCCCCCCCACGCCCTCTGCCTCAAACCGTCATTCATCAAGTTCAAAATTGGCTTAAAAACCCATCTCTTCTGTTCCTCCTTTGACCTCCCACTCCCCTCCCCTTCCCTTCCACAGCCCCCCCCCCCTTAAGTTCCCTGTCTTGGTTTGTCTCCCCCGATTTGTCTGTTCCTTTCCTGCTTACTCTTTACCTTTGATTCTGTCCTTTTCCTATCATACCATTGGAGTTCTGTTTCCTCTTTCCTTCTTTTCCAGAACCTCTCTAATTATGTTTTGCCTATTGTAAATTATGCTGATGCCCCTGGTGTGGGCGGTATATAAAGAAACAAATAAAGATAAAGATAAAGATACCATCTGTAGGGGGTGGAGTACATGTTTGGGTAGGCCTAGGTATATGGGGTTGCAATAGTCCAAGATGGATGCGATTATAGCCTGGAGCACAGTATGGAAGTGATATTAAGCCACGTCAGCAATACTATTAGAAACATAGAAACATAGAAACATGATGACAGAAAAAGACCACATGGCCTATCTAGTCTGTCCTTCCATATCAACAACTACAACAGTCCACTTTTTACCTTTAGAGATCCTCTGTGTTGGTCCCATGCTTTTTTGAATTCAGTTACTGTCCTCATCTCTACCACCTCCACTGGGAGACTATTCCATGGATCCACTACTCTTTCCGTAAAGAAATATTTCCGCATATCACTCCTGAATCTATCTCCCTTCACGCTCATCCCATGTCCCCTCGTAGCAGAACTCACTTTCAATTGAAAGAGGCTCTCTCCCTGAACATTTATGCCACGGAGGTATTTAAACATCTCAATCATATCACCTCTATCCCGCCTTTCCTCTAAGGTGTACATATTAAGATCCTTAAATCTGTCCTCATATGCTTTATAATGAAGCCCACTAATCATTTTAGTAGCCACCCTCTGCACCGACTCCATCCTGTTCACATCCTTTTGAAGGTGCGGTCTCCAGAATTGCACATGATACTCCAAATGAGGTCGCACCAAAGACTTATACAGAGGCATTATCACCTCCTTTTTTCTGCTAGCCATTCCTCTCCATATGCACCCAAGCATCCTTATAGACTCTAGTAGCTCTAGAATATGCATTTACAGAAATATGGGAATATATACCCGAAGGCATTATAAACAATCAATTGGACTAAATCCAGTTTACAGATGTGCATTATTGTAAATAGCCACCTACCCCCATCTTTCACTGCTTGAATGTACATAGTTCCCCCAGTTCAACTCCATGTTATCTTCCCTGTTATATGTAAACTCAGGGCAGCTCTGTTACCGCCCTAGAGTCAAATTGTTATCTGTAAACCGCACTGATAATAAAGAGCACGGTATAGAAAAGCTTCTGAATAAATAAAATAAATAAATCAAGGCTGAGTAGCAGTTTGAGCCGTCTGATGATACTCAATTTGTGATAGGCACTCTTAGTTGTTTTATTTATGTGAGAATGCATATTCAATTCGTGGTCCAGGGTGACTCCAAGGTATTTCACTTCTGGTTTGATGGGTATGGTGGTGTTTTTTGAGCTGGATTGAGTGTGCTGGATGTAGGGAGGATCAGATGCGGTAGGGAAATTGGGGGGGGGGGGGGGATCAAGTTCAGGGGCGGTTGGTAGTGAAAGGAACTGGAAGTTTTTGAAAAGAGTGGATGTACAAAATGGGAGCAGTGATTTTAAGAAGCTGATCCCAAAACATCTGTGGGAATGTTTTTAAGGGTTTTTTTTTCTCCCATATGCAGTTTCTTAAAATCACTGCACTAGCTGAATGTGGAGATCCAAGTCTTTCGTCCTTTACATTCTGGCTTTCATCCTTTACATTCTACTGAAACAACTCTTGCCAAAGTCTCTAATGACTTGTTCCTGCCAAAATCCAAGGGCCTTTACTCTGTCCTCATCCTTCTTGACCTCTCTGCTGCTTTTGACACTGTTGACCACAACCTTCTCCTGGATACCCTGTCCTTGCTTGGTTTAAGGGCTCTGTACTATCCTGGTACTCCTCCTATCTCTCCCATTGCTCTTTCATTGTGTGTTCTGGTGGCTCCTCCTCCTCTGCTATCCTTCTCCCAGTTGGTGTACCCCAAGGATCTGTCTTGGGTCCGCTCCTTTTCTCTCTATATATACCCAGTCCCTTGGTGCACTCATCTCTTCCCATGGCTTTCAGTACCATCTTTATGCCGATGACTCCCAGATCTACCTCTCTACGCCTGAAATCTCTCCGGCAATCCAGACCCAGATCTCTGCCTGCCTTTCTGACATAGTTGCCTGGATATCTCACTGCTGCTTTAAATTGAACATGGCCAAGGCTGACCTTTTTACCTTTCCCCCTAAAACCTCCTCTCCTCTCCTCTTCCTACTTTCTCAGTCCCTGGATAACTCTCTACTCCTTCCTGTTTCCTCGGCTCGCAATCTTGGGTTGTCTTTGACTCCTCTCTCTCCTTCTCCACACACATTCATCTGATAGCTAAAACCTGCTGTTTCTGTCTCTATAACATCAACAAAATCTGCCCATTTCTTTCTGAACACACTACTAAGATGCTTATCCACTCCTTAATCACCTCCCGTCTTGACTACTGTAACTTACTCCTTGCTGGTCTCCCTTTGAATCATCTCTTTCCCCTTCAATCTGTTCAACACTCTGCTGTGTGGCTAATCTTCCGTCAGCCTCATCATGCCCATATTACCCCTCTTCTCAAATCACTTCATTGGCTCCCTATCCATTTCTGCATCCAGTTCAAACTTCTCCTGCTGACCTATAAATGCATTCACTCTGCATCTCCTCACTATCTTTCTTCTCTTCTCTTTTCTTACAACCCCCCTCAAGAACTCGGTTCTTCTGGCAAACTGCTTCTATCTGTGCTCTTCTCTTCTATTGCTAAGTCCAGACTTCGCTCCTTTCACCTTGCTGTACCTTACGTCTGGAACAAACTACCTGTGTCTGTACGCCAGGCACCTTCTCTGACACTTTTCAAATCCAGGCTGAAAACTCACCTCTTTGCTGCCGCTTTTGGATTTTTTTTTTTCATTTTTTTTTTTCATTTTATTTATTAATATAAAGAAACTTACATAGCAAAAAAGTAACAATTACATGGGAACAATATCCCAACCATAAGCCAAGGTAACACAATTGTAATAAACCACATTTAGGAGAAGCTAAATACATACAATGAAATAGATTCTTAGAAAATCTCTGACCGGCCAGCAGCCCCAAGCCAAGAAGAAAGAAAAGAAAAAAAAAAGGAAAAAAAAAAAAAAAGAAAGGAAAAAAGAAAAGAGAAAAAAGGGGAAAGAAAAAGGGGAAAAAACCTAAATTCTAACCTTTCCCTTTCAAGAAAACTAACAATTGATCCACTTCAGAAAAAACATAACAAACCTTTTTGCGCTTATTTTAAGAAGAAACTTGAGAAATTTTGTGGCCAGTGTATCCAGATCTTTCCCGATGTCTCCAGGGCCACACAGCAACGGCGAAAGGCCTTTTTGGAAGTTCGCCCGCGAGTTTTGGCCCTCGGGGCATTATTTTACTTACGGTTTCCATGTAAATGTCATATAATTTACCAGGGAGTTCGTTATGTTTTTGCCGCTTTTGGATCTTAACTCACCTGATCTCCTTTTTTCTTTTCCTTCCCCCTTGTTTTATCCCTGTCTACACTTTCTGTGTTGTCTGTCTTGATTAGATTGTAAGCTCTGATGAGCAGGACTTCTCTTACGTGTCTGTGCAGCGCTGCATACGACTTGTAGCGCTATACGAATGCTCAGTAGTAGAAGTAGTAGTAGTAGTAGAGTACAAGTGCAGTCCTACACTTATTTTACAAGAGGCTCTACATTTGGCAGAGCCTCTTGTAAAATATTCTGGGTATTCTCTATGTCCTTATCTGGATGCGTGAATTCATCTCTCCATGTCTTATCTAAAATGTGCCTTCATAAGACTTTTCTATGCAGAGGGAAACATAACTTCTACATCAGTATTGGATTTCTGGATAGACAGGTTTATCATATGGATTTAACAAGCATATTTTATTTATTTTTATGGACTTAGCTCATGCTTTTACAGCAAAAATTCAAGGCAAGTTACATTCAGGTACAGTAAGCCTGGAGGGCTTATTATTCAGGTTTGTACCTGAGGTAATACAGTAGACGGTTAAGTGACTTACCCAAAGCTACAGGGGTTGTGAAGGGTATTTGAACTCTTGCTTCCCTCATTTCTCAGTCTATTGCCCTAACCACTATGCTACTCTTCCTTCTCGAGGAGGTATTCCATTTTGAGCTACAGTTCTTCCAGTCATCAGGATGAACTATGTAGTATTACTGATGATAAAAATCATTTAGTCTTCATGAGTAGAGCTCTGAGAACAGTTGGATTTGTCTATGCTCCCTATTGTGAGGTGAACAAAATCAACGTGACAAACAATATGATCCAAAATGCTGCCTCAGATGCAGAAACTCTTCCATATAGTAAATTGTTTATAAGATATAAATGCTAAATAGCCATAGACAGGCCAAGACTCAAAATCAGCGATATTCACTCCCAGGACTCAAGCGCCACAGACCAGTCAATTTTTTTAGGATTTCCCATGAAAGTGCATGACATAGATCTGCATACAATGGAGGCGGTATGCATACAAATTTCATGTATATTTTTTTCATGAAAGATATCCTGAAAACCTAAGTCATTTGCGACACAGGAGGACTTGGAGTGAATATCATTGCTCTAAATCAAAAGATTCTGGGCAGCTCTAAGACCAGGGTCATTTCAGGGGAGTAAGGATAGCTGATGGGATCTAATTTTCAGCACTAACCAGCTATACTGAATGTAACGGCAATTTAAAAAATCCTTGCATTTTATATCGATCAGCATTTTTGTTCAGAACTATTTATTCAGTTTATATTAAATAAAAATACAAACCATACAGCAGTACAATACAAATGCTGTGATTCCTTAACAAATACAATATTAATCAGACAACTGTAATGGACAACTTTAACCTGCTTGGATCAATAATCAATAAAGAAACAACTAGCGGTCAAGAAATCCGACAACACATTGCTCTTGGCAGAATGGCTATGAAGGACCCAGACAAGATTCTCAAGAGCAGAGATGTCTCTCTCCATACAAAGATTTGACTTGTCCAAGCCATGTTTTTTCAATAACATCTTATGGCTGCAAAGGTTGGGCAGTGAAAAAGAAAATTGATGACTTTGAATTATGGTACTGGCAAAGAATACCATGTATAGCATGGACTGACCAAAGAATAAACCAGTCAGTACTAGAGGAGATCAAACCAAAGCTTTCTTTAGAAGCTCAGATGAGAAGACGTCAACTTTAATACTTTGGACACAATATGCGAAAAAGAGATCATTAGAGAAAGACATCATGCTTGGCAAGGTTGAAGATGAACGCAAATAGGAAGGCCAGCAATGAGATAGATGGTTTGATACAATAATAACAGCTATGGGTGCCACTCTATCAAGAATGAGCCGCCTGATTAGAGACTAAATACAATTTAGGGCAGCTATCTAAAGGGTCGCCATGAGTCAACACCGATTTGACGGCACTTAACAACAACAATCAGACAATGAAATTAGCCAGTAACATATTTATCCACAGAAGTCCATATTTTACAATGTTTAAACAGTCAATGTATTTTTCAGCAGCTATAATTTCATACTTATAAGTAAGTCATGCCATACATACTAAAATCATTTATTGAATTATCATTCCATTTACTTAAGATTATTTGAATGGCTAGCAATAAAAAGTATAAGCATTTCAGATTCTTCCTTCATAATCTCTGATTCAACAGCAAGGGATTTCCAAATTATAATTCAATACTTAACATCTTACAAATTTGTTCCCATACCTGACACTAAAAGGAAATTAAATTGGTAAAGAAACACAAGGGAGAAAGTACCCTGGGATGCTTCACATGACCAACACAAGCTTTGCCACTTTCACAGGAGTCCACATTGGGCTATGGGCCACAAAATTTGAGTCAAGAGGTAGACAATGATATAAAGATTGTTTTATCTAATAGCTTTCCCACGACTTACGTGTAAGTTCCATCCCTCAGTCAGCTTCCCATTCTTTTTTGTACTATGTATCTTTTTCAAACTATTTTCTCTAACAACATAAAAGTTAGATGACACTTTCTATGTATGCGAGTGCTTATTTCAAACCAATTCCAGTTAACTAATTAGTAATTTTTACTGATGTCTTTATTTAAGGAGGTTATTTTAGAAGTCTTATTTGGATTTATGTGTGTAGAATAAGGCATATACACATGTAAATTGCATCCGTGTATAAATGACCATTTTAGAAAGGGTGCAGTTTACATTTGGCTGTCCATATCACATCGAAATTGCATGGAGCGTGTCCTGGAAAGGACAAAAATCTCCAGAGGAATTCCTGATTTTGTATAGGGAATGCATGTGGAAGCCCAAAATTGTCCATATTGGGATTTATACATGCCCCCCTGACATGAATAGATATTTAAAAAATGCTTCTTTTGGTCATCTCTTTATAAGAGGGACTAAGAGGGATATCCCCCTTAATTCCCCAATGTTTATTTTCCCCTTGAAATTGAAATGAAGTAATTAATTAGGAACATTAGAACATAAGAACATAAGATATGCCATACTGGGTCAGACCAAGGTCCATCAAGCCCAGTATCCTGTTTCCAACAGTGGCCAGTCTAGGTCATACATACCTAGCAGTATCCCCAAGAGACACAGGTTCCACAATGCTTGTATTGGGTCAAGCATTGATATCCTGGGTCCCTTTTTAATAATGGTTTATGGACCTTTCCTCCAGGAACTTGTCCAAACCTTTTTTAAACGCAGCTACACTAACAGCTCTTACTACATCCTCCGGTAACAAATTCCAGAGTTTGATTACACGTTGAGTGAAAAAATATTTTCTCTTATTTGTCTTAAATAGATCACCCTGTAGCTTCATTGCATGTCATTATATTACATTTGAATGGCTAGGTTTTCAGAATGGCTCTGCTATGTGAAATGCTGGCGCTTACACATCTAAACTGTCTTGATTCTTCCACTGATTTTTCCTTCCAGTACATTTGTGACATGGCTCCTCTGGTCTTCCGCTGCATATGGATTGTGTGACAAGGCAGAGCCCCAGAAACAGGAGAAAATGGGTTTAAATCACTTTCTGTCACCTCAGATGCTTGGAGAGGCAGGACAGGAAGGGGTTAAGTTTCCTCCTCACAAACATTCTCTGCAGAGAAGAGCAGGGAAAGAACCACACCCTAGCTCTAGGCTAACCCAGAGACATAGCCAATCAGGGAGGTGGGAGGAGTCAGACCGGATTGGGCCACTCTGCACTCATAACCAGGAAGCAGCAGTTAGTAGGGAGGAGGGGCTCGAGGAGCAAGCACTGGAGCAGCAAGCCCTCGAGGAGCAAGGCCTGGAGAAGAGGAACTGGTTACAGAGCAGTGCAAGCAGAAAGGCTGAGCCCAGAGGAACTAAGGAGAGAACCAGGGAAGGGAGAGTTCCTGCAAGTGGTCCAGGAAGAGACACAGGCAGACCTCAGCTCCATGAGAGAGAAAACCCAGGAGGTGACCCAGAGCTGGATTCAGAAGCCTGGAATACTGACTTGGAGTCAGGGGAGTTCCCCAGAGGCAGACGCTGCAAAAACCAGGTCAGAGCAAACTCTTCTAAGCCTTGTAAAGTAAATAGCTTGGAAAGAAGTCAGTCTATAGGAACTGACAATAGACTGCTTGCTAAAGGAGGCAGGGGTAAATCAGGCCCTGAATATAAACCTGAAGTTAATAGAGGGAAGAGGGGCTATAGAGAAATCCCTGTTAGAGAGCTGCAAACATTTTCCTACGATAGACAGCGTGAGCTAAGCTCTAGTTCAGAAGAGCACACACCTGCTTGCCAGCAAGAAGCTAATTGGCAGCAACCGTGCAGAGAGCTAAGAGGAGCCTTTGCAGACCAGGCAGAGCTGAGGGATCTTACAAAGCAGCTACCTAAGGATTTGTATGATAGAGTGAAGAACTATAAGTATTCCTAATTGATGATTGAGTGCTGAGAAGCCTTAAGCCAATGTTCTAGAACGTGCATGAGAGACAGCAGCGTTCTAGTGAATGGAATGAATCAAAGCTTCATGTGATACAGCTGTGAACAGAAGGCAATAGAGAGAAACTGCTCCTACACAAGAAGGCAGTCATTAATAAGCCAGAGTTGTGGAGATGGCCATTTCTATGGGAAGCTGTTTGACACTAGAAAGAAGTACAACAGGAGAAAGATTCTTTATTACCAATAGATACTGAGAAAGCAGTATTAGAAGATTGAAGCCCTGTTGTAGTAATGAAGCTGGAAGAATGATGAAAGCTTGTAAATATTTTATGTGTCCCTGAGAAGTATCAGGAGAAGCTACATGAACACTTGAACTTTTATTTGGTACAGAAGGTTACCATTATACTTCTGTGGCGGGGGAGTAAGTCCTGTACGGTGTCCTTTGCTATACTTTGTGCAAATACCTTATGCATGAATAAAGCATTACTTACTTTGGAAACCCAACCTTGGCTGTCGTCACTCACTCCACAACTACAGTAGGAAGGCTTCAGCACTAACAAGGACTCTTTTAAACTCACCCCACTGTGTGGCTCACATCCCCTTGGCCTGCTTACGCCACAGGCTAGGCGGTGCGTTGTCACATAGTAGGGGGGTGGAGTTTTGGCGTAGTTGGCAGGATTATAAAAAATTGCTGCCTTGCACAGAAGAAGTGATTAACCACAGATACCAGTAAAGTTCTGAAGAGTGGACACTTTGGAAAAAAAAAAAAAAGTTTTTTCACCAAGATACCTGAAGAGCTTACCAGTGCTGCAGATTACAAGTTTCAGCTGAGGTGGACCAGAGTTCCTGTTATTAAGGCTACCATACTGCTGACAAGCGAGATACTCCACTTGTAGCAGGTAACCCGTAGCTAAGAGGGTCATCCTAGGACACTGCTACAAGGGGGTGGTAATCTGGCAGAGCTAAACTGGGAGCAAAGGAAGGTGCTTTTGTGGTGGTGCCGCACTTGGTGTTTCTTTTTCTATTCCCTACAGGTACATCGAAGTGGATCCCACAACCTTGATGGATTGGGTAGCGGAGAGATTCCAGGAGCAGGAGGCAAGATCGGTGCGGACCCAAGAGAAGATGGCAGCGATGATACGTGCCCAGCAGCAGCCGGTGGTGGACATGCTAGGATCCTGGATGAAAGAGCAGAAGCGGACGTCGGAGACTCTACAAAATGTGACCAGTTCGCTAGGAACTGCCACAGGACTTGGAATGCTTGGACAGGGAATGTTATCATTAGGCCAGTGGTCTAAGGACGCTAATATTGATGACCACCTCGAAGTGTTTGAGCGCATAGCAACCATGAGCGGATGGCCCAAAGAACACTGGGTTATCCGATTGGCTCCATCCCTCACGGGAGAGGCTCTCACGGCCTACAAGGAAATGCCCAGTGCTCTAGCCAACGATTATGGAGCTGTCGTTGAAGCAATACGAGACAGATTAGGCCTAACACCCGTGGTGTATCGCCGACTTTTAAGAGGGTGCAGGTTAACCCCAGGCGAGACACCACAGGCCTTATGCCATAGGATAAAAGCTTTGGCATACAAATGGCTATCTCCACAAGGTAAGAGCATAGACACAGTAATAGATGATATTATACTTGAACAATTCTTAGAAGCACTACCCCGGGAAGTACAGTCCTTCCTAATCCTCCAAGACTGCCACAATACTAAGGACGCCGTTGCCCTTGCTGACCGGTTCCTAGAGGCGCAGGCCTTAGGTCAGAGGAGGAAAGGTGTTCCAGAAAGTACAGTCTTGAGGGAACAAGGAATGAAGGGAGGAGTACAGATGGGTGAATCTTCATCTAGGCCTTTGTTTAGCCCTGGTATGAATGAGCGAAAGTGTTTTGCCTGTGGTCAAAAGGGACACCTCAGGAGGAATTGTAGCACTAGGCTAGCACTAATCACCACCCAGTCCAAGGAGGTTGGGGAGGGGTTCTTGCTGATGGTCACAGTAAATAATATCCCGGTTGAAGCCTTGTTAGATTCAGGCGCAGACCAGTCTATGGTCTCGGAAAGCCTATGGAAGGAGATAGGACCTCAGAGTGGGAGTGATAAAGAGCACCCTGAGGATAAAATTAAGATTCAATGCGTGCATGGTGCTGCCACAGCACACCCAAGGCGCATAGTAACAGTAAAGGGAATGGGTTTAAGTAAGGATATCCCAGTAGCGGTGGTACCAAGGTTGCCCCATCCTATTGTATTAGGCAGGGATTGGCCGCAATTTCGAAAGGGCCTAGCTAAAGGTTTAGCTGCTGCTGCTGATAGCGAGGAAGGATGGAAGTTAGGTCTAGTATCCACATGAGCCCAAAGCAAAGCTGGGGTGAAGAACCAGGTCCCCGCTAAGGATTCCCTGGCAGACTTACCCTCCCATAGCGGTTTGGTGACGCCCTCTAGAGAGCGTGTAAAACCCCAGAAGGGGGAGAAACGTAAAGAAAAGCAAGGCCGGGCCTTGAATAGAAACAAGCTAGCGACAGGGCAGGAGCTACCATGGGCTTCGGCCGAGTTAGTAGCAAAATTTCCTTCTTTTCCGGAGGAGCAAAGGCAAGATCCAGCCCTGACCCATGCTTTTGATAATGCAAATAAGGGAGGGGGATCGTTGCCGCGATTTTATGTGGAAGGGAACGTGCTGTATAGAGAAAGCTTGGACCCCAGTTCTGACCATACCCGGAGGCAGTTAGTGGTGCCTAATACGTTTAAAAATTTGGTTTTACGTTTAGCTCACGATCATCCTTTGGGGGGGCACAAAGGGGCCCAAGGTACCTTAGACCAAATTTTGGGTCGTTTTTATTGGCCCGGGGTCTTTCGTGAGACTGCGAAGTTCTGCAAGGCCTGTCCCTCATGTCAGAAAGTTACGCCTCGGCTACCGGGGAAAGTACCGCTGATACCAGTCCCGCGTATCTCTAGACCAATAGAGCGTTTGGCAATGGACATGGTAGGTCCTTTAATTCGGACTCCCAGGGGTTTTCAATATATTTTAGTTATCGTGGACCATGCCACGCGTTTCCCCTGGGCAGTTCCCTTAAGGAACACGTCAGCACGCACTATTGCCCTGGAATTACTGAAACTCTTTTGCGAGATAGGGTTCCCGCGAGAAATTCTCACGGACAGGGGTACGAATTTCCTGTCTCATTATCTTGCCCAGGTCTGGGATGCCTTTGGCATTAAGCACGTTAAGACGGTGGCCTACCATCCCCAGACCAATGGTCTGGTGGAACGGCAAAACCAGACCATTAAAAGGATGTTAAGAAAAAGCCTGGAGGGGGAGGTAGCTGAATGGGACATGATGCTCCCCTTTATACTTTATGCCTGTCGCGAGCGGAAACAAGCTTCCTTGGGGGTATCCCCGTACGAGCTGTTGTATGGGTGAGCGCCCCGAGGTGTGTTAGACATTCTACGGGATCAATGGGTAGAGCCTGCTAGAGAGGAGGTGGAGGTACCCCAGTTTTTAAAAGATTTAAGGAGCCGGTTACAACGCACGTCCCAGATAGGGGATGACAATATGGTAGCCAGCCAAGCTAGGCAAAAGAAGTATTATGACCGACGCACGCGACCTCGACGATTAGAGGTCGGTGAAAAGGTCATTGTAATGGTGCCGGGCCATCGTCCGAAATTTGAAAGTACCTGGAGAGGACCCTGCCGGGTCATCAAACAGGTAGGACCCGCCACATATACCGTAGAAACTAGAGGAGGGAAACAACAGAATTTCCACGTGAATGTTTTGCGGTTATGGCATGACCGAGTAGCTTTAGCTCAGTTAGCTATAAGAGAGGATACAACTGCTAGTCCTGATCACCAGAGTAAGATTCCGTGCTGTTCTGCATTAATTCAACCAGCCCGGAATATCTTAAATGGGGGGTTATGTGACAAGGCAGAGCCCCAGAAACAGGAGAAAATGGGTTTAAATCACTTTCTGTCACCTCAGATGCTTGGAGAGGCAGGACAGGAAGGGGTTAAGTTTCCTCCTCACAAACATTCTCTGCAGAGAAGAGCAGGGAAAGAACCACACCCTAGCTCTAGGCTAACCCAGAGACATAGCCAATCAGGGAGGTGGGAGGAGTCAGACCGGATTGGGCCACTCTGCCCTCATAACCAGGAAGCAGCAGTTAGTAGGGAGGAGGGGCTCGAGGAGCAAGCACTGGAGCAGCAAGCCCTCGAGGAGCAAGGCCTGGAGAAGAGGAACTGGTTACAGAGCAGTGCAAGCAGAAAGGCTGAGCCCAGAGGAACTAAGGAGAGAACCAGGGAAGGGAGAGTTCCTGCAAGTGGTCCAGGAAGAGACACAGGCAGACCTCAGCTCCATGAGAGAGAAAACCCAGGAGGTGACCCAGAGCTGGATTCAGAAGCCTGGAATATTGACTTGGAGTCAGGGGAGTTCCCCAGAGGCAGACACTGCAAAAACCAGGTCAGAGCAAACTCTTCTAAGCCTTGTAAAGTAAATAGCTTGGAAAGAAGTCAGTCTATAGGAACTGACAATAGACTGCTTGCTAAAGGAGGCAGGGGTAAATCAGGCCCTGAATATAAACCTGAAGTTAATAGAGGGAAGAGGGGCTATAGAGAAATCCCTGTTAGAGAGCTGCAAACATTTCCCTACGATAGACAGCGTGAGCTAAGCTCTAGTTCAGAAGAGCACACACCTGCTTGCCAGCAAGAAGCTAATTGGCAGCAACCGTGCAGAGAGCTAAGAGGAGCCTTTGCAGACCAGGCAGAGCTGAGGGATCTTACAAAGCAGCTACCTAAGGATTTGTATGATAGAGTGAAGAACTATAAGTATTCCTAATTGATGATTGAGTGCTGAGAAGCCTTAAGCCAATGTTCTAGAACGTGCATGAGAGACAGCAGCGTTCTAGTGAATGGAATGAATCAAAGCTTCATGTGATACAGCTGTGAATAGAAGGCAATAGAGAGAAACTGCTCCTACACAAGAAGGCAGTCATTAATAAGCCAGAGTTGTGGAGATGGCCATTTCTATGGGAAGCTGTTTGACACTAGAAAGAAGTACAACAGGAGAAAGATTCTTTATTACCAATAGATACTGAGAAAGCAGTATTAGAAGATTGAAGCCCTGTTGTAGTAATGAAGCTGGAAGAATGATGAAAGCTTGTAAATATTTTATGTGTCCCTGAGAAGTATCAGGAGAAGCTATATGAACACTTGAACTTTTATTTGGTACAGAAGGTTACCATTATACTTCTGTGGCGGGGGAGTAAGTCCTGTACGGTGTCCTTTGCTATACTTTGTGCAAATACCTTATGCATGAATAAAGCATTACTTACTTTGGAAACCCAACCTTGGCTGTCGTCACTCACTCCACAACTACAGTAGGAAGGCTTCAGCACTAACAAGGACTCTTTTAAACTCACCCCACTGTGTGGCTCACATCCCCTTGGCCTGCTTACGCCACAGGCTAGGCGGTGCGTTGTCACAATTGACATATATATATCCCTGTGCCTTCCTGCACAGCCTTCATATTTTAGAAACAGCAATTGTAAACGTGGGGCCCGATTTTCGAAGGCATTTACATGGGTAACTGCCCTAGTATAAAGGCGCGTTAGGGGCATTCCGGTGGTGGAGGAAAGGGCTAACTGGGTAGCACCGATTTTCCATGCTACCCGCTTATCCCTCTGTGCCTTAAAGATAGGCAAGGTTGTTCCTTGCCTATCTTTCAAGCACAGGGGCTAAGGGGATAGCATCGAAAATCGGTGCTACACAGCTAGCTCCTGCAGCTTCTGGTTGTGCAGTGAGACCCAAATTTTCAAGGCCGGGGCACGGCGCACAACACTGCCCAGATGAAAATCAGGCCCGTGGTGACTTTGACGTCTCAATTCTGGTCTCCATGTCCTATCTAAAATGTGCCTGCACACCTTTTGAGTACAACAACAATGTATTTCAACAGACAGTTTCATAAGCATATAATTATAATATTTGAACTTGTATACAGGGTGGCCCAAAAAAAGTGAGAACATCTTGTAAATTAAAAGCTTAAATAGTCTACTTATTTACCTTTTTTAGCTATATAATGTCTTTATTTCGACAATTTCCGGTCACCATCTTTTTTTTTAAAATTGTCAATCGTTTACATCTGTCTTTTTGAATTTTTAAATAACTTATATGCTACGAGATGTTCTCACTTTTTTTGGGCCACCCTGTATATGAGAGCATTAATATTTATACAGTTCCAGAAGCATAATTATCCAGCTTCAACTTGATGACAGGGCAGGAATTTGTGGTAGCTGGCTCTGAAGATAGAGGTTAGTGTTGTGGTCCAGAGGGACCAAAGGAGGTGCTGGAACAGTCAGACCTTTACTTAAAGGTTGAGGAGAGAGCCTGAGTCAAACAGGAGTGGGAGTGTGGTAGGCGAAGGCCTATGATCCATGGTGTCTGAAATAAGCAGAGAGGCCTAAGCAGCTTGACCTGTAAATGAAGCCTGTGGAGAGGCCCAAAGGAATTACACACTCCCCTAAATGCTGCTACCATAGAATCAAAACTTAACTGAACACAATTAAGTATAGCTAGGCAGAATCGAAACTTAGAGAATATAGAAAAACAAGTTTTAATTGGTATTGATAAGAGAGTGAAGCTTCTATGGAACTAATTAACTCTGCTGAAAGAAAGGTTACAGTGCCCTGCTTTCCCACATATTCCAGCTGGTTAGCGACCTTGGAGGAGAAAAGTATCAAAGTTGGAAGAACTGACCATTGTAATTGGGACTGTAAGGGGGGGAAGCAGGTGCTGAGCCCAGTCAAAGGTCCTCATTGGACAACTACGTGTTGGTACCGGGACCAATAGATGGGGTGAAAGGGGTTACCGGGACCAATGAAAAGTTTGCCTATACCTAAAATGGAAAAGAACAGTATAAAAGTTGTTGTTTTGCTAGAAACCATTGCTCAGCCATTTTGAATGTGATTCTGCTTGAGTCTTGTGCACAAATAAATGATTTGGACCTTCTGAACAGACTCCTGGTATTATTGGTTTGTCTGCGCTCTGCTGCTACATATTCTTGGTGCATTGGCCGGGAAGTGTGGTTAATAGAGGGTATACAGGGCAATATACCACGACTTTCCGCCTCTATAGGTTTGGTCCTGCCGGGATCGTGCCCTCCCGACGTGGGCTCGGCTCCCAGGCGCCACCGGTCCAGTTGCATCGGAGGGAGTTGGGCCAGACCTCGGCGGGTGCCGGACCCGGACGGAACCAACACCTCGAACCCGTGAGGGGAGTCCGAGGTCCAACTCATGCGCTTGCTCGGGAACGGGGACCGGATCCGGTGAGTATAGTTTTGATTTGGTATGTCTAGACAGATGAGTCAGAGCAGAACTGCCGTTTGAATTTTGAAACTTTGGAATTTGGTATTTGGTAAGAGAGCTTGATCACCTCTCAAGACGGTCCGACTAACCCCGCATGAGTATGCGCAGGGTGAAACTATCGTCTTTTTGATTTTGGAATTTGATATAGCCTAGTCAGCAGAGACAGGATTGGGCAGTTTTTGGGATATGTTGCTAGCATGATTGTGTGAATGAAGTGTGAATGAGAGGTCTGGCAGCACAGACCAAGCGAAGGCGGACTCCTGAGTAACGCATTTCCTGGCCGGGCGACCGCATCCAGGTCGTAAAAAGGAGGAAGCGACCGTCGTCTTGTCTTGTTATTTGTTTCCCTTAAATGTTTCTAGGGCCGTGAGGACCCCTTACCCACGGTCCGCCCTCCTTTTCCCTTCCGTTTGTTGTTGCACGCACACATCGATATGGGAGGGGCGGGATCTACTAGGCACACTCCGTTAGAATGTATGATCAAGTATTTTAAAAAAAGGATATTCAGGAGATTATGGAGTAAAAATGACTGCCTCACGATTACAGCTTTTGTGTACTAGGGAGTGGCCCATCATAGACCCCATGTGGCCCCGAGATGGAACATTTAGCATAGGAATTATTCAGTCAGTTCATCAGAAGGTGCGAGCAGCGCACCCTGATCAGTACCCCTATATAGATTCTTGTTTAAATATTTGTGAGAATCCGCCCCCTTGGGCACAGCGCTGTTATGAAGAACAGTGCAGAATAATGTTAGCATTAACAGACCAGACTCAGAAGACAGGGACAGTCGAGAAACCTAGTCAGAAACCTGTTCTTGTAGATCCTGAGTCCCCGGGAGCTGTAACAAGACAGCCCCGAGCCCAGCACCCAGTGAAAGTACCTCCGTGTCCTGCGGCAGCACCGCAGCGACAGCGGGACCCATCCCCAGATCCAGACCCAGACCTAGAAGGGCAGATAGATGATCCCCCTCTTAATGAGGATACTGGCTCGCCTGAGACTGAAGAGAAGGATGAGTCAGAGCAAGAAGAAGAGGAAGTGTCCTCGCAGGGCGAGATTGATAGCATAAAATCGACTGTCAGTGCAAGCTCATCTGTAACAAGCGAAGCACCTCAGACTAAGCGCACTGTAAGACAGAAAGCCCCTGTCAAGAAAGTTTCCGTTAAGCCACAGAAAGCTTCTGTCAAGAAAGTGATGCCACTACGGCAAGTCCCGGGAGTGCCCGTACGAGATAAGCATGACCAGATAGTAGCGGGACCCCTAAGTCTAGTATATGTGCCTTTTTCCACTACTGATTTGCTGAACTGGAAATTGCATTATGCTTCCTACACTGATAAGCCCCAAGAGTTAACAGAATTGATGCATACTATAATGGAAACTCACCAACCCACTTGGTAAGATTGCCGTCAGCTCCTGTCTACTTTATTTACTACTGAGGAGCGGACACAAATTAAGTGAGCAGCTATTGACTGGCTAGCAGATAATCCCTTGGCAGAAGGGGGGGACGGAGCAGGAATAGACAATCGCGAAGCAGCTAAAAGAGAATTCCCTAATGAAAACCCCCAGTGGGATCCGAATACTGATAGAGGATCCAGAGCTCTATCACGGTTTTGCCAAGGCCTTATGCAAGGTCTGCGAAAGGGGGGTCAGAAAGCCATGAATCTCTCTAAAGTGACCGAAGTTAATCAGGGCATAGACGAAAGCCCAGCAGTATTCTATGAAAGATTGTCTGAAGCGTACAGGATGTATACTCCCTATGACCCAGATGCACCAGGAAGCCTATGTATGGTGAATGCTGCTTTTGTAAACCAGTCACAACCAGATATTAGACGTAAGCTACAAAAATTAGAAGGGTTTGCGGGCAGGAATGCAACTCAGTTATTGGAAGTCGCTCATAAAGTGTTTGTGAATCGTGATAATGAAAGGCAGAAAGAAAGTGATCGAAGGATGAAGAAGAAAGCAGATTTTTTGGCTGCGGCCATAGTGGAACAGAGAAGGGGAGGTGTCCC
This sequence comes from Ichthyophis bannanicus, assembly GCA_033557465.1. Classification (NCBI taxonomy): domain Eukaryota; kingdom Metazoa; phylum Chordata; class Amphibia; order Gymnophiona; family Ichthyophiidae; genus Ichthyophis; species Ichthyophis bannanicus. The sequence continues at coordinate 790,271,553 of CM066031.1, read as the reverse complement.
TAGTCGAAGGAGCAGAGGAAGAGGGCGGGGCCGAGGAGATGACCGGCCCCCGTTAGGCGCGAACCAATGCGCTTATTGCAGGGAAGAAGGACACTGGAGAAGTGCATGCCCGCGACTCGAAGAGGCCTCTCAGGATGAAGGGGAACACGCCCCTTGGAGGGAAAGAGAGAGAGGCCGGCCCCAGAACCGCAGAGGAACCAATCGGGAATATTTTCAACGAGAACGGGCGGAGGCCATACAGGGAGTTGCAGCAGCAACGGCCTCCGATTTAGATGAAGCAGATTAGGACAGACCGGGCTCCGAATTCGCTTTAGGTCTCCAGGAGCCTATGGTCAGTATACAAATAGGAGACCAATTCATGGACTTTATGGTTGATACTGGAGCAGAACATTCTGTAGTAGATAAACAAATAGCCCCTTTTTCTACAAGAGCAGTCACCATTGTGGGAGCGACTGGTGCTAAAGCCACAAAACCTTTTCTGCAAAACCGCATATGTAATTTAGGAGGACAACAAATAACGCACCAATTCCTTTATATGCCTGAGTGCCCAGTGCCATTACTGGGACGAGATATGCTAGCCAAGCTGCAGGCCCAAATATCCTTTACTGAGAAAGGAGAAATGCAAATGACAGTGAATTCAAAACCTGCTGGACTGATGGTGCTTACTGTTCCTCGAGAAGAAGAATGGAGATATTATAGTACCGAGCCAATCCTTGATACCTATTTCGAACCTACTCTGAAAAGCATTGATGCCCCTCCTGGAGTATGGGCAGAGGGCAATCCACCAGGCCTGGCCAAACATATAGCTCCAGTAATTGTGAATCTCAAGCCTAGTGCAGAACCAGTACATGTCAAGCAATACCCACTTCCAAGAGCAGCAATTGAAGGCATCCACCGCCACTTGTTGAGACTACTGGAGTATGGCCTACTTAAAGTTTGTCAGTCACCATGGAACACTCCTCTCTTGCCAGTAAAGAAGCCTGGGACAGGTGACTACCGCCCAGTGCAAGACCTAAGGAGAGTGAATGAAGCAGCTGAAACCATACATCCAGTTGTGCCAAATCCTTATACACTCTTAGGACTGATTCCTGCTGAAGCTACCCACTTTACTGTTTTAGATTTGAAAGATGCGTTCTTTTGCATAAGATTAGCCCCAATTAGCCAATTGCTGTTTGCCTTTGAATGGCAGGACCCTGTCTCAGGGAGACGGGGCCAATTCACTTGGACACGATTGCCTCAAGGATTCAAGAATTCACCCACCATTTTTAGTGCTGCACTAAACCAAGACCTTTCAAGTTACCCTGTGGCCCCCGAGAAAAGAGTACTCCTCCAATATGTAGATGACCTAATGGTAGGTGCCACATCAGAAAGTGAATGTATACAAGCCACTACTGACCTCTTGCAACTATTGGATGAAGCTGGATACAAAGTTTCCAGAGCAAAAGCACAGCTATGCCAAAAAGAAGTAAAATACTTGGGCTTTCGCTTGACAAAAGGAAGCCGACAATTAGGACGAGAAAGAAAAGAGGCCGTGTGCAGTATCCCAACCCCAACTACCAGAAAGCAAGTTAAAGCCTTTCTGGGAGCAGCAGGGTACTGCCGGATATGGATACCTAACTTTGCTCAGATTGCTAAACCACTATATGAAGCCACCAAGGGAGAAGAAAAGTCGCCACTAGAGTGGGGACCTGAACAAGACGCAGCTTTCAAGACCCTGAAGGAAGAATTGATGTTGTCACCAGCACTCGGGTTACCAGATGTTCACAAGCCCTTCCACCTATTTGTGCATGAGATGCACGGGAACGCTCTAGGCATGTTGACTCAGAAATTAGGACATTGGGAGCGACCAGTAGCATACCTATCGAAACAATTGGACACCGTAGCCAAAGGATGGCCACCATGTTTGAGAGCAGTTGCAGCTACAGCATTATTAGTGAGTGAAGCAGACAAACTCACCTTAGGACAGAATCTACGCGTCACAGTACCACATGTGGTACTTGCCCTTATGGAACAAAAAGCAAATCATTGGCTCACGAATTCTCGAATGCTGAAATACCAAAGCATGCTATGTGAAAATCCACAAATACAACTAGAAGTGAGCCATGCCTTGAACCCAGCCACGCTGATACCAGTCAGCGAAGACCCTCCAGAGCATGACTGTATAGAAGTCATGGACACAGTATTCTCAAGTCGACCTGATCTAACAGACGTGCCCTTAGAGAATCCTGATCAGACCTATTTTGTGGATGGAAGCAGCCTCATCATTAATGGATGACACTGTGCCGGGTACGCAGTAGTCACCCGGGAGAGTCATTGAATCATCAGCTCTTGCATCAGGCACATCAGCCCAGAAAGCTGAATTGATAGCACTCACCAGAGCACTAATATTGGGTGCGGGACTTCTGCTGAACGTATACACGGTCTCAAAATATGCCTTCACCACTTTGCATGCACATGGAGCTCTCTACAAAGAACGAGGGCTCATTACGTCGGGAGGCAAATCAATCAAATATGGCCCAGAAATATTGATGTTACTAGACGCAGTATGGGCCCCTACGCATGTGGCTGTCATACACTGTCGAGGACACCAAGCGGGAAAAGGAGAAGTTGCCCAAGGAAACAGATTTGCTGATGCTTCAGCACGTAAAGCAGCCATGACAGGCCAAATTTCACCACAAGCCATGCCAATACAAGCAGCATTGTTTCCAGTACCCCTTAACTTATGGACACCACGATATACCACCAAAGAATTGGAGTACTACTGTAATAAAGAAGAGGGAGTACTGAGAGATGGATGGATTGAGCTGCCTCCACCTGAGGGCAGTTAACCCCCATGACGAATAGTGATCCCTGAATCATTGGGACCAGCCTTTGTCAAGGCCTTTCATCAAGCCACACATTATGGGAAGAGTGCTCTGGAGAAAGCACTTAAACCACATTTTTGTATCGCTTTATTGGGAGCCCTGTCAGCCTCAGTAGCCCGCCAGTGTCTAATTTGTGCCAAGAATAATGCCAAACAGGGTCCCACGCCACCACCACGAGTTCAGTCGGGAGGTGTAACCCCCATGCACCACCTGCAAGTAGACTTTACTGAAATGCCAAAAGCCAATGGATACCGTTACTTGTTAGTATTAGTTTGTACCTTCTCTGGGTGGGTGGAAGCCTTCCCCACCAGAACTGAAAAAGCCCGAGAAGTTACTAAAGTTTTGTTAAGAGAAATTATCCCCAGATTTGGAATTCCAGCAGTAATAGGGTCAGACAATGGGCCCTCATTTGTATCTCAAATTACCCAGCAGTTAGCAAGTGCCTTACAGATACAATGGAAGTTACACACTGCATACAGACCCCAAAGTTCAGGGAAAGTTGAGCGAATGAATAGAACTTTGAAATCTCAGATGTCAAAGCTATGTCAGGAGACCCACTTAAAGTGGCCCCAGGTTCTCCCAATAGCATTACTTAGAATACGCTCAGCCCCTGTGAAATCATCAGGATTTTCCCCTTTTGAAGTTATGTATGGCAAACCTCCATCGATAGTGCAAGGAGTAAAAGGTATTTTGCCACAGATTGGTTCAGAAATAACTAGACAAGAACTTCTAGCTCTTAGTTCTGTTCTGCAGACTCTCCATGCATGGATACAGGACCAGTTGCCTATCAATTTGACGGAACCCCTGCATCCCTACAAGCCTGGTACCTCGGTATGGATCAAAGATTGGAAGAAGACACCGCTGGAACCGCATTGGAAGGGGCCATACACTGTCATCCTGTCTACCCCAACTGCAGTAAAGGTAGCAGAAATTGATTCCTGGATTCATCATAGCAGAGTCAAGCCAGCAGCAGTTCCAGATCAGGACCAGTGGACAGCAGAACCACACCCTGATGTCCCTTTGCGTCTTACCCTACGGAGGCAGCCAGCAACCTAGAACTCATCGGGGACACTTATGAACTACAGTGTCCTGCAGTAGCCAAGTCTTTTGAAGAGGATTGCTGTTTCTTATACAGCAAAGACATTTGTTTCCTGCATCGAATAATTGTGCTTCCATACACTTTCGTCAGGCCAACTACAATTGGTAAGTTGGCATCACAGCAGGACATTTGAAGATCTTCCATCAACATTGACACCCGTTGAATTGCTTCATTAGCAAACGGGTCAGCATTGTGCCAAGAAGAAGAGGACGTCGTGGTCAAGATTTTCCAGCGGAGATCCAGAAGAACTACAATCAACATGCATCTTTGTTTCTATTTTGCTTTGGCTGCTTGCCTGGGGAACTTTGAACTTGCTCATGCTTTGCCCCCATGCACTGCCTGCATTACTACTACTCGGACTGGAATGAAAGTAACAAAGACTTTGCTTTATCATTCTTACTATACCTGTACTGGTACAGTAAGTCGGTGTATATACAACACCACTGAACTGAATGTTTGTACCAAAGGTAATACTAAAGTTTGTTTTAACCCACATCAGAACCCATCCTATTATACTCTAGAAATACGATGGGATGATGCAGATGGAGCTCTACTTAATGCTACACCTCCCCTTACTGATCCCATGAAAGGTGCTGCTTTGTATTTTGATGCTTGTGATGCCATCAATAGAGATAGTCGTTCTAAATGTGCCATTTGGGAGAAAGCTTATGCCAATGATGATAAGTATATGTGTCCCGAAGGAACCACTGGATGGGGGACCTGCACAGGTAAACGAGTTTTAGCAAATGTATATAGCACAGCACCAGTTCAAGACTATTATTGCCCAAAGTGGGAATGTGTGTTCTATGCCACATGGAAAACTGGTATGGTAGAGAATACCAGAGACAATCGAATGGCTGCTTTAATCAAGCCATATGTAAAGAATCCAGAAAAATGTAAGAAGGGTGCCTGTAACCCATTAGAACTACACATAATGAATCCCAGTGCATGGAAACAAGGGTATAAATTTGGATTACACATTGCAGGCTCTGGATCAGATCCAGGGACCATTGTATATATTAGACTAAATACCCAAGCCCATCGATCATCAAGGTACCATATACATAACACTTTCTACGAGACCATGCATATAAATAAGTTTGATATCCCTCACCCTTCTCAGAATTTGTTCTTAGAGTTGGCTGGAGCTGTGGTCTCCAGTCTCCGCATTTCAGATTGTTATTTTTATGGTGGAACCAAAATGGGTGATCAGTGGCCTTGGGAGGCCCAAGAACTGAATTACTCAATCACCTACAATCAGACAGAGCTGCACAAGACTACCAGTGAATGGGTATTAGCACACCCAATAGTTGGACGTCTGTGCTACGCTCGAACTGGACCCCAGTTTACCTCAAAGGTAGGACAGATCGTCTGTCTTAGCCAGAAGTTCTATAATGACACCGCAAAACAGACATCCTGGTGGTCAGGAATTAATGAATCTGAACCCACCAATCCATTAGCGAGATTTCCTGAGCTTGCCCCTCTATGGACTGACCTTGCCCAACCTCATGTCTGGCAAGCCCCACCTGCCTATATTGGATTTGTGGAACCCGAGCATATGCTCAACTCCTTATTCATTGGGGAGGGGCGTGTGTCTTAGGGACTATTCGACCCTCTTTCTTTCTATTGCCCACAGAACATGGCGAACAACTAGGTTACCCAGTCTATTCAAAGAGACAGAAGAGAGCAGCTCTACAGATAGGCAAGTGGGAGAAATGGGATGGTGAGGATTGGCCTCCTGAGCGAATCATTGCCTATTATGGACCTGCCACTTGGGAGCAAGATGGCATGTGGGGATATCGTACCCCAATTTACATGTTGAATAGAATTATACGCTTGCAGGCCGTAGTTGAACTCATTACTAACTAAACTAGTCAAGCACTTACACTTTTAGCTAGACAAAGCACACAAATGCGCACCGCAATATATCAAAATCGCCTGGCACTAGATTACTTATTGGCTGCTGAAGGAGGAGTCTGTGGTAAGCTGAATCTCACGAATTGTTGCTTAAAGATAGATGATAAGGGTCAGGTAGTTGAAGAAATTGCTGAAAACATGCGAAAGCAAGCTTATGTGCCAGTACAGACCTGGCATAGTCTTAAGATACCTAATTGGTTTGCATCTATCTTCTCTGGTCTAGGAGGACTTACTACTTTTGCTATGTTGATATTGCTCTTTCTAGCATTGTTTCTACTCTTACCATGTATAATCCCATGTTGTATGCGCTCTATTAACAGTGTTATTGAGAATACAGTGGAGCGGAAAACCGCAACTAAGATTTTGGCCTTATGGCACCCTAATCCTGCTACACATGGTCGAAACCCGACCCCAGTGTAATTGAGTGATTTAAATCTCACACCTTATCAGTAATAGGGTGAGATTAATCAAAGGGGGGAATGTGGTAGGCGAAGGCCTATGATCCATGGTGTCTGAAATAAACAGAGAGGCCTAAGCAGCTTGACCTGTAAATGAAGCCTGTGGAGAGGCCCAAAGGAATTACACACTCCCCTAAATGCTGCTACCATAGAATCAAAACTTAACTGAACACAATTAAGTATAGCTCGGCAGAATCGAAACTTAGAGAATATAGAAAAACAAGTTTTAATTGGTATTGATAAGAGAGTGAAGCTTCTATGGAACTAATTAACTCTGCTGAAAGAAAGGTTACAGTGCCCTGCTTTCCCACATATTCCAGTTGGTTAGCGACCTTGGAGGAGAAAAGTATCAAAGTTGGAAGAACTGACCATTGTAATTGGGACTGTAAGGGGGGGAAGCAGGTGCTGAGCCCAGTCAAAGGTCCTCATTGGACAACTACGTGTTGGTACTGGGACCAATAGATGGGGTGAAAGGGGTTACCGGGACCAATGAGAGGTTTGCCTATACCTAAAATGGAAAAGAACAGTATAAAAGTTGTTGTTTTGCTAGAAACCATTGCTCAGCCATTTTGAATGTGATTCTGCTTGAGTCTTGTGCACAAATAAATGATTTGGACCTTCTGAACAGACTCCTGGTATTATTGGTTTGTCTGCGCTCTGCTGCTACAGGAGAGGGAGGGCTAGGCTCAGGTACCGGGGAAAAGGTCAGGGCTTTAAACTCCAAGTCTCCCAACCCAGGTTCACACACCCCTGTCCAACCCTAGTGACTTACTTGTAAGGGGGGAGAGCTGGGGGAGGGGAGGATTTCCCCAGACTAGTATCTGATGACCTCACTTCTCCTGAAGTAGTTGGGACTGAAGTATCCATGGCAGAAGAGGAGCTTATTGACGGAAAACACACGAAGATTGAGCAAACCCCACTGGAACCACTGCCACAAAGTATGGAGCCTAAGGACTGCTCTTTAATTAAAGGATATGCCTGTTTTGGTGATTGAGAGAGGAAAACACTGGTTGAACAGGGTTGCTCTGTCCTCAGACAGTTTGAGGGTGGAGCAAACAAATTAAAGCTGAGGAAGTTAAAGCGTGCTTGCCAGAGGGTGGTGACTGTCTTCTCTGCTACGTTTTAAGAGGCAGAGCAGCACAAAGACTGTTAAAGGGTTTGAATTTACAAGTATGGAGCTAATATAAAGATTACTGCACAAGTGTGAAACTATTATAGAGACTCTGTTGAAAACTGGTAAACAGGAGAGAGGGTTTTGGCTCACTTGAAGGTGGTGAGTTGCCTGGGAAATGTTGACTAAGCTGAAAACTTTAAACAAAGGTAAAGTGAAGCAACAGGAGTTGCAGTCACAAATCCTGGAATGGGTTAGCCATCTACCAAGCCTGAAAAGTCCTGGCAAGCAGAGGAACTGGGTGAGTCCCTTTGTTTGTTGATGTTCTGGAGTATTTTGACTAATTGACAAAATATTTAAAGCCTGCAACGTTGTACACATATTTGAATGAAGCATATGTGGTATTCAGAAGAACTACCTTTATTCCAAAATGCTAGAGAGTTACCTGAAGCTGAAAGGTGGCTAAGTGAAGACTGATTTAAACGGGGCAACTTTACCTTGTTGATGAAGATATAAGCTAGAGGCTGGTGTTACAGAGATCCTGAAAGGACTTGCACCGTCCTCAATGGTTTGCACTACAGCCTTACCTAGAACTGCAGCTGGAAGCCTTGATTGGTATAAATAAAACATTCTTGGTGGTCTAAACCTTTTTTGTGGTGTTTGAGTCTCCCCTATACCTAGCGATTCTGTTTGGGAAGGAACGTCAGACCCTGGTGTGGATCATTTGGCATTAGCAGAATGCCCCTAGTGGTGACAGTATATTTGCAGGAGGGATCCCACATGCAAGGAAACTTTCACAACCTCTCCTTCGCCATTTCCATAATTTGCCAGGTTTTCTTATTCCACTCCATAATAGTAGGAGGGAGAGGATGTTTCCATTTGGCAGCTATCACCAATCTAACAACTCGCAACAGATAATTTGTCGTCATGTTTATTCAAAATTATGCACCCTGGTGTATGACTGTAATGTAATAATCGCAATGCACAATCTTTAGCATCAGTACATTTATTTCATGGTTTGCTTTAACCACTGTATCCCAGAAAAGAATGATCTCAGAGCCTGCCTACCACATGTGCGTAAAGGTTCCCTTCTCCATGCACTCTCTCCAACAAGTATCCGGGATCTCATGTCACTGTGCAGGAGTATTGCACATCTGGTATGAAACTATTATACTGGCTGTCTAAGTAGTACAGGTAGACGTTTTGTTAGTGTTTTTCTATATTATTACCCACTATGTTCTGTCCACTCCTGCAGAAGGTTCCTCTCCCATTTCCTTTGATAAAGATGCAAAGTATAAGGGCAACAAGTATTCAAAATCTTATATATCTTTGCAACCAACCCTCTACGTTTGATGTAGGGTCGATTGCATCATTCCTGTACTAAGAGAACTCCACTAGCTACCAATATGTTTTACAACAGAGGTACTCAAATCCAGTCCTGGAGGGCCGCAAACCAGTCAGGTTTTTGGTATACCCCTAATGAATATGCATGAGATATATTTGCATGCACTGCCTCCATTGTATTTGACTCTATCTCATGCATATTCATTAGGGATATCCCGAAAACCTGACTGGTTTGTGGCACTCCAGAACTGGATTTGAGTACCTCTGCTTTACAATCTGTTTTAAGAGCTCTGCCATTGTATTTTGTACCATATTGAGAAGTCTGGACTCCGCTGCGCATGTTTGGAGCTAAGCTCCGAGGGTCTAACTTGTTTTGACATTGTTCCATAATGATTGGCACCCTAACTCATGTATTGTTTGAGTGCATCTGTGTAAGGCCTCTTCTGGGATGAGGTTTGGAAATTTATATGTGATGTCTTCAAGATAGCTTCCACTTTGCCATTATCAATTGTCTTATTTAGATCCCTTTGTTTACAAGATTGTGTAAAAGTGACCGAAGGTTGTTGGATATTATGATATCTCTAGCTATATAGCATATATTGTGAAATTGGAAGGATCTGTCATTACTAAACACTACCTTCTGGTGGCATACAGTGTGTATCACCAGGAAATGGGAGGGTGCAACTTCTGTCTCCCTGGGTTGTATTGATAAGGTGGAAAGAATTTGAAAAACATTGGACCTATATCTGGAGAATGTCTAATTTTGGCATTGTAATTGTATGGTTTTCTTGATACTATGCTCTGCCTTTTTTTGTGTGAGGGGGATATATAATGTTCTACTTTCTTGCAATATTTAAAATGTTACAATTGTTATACCTGCTAATGAATTGTAAATAAACTTGGAAAAAAAGAGCTTTGTTATTAAATATAAAGTCCTGCATATAGGACACCAATCAATCTTTTAATACCTGAAAAGACTCCTAGGTCTCTCCAATCTCAATATGTGAATCAGTTGGTCCTTTTTCCACCTTCTGCTACTGCCTGGAAATTACCAGGCATACAGTATGTCTGTAAGGGATCCATTCAGACCCTTACCAATCCCACATTCGTTGTGCACAAGACCATTCCATTTCCAGCCTTAGCTGTAGGTACATGCCATCGGCTGTTCAGAAGAGTTGTCTGCTGAAGGAGGCACAGTGAGGTGACTGCTTACAAAGTACATGTAGAGGATTAGAAAAATAGGATCCCAGTAAGATGGAAGAAAGGACATTGTAATCTAAGTATGTAGGAGCTCTAACCCAGGATCCTTCTGGTAGAAGAGCACTGATAAATATTTAAACTGTGATCACAGACATAAATACCTAAAAGGGACAGAATCTGTGCTACCAAAGACTGTACACTTGATGTACAGACCACATTTGCTTGATATTATTTGGACATTTTGTTGTGGTAAAGAGAATGGAACATCCTATTCGGAATTTAGAGACTCTAACCTATGTGCTAAGGGCCTTGAAAGGATTTCGCTTCTCCCTGGGGAGAACCTGTTCCCTGTTGATATGGGTGTGCTAGCTGAGTGAAGGATAGGGAGAGAGTCCAGGATAAAATTGTTCTGTGCAATGGGGTGGGTTACACTCATTTTTGTTTTATAGTCCCTCCCTTTGGAATACTTTCTGCCCCAACCTTTAGAAGCGAAACCAACCTGTTGGGATTTAAATCTGCATTAAAACTGTACTTATACCCTCAAACTTTAAACGGACCTGTGATGCTTCAGCTGGATTGCAAAAGCCAGGAGATGTCTTCCTTGTTCTTGATGCCTTTCCTTTTTTTTATTTTTCTATTAAGATTATTGTAAACCACCTTGTGATTTTTGCTTGAAAGGCAATATAACAAGTCATTCAGTCAACTAAACTGAACTTCATGCACTGTTTATCCTTCCCTCTAAGGCTGGGCTAAAATTTAATCTTTCCAATAACTTAAAAAGGCAAAGCCATTTAATCTTTCCAATAACTTAAAAAGGCAAAGCCATTCAACTTTATTGAATGCCTTTTCCAGGTCCAATGCTAAGTCAACAGCTGGAGAGTCAGGGTTGTGGGAACGATGTGTACAACATTCAGAACTCTATGGACGTCATTGGAAGTCTTCCTCCCTTTAATGAACAGTCTCATCTGTATGGATTAACACTGGGATCAGAGTATCTAATTTCCTGGCAAATATTTGGACCGTATTCAAAAGGGATATTGGTCTATAACAGCTAAACAGAAGCAGATTATAAGCTCTGCGGATGAGGGACTGTCTTTTATGTGTATTTCTACAGCGCTGCATATACCTAATAGCGTGATATAACTGATGAGTAGTACTCGTAGTAGCAATGGGGAAATTATGACAGAAACCTTTTGTAAAATTCCTGTGGAAAACAGTCTGAATCAGCCATCTTCCATGTGAGTATAGCAACAATTGTCTCCCGCAGCTCTGCTTCTGTTGTAGGAATGTCCAGTTCTTGCATTGTCATTTAGAGTGCTCCATTCATGCAGAGACCTCTCCACTTCTTCTACAAAGTCTGCGTCATTCAGGCTAGGAACATTCGTCATCCATGTTTTAAGTCTGTCCTACTTCCTTGCCCGCCCTTAGAGAACAAGGTGCAGCAGAGCATGGTTCGACTATACTAGATGATCTATTTGACAATCCACTTCCCCTAGACTTAAGGCAATATCAAGAGGGAAGCAATCTATTATGGCGTAGGTGTTGTGGACCTATGAGCAGCATATACAGTATCGGTCCATTGGATATTTCACTCTCCAGATATCTAACAGAAAGAACTTCCTTATTTAGGTGCTCAGAGTCTCACCAGAATGCACAAGAGATCTTTTCATATCCATGATCTACTTAGACCCTCATCTGCTACATAGTTTAGGTCCCCTCTTAAAATTATAGGCCTATTGGACCATACCATTATAAACTGAAATATTTAAGTCAGAACCTCTATTTGCCTTTTATTGGGTGTGGATACATTAATTATGTTATTTTGCAGGCTCACTGCCGTGTCTCTCCAATTCCTTTTCACTCTGTACTGGCAGCTTTTCATATCATCATTGTGACCTTTGCTCTGTTTGAGCTGTTAAAGAAGGGATAACCTTCACTCACCCAATCTACACTGAGTTTATTTCAGTCGGATGCTCCCAAGTGAGTCTCCTGTATCAAAATGTGTATCAAAACCCTTTCCTCCCAACTCTATCAGAAGCTAACTATGAATTTTAAAGGTCTGCATACCCTTGACATTGAAGGATATTATCTTTGATTGCTGGGAATGATCATACATCTGTTTCAATAGCATATAAAATATTCAACACGGGGCAGCACTTTGCAGCACAAACTCTACGTTCATTCCTTCACTAAAAATAGCAGTTATAAAGTTCTGCATGCACACAAGTTGGAAAAGATAAACTATAACAACCAGGGAGTAGGACCGAGGGAGAGCCCTAGATGTGGTTTATTTAGATTTCAGTAAAGCCTTTGACACAGTTCCTCACAGACGACTTAAAAACAAACTGAGCACCCTAGGGATGGACCCTAAAGTTACTGCTTGAGTTAGAAATTGGTTGGGTGGGAGGCGACAAAGAGTACAGGTAAATGGGGCTGACTCTGTGAAGGATGTTACCAGTGGTGTGCCCCAGGGATCTGTCCTTGGTCCGATTCTTTTTAACATCTTTGTTAGTGATATAGCAGAAGGGCTGTCGGGTAAGGTTTTCCTTTTTGCGGATAATACCAAAATCTGCAATAGAGTAGACACCCAGGAAGGTGTAGATAACACGAGGGAGGGATCTAGCTAAGCTTGAAGAATGGTCTAGAATCTGGCAGCTGGGATTTAATGTTAAAAAATGTAAGGTCATGCATTTGGGCTGCAGCAATCCAAGGGAGCAATATAGTATATGGGGTGAAGTACTTTTGTCCACTAAAGAAGAGCGGGACCTGGGTGTGGTTGTGTCTGATGATCTTAAAGTAGCTAAACAGGTAGAAAAGGCAACGGGAAAAACTAGAAGGATGCTTGGGTGCATACGGAGAGGAATGGCTAGCAGAAAAAAGGATGTGATAGTGCCTCTCTATAAGTCTTTGCTGCGACCTCATTTGGAGTATAGTGTGCAATTCTGGAGACCACACCTTCAAAAGGATGTGAACAGGATGGAGTCGGTGCAGAGGGTGGCTACTAAAATGGTTAGTGGTCTTCATTATAAAGCATATGAGGACAGACTTAAGGATCTTAATATGTACACCTTAGAGGAAAGGCGAGATAGAGATGATATGATTTAGATGTTTCAATACTTCCATGGCATAAATATTCAGGGGGAGAGTCTCTTTCAATTGAAAGCAAGTTCTGCTATGAGGGGACATGGGATGAGGGTGAAGGGGGATAGATTCAGGAGTGATTTGCAGAAATATTTCTTTACGGAAAGAGTGGTAGATCTGTGGAATAGTCTCCCAGTGGAGGTGGTAGAGATGAGGACAGTAACTGAATTCAAAAAAGCATGGGACAAACACAGAGGATCTCTAAAGGAAAAAAGGGGACTGTTGTAGTTGTTCATATGGAAGGACAGACTAGATAGGCCATGCGGTCTTTTTCTGTCGTCATATTGCTATGTTTCTAAAACATATAATCAACAGAAAAAAGCAGCCCTAAAGAGACAGGAAGAGAGAGCCTTCACCAGTCCTCCCAGGATGTCCCCTCTATCAACCGGGGGAAAGTTCTCTGCTCTACTTTTGCAAAGGGTGGCATTTTTCATATGTTGACACTACTCTGATTGGACCACACTGGGTCACTCTTTAATCCACACTGCTCGACAAGCCAGGCAAACAAAAGACTAGATAGTCCAATAGGGTTGCATCGCTGAAGTTCTATATTTATTATTTATTTTATTTTATTTAAAGGGTATTTCTATCCCGCCTTATCCTTCAATCAAGGCGGTGTACATATTGGTTCCTTTACAATCTCAACCAAGTTCTCTTAGACTTCTTATCATGATCTTTGCAATTTTCCAGGTCATGCTGTGTCTTTGTAGGTGGAACCAATGTTTCAGCCCTCCTGCTGTGAATTTTTTCAGGATAAAGTGGTTATTTATTTAGTTAGACAGTTTTCTATACCACCTTATCCTTCAATCAAAGTGGTCACAACACAATTGAGGGATACATTTTTAACACAAGGGGATATGAGACACATACACTAATACTTACAGGGAACATGCGCAATGGAGGGTTAAGTGACTTGCACAAGACGCACATGTGGGACTAGAAACCCCAGTCCTTCTGGCCCAAGGTTGCTGTTCTCTAGTGGAATTTGAACCCCTGACCTTCCAGCCTGAGGTAACTTGCCCCAACCACTAGGCCACTCCTCCCCATTGCAGTTATGCAGTTGGTTGCTTGTCCTTATATATAGTGGTTCTCAAACCAGATAGGTAAGTTAAGTTTTGTTCTTCATTCATGGTGGAGAAGTAAATTGTCCCTTCCTTTCAGGATCATCTCAGTTTGGTGGGATAAATCACTGCCAGCTGGACTCCATAAGAATGCAAGCTATTCTTAACTTCTCTGAATGACCATGTCTTACAGTCCAACTCTGGGCTGAAACTGGTAATATTGTAATTTGGTGCTCTTTATATTTAAGCTGTCCCAACTTCCTGATGCCAGCAAAGATCCACTCCTTGGGCCTGAAACAGAAAAATGACGGCAGATAAAGACCTTACAGTTTATGCAGTTAGTTCATCCTTACCTACCACTAAGCTCTACAATACCTCCCTCTCCCCTTCTCTGAGCTTCTCCCATGCTTTTTTGAATTCATACACAGTCCTTGTCTCCGCCACCTCTGCTGGGAGGCTATCCATGCATCCACCACTCTTTCTGTAAATAAATATTTCTTTAGATTACTCCTGAGTCTATTCCCTTTCATCTTCATTTAGGACCCCTTTGTTCCAGAACTTCCTTTCAATTGGAAGCAGTTCCCCATATGCTTTATGATGAAGGCCACATAAAATTCAGTAGCTGCCCTCTGCACAGACTCCATCCTATTTATATCTTTTTGAAGGTGTGGTCTCCAGAATTGCACACAGCACTCCAAATGAGGTTTCACCAGATACTTATACAAAAGCACTACCACCTCTTTACTGCTGGCCATTCATCTCCCTGTGCACGCAAGCATCCCTTTGGCTTTTGTCATCATCTTTTCTACATGTCTAGCCACCTTAAGATCATCAGGTATGATCACCCCCAGGTCCTGTTCTTCTTTCATGGATAGAAATACTTCATTCCATGCATTATACTGCTCCCTTGGTGGTGGGGGGGGGGGGGGGGGGAGGTTAGACAAAATGGATGACGCTGCATTTTTAGCATTAAATCTCAGCAACCAAATTCTAGACCATTATTAAAGCTTTGCTAGATGCCTCCTCATATTATGCACACTTTCCAAGGTGTCAACCCTACAGAAAATTTTGCTATTGTCCACAAAAAGGCAAACCTTACCCGACAGCCCTTTCGCTATATCACCTAAAAATGTGAAAAAGAATTGGACCATAGACCAATCCCATTGGCACACCACTGCTAACATCCTTATCCTCAGAATGAGCTAAAGGCTATGCCTGTCTCCTTGAAATGATGCTCTCCCGGCATTCTTTTTCTGATAAGTCCGATGAAAGTAGGGCTGATGGAACAGGTTCCAGATCAGTTTCTCCACAAAGTCGTCATATTGCCAGCATGTGAGCCTTCGGCCACACCAACTATATGTATCTTGCCCCCCTGGGATTTATTCTCAAGACTGTCTGTCCGGTTTCTGCAGAATCCTCTTAGCACAGCTTTCCTGCAGTCCTGATTCTTTTCTTTTCAGAGCCAGTAGATCATCCTCTGCATCCAACATCATTTCTCAGTTCTCTTCACTTGACGCACCACCTCCTTTAGACTGAGGAACACCTTGCCCAGCTGGTATCTGTGTTAATTGCTCATTCAAAGCAGCATTCATGGCCTTGATTGTGTTGAGGATTATCTCTGTATCCAGCACCAAAGAGTAGTGACAGACTCTGTGCGGAGGTGGGAGAGGCCGGGCACGCAACTGTGGAGATGCCATCTCGAAGCTGCAGAAAACTCCTGCATAGTCTGCTGTCTCATCAGTTTTGTCAGTTTTACCGCCTACATGTGCACCTTTGCTGACTTCTTTCTGCTCTGGTCAGGTGGCCATTCTGCTTATCAGCCCTGAAGTGAATATGAGGTTCTAACAGGATGGATTACAGTCTAGAATTCAAAAGTATGTTAAACCTGCTCTGCAGAAGCTTTTCAAGACATGTCCAGCTTCTCTGCCCAGCATCAAGTGATCCCACTGATTAGCACTTGTAATAATTACTTCTGTTGGAATTCTTCACACAATAATTCAAAATGTTGTGCTTTTTTATGATATTTTTCCTGTATGGTATTTTAAATTAAGTATCACTCATAAACAATATGCTTTGTTCTTTTGACAAACAAAGCATGTAGAGTTTTGCATAGTTCAGACCTTTTGCCCCAGACATCAATAATTTAGCTACATATGATTCCTTGTACTCGCAATTGTTGTTGATCCTAAGTCTCTTCTCCGTTTTGTGTGCCGCCTGCATACTGAGAAGAGAGGATCTAGCCAGCAACAAGTTCTCATTCCCTCTATTTGTTTTATTCCAGGTTCAGTAGAGTTCTGTTCTGTTGCTGCAGTGCTAGACTGGAATTAATTTTGCTCTGAATTATTGAACTCTGCATGATGGATTGCTTTTGTTATGTAAGGTTATGTGAAATAGAATCGCTAAACAGTTCCCTCTCCATTTTGAGCACCGCTTGCATACTCAGAGGAGGTGACCCAACCAACATGGAGCTGTTCTTCCCTGTATCTGTTTTATTCCAGACGGCTCTGAATAAAAATCGTTTGGAACAGCAGATTTCCGTCTGTACTACGTGAACGAGCTGAGTGCTAAGAAGTCAGAGTCTTAGTTGCAAGGATCTGTATGCAGAGGGCAGGAGTGTATCTCTCACAGGAAAAGACAGCAGAGTGAAGCTGGATACACTGGGTGCGGTGATAGTCACACACCCCTTTCTACGTTTTTTTAACTGACTACAATCAATGCCAGCAAGGGATGTTTTCTAATTCGGATTGCTTAAAATACAAAGTATGCTTTCTTTCATGGCCACCCCCTTGATTTTTATACTATCTTCTTTCGGGGCAATATCTCCAAGTGGGTTGGTTTTGCACATACTATACCATGACAGTCATGATCCTCATTCCTAAGCCAGGATATGTGGGGCATGATCTCAGTCTCCCAAATGCTCACCATAGTCCTTGCATCATGCCAAGGAGTTTCCTTCTGGAGCTCACAAAATATAACATATACTATACTGTTTTAAGCATCCTATCAAGGTGTGTTTGGAAATTCCTTTAAATCAAGCTTGTGGTTCCCAATAGGACACACTAGCAAATGCACATTCATACAAACTTGCGCAGACATACCAGCCCACAAAGACAAAAACACACACAAAACAGATTAAACATACAAACCAGAGAGATGCACACACATACACACAGTGTCACCACATGCATGCACACACAGACATACCAGATATTCAAGAGACACACACACACGCACGCACACACACACACACACACACACACGCGATACAGGTACAAACACACGTGCATAGGGGTTGGAAAAAATTCCATGAACTATGCTCTGCATGCTTTCCCTGCTTGTTTGCATGCCGCAAACCTTGCATTCCCAGAAAATGTATGTATGCAAAAAATAGAAAATGTTTAGGAACAGTGTTGTTCCTGATTCTTCTTTCTCTAACAATGGGCTACACAGGGCCAAGAAAACGGGGAACTAGTACTTTGAAGACTACAGGCTGCACTCCTGTTTTTAGAAGCTGACAGATCTGTGAACCAGTTGTTAGCACTGTTCTGATTCAGCCACACTGAAGTTCATTTGTGTTTTGAAGTGTATCAACACATAAATCCTCCAGGGTGGTTATGGTACTGTACTGTGTTTGTCATAGCAGACAAAGCCTTCAAAAAAGAACAGCAACAAAGTTATTTTAACAACGTCAGAGCAACATATCAGTCCCTTTAAAGCTATAATTCAGTAATCCTTAAACTAGTCCTGTAGAGGTGTTCACAACTGTGATTTTCATTTTGTGAATTCCATTCATTTCACTTTGGAGGTTGTTTGATTTTGTTTCAGAAATAGCATGCAATATTTCTGATATGAAACAAACGTTTTAGATTTCATGATGGGTCAGACCAATGATCCATCATGCCCAGTATCCTGTTTCCAATAGTGGCAAATCCAGGTCACAGATACCTGGTAGTTTTCCAAAAAACAAGATTCCATGCTGCCTACCCCCAGGGATAAACAGTGGCTTTATCAAATCTACCTTAACAGTTTATGCAGTTTTTCTCCAGGAACTTGACCAAAGCTTTTTTAAAATCAGCTATGCTAACTGCTTTGACCACATCCTCTTGGCAATGAATTCCTCCTATTTTATTTTAAATGTTCCACGTTGTAACTTCATGGCATGTTCCCTAGTCTTTGTACTTCTCAAAAGAGTAAACAATTGATTCACATTTAACAGTTCCACTTCACTCAGGATTTTATATACCTCTATCATATATTCTCTCAGCATTTTCTTCTCCAAGCTGAAGAGCCCTAACCTCTTTGGGCCCGATTCTGACCCATACATACATCCCCTCTGTATGTCTGGTCTGAGCCAGACGTACAAATGGGAGTGTGATTCTGATCCCACGGGGCACGTCAGAATCTAAAGTTTATTCCCCACAGACTGACCCCCGATCTGGCCTCCTAAGGCCTGGGTTGGGCTGCGAAGAATAAACCCTGGCTCCACCCCCCCCAGCCCCTTCCGTGCCCCGAGCCGCAAAGAAAACCACATCCTGGAAAGTTATTCCACCTTGGAAGTGGAATAGAGTTCGCAGCCATTTCACTGGCCCTGGACATACAGGGCCGGTGACTGTCCACTGCCTACTCATTCCCCGCTATTCGTGTCTCAATGTAACCCCCTTTAAGGACTGCTGACAGAGGAGCTGAAAGGAATCTACATTGATAAGTATTTATCTGTTGGGAAATTCTCAAAATCTTGGGGAAAGGAAATTCTTTGAATAAAGCTGATAAACTCTGTCTATTTGAAATTTGGTCAGTTAGGGTATAGTTTAACAGACAAACTTCCAGTTATTGTCTATTTACCACCCATCCACCTCAGCTCCCTCCCACCACAAACACAATCTTTAAGCCAGATAAGAAGAAGGAAGAGGCATTTTTTACTTTCAGGTTTAACTGCAGTTCATCTTGAGGTGAACATTAAACAAAGTCCCTTAATCTTATTAGGTATGTTTGTATTGGTTCAAGTATCCATAACAACTTTTAAATAGCTAACAAATCAATATAACTAAGATGTAGAGAGCAATCCAGCAGCAAGATGGTGGCTATCGAGTCTTTTGCACTGAGTGTCACATGTATGATTATTTCTCAGTTGGTAAGAGGTCTGATGTGTGCACTCGGTATAAACAGCTCCTTGCTCTCAGGGAATGATATGATCTTTGGAGGCTAGAGTACCAAACGTGGAGGAGCTGAGGAAAACAGAAGTATATAGAAGAGACCAACAGAGACATAGACAAGTCCCATCTCTGGTCTGGCAGCCTCTTTGCTCTCATGGAGGAGTGAGGTCATCTGAAAGGACGGCATCACCTTGGTATGGCAGGAAGTGATCCTGTAGCTATGACCTGTCCTCCAGGTGATCTCATATACCCTCTCACACTGATGGTATGTCTCCAAGGGCATGTGCCAATGAAGGAAGGGTTACGATAGCTGTTGGTGATTAAATCATTTGGCATGTAGATAGCTGGGTGACTGGTGGACATAAGGATCACTTGGTAACTTGCCTGCCTGGAACAAAGGTGACAGACCTCTCGCACCACCTAGATAAGGTTCCAGACAGTGCTGGGGAGGAGCCTGCTATCTTGGTACAATGACATAGGAAAGTGTGACGGGAAGTTCTGGAAGCCAAATTTAGGCTTTTTGGTGGAAAGTTGAAATCCAGAACTTCCAGTGTAGCACTCTCAGAATGCTTTCTATTCCATGTGCAGGATCTGGGAGGCAGGCAGAGCTCTGGAGTCTCATTGCATGGATGAGAGATTGTGAAGAGAAGAGGGTTTTGGAACTGGGCAACATTCTGGGAAGGGGGGGGGGCTTTCTGACAGGATGGGCTGCACTTTAACCAGGGTAGAACCAGGCTGCTTGCATTAACCTTTAAAAAGGAGATACAGCAGCTTTTAAACTACATAAAGGGAGAAAACTGACAGCTGCCCAGGAGCACATGGTTCGGCATGACGTATTGTTGAAGGATACTAGCAAACAGGGAAGTTAGGGTATCCCGATAGAGAGGTTCCAATAAAGGTAAAAGTAACCCAGGTGCCTTTAAATGAAGAGCAAATAGCATTGAAAGATTCCAAATTACCATAACAACTGATTGCTAACAGGAACACAAAACAAACTTTGAAATGCCTGGATGCAAATGCTAGAAGTCTAAAATATAAAATGGGAGAGTTAGACTATATAACACTAAATGAAAGGTGAGATATAAATGGCATTTCAGAGACTGTGGTGGAAGGAGGATAGCAAATGAGACACTGTGATACCTAGTTACAAATTATATCGCAGTGATATGGTAGATACAATTGGTGGCGGGGTAGCACTATATGTTAGAGGGCATTGAGTCAAACAGGATAAAAGTTTTTTGTAGGAAACAAAATGCACTGTAGAATCTCTATGAATACAAACACTATGGGGGTCATTCTGACCTGCATTTAGCGGGGATATACATCCTTCTAGATGTCATAGTCCGATTCCCACCAAATAACTCTCTGCATGTAGGCAGATATGTGCGGGGAGTTCATTATGAGGGCAGGAGGGAGCTGGCCGGAGGAGGAGCATGGGCAGGCCAGAGGCGTGACCCTGACCCCGGACATACAGGGCCAATTCTGTTCACGGCCCTGTATGTCTGGCCAGGGTTACTTAGATGGGACACTTTTTCTACATAGGAAGTGGAATAAGTCCCCCCCCCCCCCTGATGCCAGCGGCCATCCAGCCCAGGACCAGCAGAGGAGGTGAGAGGGGTAGGGGGTCCCCCGCAGCCCGATCCCAGCCCCAGAAGGCCCGATTGGGGGTTGGGCGGCAGGGAAAAGAGACTTTGCTGTCAGTTCAGGTGATCGGGGCTCCTGCATGGAGCCATAGTGCCACGGCAACGGGATGCCATGGCACCACAGCTCCATGCAGGAGCCTGGCTGGGCTAGCCGGGGAAGTGCCTGGACATCCAGAGGCACGGAATTAGGGCACATCCAGACCCTATGCTCTGATTCTGCTCCCACAGGCCCATCTAGTTCTCGCGGGATGAGAATCGGGTGCATATCTGGGCCATTCAGATTTCTGGACGTCCGGACAGCCTGGATGTGCCCCGTCAGAACTGGCCTCTATGTAAAAAAGGGAAAGGAATGGCAGTGTGGGTATACTGCTGTCCACCTAGCCAGAATGAACTGATGGATGAGAAAATGCTAACAGAAATTAGGGAAGCTAACCAATGGCAATCCTGGCCCCCTCACCGGCATACTCTCTCCCATGCACCACATCACTGAGCACTATAATTCTGCTACCCACCCAGAGGTAGTGTGGCAAACAAACTTACCCTAACTTTGTCTTGCCATGCTATCTCCGTGGGCCCGCTGCTCTCCTTTTCCTGCTGATTTTGTGATTCGCAAGATTTTGGCTAGGAGAGGAGAGCAGGGGGGGACCAACGGAGATAGTGGTGACAAACCAGCTTTGAGCTAAGATTGTTTGCATGCTACTTCTGTAGGCCCAGCAGGAGTGCACCTCCCTCCCGGCCGGTACCCAAGGTGGGCCACACCCACAGTCCTGGCCTTGGTATGCTACTGAAGCCAATAAAATGTGTTACACGGTAATGGGTGAGGTCAATTACCCTAACATTGACTAAATGACTGCTTCATGCAGCAGATGGTTCAGGAACTGACATGAGGGGAAGCTATTTTAGATCTAGTCCTTAATGGAACACAGGATCTGGTGCAAGAGGTAACGGTGTTGGGGCTGCTTGGCAATAGTGATCATAACATAACATTTGATTTAATAAATGGAGGGAGGACAGCAAGGAAATCCACTGCACTTGCATTTAACTTTCAAAAGGGAGACTGATACAATGAGGAAAATGGTTAAGAAAAAACTATAAGGAGCAGCTGCAAAAGTAAAGGGTTTACATCAGGCCTGAGGGTGGTTTAAAAGTACTATCTTGAAGGCCCAGATCAGATCATTCCACATTTTAAGAAAGGTGGAAGGAAGGTCAAATGACTGCCAGCAGGGTTTAAAAAAGAGGTCATAGGAACTATTATAGCTAAAAAAGCATATTTCAGAAAATGGAAAAAGGAGTAAAATGATGAAATCAGGAAACAACATAAGCACTAGCAAATTAGATGGAAGGCATTGATAAAGCAGGCAAAGGCAGACTTTGAAAAGAACCTTGCCATAGAAGCAAAAATCATAATAAAAAATTTTTCAGATACATTTGTGGCAAAAATCCTGTGAGAGTCAGTTGGACCATTAGATAATAGAGAAATAAAAGGGGCACAAGTGAGATAAGGTCATAGCAGAGAGACTGAATGAATTCTTGCTTCAGACTTTATTGAAGAAGATGTAGGGAAATTATCTATGTGATTCAAAAGCAGGAGTCTGTTTATTTCTTGAGAGCAAAAAACCTTCAATTCACCCTACATAATCGTGTTTCGTCTATTACAGACCTCTTCAGGGGTGTTAAATCTTAAGGTATATAAAAGACAAAGTAATAGTAGTAAATATGACTAAATATAATAATAAATTAAAATAAATAAAAATAAATATTATGACAAATTATAAATAATAGTAACAAAACTGTTAATAAAACTCAAATATTAAATAAGAATAAGAAAGAAAGCAGATACATTACACAGATTTAAAGTGAGCTATACAGTAAAGTAATCTAGCATAATCCATTTCAAAAACGCCCAGAAACATGAATAGCACCATGTAAAAACAGAGAAAACCATATTGCTATATATCTGGTTTTAAGTATATTTGCCCACAAAGATGGTCATTCTGATCTTCAAATAACGGGGTTGGATGTATGGTCTGGACGTGCAACGCTGGCTCAGCCCCGGAACACGATTCAGTTCCCAGCGCTCCCCGTATGTACAGAGCGGTTGTATGGGAAGTGCTGGATGTGGGCAGTGGTGGTGTTGCTGGGGAGGGGCCACCAGCTGGGATGTACAGAGGCAATTCTGGTCATGCCGCTTTATGTTCCCCTGCAAAGGATTGGACGCATGACTATTCCACCCCGAAGGTGGAATAAGTCTCGGGTGCCCCCCACATTGCTTCCACACACCACAGATGATTTCAATGTATTATCCACAGCAACGCCTAGATTCTTTTCCGGGATGGTGACTCCTAATGTGGAACCTTGCATCATATAACTATAACGTGGGCTATTCTTCTTTATATGCATGTCTTTGCAATTATAAAGATTAAATTTCATCTGCCATTTGGATGCCCAGTCTCCCAAAGTCCTCACCCAAGCCCTGACCTTTCAAGCCTTTCTTCGAAGGGGTATCCTTCCTGCAATTTCTCACAATTTTGCATACGATTTAACAGCTTTAAATAATTTGGTCTTGTCAGCAAATTTTATCACTTTACTCACTGTTCCCAATGCCAGATCATTTATAAATAGGTTAGAAAGCACCGCCCCAATACAGATCCCTGGAGTACTCCACCATTCACCTTCCTCTATTGGTAAATACGGCACTTACTGTTAGCGTAGTTTTGTAAACATGCCCTTCATTTTGCTAGCGTGTCTTAGAACTTTTTCTGCATTCAAAATCAATTTAATGAGCATTAATGTAGGAATTAACCTTTGCGCAATTGATCTTCACATGATAACTTCAAATGCATTTTAAAATACTTTTATTAAAACTAATATCTGAAACAAAACTGAAAAAGCCCAAACACTGGGGAAAAGTCCAGCAACTTTTAAAATGAGCTAAAATATTTCTGCCTGCGCACATCCCTAATCTACATGTATATGTGCAACCTCAAGGAGATACTTCTGCCTAGATCCTCTTGGAGCCTTAACATATCCTGAAAACATGGTGCTGCGCATACACCAAGCGTAAAAGTTATTAGAGAGGGACAAACACAGGGACACACATACATACCTGGTGATCTCATATGCCCACTTTTCTTGCTTTGGATATAGCCACAATGTTATTAATAGCCATTGATTCATCTGGTTGCGTTTATGCACATCTCTCTTATACTGTGGCGTGACAACCCCACAAACCTGCACAGGCGTCCTCTCCCCGTGCAGCATCATGGGAATGTTGCTTTGGAACTATCAGGATAATAATGACGCAGGTTGATGCAGAAGATCAGCAAAGCAGCAGCCTTATCTACCACTAAACTACAGTGCTATAATGACTTGAGAAACTCTCAGAAGTCCAAGACTTGCTGTTCTTTGTGGTATTATGTAATTATTAGCAAAACCTCATTTTCATGACTTTGGATTTGTTTATTGCTGTTCCTTAATATCTGTCTTGAGTGTTTGTACAAGGGAGAAAGCAAACTTCTTGGATGCACTTCACTAAATTATATAGAAATCTAACTTTACTTGATAACAGTACAAAGCTTTAGCGATGATTAGTTTAAAGGGGACCTTTGTTAAAACTATGAAATAAAGCTGATTCAATATCACAGGTCGCAAATATTGGGCACTGCTATGTGATAGATCTCGTATCGTATCGATCATCAAGACTTCTGCGCGCCACATCAGTTGGGACTTGAAATGCTAATGAAGTAAGTGTGATGGTCCCCAAGGAGGGAGCGGATTGTAGTCATTAACAGTGACCTTTACTAGCTGTATTTAGGACTCATGATTTCAGGGATCTGGACGGAGCTCTAGTACATGGCATAGCCCAGCACCATCACTGTAATGAATAAACTAGGTAAATTTGAGGGGGTGGGGGGGGGAGGGAAGAACATAAAATAGGGGAAACCTTTTCTGGGCAATTCTGAATGGAGACAGACCCCAATCCTGGCTGCAATTTTATTTATTTAGAGGGGTATTTTAGAAAGGACATCCCAGTGCAATCTGGGACATCTAAGCCAGAATGTCTGGGAAAAAAAAGCAGACACGTCTAGGAGCAGTCATGATGTCACAAAGGCGGATATGCTCGATATGGATGTCTGTGGTGGTGGGGGTGTCTATACAGACATCCTCAGAATAATATTTTGGAATATGGATGTCTAGGATAGCCTAATGGTTAGAGTAGTGGGTTAGGAACAGGGAGTCAGGATTCAAATCCACTGCTGCTATCACTGAAATTGTGCTGAATACTGGGATAATGGAGTGCTATCTTCTCTACACCCTCTGGATGTTTTTCAGCCAAAAATGGAAATTACACTAACCTGGTAATTGTAGTTCCTGGAGGGTCCAGTTTAGTCCTCCAACATCGGGTAGTGCCCCTCCTCCTGCAGCCTGGAGACTGGACCAATCAAGTCTTCTGTAGTATATATGCAGACGGAGCTCCCAGAAGCCCCCAGTGTACTAGTAACAAAGCATACTTAACGAAGCAACACATTAGATTAATATACAAAATGATATAATGAAAATGACATAATTAAAGAACAATTTGTTTCCCCCCCACAAAAATATCCAACTTTCTCCCCAAACGAGGAAGTCAGAACACTGTATTGCACTGGAACCAACGCCCCAGAAATCAAAATACAGCTCCGTATCAGAAATCTCAGGAGCTGACTGAACACCTGAGAAAGGAAGAGCCATAGCCAAAAACGCGGCTGCAAAAAAGGTTCGAACGGCAAGAAGAACCGTCTTATGATCCACCGTTCGGAAAGCGCGCCGCATTTTTATAACAGATAGTCGGGAGGGAAGGAGGACTAAACTGGACCCTCCAGGAACTACAATTACCAGGTTAGTGTAATTTCCATTTCCTGTTCGGTAATCCAGTTTAGTCCTCCAACATCGGGATGTAACAGAGCAGTTAAGACCGGGCGGGACCTTGCCATCCGGCGCGCAGAACCGCCGAACAAAAGAGGAATCCCGAGCCGCTGACACATCTAAACGATAGTGTGTACTGAAAGCATGCAGAGACGACCAGGTGGCCGCCTTACAGATATCTGCTGGCGGAACTAGGCTATACTCTGCCCAAGCGGTCGCCTGAGCCCTAGTGGAATGATCCAGTAGCCCCTCCGGAACAGACCGCTGCTGCAACAGATACGCAGACGCGAACGCTTCCTTGAGCCATCTTGCAACGGAGGCCTTAGCCGCCGCTTCCCCTTTACGTGCACCACCGAAGAGCACGAATAACCGGTCAGTCTTCCGAAAAGATTCGGTAGCCTTCAAATAACGACGAAGTGCACGACCCACATCGAGACGGTGAAGACTTTTGTCCGCCGACCCGACAGAGTGGGAAGAAAGAACTGGAAGAAACACTGCCTGATTCACATGAATAGGGGAAACCACCTTCGGCAAAAAGGAAGGGACCGGGGAAAAAGACAAAAAAGGTTCTCGGCAGGACAACGCATGTAGATCTGAAATACGCCGTGCCGAACAGATGGCTACAAGAAAAACCGTCTTCAGCGTAAAATCTTTCAGAAACGCCCTACTCAGGGGTCCAAAAGGTTCACGAACCAGGGCCCGCATCACTAGATTCAAGTCCCCCGGAGGAACGAAAATCCTGCGGGAGGGCCGCAAATGAAAAACAGTCGTAAGAAAACGACGTACGTCCGGATAAGAACCGTGGAGACGGCCTAAAACTTTGCCTCGATAACAAGAGATAGCCGCCAACCGGACTTTCAGGGAACTAGCCGCAAGGCCCTTATCAAAAGCAACCTGAAGAAACTTAAAACGACGGAAACGGAAACCGTCGCCGCCCGGACTCCACGCCGGGAGCACCAGTCTTCAAAGATCCCCCAAATCCGAACGTAAGTAAGAGAAGTGGACGTTTTCCCCGCCCGCAGTAGGGTAGAAATCACCGCGGGGGGAGTAACCCTTCTTTTTCAGCCGAGCCCTCTCCATGGCCAAACCGTAAGCGAGAATCGACCCACTTGGGGCATCCGCAAGGGTCCCTGAAAAAGAAGATTCGGCAGCGTGGATAGGAGCCAAGGAATGCTGTCGCTCAGCCGGACCAGATTGGCATACCAGGGCCACCCAGGCCAGTCCGGGGCCACCAGTAACACTCGACCCCGATGGCCCTCGATGCGCTGAACGACCTGGCCAATCAGAACCCACGGAGGAAAGACATAAAGAAGGCCGGACGTTGGCCACGGCTGAATGAGAGCGTCGAGCCCCTCGGATATACGCTCCCTTTGCCTGCTGAAGAAGCGTCCTGTCTCGGCCGATTGAAATGTTGCCATGAGATCCATGAAGGGCGGCCCCCCCCCCCGACGAACTATTTGCGCGTAAACTTGCGGGTTTAGCTCCCACTCTCCGGGGTCCACCCGCACTCTGCAGAGAAAATCGGCCTGAACATTGTCTGCACCTGCAATAGGCGCTGCCGAGATGGCCGGAAGACGAGACTGCACCCAATTGACCAAGGCCATCGCTTCTGATTCCAGGGCCATGCTGCCGGTGCCCCCTTGGCGATTGATGTAAGCTACGGTGGTCGCAATGTCCGAGAGGACTCGCACCGGCCGGTCGAGAACTAGGGCTTTGAGGCCAAGAGGGCTAGCCGCACCGCCCGCAATTCGAGGCGGTTGATCGACCAAGAAGTCTCCAGGGGAGACCATTCCCCTTGAGCGAAGCGGGTCTCGCAGTGAGCCCCCCAGCCGGTTAAGCTGGCATCCGTTGTGAACGGAACCCAAAGTGGAGGCTCCAGGGAATCCCCCGCGCCAGGTTCTCGGAGGAGAGCCACCACCGGAGTGATCGGCGAACCGCCCTTGGGCAAGTCAATCTCCTGTTCAACGAGTCGAATTGGTTGGACCAACGGCGCAGCAGAGCACTCTGCAGCGGGCGCATGTGGAAGCGCGCCCAGGGCACCACCTCCAAGGTTGCTGCCATCGTACCGAGGAGCTGTAGCTATCACCATGCAGACGGAGCGGGCAACCCCCTGAAGAGTCGGACAAGAGACCGAATGCGGCGCTCCGGCAGGCACACCAAGCCCCGTGCTGTGTCGAGGCTCACTCCCAGATACTTGAGATCCTGAGTCGGGCACAGACAACTCTTGCATTCTTTCACCACCCAGCCAAGGGACCGCAGCAGAGCCACCACCCTGCTCGTGACGTGCACACACTCCCGACTGGACTTTGCCCGAATCCACCAGTCGTCGAGATACGGATGGACCAGGATGCCCTCTGTGCACAAGGCCGCCGCGACCACTACCATCACGTTTGTGAAGGTGCGGGGGGCCGTGGCGAGACCAAACGGCATGGCCGGAATTGGAAGTGGCCCCACGGAAGAGCGAAGTGGAGAAACCGTTGATGAGACGGCCGGATGGGAATGTGTAATGTGGTCTGCAGCGGCTGTGGCAGATCCTGCAGCAGGGGCTCTGAGGAGGGGGGAGATAAGGTGCTGAGGGACCCAGCTAGCAACGCAGTGGGTATGGGGAAAGCCTCCGGGATGCAGCGTGCAGGTGTAACACAAGCAAGCTATTAATGTACCCTTCGGCTGATTACATTTCACATATAATACAGCCAGAGAAAAAAGCATTGTAGAGACTTAAACCACCTTTCCTCTTCTTGTGTGGGGTTTCATTTATTTATTTATTTATTTATTTTTTTGCATTTAAAGCAAAAAGCAAGGAAGGCTCAGGGAAACCCAAGACTGTTTAAGAAAAGGATTTTGAAACTCCACGTGCCTCCACAGCATGATTAAGTGTGTGGAAACTGCTGTTTAGAGCTGTTTCCTCTAAAAAGAAACACTGAAGAGAAAAACAAAACAGCCGCTGGCACCGAAAAACTGTCAGGTATTCGCAGAACTGAGAAGGGAACTGTCAGTCATTCACTGTGCTGGCATAGAGAAACTTTCAAGGGCAGGGTAAGGCAATTACAGTGACTGAAAGTAGGGAAATTAGAGTGGGATCCCTCCGCAGCCATTCAGACCTCCATGGTAGGGGCTGAAAGGTGTTTCTGGGGAGGGATGTAGAAGCTCAATCCAGCCATAGGAAAATTACAGTGAGCATGCTTAATTAGGCCGAGCCCAAAACAGTCAGGATCCAAAACACTGACTTAAAACCTCAACCAAATGGTATATTGAATAAGACAGGTACAATAATCAGTAGGACGTACAAAGTAACCCGGCTGCAGTTTGTGGACTAAAAAGTCAAAGTAGGCACTTCCAAACTCAGGGGCAGCCGGTCCGGATACAGCTGAAAGCATCCCAGAGCAGCTGAGGCAAGGAAGAAAAAACAAAAACAGAGTACTCACAGTTTTCTTACAGAAAATGATACCTGAACTTCCTGGAGGTATTCAAACTCTCGTGGTAAAGACTCAGTGCAGCGTAAAGCCAATGGAGAGCTCCCCTGAAGCCAAGCTCCGGAGTTCCCAAGTTCCTCAGGGGAAGCAAGATGCTGGGGGAAGAGCAGAGCTGATGCCTGAGGTCCCTGTGTTTCTTCTGACAGCCTATGCAGCGTAAACCTGAATAAGGCACAGGGAGAACTAAAAAGAAATAACTGCATCCCGCAGGAACAGGCATTTAACAATATTCCCCATAATAGGTAATGCCTCAGCCAGCCTTCTTTGTTGGGCACAGTGGGGAATGGAAGCCATGAGCCCTGCACCCTTCGTCAGTGACTCAGCATTGTACTGTGGCTCTGAATTGCATACTGTTCTCTATCCATGCCTTCTGTACTTTTTATCCATTATGTTCATACATAGGCAGAGAAAAAAGTAACCTCTGCACAACTGACATCTAGCAAGTGTTGTGGAAAGAAGAAAAAAACTGAAACAACAATATAGCTTTTAGAAGCCAGCAGAGAAGTAATCTGGCTTCCCGCCAAAAACCGAGGCTCATTAGCTATTCAAAATGGCCACCAGCAAAAATAAAACACCAAAAGAGTGAATTAAAACCCCCAAAAGCTAAGGAATTAACTTAAAAAGTCAAAGAAGAAGGTGGGAGGGTTGCAGGCATGAGAGAAATGCCTAAAATCACTGAAAAATCAAGAAAAATCAATCAAGTTACCACAGAGCTGCAAACAGCAGTGGGAGAAGACATTCCAGGTCTGAAGAAACTGCAGCACAGCTCTTGCAGATGCCAGAGTCAGTCATTGTACCTCTGCGGGACCCACAAATCACACATTGAGGTTTGGCAGCCATGCTAAGGCAACCTGCTTCCAGGGGGAAAGAAGGAAACAGGAACAGGGAAGCCCACAGCAAAGGGACTAACCGTATTCAAATCAGTACAGCTTTAAATTTAAAACGGTTTTTTTTTTTTTTTTTACAGAAAACAAAATACTCCCCAGAATCCTAGGGGTGCCCTGAGCAAAATCGCCAGCAAAAGAAACCCCAAAAATGCCAGGGGAACCCGTGCACAAGTGTTAAAAAGTGCCCTTAAAAAGCACACTTTAGAAATCCAAAATGGCCGCCGCACTTTTCCACCCACAATAAAAAAAGGCGCGAAAATACAAAGGTAACCAAATAATATGGAAAAGAAAGAAAACGACCCTCTAATACAGGGCAAGCGAAAAAAATCAGGAAAAAGTGCAATTCGGAAGCCAGGGGAGCCGACAGAGCCTCTGACAATGCAAAAAACAACAGAGCTGAAAAGATAAAGCAAGGAAAATTCCTACCAGCTCAGTGAACAGCAAGGAACTCAGCCAACTTCTCCAAGTGACAGGCAATGCTGTAGCAGGTATGGCTCTTCCCCGAACAGTCTTGGGGAGAGCTCAACCCAGGTTTCAGATATTCCCAGGCAGGAAGGCTGGAGCCCAATGCAGGTCTGGCTTCCCCCAGGATGTACCCTGTGGCAATGCTCCTTTTTTTTTTTTTTTTTTTTTTTAAAAGATACAGCTACCTAGCAAAGAAATGGTAAATAAAGGACCCAAAATAAAACCCCAAAAGAACTAACTAACTAGTGTTGCTCCTTCAAGTGTCACTTAGTGTGCCCAGAAAGGGCACAGAAGTCTGCAAGCTGCAAGGAGACTGGACACACTGGGGGCTTCTGGGAGTTCCGTCTGCATATATACTACAGAAGACTTGATTGGTCCAGTCTCCAGGTTGCAGGAGGAGGGGCACTACCCGATGTTGGAGGACTAAACTGGATTACCGAACAGGAATAAGCAATTTTCAGATGGCTGTTAGTGCCTAAAGCAGGTCTAAACTTAGAAATGACTTTGGTTATTTCTGAGATCAGGTTGGGACATCCAGGTTCCTGGGAACGCCAAAGCCACACCTCCACTCAGACTTCGATATCCACTGACCCAGCTTCTAAAATGGCTCTGGAGATGACTCTGTGCTTTGGACATGCAAAGCACAAACAAGGCTTCCAAAATGACCCCCTTATTGTCCAGTTCTATTCTGCCATCCAGCCCCTTGTGCGGCCGGGCAGAATCGGGGCGTGCAGCGGTAGCACCTAATTCTGATCCCTCAGGGGCTAGACATGCCTGCGGGATTAGAATCGGGTCTACTGGCCTGGACGTGCAGACCGGCCCCAATTCTGAGTGGCTGTATGCCTAGCCACATACCCGGCTAACTCAGCCAGGCTCCTGAATGGAGCCGCAGTGCCATTATGCCCCGTCATCAAGGCACTGTGACTCCATTCAGGAGCTGCGATCTCCAGCCTCAGAAAACCAACCTCGTTCCCCGCAGCC
Source organism: Ichthyophis bannanicus (assembly GCA_033557465.1). Taxonomy (NCBI): domain Eukaryota; kingdom Metazoa; phylum Chordata; class Amphibia; order Gymnophiona; family Ichthyophiidae; genus Ichthyophis; species Ichthyophis bannanicus. The sequence continues at coordinate 790,239,851 of CM066031.1, read as the reverse complement.
TGACCCCCAATCTGGCCTTCCAAGGCCTGGTCAGGCTGCAGGGAACCAGGGAAACCCCTGCACCCCTTACCTGCTCCTCTGGGTCCTGCGCCATCATCCCCTGCCATCCAGGGGGACATTCCATCTACGAGGTTGAATAAGTACCCCGTCTACATTGATGGCCCCAGATGTACAGGGCTGACCTCAGAATCGGCCCTGTACATCTGGGGTCATAGCCTGCCCATGCCCTGCCCTCGCTCCACCTCCAGACTGTCTCCTCCCATCCCCATATAAGGCTCCCCGTACAACAGCACTGTTCATATGGGAGCCTTAGCACCAGGAGCAGCAGGGGGATGAACAGTGGGGATGTACATCCTGCCTGGACGTACATCCCCTCAGTTCATGGCACAGAATGACCCCCATAGTGTTTAGGTCATGTCTTTTCAGTAGTAGTTCAAGGTGAGCTAAATCAGGTATTCCCCTTCTCTGTAGGGCTTACAATCTAACAGGCCAATGCAGAAAAGTAGCGCAACTTTCTAGCGCAGAAAATGGCATGTTTAAGTACACTTTAGGCATGTTTAAGCTAACGTCAAATGCAGAAAAGAGATAGACGTGTCCATAAACAGCGACAGAAAAATTAGTGTACAATTTACGCCAAGAGTATTTTAAATATAGGCAACTGAGCTGCATATACTTAACTGGTACAAAAATAATGACTGTGCCCGATGCAGAGACGGGCGTTGAGGATTTCACAACCAGTTTTAGCTCCAATATCTCTATGCCTGGGTCTGAGGTGGATTAAACCTCTAGCGCATGTCCCCAACAGTATTTTGATGGCATCGGGTGCTTTCTCCAATGCCTGGATCATCTTCCCCTCAGATGATCCAGGCATCGGGTAAAGTCCCCAATGCCATCAAAATACAGAAAGTAAATCCATGGTGGCCCAGTGGCCCCAATCTCCTCACCCGACAATATTTTGATGGTATCGGGTGTGATCGCGGTATCAGGAAAAGTCCCCAATGTTATCACAGTACTGTTGGGGGCTAGTGCCCCGACAGAATGTGACTCCCTGGTGGTCTAGCAGCCCCGGAACCCACACCCGACTTTAAAAATAAAAGTTAACTTGGTAGTCTGGTGGCCCCTGAACCCCCCACCCCACCTGGAACCTTTCAAAGCGGGAGCGCTGCCTATGCGCTCCTGCGCTCAGTCTGCCATCTTGAAATTGGTGGCACCTGGCCCCACATGGTGCATCCAGGGATGCACCGAGTGGTGTCAGACTGCCATATAAGGCATATTCTACCTTTTATGGCAGTCTGACATCACCTGGTACACTATTAGGGGGGAGGATCTGGCTGCTAGGCCACCAGGGAGTCACTTTCTGTTGAGGCACTGGCCCCCAACCATATTTTGATGACATGAAGGCTTTTTTCTATGCCGAAATTGCCCCTGATGGCATCAAAATACTGTCGGTGCCGAGATGCAAATTAGCATGTGGTACCTGATTCTCTGGGAGAGCATGCCAAACTAGTGCCGACTTCTTGTGCGCATGTGTTTGGATTGCTCTCCCAGTTTAGCACTGCCATTTTGCATCCAGTTTAAGGGCTGGTTCATTTGCATGTGCACGGTTTAACATGTGGCTAATTTGCATGGTCGCCCCTTTCTGCATGGTTGCGCTGAAGTTGTGCGTTATCGGTACGCTGCAAACAGGCGTAAAAAGCTGGTAGAATGTGACTTCCAACACCAGCTTTCTGCATCGGCCTGTAAGCTTGCACCTGAGGCAATGGAGAATTAAGTGAATTGCCCAAGGCCACAAGGAAAGTCAATGGTATCCAAACACTGGTCATTTTGGTCACCAGGTTGCTACTCTAACCATCAGAGTGGCACTCCACTCCTATTTTACTGGAAGTATTAAGGAATAGGAGGAAACTGCCGGGTCTAAAGAATCCCCCCCCCCCCCCAATCAAAACTGTTAAACCAGCACTACCACAAAAGCAGGTTGTATTTATGTGCATTTTGCTGTATACCTCATTTGGGAATAAGATATGCCCTTTGCTGCTGAGGAAAAAAGCCAAAACGTCTGACTAAAGAGAGCTACAGGTCTAGCCGAACTATAACTCGTAGCTGAAAAGATGTGTAGCAATAGAAGGTAACATTTTCTTGTATTGTAATTGAAGGCTACTGGATTTCTATCATGCTATCACCTTTCTTATTACTGTTGTATTAGGAGGTCACTAATGGAATATAGCAGCCTTGCATCAAGTAAAGGACTTGCGAAAAAATGAATTTATGAATATCCTGCGACTCTTTTATGGGAGCAAAACATTTTTCATGCTCCTTCCAGACATTTTCAAATTAGAAAAGCACTGTAGGACTAGACATTTTTTTTAAAAAGCTGTATTATTGCTGGGGGTAATACAGCATAATTAAAAACCTCAGAGGTTCCCATATTTAATTTCTAGCAGATTCCCTGGGGGATGATTTGAAATTTCTTCATTGCTTTATCGCTCTATACTAATGACACAAATTTTTCTGACTGATTGGCTGAACCAATAGCTTAGTATTCATGAATGTATGACGCTACATCTTGTACTACTCTATAATGTGCCAAAATGCAAGAAGGTAACCACTACGTGTATCATCAGACTGACAAAGCCAGAGTGAGTAGCAAAACCACTGGATACCAGGGTTATTTATAACCCAATACAACCATCTTTCAGGTTTACCTATGTCAGGGGTATATAACTTTTAAGCTCTTCTCTTTGAACAGTACAGAACAGTTTTTCATTTGCATTATAGAGAAAGAGATTTGTGCCCATTGATTGGTTTAGAACTGTACTTTTGATGATCTGGACAGCAAAGCAATATACCCCTGACGCAAGCGACCACCGAAACACGGCCCTGTTGGCTTATTTTATTAAAGACTTTTTTTTTTAATAACCCTGATATCCAGTGGTTTTTGCTACTTACTCTGACTTTCACTACTCTATATCGTGTACACTTGTGCATATTTATTTATTTAGACAGATTTGTATACCACTTTATCCTTCAATCAAAGTTGTCACATCACAATTGGAGGGTTACACTTAATATGAGGGTACTTAACAACATTTAGACAGCACAATTGGGGTTACATTTAACATTGTACAATGAACTCGTATGTCTAGTTGGTGTGAGTGGGTATCGAGTTGGCGGAGGTAGTTGCATTATCGTTTGGATTGAGACCATTGTCTGTCTGCTCATAGGTTTCTGTAAAGAGCAGGGTTTTAAGGGCCTTGCGGATGTCTATGATGTCATTTAATGCCCTCAGGCTTGTTGGGAGAGAGTTCCAAAGTGTGGACGCCAGTAGTGAAGGAGCTCTTCTTGAAGTTGTTTGTTTAGTTTTGTGATAACCTGCAGGTGTGCCGATCATGTTGTCATTATTGGTCCTTCTTGGTCTATCGCTGATATCCCTTATTATGATGTCTTGGAGTGTGTCTGCCGAGAGATGGTGGATGATTTTAAAGATGATTAGGACTGTTTTAAATTTTGCTCTGGTTATCTTTGGGAGCCAGTGCAGTTGCTGTAAGATGGGAGTGATGTGCTCAGTTCTTGGAGTGTCCGTAATGATGCGTGCTGCAGTGTTTTGCACCATTTGGAGTGGGTGTAAAGTCTGCTGAGGGAGGCCTTGATAAAACTAGTTTCCGTAATCAAGCAGAGGTGTGATGAGTGCTTGGCACACTGTGCGGAAGTGGTCCTGTCAGAGTATTGGCTTGATTTTTCTGATGGTCCTCAAACATTGATAGGCCTTGGTTGCAGTTTTGGTGATGTGGGATTTCATATTCAGAGCTCTGTCCATTGTGATTCCCAGGTACTTAACTTCATCTTTGACTACTATGAGTTTGTCTAGAATGCTGATAGCTTGTGGTGGAATGAAGGTGGGGTTCCTGGTGATGAACACTGCCTCAGTTTTATCGTAGTTGACCGTCAGGTTATTGGCTGTGAGCCAGGCATTTGTGTCTTCAAGGCATCTGGTTATTGTTGTGGTGTTAAGTGCTAGTAGATTGACTGGAGCATACACCATGATGTTGTCAACATAGATGTGATAGTGGAGTTTGTGGCGTTTGATGTTGCATATGGGTTGGATGTAAATATTAAAGAGCATTGATGACAAGGCTGAGCCCTGTGGTATTCCCTGCGTGACGGGGAACTGTAGTGATTTCTTTTGGGCGCATTTGACTTGTTGCGTTCGATCTTCCAAGTAGGATGTAAACCACTCAGAGTGTTCTTACATACTCCTATCTGCTGCAAGCGTTGCAGTAACCTGGTGTGTGATACAGTATCAAAGGTTGCCGAGATGTCCATGAACACTAGCAAGAATCCGTTCTTTATGTTATCCATGCCTCTTAGGAGATTGTCAAAGAGGGAAGTGAGTAGTGTTTCCACACCGTGTTGGGGTTTAAAGCTATGCTGACGGATGTCCAATGGGGCATTTATGTCAATATGGTCCTGAAGTTGTCTTTGCACTGTCTTTTCAATGATTTTCAGAAGGAATGGTAGGCTGGAGATGGGACGGTATGATTTTGGTTCAGAGGGGCTTAGGTTGTTGCTTTTAAGTATCAGTCATATCATGGCATGCTTCAGGGACTGTGGCATGTATCCTTGTTGGAGTGAATCTTTGACGATTTTGTGAACGTGACGAGAGAGCTGGCTTCTTGTGGCTTTGAGCCAAGACACTGGGCATGGGTCTGATGATGAGGTTGTTGTGTTGAGTTCATTTATTATGTCCTCTATTTGATGTGTTGCTGGTATGTTGAAGTTATCCCAGGTTTGATGCTGCTCTTTTATTTCAAGGTCATCTGTCTGTGGTGTGATGGAGCGTGTCTGGGTGGTGTTTTTTGATTTCATGTAGTCCGCAAATTCCTGTGGGTCAAGATGGTGGGTACAGTGCTGCGTGGTGTCCTTTGTTAGCTTTTGGACCATGCTAAAGAGTTCTCTTGGTCTGTTGACAGATTTCATAATTAGGTTGGTATGGTGTTGCTGTTTACGCTCATTTATCAAGTTGTTATATTCCAGTTGCTTGGTTCTGTATTGAGTCAGTGAGTTATGCGACTTGTTCCACCCTAATTCTTTTTCAAGTCTTCTGAGAGTGCGCTTTGCATCTCTGATATCACTTGAGTACCAGGGAGCGTTGGACCTCCTGCATGCTTGTGGTTCTGTACTCATTGGGGCTGATGCTGCGATATTATGGATTTCCATATCTCTATGTTTAGGTCAAGGATGTCGTTTTCCTGCTGGAGTTGTGGAATGATTTCATTTATGAATGATACTTTGTTGAATGCTCTAAAACGCCTTGCTATGTTCTCATCTTCTATGCATTGGGTAGGGTTATTCAGGGTCAAGGTGAAGTTAATCACATGATGATCTGACCAAGGGAATGGCGTGATTGTTGGTGTTGTGGCCTTAACCTGTTCCACCAAGTGCATTGGAATAAAGACCATATCCGGAGTTGTACCATGCTGGTGTGTTGGGGCGTTGATTGTCTGGCAATATTTTAGTGACTCCATGGCTTTTAGGAATGCTGTGGATTCCTTGGTATGTGCGGAGGTTAGGTTGTAGTCTCCAAGTACAATGAGGGGTTTGTGTTTTTTCAGTTGTGGTTCCAGGAGGCCTGTAGGTGAGGGAGATGCTTAGGTACTTGTTAGTTATAGCGATTGTGTTGAATTCGATCGTATTAGTGGTAGCGATTGTTTTAAATCTGTATTCCTTTCTGGCCAATATTAGCACACCTCCTCCTCTCTTTTGTGCTCTGATGCAGTTGAATGCCCTGAACAGATATCCTGTATTTCTTAAGGATGTGCATTCATTTTTGTGTGAATGGTAAAACGCGATAAATGAGGAGGAGAGCACAGAGGTACAAGGCACTTCACCAATCATGTTGAAACCTTTCAACAAGCAGCTAAAAAACCGAACTCTGCCTTCCTTCCCTCAAGTCCCATCTCTGATGTCATCAGCACCTCACCAGGAAATTAAAACAAAGCTGCAGCACAGCTTGAAAAATGTTTGCTACCAGAAACCTTAAAAGGGCTGCATCTCCGGGAAAGAAAGGGGGAAAGCATAGGAGGGATTCTATCCTTTCCCCTCCTCAAAGGAGACAACTCCTTGTAGGAATCGCTCCAAGATGAGGGTCAGAGCTAAAGAAGAGAACCCCCCCCCTCCCCAAAGCAGGTTGAGAGGGCAGGCTGTGAAGGGCATCAGTAGCAGCAGCAGTGATAACCACAATCTCTGTGGATAACTCTGTACTCCTTCCAGTTTTCTCAGCCTGCAATCTGGGGGTTGTCTTTGACTCCTCTCTCTCTTTCTCCACACATATCCATCTGATAGCTAAGACCTGCCATTTCTTTCTCTATAACATCAACAAAAGCCGCCCTTTCCTTTCTGAACACACTACTAAAATGCTTATCCACTCCTTAATCACCTCCAGTCTTGACTACTGTAATCTACTCCTTGCTGGTCTCCTTCTGAATCATCTCACTCCCCTTCAATCTGTTCAACACTCTGCTGCACAGCTAATCTTCCGCCAGCCTCATCATGCCCATATTACTCCTCTTCTCAAGTCACTTTATTGGCTCCCTATCCATTTCCGCATCCAGTTCAAACTTCTCCTGCTGACCTATAAATGCATTCACTCTGCGGCTCCTCATTACCTTTCTTCTCTTATCTCTCCTTACAACCCCCCTAGGGATCTCCGCTCTTCTAGCAAACAGCTTCTATCTGTGCCCTTCTTTTCTACTGCTAACTCTAGACTTCGCTCCTTTCACCTTGCTGCACCTTATGCCTGGAAGAAATTACCTGTGTCTGTACGCCAGGCACCTTCTCTAACCCTCTTCAAATCCAGGCTGAAAACTCACCTCTTCGCTGCTGCTTTTGGATCTTGACTCACCTGATCTCCTCCTTTTTCTTTCCCCTTGCTTTATCCCTGTCTACACTTCTGTGTTTGTCTTGACTAGATTGTAAGTTCTGATAAGCAGGGGCTGTCTCTTACATGTCTGTGTAGCACTGTGTACAACTTGTAGAGCTATATAAAAGCTCGGTAGTACTAGGAACAGAAGAGTTCCTGGGAGCCAGACAGAGTGACAGCAGGATCCTCCGCAGCCACTTCTCAGGATTCCAGACAAAGGCAGGATGCAGGAAGAGACCCATGTCCTCCAGAATAAGGATATGAGCCAAGAGGGATCCCAATCATTCCCGCAAAAGCACGGATGGGGAGGCATTGCCAATATAAGTAAGAATCACGGTAAGCACGTGCTGTAGGCAAAGCCTATGTCTCAGAGGATCCAAGCAGCTCCGTCTGAGAACAAAGAAGCATGAGGGAAAGGGGAGGAGTGCTGCTATCTAAGATAAGCTCCTCATCCTTCTTTCCTCAGGAGATGAAGAGCAGACAAAGGTGAAGAAAAAAGATGAATTATGAGAGTCAACATATGCAGCCCAGAGAAGCAAAAGCAAAGCGCAGAAAGATGCTCATCCCTGCAGAGTATCTCTGAAAGGAAACTCAAGTGAAGAGCTGTGGAGGCCAGCAGGGGAATGCTCAGAGGTACAGATGTTCCGAGCTGGGTTCATGAAAACAGTGCAGTACACTAAATGTAATCATCTGTGCAGGGGCGGCCCAAGGGGGGTGCAGGGCCATGTGCGGAGACTCGATGCGGGGCCTCATTTGCATAAGGGACCTAATTTTCATAAATATTTGCATAATGTTATCATACACTAACTTTTAGTAAACATGCCTCTTAATGAGTGTATGGATAAAGAAAGACTAAAAGATTTCTACATTACTATAATCCAGTGCCAACCGCCAGGCACGTTAGGAACTACTACAAACACTGCCCATTTAGAACCCATAGCAAACCCGCCATATCCTAACAGCACTACCAAGACTCACTAAGCACCATACCCTACCTATCAAAAGGCAACACTGCAAATATTAAACCAATACATTTCAGAGAATAAAAATACATGACCTACTGGGGAAAGAGAACAAGTGTCAATGTGAAATAGGAATTACATAAACAGAATACCTCAGCTCGGTTACACATGCAGAACATAGACCATCACCAAACAAGGAATCACAATTTAGAAACAGGAAGACAATAATTAAACTGGGAACCCCAAAAGCCAAACTTGGAATGTATAACACTGTAGAAATAAAACTATAAATTAATTTCCTCTTGTACTAAACAAAGCGCAGACGTTAATGATGCACATTTCCCTGACATGTTCCAGTTAATAAATTCAAAATAAAGAGATATTTTTCTACCTTTTTGTGCATTTTTAGTCAGTTGCAATTGCTCCAGCCACTTTCTTCTGGTTTCTTCGTGTCTTCTGCTAACTCTCCATTGTCTGCTGTCCATTTGTCCTTTCTTCTCTCTTCTAGTTTTTTTTTCCATTCTCTCTCTACATCTGCTTTAACATACTAATCTTTCTCCTTTTGCTCTTTCCTCATTCCTATTTCATCCACTCAAATTTTACCCCTCCATCCTCAATCCCCACTTACTCTCCCAATACCCGGCCAATTGTAGATTTTTCTTCCCTCCCACACAAAATATTTTTCCCCTCTCCATTTCACTCTCCCAGCCCCATCCCATTCTAATCCTCCCCCAACATCCGCTTCCTTCTAGTCCCCACATCAGCCCATTTCCAGTCCTATCCTAGTCCTACCATCAGCCCATTTCCAGTCCTAGCTCCCCCATCCATTTCCAGTCCTATCCGAGTCCCTCCATCAGCTAATTTCCAATCCAAGCCCCCCATCAGCCCATTTCTAGTCATTTCCTAGCCCCACCATCAGCCCATGTCAAATCCTAGCTCCCCCCCACTCAGTCCATTTTCAATCCAAGCCCCCCGTGAGCCTACTTCCAGTTCTAACTCCTCCATGAGTCCATTTCAATCCAAGCCCCCACCACAGCCCATTTCCAATCTTAGCACCCCCAACAACCCATATCCAGTCCTATCCTAGCCTCTCCATCAGCCCATTTCCTGTCCTAGCTCCCTCCCCTCACAGCCCATTTCCATTCCAAGCCCCCATCCCCATCAGCTATTTGTAATTCAAGCCCCCCACTTCCACTCGGCCCATTTCCAGTCCTAGCAACCCCCCCAGCCCATTACCAGTCCTAGCCCCTCATAGCCTATTATGTCCTAAGCCCCCCCATCAGTCCACTTCCAGGCCTAACCCCCCATCATCCCATTTTCAGTCTTAGCCCCCCCCCCCCCCATAGCTCATTACCAGTCCTAACCCCTCCATCCTCAATCCCCACTTACTCTCCCAATATCCGGCCAATTGTAGATTTGTCGTCCCTCCCACACAAAATATTTTTTCCCTCTCCATTTCACTCTCCCAGCTCCATCCCATTCTAATCCTCCCCCAACATCAGCTCCCTTCTAGTTCCAGTTCCACAGAGCATCCGCTCTCTTCTAGTCCCCGCATCAGCCCATTTCCAGTCCTAGCCCCCCCCCATAAGCCCATTTCCAATCCTATCCTTTATCATTGAATCATTTAACATTGCCTGCCTGGTATACGCAGACAATGTACTCCTCTTCATGCCATTCACAACTGACCAGCTAGACTTCTCGCCACTAACAAGCTGCTTCGACGCCGTTGTTGACTGGCTCCATACTCAAAACCTCCGAATAAACCGCAACAAGACAGATGTCCTCTTCATCACGAGGAACCAAGGTTTCACCCCTCCAGCCTCCTTAAAGGTGAAGGACGCCGAGCTGATAACCAAACCCAAAATCCATTACCTATGGATCACCTTGGACCAACGGCTGGACATGAAAACCCACATAAGAAACACAGTAAAGGCAATATGCCATAAAGTACGGAGACTATGGCATCTACGACCTCTACTGGACCCAGATGACTTCCAAACAATCTATCAAGCCCTCGTAATCCCACACTTCAACTATGCCAATGCAGTCCTACATGGGCTCCCGCAAGCATCACTGAATCCACTCCAGCTGGCAATGAATGCAGCCGCCAGAATTCTATACGGAGCCTCAAGAATGGACCACATTACACCAATCCTGAAAGAACTCCACTGGTTACCAATCCACGGCAGACTATCTTTCAAGATCCTAGTAATGACCTTCAAGGCCATAAACAATCAACCCTCCACCTCCATCATCGAGCTAATCCGCCCCATTCCCCCGAACAGGTCCAGAAGAACCGCAGCTGTCAATACACTAATAATTCCAAAGGAAACAACAAAATGCACCCAGGCGACATCTAATAGGGCGTTCATGCTCTATGCGCCCAGATGTTGGAATGCCCTCCCTACAGCCATTCGAGCAATCACTGACCTGGCCCAATTCAGGAAGGCACTGAAGCACCACCTATTCATATGGCACTTCTCAGAGGTCAGCTCACAAACAGCCACCCCAATCACCAAGACTTCTCTAACATCACACCCAGCACACTGTAGAGCAGCTAGCCCCATTGGTGCAACTCCATGTAAATATTAGTGAGTACAATATATTTATTAGTGTAAATAATTTGTAGAAAGTTACCCCAGTTAGGTCCAAGTTATAGTTCCTGTTTGTTGTAAATACAATGCAGCCCCGACTGCATTGTATAAGGTTCTGTTAAATGTAAACCGCACTGATTGGAATAGCACGGTATAGAAGAGACATTAAATAAATATCCTAGCCCCACCATCAGCCCATTTCCAGTCCTATCTGAGTCCCTCCATCAGCTTATTTCCAATCCCAGCCCCCCATCAGCCTGTAAGTGAGCTAGCATCTAGACTGAAATCTGTTTATTTTTATTTGTAGCTAGTCTCAGTGAAGTGCACACACTGGAGTAGGCATACATGCTGTAAGACCTGGACTCTAGTGGCCTCTCAGCAGCAGTATTTATTTAACAGGTTTTTTTATACCACTTTATCATTTCAATCAAAGCAGTTTATGTTGTAACTTAAACTTGGTAATGTACATTAAAAAGGGACATTGATAACTTGGATTTTTCTGAGCAATAGAGGGTTAATTGACTTGTCCAAGGCCACAAGGAATACTAGTGGGAATCAAACACTGGTTTCTTGGTTCCCAAGCCAGGGCTCTAACCATTAGGCTATTCCTCCACCCCTGTGTAGAGAGGTTTTTGTTTGCCTTATTTAGATAGATACAATGTGGGACAAGAGGGCCTTGTGGGCCTACAAGGTAGGAAGTCAGTTGATGCTCCCAAATGATCAAGGGCCAATAGCAGCACTAGTGGGGAGGATCGGAGTAGATGGTATCCAATCCACAGTGGTCCATCAGCTAAGCTGAAGAGAGATTTCTTTAAGTACAGGCAGCTGCATTTTCCAGTGAAACTGTGGAAACCCAATTGTCTGCTCACCTTTTCCCCACCAAGGCCAAAACAGGCAGAAGTGGTGCAGACTTGGGTGGGGGGGGGGAGGGGGAACAGGAGGCCAGCAACAATAAAAAAAAGGCAACACCCTTAACCTGATCTTTACTAACACCCACAGAATACACATGGAAACACCACACACAATACTTCTCCTACCCATACCATGGTCGACCACAGCTTAATTACCTTTCTACTCCCACTGAACACCACAGTAAAGCACACCTCCATCCACAACAAAAAAAGACACTTCAGGCGCTTTCAAAAAGATCCTTCCTGGAAAACATCCTACCACTGCTAGAAGTTGGAGGAGATGACCCCCATATCCTTATCATGAACTGGAACTCCATTATCAAAAAGGCAGCCACTTTCACCTCAAACAATACCTCTTCGACAAACAAGAGATCTAGAGCTCCATGGTACACACCGGATCTCAGGAAACTAAGAACATGACTCCGAAAACTGGAACGAAAATGGAGAAAAACCTACCTTGAATCAGACAGACACATCTACCTAGCCATGATGACTACATACCAGAATGCCACCAATAATGCCAAACAGACTTATCACACAAAGATAATTAACAGCTCATTAAACAGACCAAGAGAATTATTTGATATCATCAAGCAACTCGCAAAACCACCACTCAATACATCCTCAGATATCACCAAACCCTGGCCAGACACTACAAGCAACTCAACCCAATACCATGCATTCCTCTGCCCCTATCCAAACCCACTCACCCTGCACCCATTGGACAACCTTTGCCTCCATCAGCGAGGATAACATCATCACCATAACCACGGCACTCAACACCACAACATCCACACTTGACCCATGCCAGGTCACCTGGATCAGATCCACCAAACAAGAACTTAACCCTTTCATCACAAAATTTTCCCAATTCATACTACAGCAAGGATGCATATCAGAGTACCTGAAGCTCTCCTCCATTCACCTCACTCTAAAAAAAAACAACACAATTTTGACTCGATGGACCCAGCATCCTACAGGCCAATTGCCAACCTCCCATTCATTATGAAAATCATAGAGAAAGCAGTCCAACAGCAGCTCCAGGACCATAAGCATAAACATGTTATCCAAGTTGTTACTCCTGTTCTATGTGAAGCCAAGCAGTTTGTTATGGTCATTTTGTTGTATGTAAACCGCGCTGACAATAGTGCGGTATATAAGAAATTGTAATAAATAATAATAAATAAATAATATTGATAACAACAACCTGATTGACCCACAGCAACATGGCTTTTGCCCACAACATGGAGTGGAAACACTGATGGTCTCTCTCTTGAACACACTGATAAAGGGAACTCAGAACAAGACACAGGGATACATCCTGATATTCCTTGACATTTCCACGACATTTGACACAGTGTACCACAACATTGTCCTCAAACGTCTACATGCCAATGGGATCAAATATACAGTATTGCAATGGTTCAAATCCTACCTCACCAATAGGCAACAACAGATAAAAATTGGACACATTCCACTCCATATCGACAGACACAAGGGGTACCTCAAGGTTCCACTTTTATCCCCATTACTCTCCAACATCTACTTCCAACCTCTGTGTCAGATCATCAGAAATCACAACATCAACTTCCACATCTACGCAGATGACATTATGCTTTACAGTCCATTCAGCCCAAATCATCCCACCAACAAAGACCTTATGCACTGCCTCAAAGATGTCATCAAATGGCTAGAAAATAACCTAACCATCAACCTCAAAAAAACTGAAGCACTCTTCATCACTAGGAACACAAACTTCACACCACTGACCTCCATCATACTGAACAACTTCAAAATAAAGTTACAACCGGAAATCTAATATCTTGGTATCACACTTGACCAATACTTCTCCCTTAAACCTCAAATACAAAACATCACAAAAACTGTCTACTACAAGATCAGAAACCTTCTATGTCTCCGTTCCCTCTTCATGCCAACAGACCTCTGCTCTGCCAAGCCTTAATCCTTCCCCACATGGATTACTGCAACACCATTTACTAGGGTCTTCCTCTCTCCACCCTATTCCCTCTCCAGACAGCCCTACATACCACAGCATGTATCCTCATGGGAACCGCTAGATATGACCATATTACACTTATGCTGAAACTGCTGCACTGCCTACCTCTATTTAGCCAGATTATGTATAAAACACTCACGCTAGTCCACAAAGCCATCAACAACAACCCTGTATCACACTTATGATCTCTGTTCCTTACCCCTACACACAATCATGAAAGACGACAAGCCACCAAGAACATTTTAACCATCCCACATGCAAGAACAAAGTAATCCCAGCATGCATGTACACGTTCTTTTGAAATGTACACCCCATCAGCATGGAATGCACTTCCAGACTCATTACGGGCAATCCCTGACCTACCAACGTTCAGAAAACAACTGAAAACTCACCTCTTCACAGAACACTTTGGTCCACCTACTTAACCTTAGAAACAGAGAGAATATTCAAACCTGCCCACCCCATGCTGTGCAAAAACAGACACTTCACTCCGGAAACAATGCCATCTAGCCCTCTTAACTGTATATATGTTTAATCTGTTACTTATTTATTTATTTATTTATTTATTTAGACAGTTTTGTATACCGCCTTATCCTTCAATCAAAGCGGTCACAACACAATTGGGGGATACATTTAACACGCAGGGATACGAGACACATACACTAATACTTACAGGGAACATGGGCAGTGGATAGTTACTTGTCACACATGCTAAGTTGTTCCCTGTCACATGTATATAGTTCAAAAATGTTCCATATAATTCCATACTGATTGTTATATGTAAACCACCTTGATCATTGTGAATGGTGGTATAGAAAGCATGCTAAATAAATAAATTAATTAACAGGTAAAGCCACTGTCGACAAAGCAGAGCAGCAAGTGCGCACAGTTCTCTGCTGGGAACAGTACGGAGCAGATTTTAGCAGCTATAGAATCTGATGAGACGGATATTGAAAGTTTTGCAGCTGTGGATGGTTAGCATGTTAATTGGCAAGGAGGCAGGAAATGATTCTGCCAGGATCAAGTGCACACCACAGGTACAGCAGGCAGTGGACAGCGTGAAGGATGCCTGTGGCCTTTAATCTTCTGGTGTGCCCTCAGTCCCCGTTCCAGCAGCAGCAGCCCTAGGAAACAGAGGAAGTCCCGTAAAATATCAGAAGTGCAGAGGTATTTTAAAGTGCTAGAGGATTTGCAGAATGCAGGCACTGTCGGAAAGCCATTAGTAGAGAAAACCTAATGGGCCATGTTGCAACATTTTGCTATAATACTCTCAAGATAGGTTCAAGTCAGAGCATCGATATAGGCTGGGGACTCCATCTTGCACAGCAAGTAGCAGTGATAGGAAAGCTACAGTAGAAGAGATCCATTTCCCAAACTGAGCCGCCAGCCTCTTCTCCCAGTGATGTGTCAGTCAACCAGCTCTAATGCCCATCTAGGCAGGTCAGAATTCTCAGTCGCTTAAAGGAGCTGGTCATCTAGGCAGGTCGCTTACAGGAGCTGGTCATCTAGGCAGGTCGCTTAAAGGAGCTGGTCATCTAGGCAGGTCGCTTACAGGAGCTGGTCATCTAGGCAGGTCGCTTAAAGGAGCTGGTCATCTAGGCAGGTCGCTTACAGGAGCTGGTCATCTAGGCAATCATATCTCTGATGCACCATGTCACCACTTTTTTATGCTGCCTGCTGCTTGCCCTGAGACAGTGATGCCAAACTGGTGCACTTCCTGTGCACTTCCTCAGAGTTTAATCACTGCAGCCCACTCTGCTTTTTATCATTATCTGTCTGCAGGTGTATTTGTAAGACCCAGATTAGGCAGTGAGGCATCTATGCCAGGATTGATAATTCCAAATCAGAAAATTCCAGAAGGAGTAAGAACTAACAGTCCATTCTTAATTCTACTTTATTTTATTATATTAAATATGCATGCAAGTTTTATGCTGTAAACTACTTTGATGTTACTACTAAAGGCGGTATATCAAATGTTTTATAAATAGCAAACAATACACGCAAGGGTTGAAACATCTGCTTCTTTTATTAATGAGGTCCTTGCACTCAGATTACAGCTGTCCTGAAGCCCTTCAAGGATACCATGAAGGAAATGAGTCTACAAAGGGTGAGTATGGGTGCTGTCATCCTGAAAGTGAGTTTCCTGGCGGCAAAGTTAAAGGGTTTTCAGCAGCGAGAGGGATTGACATCCGAGACAGTGATACTGGTAGGTTGCTTGCATGTGCAGGTGGAAAATAGGTTGAACCCCCTTTCCAAGGAGTATGCTTACATGCATGCATCCATGGTGAAAAGGAGCAAAGCCCTCTAGTGCAATGCATCGACATACAGGAGGGATAAGCTAATGATTGAGGTGGAGGAAAGTGAATTCCAGGGGCAGAGAGGCAGTGGGGAGGCAACCGTCGAAAAAGCAAACATACCATCAGGCAGTACAGGCAGCTTGAGAAGTACCCTGTCAGCTAAAATCTCCTTCCTGACATTTATTCTCCAGTTCCCCCGTGGGCACTGCCATACTGTTTTTATTGACACAAGCCATAGCTACAGTGGTGTCAGACTGGCATTCATCTCCCGTAGCAGAGACCCTTGCTGGCATTTCTGTGGCAGGGTACTTTGCAGGTGCTATCGAGGCCTTGATCCCACCCGATGGCATACTGGGCTCACAAATCTGCAGCCTGAGCAGGGCTGACTAAGGCTGTCCAACATTTCCATTTTCCCTTTTCCTCCAGATGCACGCTTGCACATGTCTGTGTGGGAGGCTTGATTGAAACAGTCACGGTAAAGTTTGTCTTAATAGGGAAACAGGGCATGTGTAGCTGGATGGGCATACAAACTGATGGTGTACATGGAGTGCATATGTGTGTGGGTGAATCAGTGGTATGATGTGCATATCAGTTTCCATGGGGAGAGTTTAGCAGTTTCTCTATGAAGATGTGAAGTTGGGATGTCAGAGCATGGAGGGATGTGTGTGTGTGTGTTCGGGAAGTGGAGGTGCATGTATTGAGGGGTGGGGATGGGGGTAAGGGTGGTTGTCATTATTGAGGTATGTTTGTTGGGGGGCTTGACAGGGTAGGATGTGTATGAGTGTGAGTGTGTGTGTGTGTCTCTGTCTATGTGTCGAGGGCTGCGTGGGTGGTGTGTGTGCATGGTGCATGGTTGTAGCATGTATGTTTCTCTCTCCTTTCAATATCCTCTGTCCTGCACTCTCCCTCTTTCCCTTCCATCCAGCCATGCACTTTTCCATTCTGACCTAACTTAATGTGACCAATAATTTAAAATAAAAATATTTTTTAAATGTATTTACCTGAGCTCTGTGGGGTTTCCATGCTCAGTGGTGTTACGATGCTTTACAGCAAGAGCCTGGCATCAGGAGGAAGATTTAGAAAATAAATAAATAAAATAGTGGAGGCCACGGTTTAAGTGGTAGAGCTGCAGGCATGAGAACCATGGTACAAAAGTTATGTCCATGTTTTAAAACATAAGTAGAGAGGCCCCATGGCCATATTCAGAGCGGCAGAAATAAAATGATCAATTAAGAAAAAAAAAATGACCACAACCGCAGTCAGTTCTTTGGTGCAGCTGAAGCAGGGAGGTGTGATTTCGGCACTGCTGCAGTCATCAGGGTGGTGAGAGCCAGAGATATGGTGTGACCGTGGATAGTGGCCTCATGAAGAGGAGACCTGGCTGGGGTCTGGAGTTAGGGCAGGAGCAGCGACTGCATCTGACAGGCCTGCTCGGGGTATCTGAAGCACTGCTGGAGCAGGGCTGAGGCCTAGCAGACACTTCATTTTTTAGCTGCAATGGTGGCCTTGTGTTTTTTTGCCACCAGCATAGACAGGGAAATTTGGTGGGGCCACACCTATGATTTCCATGCAAAAAGGAAGACTGAGTGCAAAGCTCCACTAAAACACGTATGCCCACGCTCTTTGCCTTTCGTATCTTGCTCTGGTTTTGCCAGTTACCACTTCTATCACTGCTATACAGTTTTTTGGTTCCAGAGGGTTCTATTAACCATTCATAGAAAAACAGAAAAAAGAGAAACTCCTCCTCCTCCATCTCTGTGGCTCTGTACCTCTCCCAGTGCTGCAGTCTTGTGTTCCAGGCCCTGCTGTTGTCTGGTGTATGCTCTTGGTTTCAGTGGGTTCCGTTAATCCCACAAACCAACACACAAAAAAAAGATAATTTGTTCCTCTGTTACCCCAGTCCCTCTTTATTTCTCATGCTGCTGCAATGTGCCCTGTCTGCCTAGCCTGCTTCAGGTCCTGATGGCATCTTGGCTGGTCTCTTGGTTCAATGCCACTATTTTGCTGCTGCCACGTGGTGAGACTGGCTGACTTGCTATATACATTTTTTCACTGAAGTCTTTTATCCCCAAAAAGAAAACAAGAAAGAAATGCGTACCAAAAAAGAATACACGCTGTAAAGTTCCTCCTTACAATGCGGCACTAAGGCACATTCCCTCTTTCTAGATTTGCAAACTCAGGGGTGTATGGGGTATTTGTGTTAATGGCTGGGAGGGATAGCTAGAGTATTTGCGGGAGAAGTGTCTGGGGAAGGCTAGGTTTGTAGCTTTGCATGTAATTAAGTGTTGGGGGTATATATATTTGTGGAATATGGGGCACATAGACATGTGTCACTGTGGAGGAGATTTAGGGGTATGTAGGGGCAAGGCAGCCAAATATATGAAGAGGCTGTGTGTGTGTTTGTTTGTTGAGTGGGATTCTGTGCCTGCGCCTGGAGTTCACTGTAGGGGTGTATGTGAATATACATGGGCTATCTGAGTAGATTGTGGGTATCTGGAGGTATGTGT
Source organism: Ichthyophis bannanicus (assembly GCA_033557465.1). Taxonomy (NCBI): domain Eukaryota; kingdom Metazoa; phylum Chordata; class Amphibia; order Gymnophiona; family Ichthyophiidae; genus Ichthyophis; species Ichthyophis bannanicus. Next base: position 790,221,647 of record CM066031.1, on the reverse strand, counting down.
GGGAAATGGGAGAGATGGAGTTTTCTGTGTTAGTGTGGTGAATATGCATGACCAGGGCCGGATTTACCTTGAGTGAGGCCCTACGCCAACAAAAATTGTGGGCCCCCAGCAGGGGCGGCCCAAGGGGGGTGCGGGGCCTCATTTGCATAAATATTTGCATAATGTTACCATATACTAACTTTTAGTAAACGTGCCTCTTAGAGTGTATGGATAAAGAAAGACTAAAAGATTTCTACATTACTATAATCCAGTGCCAACCCATAGCAAACCCGCCGTATCGTAACAGCACTACCAGGACTCACAAAGCAACATACTCTACCAATCAAAAGGCAACACTGCAAATATTAAACCAATACATTTCAGAGAACAACAATACATGACCTACTGGGGAAAGAGAACAAGTGGCAATGTCAAATAGGAATTATATAAACAGAACACCTCAGCTCAATTACACATGCAGAACATAGACCATCACCAAACAAGTAATCACAATTTAGAAATAGGAAGACAATAATTAAACTGGGAATCCCAAAAGCCAAACTTGGAATGTACAACACTGTAGAAATAAAACTATACATTAATTTGCTCTTGTACTAAACAAAGCGCAGACGTTAATGATGCACATTTACCAGAGCTGACATATTCCAATTAATAAATTCAAAATAAAGAGATATTTTTCTACCTTTTGTGCATTTTTTTTCAGCTGCAATTGCTCCAGCCACTTTCTTCTGGTTTCTTCGTGTCTTCTGCTATCTCTCCATCGTCTGCTGTCCATTTGTCCTTTCTTCTCTCTTCTAGTTTTTTTCCATTCTCTCTCTACATCTGCTTTAACATACTAATCTTTCTCCTTTTGCTCTTTCCTCATTCCTATTTCATCCACTCAAATTTTACCCCTCCATCCTCAATCCCCACTTACTCTCCCAATACCCGGCCAGTTGTAGATTTTTCTTCCCTCCCACACAAAATATTTTTCCCTTCTCCATTTTACTCTTCCAGCCCCATCCCATTCTAATCCTCCCCCAACATCAGCTCCCTTCTAGTTCCAGCCTCACCCAGCATCCATTCCCTTCTAGTTCCTGCATCAGCCCATTTCCAGTCCTAGCCACCCATCAGCCCATTTCCAGTCCTAGCAACCCCCCAACCCAATACCAGTCCTAGCCCCCCCATCAACCCACTTCCAGTCCTAACCCCCCATCACCCCATTTTCAGTTTAAGCCCCCCCTATAACCCATTACCAGTCCTAACCCCCCATCAGCCCACTTCCAGTCCTAACCCCATTAGCCCACCTCCAGTCTTAACCCCCCAGCCCATTTCCAGTCCTAGCCCCCCCATAGCCCATTACCAGACAGCCCCCATCAGCCCACAGCCCATTATCAGTCTTAACCCCCCTCATAGCCCATTACCAGTTCTAACCCCCCCCAACAGCCCACAGCCCATTATCAGTCTTAACTCCCCCAAAGCCCATTACCAGTTCTAATCCCCCCCAACAGCCCACAGCCCATTACCAGTCCTAGCCCCCCCCCATAGCCCATTACCAGACAGCCCCCATCAGCCCACAGCCCATTATCAGTCTTAGCCCCCCCATAGCCCATTACCAGTCCTAGCCCCCCAGCCCATTTCCAGTCCTACCCCCCCCCCCCCCATCGGCTCAAGTAAAATGAAATTTTACAAAAAGGCTGCGGCAGCATAGACGGTCCCGCGGGGCCCCCTCTGCCCTGCCGAATCCCTCCCTCCGCGACAGCTTTGAGAGGCGCGAAGGGAGAGTGTCTCCCTCGCGTCTCTGTTAAGACCGCAGGGGCTGATGGGAAATTTCCCATCAGCCCCTGCGGGCTTAACAGAGACGCAAGGGAGACACTCTCCCTTCGCGCCTCTCAAAGCCGGCACGGAGGGGCTCAGCCGGGGATTCGGCAGGGCAGAGTGGGGCCCCGCGGGACCATCCATGCTGCCGCGGGAACGTCCATGCTGCCGTGGCAGCTTTTTGTGGGCCCTTGCCAGCTGTGGGCCCTACGCCATGGCGTACATGGCGTATAGGTAAATCCGGCCCTGTGCATGACTGTTTGCATATATACGTTGTGATAAGGAAGCTTATCATAGCTCAGGAAGGAGCTATATAAAAGGTGAAGTGACTCTGAACAAGCAACCTGTCAGTTCTGGTAGAAATAAGAAAACAGAATTTTCCAATAAAAGACTACCAGTCCCAGAATGCACCAGGTTTCCAACAGCCATTAGTGGAGCTGAAGTGGGGAAACGTGTGTTCAATCAGGAGGGCTATGAGGTAATCCCTAAGCACTCATCTCAAAGGGCAGGGCCTGATTCAGCACAGCTGCGCTGTATTAGGGGGGAGCACTCATCTAGGCAGAATAAAGGTAGAGTTTATTCTACAGAGAATTATCCTGAGAATCATCTCGATCCTCATCCTCAGTTTCATCTGGGAGATCCTCAGAATCATCCTCATCTGGGAGATCCTCAGCTTGGACATCTTCATCATCTGAAGGATCATCAGAAGCAGAAGCCAGAGCGGACGGACAGAGAGGGCAAGAAACCCTTTGGAAGAAAGAAGAGAAAAGCATTTGGGAGGTCTAGAGGAGTCCATAGCAGTACGTATACTGGAAGGCATTCCAAAAGCAAGCTTACACCATTGGAGTGGGGAAAGCCAGAGGAATGGTGCTGAAGAGCTAGGAATCTCCAGACGGTACCTGTGAGGGAGACGGCTGCACTTGGAAGGGACCCTAGGACCCGTGCCAGAAGGTATGTGAAGAGAGATCCAGTGTCCAGGGATCTGGATTGGAAGGCTGGACATAAGAACTGGACTACATACTGGCCAGGCTATTTAGAGAGGAACTCTAACAGCAATGGAAGCTCAGGTATGAACACTGATCTATGCCCTAGCTATAACCTTGAAAGACAGCAGGGAAACAAGTATTCTCCTGAGAGTGCTACATTGAGAAATTCCTCTGTGCCAATCCATGATATTGAACCCATGATTGCTGAAGAAGGGGGAGCGGTCTTAGATACAGGCTGTGAATATATGGATTGCTCTCTGTCTAAACTCCTTTGGTAATTTACTGTTACAAAGTACAGCAACCATCACAAAGAAATACAAACTTGTTCTTTAATCTACTCAGAAAAGCTCCTGAGTAGGATTTTGGGCCACGCAGTAGAAAGCAAGCCAGCTAAGGGGTTTCAGCTGGATAACTGCTAGCAATTGAGCCTTACCTAATTGCTTGTGAGCTCAGAGGAAATCACTTCTGAGTCTGTGTGTGAAGATATAAGGAGTTAACCTGAAAAGAACAGTTTTTCCCTTCTTTGTGGGTTTTGCTTGTTGTTTGAAACACTACTAAGAAAATATTAGCTAAAGCCTACAGAAAAGACCAGTTTGTTACCAACCAGGTCTTTATTCTTTTCATTTGATTGCCTGACAAGTTCATCTGTTGTTTTCCTGATTTTGTTTTTCTAAGTTTAACACTGAAAGCAAGTATCCTGTTTTATGTGCTACCAAGCATATCTGTGTTGGGAGAAATAACCCCATAAATAAATATCTTATTGGCTTTACACTCAAGCACAACTAATTATTGTGAGCAGCTGTGTCTGGTGTGAATGGACTGCATTTCCCACAATCCCTTGCAAATCATATTGATATATGCACTTGCCAAGACTGTGAACATTCTCACCCAGGCAGCCATCTGACAACGTATATGAGAGTGCAGAGCTATGTGGTAAAATGTCCATCTCATACAGTAACATGCAGTAAAGTTCAGTTGAGCAATTACATAGTCTATGATGTAATAGGTAGTGCCTCCAGGAAGTATCTATCACTTTGTCCTTCTCTCGGTTGTTTGGGGTCTCCTTGTCACTCTTCATGCCCCTTGTTACTCTATTGGTTCCATGTGGTCTATATGTCCCTCTATAATTCATGGAGTGCTTTTGCAAACTGCTAGCAAGTTTATTAAAAAAATAATGAGAAAATCCAAGTGCAAAATTGCTTTCCCCATTGACTTTAAGGGACATGAATGATCCAAGTGAACCATATAATTCAAGATCTAAAGATGACTCGAAAAGGTGACTGACCTGTAAACAAACTGAAGAGACTTTTTTTGCCATACACATCCTTAGTATTTGCAGTTCAGATATACTGGAAAGGACTGCTTTTCAACAGGTTAAAAAAAACACAGATCTTGTGCACATAATGTAGTTTCAGGTTAGTATCGACATGTTTGAGAGGTAATTTTATAAGAAGCTGCATAACGTCATATGCCATTTACACATGTAAATCACCTATTCTCAAGGATTTAGCATGCGGGAATGGGTACTTTTGCATGTACTTCAGCTTGTTGTTGTTCGGTAAGTACGCGCTAAGACCCATCATGCATACTTTTACTATGGGCATGTACTATGGGTGGAGCTTGGGCAGAACACAGATTTATGCCCGCAAGTTACTTCCTTCCATCACTTGTTCATTGCCTTTCCTTGGTGCTCTGTGCAGTGTTATGGTTACATCTGTGTTTGAGCCATACATTTCATGCTTGTGACTTTGGGGCAACATCTCCTGTGTAACCTTGGCATCTTTCGCGGCACCTTAGGTTTGGCCAGCTTATGGGGCGCCTTATATGCTGCCTTGGAGGGTGCCAACCTTTCCTGCCGCCCTCTGGGGCACATTACGACCTGCCTTGGATGACGTGGTGCTTTATGATGTGCCTTATGGTGCGCCCTAAAAGGTGCATTAGGTTGCGGCACTGGGGTGAGGCTTTTTTGGCTGGCAGTGCAAATTGTTGGGATGTGTCTGACTGTTACAGGCAGGAAAAGGGATTGACTCAGACAGTCTTTTAACTGAGCCCACTGGGGGATCAAATTCATGACCACTGTATCAGCAGTCAATGTATTAACCAGTGTGCTACACCTCTGTTGCTGTGGTTGCAGGTCAGCGCGCCTAAATAAAGCTAAGCGCGTTAATGTTCCATGGCTCCCTCTATCACGCGATAACCCGAAATGCTACCTTAAGACCGGAACGCCCACTACCTTATATGGCATTCGTCACAGTAAGACTGCAACTAACGCCGGTAACATTAAGACGGTTTAGTAAATATACCCCTTAGAATTTATTAATGCCGTTTGCCCTGAAGTATTTTGTCCACAAATGTTGGTACTACTGTCCAGAAACAATTAAATCAGAATTGTCTAATTGCCTAAGGCAACCATTTCTGGAAAGTACGACATTGCTACTGGCAGTTGTAAAGGGACTCTGAATTAGTCCTACTGAGATTTATACAATCACAATTGTTTTAACAAGGAGTAGAACAAAATCCAGAGTTACTAGAAAGCTGCAAAAATATTGGCATTAGAAGTAAAAGTGTCACAGCCAAGTATCTACAATCTTGCAGGAAAAATAAAATAAAATAAAATTATAGGGGAAGGTCATGTACAATAAAGCACGTCTATACAGCGTGAATACTAATTGGATCAACTCCACTACAATGTGCAGATTTGTGAGACTGAAGGTCCTTTCCTGCTGTCAGTTTCTCCAGTCCCTAGAGAATCTAGCCCTAATTTTGTTAGTGTCTCTTCTTCCACAGTCATGTGCCTTGAGCCTCCCACCTTTTGCTTTTGAATGGAACTATGCACTATCTTCCTCTTTCCGCCCTTCTTCCACACCTTTAGCAAACTATTAAAACAATTTAAAACTAAAAATGTATGATTCAGTAGCATAGTGGAAAAGGCTGCAATGAAAGATCCTGTTATAAGTTCATCTGATACTGAATATATTAGAAGGAAGAGGCTGATTTATTTAGGTTACCTTTGTATTTTGTGCCCTGGAATTGGAAGTGAATGGTTGGTTGTATATGGTGTAAGTTATAAATAACCATTAAAAAAATAAGTTCATCTGCACCTTACCATCAATACGTATGTTTTATATCAGGAACACAATTTATAATTTGAGAAGGGAACTACTATAAAATAGCACCGCAATTTTTTAAAATTTTATTTTTAAGCATCTGAGCAATAATTACAAGCAAAAATTTCTGCTTTCAGGAAATCTAGGGGCATGTTTACTAAAGGTTGACATGCGTTAAGTGCTGCCATAGCTCATTAATTCCCATGGGCCATGGCAGCACTTAACATGCATAGCGCTATAGAAATGATCAGAAGGTTTGATACGCCAGAGTATGGTCAATGTCTTTTATTTACACGAAAGATTTTATCGAAAGGTGTGTTTCCTCATTCGATATCCCCCTGAAGAAGGCCGTTGGCCGAAACGCTTAGGGATCAATAAAAGGGGTTTGTTTAAACCTGAATTTCTGCCAGTCTTGGTATCTGTTCTTTTTGCTCCTACATATCTTACAGATACTTTATTGCTTTTATAATCCAGACCCTATACACAGACCACCAAGCATAGCATTTTTTTTCATTCAGAATTTGATAGACTATCTTAATTTCTACTAATTGGTTAGTGTGTTTTTTCATTTGTGTGCTGAGTCCGCTGCTTTTTAATATCTTTATAAATGACCCGGAAATGAGAACAACAAATGAGGTGATCAAATCTGCAAATGACTCAAAATTATTTAAAGTTGTTAAAACCCAAGAGGATTGTGAAAAATTGCAAGAGGACCTTAATAAATTGGAAGACTGGACATTCAAATGGAAAATTAAATTTAATGTGGGCAAGTGCAAAGTTATGCACCTAGGAAAGAACAACCCAAACTACAGTTATGCAATGCAAGGTTCCACATTAGGAACCACCACCCAGGAAAAAGATTTAGGTGTCATCATGGATAATACATTGAAACCCTCCGCCCAGTGTGCAGCGGCAGCTAAAAAAAGCAAATAGAATGCTAGGAATCATAAGGAAAGGAATGGAGAAGAAAACAAAGGATATTATAATGCCTCTGTATCGTTCCAAGGTGCAACCGCACCTTGAATATTGTGTGCAATTCTGGTCGCCATATATTAAAAAGGATATAGCAGAATTAGAAAAAGGTAAGAAGAGCCACCAAAATGGTAAAGGGGATGGAAGGATACCCCTCTGAGGAAAGGCTTAAAAGGTTAGGGCTTTTCAACTTGGAAAAGAGGGGAGATATGATAGAGGTCTATAAATTAATGAATGGAATGGGTAAATGTAGATCAGTTATTTATGCCATCAAAAATTAGAAAGACTAGAGGACATGCAATGAAGCTACAATGTAACTCATTTAAGACTAATTAGAGAACATATATTTTTTTCACTCAACTCGTAATCAAACTCAAATTTGTTACCGGAGGATATAGTAGGAGCTGTTAGTGTAGCTGCATTTAAAACAGGTTTGGACAAGTTTCTGGAGGAAAGGTCCATAAACCATTACTAAAGAGGACCCAGGAAATCCACTTTTTGCCCTGGGATAAGCATTGTGGAACCTGTGTGCATTGTGGGAACCTGCCAGGCAGAGCCGTACTGATGGTGAAAAGCGCCCTGTGCGAGTTGCACATCGGGCGCGTGCCCCCCCTCCCGCACCTCCATCTAGCCACTTTATGGGGGCGGGAGAGAAGAGGCATGCACCCAATGTGCAAGTCTCAAGCACACTAAGCAGGTCTGGTCCCTCCCGGAGAGACCGGACCTGCTTAGTGTGCTGGCGAGAAGACTTAAGGGGCGCATTTTGGCTCTCTGCTGCTGCCTGCCGCCGAAAAAGTGGCAGCGTCAGAGAGCCAAAATGCGCCCCTTAAGTCTTAGCGCCCTGTGCAGCCGCACCGCTCGCACAGGGCTCGGTACGGTCCTGCTGCCAAGTTCTTGTGACCTAGATTGGCCACATTTGGAAACAGGATACTGGGCTTGATGGATCTTGGTCATACATTTCTTATGTTCTTATTTTTCTTTTCTATCCTTCGAGTCTTTTGCCATGATAACAGATAATAGACAAACTACTTCATTTTTAAGCATTTTGAGCTGACATTTACAGCTGAAACATTTAAAAAGAGAGATTCTTACAAAGAACTCTATATTTACTAAATTGCAATAAGGTTTTGCAGTTATTGTGGCCACATTTACTGCATGGGGACTGCAAAACCTCTATGTTACCAGCACTCTGTTATTAAGTTAACTCGGAGACAAGTTCTTTACCAGTCATTTAAAGAATAGCAGGTAACGGTGCAGTTAGCTGCTCTTCTTGAGGTGGCATTAATTGTTCCGTGTTATCTGCTCTGTTAACGGTTAACACACAATGGCTAGCTCCCTATTAACTGTAAGAAGCAGTCCCTATCCATTCCCTGGCCAGTGTAGGCCCCCTTCCATTTTAATTGATTAACACAGAAATTACAGCGTGCTTACTATTTAGCACAGGGCCACCCTAACAATGCCGTAATTTATGAATTTAGCAGCCAATGCAATTTAGTAAAAGGGCCCAAAATGTTTTTGTTCTCTGGAATATTTTACAGTTCACTTTAACTACTTCATGCTAGGCCTGAGTGAAGAAAATAAATTTTCTCCTTTAGCACTCATTTCTTTCGAAAAGTTTTGATTATCTTTGTAGTCAAACCAACCATGTAACCTGAGCTAGCAAGAGCTAAGTACCAGTCATAAATGCCTTCCGAAGGAGTAGCCAAAAAATGTTTAATTAGTTCATTAACAAGAAACTGGGCTAGCAAACTGTCATCTCTAGGAAATAATTAGGTGCTTGTATTACAGTTTCACAATCTGTGCTGCATAGATAAGTGGCGCTCCGATTTATGTGATTATGCCTGCACTGGGGAACTTAATGTTAGCATAACCCCTATCTTTTTCAGCTGTTTATCCTCTTGAAGGCATCAGTTCTGCAAAAAAAAAAAAAAAGCCAAGCCTGTGTAAAAGCCTGAATAAGTGGAGATAGTTGGCCCTTGCCATTTTTTCTTGTACTACAAGAAAGATGTAGTACAAGCAGTCCCAAGGGTATTCAGCTCTGGGTCACCAAGAGTTTTTTCTGCTGCATGCTCAGAAGTCAAACAAAAATCCGAAATGAGAATTAATTAGCTAGTGAAGCTAGAATATCGAATTAAAAAAAAAGTTCTGTGGACTACAGTTCTGACATATTTGTCAATCTTCTATCTATAAAGTTCCATGTGAGAAGGATTTAGGATTTAATGTTTTCTGCATGCATGATCAATTTTGTAGGGTTTTTTTTTTCAAAATGCAACATCCAAAGACAGCCTCTATGGACTGATATTTAGCCCGTAGTGATCAGCATTTGTTAAACTCTAGCTGCTGCATGCAAAACTGAAACCATATATTCAGCAGACATGCCCTGGTAGCAGCTTCTGCTGGATATTGAGTTTCAGCAGTGACTGCATTGGAATATCCAGATAAAGTTAGGCCTGCTTTTTTTTTGGCTTAACTTTATGCAGTTTCCTATGCAACAGAATGAAAATCACCGCCAGCTAGACAAGTGCTCGCACTGTCCTAGCACTACACCGGCACTATCTGGATAGCGCCGTTGCCCTCAGAGAAATATTCAGCAGCTGAATATTGGGCTCGGTGAGGTTTATCCCATTAGGTTGATCTGGTTAGCAGAACCTGCTTTCTGAATATTGAGCCCCTAGTCATCTTCTAAGCATGACAATTACTCTGCAGTCCATAACCCACTGGAAAATTAAAAGTCCAATAAAAGTCTCAGGAATGAAATCATTCCACTGGCACCTGTAAGCGAAGACACACAAACAGCAAAGGATCACATTAAGACATACTTTAAGTCCCTTAAGCACCGTAGTTGGATGACTACCTGAGAGGCAAAGGTACCAAAGAGGGTGCAGCTTTGTGATGATATTCCCTGTAGGTAACACCCCTCCCTGGCTTTATACTATCAAAGTCATCTTTCTTTTGGAGTCAAAACAATGTGCTTCCAGATATGTATTCTGTTGAGCTGGCTATAGTCCTATGAGTGCTGAGGAAACTCTTGTGGAAATTAAGTCAATAGGTGGGTCAGCCAGATCAGCATCTGAGGCAACAAGCGTAGATTAAGGAACTATACGAGACTGTCCAGCCCACAGAGGCAGAGCCAGCAGAACCTCCTCACCCAGGTCCCATACTGGAGGTATCCCCAATTCTGCCCCATAAGGAACCCCAGAGCTGAAACCCCACCTATGCTTTTCTGGAGACTCAAAGGCTTAAGGATTTTTGTATCATTGTTCTATTGTGTTTGCGCTACAGGTCTCTTGTTTCCCTGACCACATATCCAGGGTGGCTTATGTCATATTTTTTGCTGACTGGGGAAGCATTAACTTGGACCTTTCCACTGTGGGAAAGACAGGACCCAACTGTTACGGGTTATTAGGCTTTTATTCATGCCTTTAAAAGTTTTTAATGACACGGCTGGTTGCTTCTGCTTCCTCCGCCCTTCTCCAGATGAAACAGGCGACCTGCACAGTCAGATAATGCAGAACTCTACGGTGTATTATCTTGGCAGAAACAGGCTGAAACAACAAGACCTAAGTACAGTAGTGGCTTTCTGGAACAGCTTCTCTGACCATATGCAAGATGGTGCCACCTCCTCTTTCCCCCGCACTCTCCTGCTCCTTCTCTTTCTCTCCTCTGGTGACATCAGTCCCAACCCTGGCACATCTAGACTTTTTTCACACTACCAAGGCAGATCATAAGAACATAAGACCATAAGAAATGCCTTATTCAATCAGAACAAGGTCCATCAAGCCCAATATCCTGTTTCCAACAGTGGCCAATCCAGGACACAAGTACCTGGCAGGTTCCCAAAGAAGCACACAGGTTCCACAATGCTTGTCCCAGACCAAGTAGTGGATTTCCCGAGAAGGGCAGAGGAAGCAGACGCCAGCCAGCCTGTGTTATTAGAAACTCTTAAAGGCATGAATAAAGGCCTCATAGCCCGTAACAGTTGGGTTCTGTCTTTTCCACAGTGGAAAGGTCCAAGTTAATGCTTCCCCAGTCAGCAAAAAAAATGACATAGGCCACCCTGGATTTGTGGTCAAGGAAACAAGAGTCCAGTAGTGTAAACACAATAGAACAGTGATTAAAAAATCCTCAAGCCTTTGAGTCTCCAGAAAAGCACAGGTGGGGTTTCAGCTCTGGATTCTTTGTGGGGCAGAATTGGGGTTACCTCCAGTATGGGACCCATGTGAGGAGGTTCTGCTGGCTCTGCTTCTGTGTGTGGACAATTTCATATAGTTCCTCAGTTTATGCCTGTTGTTGCCTCAGATGCTGATCCAGCTGACCCACCTATTGACTTAATTTCCCTGGGTCCTCTTTCATAATAGACCCGCAAAAATTTGCTGACCTATCAAGGAAAAATTCCATTCTGCAGAACAAATAAGACCCAGAGCTCACAGAAAATCTAACTCACACCCTAAGACCTGGGACACATTCAGCACACCATCAACAGAGCAGCTCTCACACATCATCACCGCAATCAATACAAGCACCGCTCCTACAGACCCTTGCCCAGTGTCATGGATCAAAGCCACCAAATCAAGCTTCATCCAAATCATACACAACATGGTGCACAACTCCCTCACTCAAGGATTCATGCCTAATTAACTAAAGCTCGCCACAGTAAGACCTATCCAAAAGAAAACAACTCTCGACAAGAACAACCCAGCAGCATACAGACCAATCTCCAGCATACCCTTCCTGGCAAAAATCATCAAAAAAACAGTACAACACCAACTACAAGAACACATTGACAACCACGCACCATTGGATGACAACCAACACGGCTTTCGCCCCAACCATGGAGTCGAAACATTACTGATTTACCTCTTCGACAGCATTCTCTGAATCATAGACAACACCAATAATGGAATCATAATGATCTTCATTGACATCTCATCAGCATTCGACACAGTAGACCACAAAACTCTCATGGAAAGACTACAAAACATTGGGCTACACGGTCCCACCTTAAAATGGTTCCACTCATACCTAACCGACAGGCAGATACAGGTCAAGGTAGGCAACAACACCTCTCGACCCATAAAAGTCCTCCAAGGAGTACCACAGGGTCGGCCCTCTTGGCCCTGCTATTTAACATCTATATCCAGCCAATATGCGACATCCTGAAAAAGAACAACATTCAATATACAATCTATGCAGATGATATCATGATATACACACCTATCACAGTCGACAACCCGGACTACTCCAAAATAACAGACTGCCTCACACAAATGACAAGATGGTGTCAAAATATCAACCTCTCTATCAACTACAGTAAGACTGAGGCTCTAATCATCACTCGTAACCCAGACTTCATCCACCCACCGGACATCAAGATACAAAACACAACCATACCAATAAAATCGGAAGTAAAGTACCTCGGAGTGACCCTGGACAATGAACTGAATCTCAAGCCACACGTAAACAAAACAATCCAAAATGCATACTACAGGATGAGAATCATCAGAAGACTTAAGCCCCTTCTCGCCACTGAACACTTCCGTACTGTATGCCAGGCTCTAATAACCCCCATACTAGACTTCTGCAACCCAATCTACCTTGGACTAGCAAAACAAACACTCAAACCACTACAACTAGCACAAAACATGGCGGCCCGCATAATAACTGGATCAACAAGACAGGAACACATCACATCCATTCTGAAAGACCTACACTGGCTCCCAATCAGTTCACGCATCAAATACAAAACAATCATAAACATATTTAAGATCAAACAACACACATCAGCCAACAGCCTTCACACCCTCATACAGCCAGACACCAGCACACGCCCAAGAAGAAAAGGCACCTCCAACCGTGTTAACACCCCTGGAGACTTCAGAAAAACACGCAAGGACACCACAGAACGAGCACTCTCCCTGGCTGCCCCAACAATCTGGAACGCCCTCCCAGACGATCTGAGAGCAACGACGGACCTTAAAGACTTTCGCAAACAGCTGAAGACAACGCTATTCACAGAGTACTATGGACACGTCACATGATCTAACTAGCAAGAACAACCATCCTACCCCTCTCCCTGACCCTTGTATAAAAGAATATATAACAGCACACGATGTTTCATAACACACAATGTATAGAAGAATGTATTATAGCACACGATGTATTATAGCGCACAATGTACATAGCTCCACCTAATCTAACACACAACACATCAGACACACCAATCACGATATACACTTCACTGCATGAAAAAACTCGATCACTCCTTTTGATTGTTTGCTGTGATACCGCCTTGATTGTAAGATAAGGCGGTATACAAATACTGTTAAATAAATAAATAAATAATGGTTTATGGACCTTTCCTCCAGGAATTTCTGCAAATCTTTTTTTAAACGCAGATACACTAACAGCTTTTACTATGTCCTCCAGTAATTATTTCCAGAGTTTGATTACGCATTGAGAAGAAAATATTTTCTCTTATTAGTCTTAAATGGGTTGCATTGTAGATTCATTGTGCATCCTCTAGTCTTTCTACTTTTTGCTGGTATAAACAACCGATCTATGTTTACCTGTTCCACTCCATTCATTAATTTATAGACTACCATCATATCCCCCTTCAGCAGTCTCTCTTCCAAGTTGAAGAGCCGCAACCTTTTAAGACTCTCTTCATAGGGGTATCCTTCCACTCCCTTTACCATTTTTGTCACTCTTCTATCTATCTTTTCTAATACAGCAATATCCTTTTAAAGATATGGCAACCAGAATTGCACACAATATTCAAGATGTGGTTGCACCAAGGAACAATAAAGAGGCATTATAATATCCTTGGTTTTATTCTCCATTCCTTTCCTTATGATTCCTCACATTCTATTTGCTTTCTTGGCTGCTGCTGCACACTGGGCAGAGGGTTTCAACGTATTATCAATGATGATGTCTAAATTTTTTTTCTGGGTGGTTTCTAATGTGGTACCTTGCATCGTTTATCCATAGTTTGGGTTGTTCTTTCCTAGGTGCATAACTTTACACTTGTCCTCATTAAATTTCATCTTCCATTTGGACGTCCAGTCTTCCAATTTTTCAAGGTCCTCTTGCAATGTTTCACAATCCTCTTGCATTTTAACAACTTTAAATAATTTTATGTCATCTGCAAATTTGATCATCTCATTCATTATTCCTATTTCCAGGTCATTTATGAATATGTTAAAAAGCAGCAGACCCATCACAGATACCTGGGGGACTCCACTATTCACCTTTCTCCGTTGTGAAAAATTGCAATTTAGCCCCACTCTCTGCTTTCTATCTTTTAACCACTTCCTGATCCACAATAGTACACTGCCTCCTATCCCATGACTTTTTAATTTTGCCAAGAGTCTCTCATGAGGGACCTTGTCAAAGTGTTTTTGAAAAAACGGATATACTATATCGATCGCTCACCTTTGTCTACCTGTTTATTCACACCTTTAAAAAAACATAACAGATTAGAAAGCTAAATCCATGTTAGCTTTCTCCCATTAAACCATGACTATCCACATGCTCAGTAATTTTATACTTTATAATTTTGCCCAGTACTGACGTTGGGCTCACGGTCTGTAGTTTCCCAGATCACCACTAGAGACCTTTTTAAAAATTATCATTACACTGGCCATTCTCCAATCCTCAAATACTACAGATGATTTTTTTTTGATAGTTCACAGATTACTAATAGTAGGTCTGCAATCTCATCTTCCAATTCTTTCAACACCCTTGGATATATACCATCTGGTCCAGGTGATTTGTAATTCTTCAGTTTATCAAACAGTTGTAATACATCCTCCCAGTTTTGTTTTGTTTTTCAATTCTTCTGCTACATCACTTTTATATACAATTTCAGACATGGGTAATTTCCCTACATCTGCTTTAGTAAAGACTGAAGCAAAGGAACCATTCAGTCTCTCTGCTAGGCCTTGTCCTCCCTTAGTGAATGTACTTAAAAAAGGTTTTATTATGCAATTTTGCTTCCATGACAAGCTTCTTTTCAAATTCTCTCTTTGTCTTCCTTATCTGTGCCTTGCATCTAACTTGCCAATGCTTATATTTTTCTGGTATTCATCATTAGGCTCCTTTTTCCATTTCCTGAAGGATACTTTTTTTTTGGCAGCAACAGTCTTTCTTATCTCACCTTTAAACCATATTGGCAGTTTTTTGGCCTTCGTTCCACTTTTTTTTTAAAGCATGGACTACATATTTTCTGGGCTTCTAAGATAGTACTTTTAAACAAAGCCCATGGTGGATGTAAATATTTAACCTTTGCAGCTGCTCCTTTTAGTTTTTTCTTAGACTATGATAAACTGAGGAAAATAGTTATCTTCTGAAAGTTAAAATGTAGTACTGTGGATTTCCTTGCTGTCCTTCCTCCATTTATTAAAAAACATGATCATGCTATGATCACTATTGCCAAGCTTTTAAACTAGATAATAGGGGAGAGCCGACAGTCGCACAAGGGTGCATGGTTCGGAACATTGTATCCTTGAAGGATACTACCAAAAGAATGAAGTTAGGGCATATCAGCAGAGAGGTTCCAATAAAGACAAAAGTAGCCCAAATGCCCTTGAGTACGGAGAAGACAGAGCTTAAAGATTCCAAATTACCCCTGCCTACCGATAGCCAGATTAATAGGAATAAAATACAGTCTCTAAAATGCTTGTATGCAAATGCTAGAAGTATAAAAAATAAGGCGGAAGAGTTAGAATATATAGCACTAAATGAGAGGTTAGATATGATTGTATCTCAGAGACATGGTAGAAGGAGGACAACCAGTGGGACTCTGTGATACCTGGGTACAAACTATTTCGTAATGATAGAGCTAATCAAATTGGTGAAGGGGTTGCACTCTATGTTAGAGAGGGCATTGAGTCACAAAGGATTAAAGCTTTGTAGGTAACAAAATTTGTGGATTGAAATTCCATGTTAAAAAGGGAAGGTAATGGCAATGGGGGTGTATTATCAAAACTACATACCTCACAAACTCCACAAAAGCATATTCAGCACCTGATCAGTATAACAATCATTAAAAAAACTGCTACAATGTTGCTTTATGTCTCAATGTAAATACCTAACAACATGCAATGTATATAGTTCAGTTGTTACAATGTATATAGTTATACTTGGTTCTATGTAACTTGTTGTGTTCTACATATATAGTTACACTTAGTTCTATATAACTTGTTGTGTTCTATGTAAACTGCCCCTGATCTCTGGAAGGGGCGGTATAGAAAACTGTCCAAATAAATAAAATAAATAAATGAACAAATGGATGATGAAATGCTCAAAGAAATCAGGGAAGCTAACAAAAGTTACAGCACAGTAATAATAATGGGTGATTTCAATTACCCCGGTATTGACTGGGTCAGTGTCACGGCAGGACTTGCTAGGGAGATAAAGTTTCTAGATGAAATAAATGACTGCTTCTTAGAGCAGCTGGTTCATGAACCGACCAGAGGGCAAGCCATATTGGACCTAGTCCTTAGTGGAACACCAAATCTGGTGCAAGAGATAAGGGTGTTGGGGCCACTTGGCAATAGTGATCATGGCATGATTTAATTAGTGGAGGAGGGATGGTAAGGAAATCCACAGTACTACCTTTTAACTTTTGAAAGGGAGACTATGATAAAATGAGGAAAATAGTTAAGAAAAAACTAAAAGGAGCAATAGCAAAGGTTAAAGACTTACATCAAGCTTGGGTGTTGTTTAAGAATACTATCTTTGGAAGCTCAGACAAGCTGTATTCCATGCTTTAAGAAATGTGGAAGGAAATCCAAAAAACTGCCAGCATGGTTTAAAGGTGAGGTCAGAGAGGCTGTTGCAAAAAAAAACATCTTTCAGAAAATGGAAAAAAGAGCCAAATGACTAAAACTGGAAACAGCACAAGCACTGGAGAGTTAAATGCAAGACATTGATAAGGCAGGCAAAGAGAGAATTTGAGAAGAAACTTGCCGTGGAAGCAAAAATCGTGTAATAAAGACTTTTTGAAGTACATTTGTAGCAAAAAACCTGTGAGAGTCAGTTGGACCATTAGATGATAGAGGGATAAAAGTGGCACTAAGAGGTAACAAGGCCATAGCAGAGAAACTGAATGAATTCTTTGCTTTGGTCTTTACTGAGGAAGATGTAGGGATGTTACCCATGACTGAAGTGGTATTTAAAGGTGATACCGTGGAAGAACTGAAAGAAATATCGATACACCGGGAAGATGTATTACAATTATTTGATAAACTGAAGAGTAGTAAATCACCTGGACCAGATGGTATACATCCAAGGTGTTGAAAGAACTGAAATATGAGATTGCAAACCTGCTATTAGTAGTCAGTGAACTATCATTAAAATCATCTGTAATACCTGAAGATTGTAGGATGGCCAATGTAACGCCAATTTTTAAAAAGGGTTCCAGGGGTGATCTTGGAAACTACAGACCAGTGAGCCTGATGTCAGTACCAGGAAAAATGGTAGAAACCATCATAAAGAACAAAATTACTGAACATGTAGATAGTCATGGCTTAATGGGAGACAGCCAATATGGCTTTAGACAAGGAAAATCTTGTCTTCCTAATCTGTTATGTTTTTTTTGAAGGTGTGAATAAACAGGTAGACAAAGGTGAGTCAGTTGATATAGTGTATCTGGACTTTCAGAAGGCCTTGGGCAAGGCCCCTCATCAGATACTTTTGGCAAAACTAAAAAGTCGTGGGATAAAAGATTTGAGGTTTTTGAATTTTCCTTGTACTCATTTCTTGTCCTCTGAGATTTTGTTTTCCAAATATCTTAAGGATATTCTATTGCACCCTGATCCTGATTCAATTAAAATTTCAAAAATGTATTATTTGCCTAAGGGTGTGAAGAGGACACTTAAGGATGTTTGCTTGGATGGGCAGGAGATGGATCAATTAAGTGGGCCAAGCCTTGATTTGTCTGCTTATTTTGAGATGTCACTGGAGGAAATTTCCTCAAGAGCAACTTTTTTGGTGACTTTTCTAATGAAGTCAGACAAAGACTTAGGGGTATGTTTACTAAACCGTGCTACTGTGCGGGGCGCACTTGAGCGTGCGCTAAGGTACCTTAGCACACGCTAATGATGCGTTTTTGGGCCCCGCACATGTGCGTGCCGCACTAACGGGCCTGCTCATGTGCGCATCGCACAAATGAGCGATAGAGGCGTGGAAAGGCTCCCGGAGGGCGGAGGAAGGCTCCCTAGCGGTGGAGAGACGGGGTCAATGGGTGGAGAGTGGAAGGGGAGAGGCTCCCCGCACAGGAGCGGGGCTGAAATTAGATGAAAAAAATACCGCGAGTGAAAACCTCGCGTTAGAGCCGATTTAAAGGGAAGAGAAACCATTTATGTCAGCAATGTACAGCAAAACCAGGGAAACCTACAAAACGTGAGCAGTGTGATACATGTGCACAGAACAAAATAGCAAATAAAAATTGAAAATGACCACAACAAAATTCTAAAAAAATATAATCCAGCTGGGCAACAGTGATAGTCATGGAAAACATCAAAAATCACTCCCAAGAAAGCCCCAAAAAAGAAATATGAATTTTAGAAAGGTCTACGCTCCGTCCCCATACAAGGTGAATGATCCCACAGTGAAATTGTGCAGAGCAGGGTTTATGACTCCTTTGGCCAGGTTTCCTATCTCCAGAGACTGCACTGTCTCTGTGGCCACAGTGTGGTGCAGTGAACACAGACAGTGTGTTCAGGAGCCAAAGATCACCAGTTCAAGTCCTAGCTGGGGCTCCTGCAAACCCAATCGC
The DNA here is from genome assembly GCA_033557465.1 of Ichthyophis bannanicus. NCBI lineage: Eukaryota > Metazoa > Chordata > Amphibia > Gymnophiona > Ichthyophiidae > Ichthyophis > Ichthyophis bannanicus. The sequence goes on along the minus strand of CM066031.1, from coordinate 790,203,006 downwards.
CATATTTTACCCACCACTAAACCATGATAGTAAAGACCAACCTTTTTTGCAGATAACATAAGCATGGTCCAAACACCTTTATTTTACACTACAGAGCACAGACACCAGAAACATGCGCATTACCTAGACCACAGTCCCCTCAATGCAGTCCTGGAGGGCCACATATCATTTAGCTGTGATGCTGTCAGCAATATAAGGCCATGTCAGCATGGTGGCAGAGGGGTACCATTGGTGGAGGGGGCAGTGGCTGCTGCCCACAGCAGACAGTGGCCTAGCCCCCTTCACGTGGGTGCAGTGCCCTCCAACAGACGGGCCCTGTCTGACAAACAGCCATGGACTCCCCAGAACCATTGTACTGTGGCTCTGTTCCTGTGCCTGTGCATCAGCGTGCCACCTTATGCCACCCAATATTAAAATGCCTCCTAAAGCATTAGCGCACCGCCTTATGCACATCAGTGCGCCACCTTATGCTGCCCATTATTTAAACGCCTCCTAAAGTAATGCCTCAGTCAGCTGTCTTCATTGGGCACTGTGGGGGATTGAACCCCTGATCCCTGCACCACTGGTCAGTGTCTTAACCATTGTGCTGTGGCTCTGCTCCTCTGCTTGCACATCAGCATGCCACTTATGCCTCCCGCGCAGCTTTCTCATGCGCTAATGTGCGGGGCGCACATGGGCGCCGCGCACATTAGCGCATGAATAATCCCTTTTTTTTTTCTGCTTGAAACGCCCACTCCTTATATGGCACCCGCACACTAGCGGGCCGCGCACATTACCAGGGTTTTAGTAAACATACCCCTTGGTCTTAAAGCTCTATTAAAAAAAAAAGCAGGAGAAATACTTTAGTCAGACTATACAAATTTTTCCTGATGTATCACAGGTCACTCAGAAGTGTAGGAAGGGTCCTGGCTCTGGGGGCCTCTTTTTATTTAAAGTTTCCCTGTAAATATAATTTGGCTTATCAAGGTGTGAGGTATATCTTTTTTGAGCATTCTCAATCGGAGATTTTCTTGCAGGATAAGGGTTGAAATATTATAATTTGTTTATTTTTTTTATTTCCTTTGCTGCTCAGGATATGATAAAAGGGGTTAAGTACTTTGTTTTGCGGTGATTTTGTTTTTTTGGGGCTCACCGTTGATGTGGACTGTTTATTATGTATGAATGTATTATAGCATTTGTATATTTGTTTTCCTTTTTTATTGTAAAAGTATAAAAATAAAATAAAATAAAAATTCAGCGGATAGGAGGCAGTGCACTATTGTAGATTAGGAACTGGTTAAAAGATAGAAAGCAGAGGGTAGGGCTAAATGGCCAATTTTCCCAATGGAGAAAGGTGAATAGTGGAACACCCAGGGATCTGTGCTGGGTCTGCTGCTTTTTGACATATTCATAAATGACCTGGAAAAGGGACTAATGATTGAGGTTATCAAATTTTGCAGATGACACACAGCTATTTAAAGTTGTAAAAAACCCATGAGGATTGTGGAAAATTGCAAGAGGATCTTGATAAATTGGAAGACTGGGCATCCAAAAGGCAAATGAAATTTAATGTGGACAAGTGCAAAGTTATGCACCTAGGAAAGAACAACCTTACACGATGCAAGCCTCCACATTAGGAAACACCACCCAGGAAAAGGATTTAGGTGTCATCGTGGATAACATGTTAAAACCCTCCACCCAGTGTGCAGCGGCAGCCAAGAGAGCAAATAGAATGCTAGGTATCATAAGGAAAGGAATGGAAAGTAAAACAAAGGATATTATAATGCCTCTTGTGATAAGGAAGCTTATCATAGCTCAGGAAGGAGCTATAGTAAAGGTGAAGTGACTCTGAACAAGCAACCTGTCAGTTCTGGTAGAAATAAGAAAACAGAATTTTTCCATAAAAGACTACCAGTCCCAGAATGCACCAGGTTTCCAACAGCCATTAGAGGAGCTGAAGTGGGGAAACGTGTGTTCAATCAGGAGGGCTATGAGGTAATCCCCAAGCACTCATCTCAAAGGGCAGGGCCTGATTCAGCACAGCTGCGCTGTGTTAGGGTGGAGCACTCATCTAAGCAGAATAAAGGTAGAGCTTATTCTACAGAGAATTATCCTCAGATTCATCTTGGACATCATCTTCATGATCTTTGACAGCTTCATCATCTGGAGGATCATCAGAAGCAGAAGCCAGAGCGGACGGACAGAGAGGGCAAGAAACCCTTTGGAAGAAAGAAGAGAAAAGCATTTGGGAGGTCTAAAGGAGTCCAGAGCAGTACGTATACTGGGAGACATTCAAAAGGCCAGCATACACCATTGGACTGGGGAAAACCAGAGGAGTGGTGCTGCAGAGCTAGGAATCTCCAGACGGTACCTGTGAGGGAGACGGCTGCACTTGGAAGGGACCCTAGGACCCGTGCCAGAAGGTATGTGAAGAGAGATCCAGTGTCCATGGATCTGGATTGGAAGGCTGGACATAAGAACTGGACTACATACTGGCCAGGCTATTTAGAGAGGAACACTAACAGCAATGGAAGCTCAGGTATGAACACTGATCTATGCCCTAGCTATACCCTTGAAAGACAGCAGGGAAACAAGTATTCTCCTGAGAGTGCTCCATTGAGAAATTCCTCTGTGCCAATCCATGATATTGAACCCATGATTGTTGAAGAAGGGGGAGCGGTTATAGATACAGGCTGTGAATACATGGATTGCTCTCTGTCTAAACTCCTTTGGTAATTTACTGTTACAAAGTACAACAACCATCACAAAGAAATACAAACTTGTTCTTTAAATCTACTCAGAAAAGCTCCTGAGTAGGATTTGAGCCAGGCAGTAGAAAGTAAGCCAGCTAAGGGGTTTCAGCTGGATAATTGCTAGCAATTGAGCCTTACCTAATTGTTTGTGAGCTCTGAGGGAATCACTTCTGAGTCTATGTGTGAAGATATAAGAAGTTAACTTGAAAAGAACAGTTTTTCCCTACTTTGGGGGTTTGGTTTGATTGAGGCACTGCTAAGAAAATATTAGCTAAAGCCTACAGAAAAGACCATTCTGTTACCATCCTGGTCTTTATTCTTTTGCTTTGATTGCCTGACAAGTTCAGCTGTTGTTTTCCTGATTTTGTTTTTCTAAGTTTAACACTGAAAGCAAGTATCCTGTTTTATGTGCTACCAAGCATATCTGTGTTGGGAGAAATAACCCCATAAATAAATATCTTATTGGCTTTACACTCAAGCACAACTAATTATTGTGAGCGGCTGTGTCTGGTGTGAATGGACTACATTTCCCACAATACCTTGCAAATCATATTAATATATGCCTTTGCCAAGACTGTGAACGTTCTCACCCAGGCATCCGTCTGACACTCTGTATCATTCCATGGTGCGACCATACCTTGAATATTGTGTGCAGTTCTAGTCACTGTATCTTAAAAAGGATATAGCATTATTAGAAAAGGTACAGAGAAGAGCCACCAAAATGGTAAAGGGGATGGAAGGATACCCCTATGAAGAGAGGCTAAAAATGTTAGGGCTCTTCAACCTGGAAAAGAGACAGCTGAAGGGAGATATGATAGAGGTCTACAAATTTAATAAATGGAGTGGAATGGGTAAATGTAGATCGATTGTTTACATCATCAGAATATAGAAAGACTAGGGGACATGCAATGAAGCTACAGGGTAGCCTATTTAAGACTAATAAGAGAAAATATTTTTTCACTCAACGTGTAATCAAACTCTGGAATTTGTTACCAGAGGATGTAGTAAAAGCTGTTAGTGCAGCTGGGTTTAAAAATGCTTTGGACAAGTTCCTGGAGGAAAGGTCCATAAACCATTAAGGGACCCAGTACAAGCATTGTGGAACCTGTGTCTTTTGGGGAAACTGTTAGGTACTTATGACCAAATTGGCCACTATTGGACACGGGATACTGGGCTTGATGGACCTTGGTCTGACCCGGTATGGCATATCTTATGTTCTTATCTCTTGCACCAGATCTGTGTTCCATTAAGGACTAGGTCCAAAATAGCTTCCCCTCTTGTCGATTCATGACCCAGCTGCTCCAAGAAGCAGTCATTTATTTCATGTAGAAACAATTTTCTCTGTAGCATGTCCTGCTGTGACATTGATCCAGTCGATACTGGGGTAATTGAAATCACCCATTATTACTGTGTTGTAACTTTTGTTAGCTTCCCTGATTTCTTTTAGCATTCTGCCTAATTTTAGTTGATTTAAGATATCTGGGCAGTTGCTGAGTATCGCCTCTGCCTAGTTATTTCTGGCACCACCCCAAGAATGCCCCAATGCTAAGCAGTTAGCATCGAAGCATCTAGCAGTGTTAGAGGGGAAAATTCAGCAGCAAAAACTGGCTATGTGCTGCTGAATATCCCACTCATAAAAACATAGAAACATGATGTCCGAAAAACACACATGTCCTATCTAGTCTGCCCTTCCATATTGACTACTACAATAGTCCCCTCAGAATGATAAACAGAGCTGGAAGATCTACAAAGCACATTAATCACTTTGAATATGTCTTCCAAGATTGCTTGTTGTTATCCATGTGTCCCTTAGAACCTCTTTCTGTGCTAATGAAGCCAAGGTCTCATAACTGATCTCCTCCCTTCGAATACCTGTACAGCAATCCTAGTAGTTGATCGGTTTTCTTGTATGGCATGTTTTGTTCTTATACCCAAGTTGCCCTCTGCTCCCCAATTAGCAGTCACCTTTGTCGAAGACATTGTATGCCTGCATGGTATCCCAGTCTATTTTCTCTGAAATCCTCAATTTGTTGCCATATTCTGAAGGCCTTCTGCAAAAAACTGGGTACCACTCTCCAGTTTTCTACCAGATACCATCCTCAGACTAACTGCCTGGCAGAAAGGATCAATCAGGACCTGGAGCAAGTCCTTTGGGGTTCTGTCTTAGCTCAACACAAAGAGGGAAAGCAACCTCGGCAAGCAACAAACACCAAGAGAAGGAGCAGAGAAGGACCACGGCCACATAAAGGGAGTCCTCTATCAACACACTTAATTGAAGACCTGACTTGGCCAACTTTTGGCAATTATGTCTGCATCAAGGGTCTAAACTTAATAGAAACATAACTAATATAAAACATAAAAACTAAAAAATGTAAATAATAAATACTAAAATGCAAGCAGTAATATATAGATATATAATCGATAAATATACACATATAGGAAATAATATAAAACAGGAAATAATGAATATTAAAATAGCAAAATAATAAACATGTTTATCACCATGTAGTTCAATCAATGCAATATTAGACAATAGCGCTTGTGACGTGGTAGCTTCCCCAGAAGCCATGGAAACAGATGGTGACCCGGTGGAAGGTTTTGGTACTGCAGGTAAATGCAGGATTTTCTCTGCTCAGAACAAGAAACACATGGCTAATCAGTTAACACAGCTCACCTCGGGGGAAGGGAGAAGCAGAGTTACTGATTGGGCACGCCCTAGCAGGAGGCGGGCTGCCCAAAGCAGAGGCAGCTTGTTAAACAGAGAGAGACAAGAGAGAGAGAGGAGAGACGGAGCAAGGCAAGGAAGAAGGAAGCAACGTGAAAGGCAGGAAGCAGCCTTTGATGCAGAAACCCTTGACTTAGAAGGAGAAACACTGCCCAGCTGTAATCCTAGGAGAAGGGATTCAGAACCAAGAAGCAGGTACCAGGGATACTCAGTGCCTGAAAGAACCTTCTGGGAACAAGAGAGGTGTGAAGCACTGAGAGACCCAGGGATAAAGCCTAGGCTTCTGGAGGAGAGAGCTGACCCGTGGAAAGGAAGGCAGAGTGGCAAGGAATTCTCAGACAATCCTCAATACAAGGTACATGGTGTGTTTAATTCAGATGACAAGTTTTATGAGAAGCCAGAAAGAGTGAATGCTGATTTTAAAGCCCAGGACAGACTCAGGCATTATGAAGGCAGTTGGCTGCGGCCTGAAACTCGTTTAAACTCGTCCCTAACCCGAGGGAGCCGCAGCGCTGAAAATCATCCAGCCGACCACCACCTCCACTCCTGTCCAATCGGGACAGTGGGAGCTGCTCCCGCCCAATCCGGGCGGTGGGAGAGGAGGTACTGAGCAGCACTGGGCCATAAATTGCGGCGTCCCTAACCCGAGGGAGCCGCAGCGCTGAAAATCATCCAGCCGACCACCACCTCCACTCCTGTCCAATCGGGACAGTGGGAGCTGCTCCCGCCCAATCCGGGCGGTGGGAGAGGAGGTACTGAGCAGCACTGGGCCATAAATTGCGGCGTCCCTAACCCGAGGGAGCCACAGCGCTGAAAATCATCCAGCCGACCACCACCTCCACTCCTGTCCAATCGGGACAGTGGGAGCTGCTCCCGCCCAATCCGGGCGGTGGGAGAGGAGGTACTGAGCAGCACTGGGCCATAAATTGCGGCGTCCCTAACCCGAGGGAGCCGCAGCGCTGAAAATCATCCAGCCGACCACCACCTCCACTCCTGTCCAATCGGGACAGTGGGAGCTGCTCCCGCCCAATCCGGGCGGTGGGAGAGGAGGTACTGAGCAGCACTGGGCCATAAATTGCGGCGTCCCTAACCCGAGGGAGCCGCAGCGCTGAAAATCATCCAGCCGACCACCACCTCCACTCCTGTCCAATCGGGACAGTGGGAGCTGCTCACGCCCAATCCGGGCGGTGGGAGAGGAGGTACTGAGCAGCACTGGGCCATAAATTGCGGCGTCCCTAACCCGAGGGAGCCGCAGCGCTGAAAATCATCCAGCCGACCACCACCTCCACTCCTGTCCAATTGGGACAGTGGGAGCTGCTCCCGCCCAATCCGGGCGGTGGGAGAGGAGGTACTGAACAGCACTGGGCCATAAATTGCGGCGTCCCTACGGGCGCACCCGCGCCTGAGGGCCTCGCCAGAGGGCCCTTTGGCATGGCCCTTAGGCGGTGGCCATTGGCGTAACCTGCCCCACGGAAAATCTTTGCAAACGGGTAAGGCTCGAGCTCCCCTGATCAGATCTGAGCTCGCCGGCGCTAACACCAACAACTCAAGTCCTGCTAGACAAGAGCTCCCTGGAACACAGGCGAAAACGCCGGCTCCTATCACCAGCCTAAACACCCGACAACCATCTCTTCTATGAAAGAGAACCATCGTGACGAACTGCTCCACAGGACATACACCGGAAACCCCAAAAAGCTCCAGAAAAGCAACAGGAAAGAAACCACACCACATCAAGACCTCAGGTACCCTGCCACAACATGCCGCCCTTCCTAACCCCCATCTACTTTCTCACGCCCATCCTAACATTATACCCTCACCCAAGCACACTCAGCAACCCTCTCTACGCGGACACGCTACCCCGCACAACCTCCTCAGCACAGACACCATACCCACTCCCAACAGCACCCATTGACCTCCCATACACAGGAACCACAGAACCTCAACCCACAAACATCAGCAGCACCACAAACAACCCAACACACACACACCACACGCCAACCCAAATCACCAATCACACCAGCCACCTGCACCTCTCCATCTCACTCATAAATGCACGCTCCGCCAGAAACAAATATCACATGCTCCAAGAACTGATCATATCAGAGAAGACTGACATCCTATGTATCACGGAAACCTGGCTAACAGATACTGACACAGTGATAATGAACCAACTGACACCAACCGGATACAGCTTTCATCACTGTTCCCGAACACATGCAAAAGGCGGAGGGGTAGCCATAATCGCAAAGGACAACCTCCACCTACGGACCCACACCTCAGAAACCTCCGATGAAGCAGACATCCTCACCCTCACTAACAAAAACCTCACAATATGCCTGGTCTACAGAACAGCCGCTGCGAACTCTGACCTACCAAGGATACTACACCTCATCTCCGAGAGCATTGACCCATCCAAAGAATCAATTATATTGGGAGACTTCAATCTCCCATCTCTCCAAAACACACAAACAGAAACATTCCTTAACGCCATGACAGCAATGAACCTGACGCAGATCATAAATGAATCAACACACGAAAAAGGAAACACACTGGACCTCATATTTCTGAACTCCCGAACGTCCTCCTCATGCAGCAACCCAACAGTCTCACCAGTCCCATGGTCAGACCACTACATCATCCGCCTCTCCCACCCGTACCAACCAAATACAAACAGAGGAAACACTCAACACGCACGAAGATTCAAAGCGTTCAACAAAGAAGACTTCCTGGCACTAACCATACCTAACCTACTTACAGATTCCAACAACCTTGACGACCTCATAGACAACTGGAACATCACAGTCTCCTCAGCATCCAGTGCAACTCTAAGCAAAACCAACAACAAACCCATCTCCTCAAGGGCCCGCTGGTTCACCCCTGACCTCCGGAAACTGAAAACAAAACTCAGAAGAGCAGAAAGAAAATGGAGGAAAACCAAAAATGAAATCGACAAAAAGCACTACCTCAATGAACTCACTACCTACCACTCAGAGACCGACAATGCGAAGAGAAACTACTACACCAAAATCATCACAGCAGCTGTAAACAGGCCTCGAGAACTCTTCCAAATTGCCAAACAACTAACAAAGACACCGACCACCGCCAATCAACTCCCAGATATCCCTTCGGATCTCTTGGCCCGACAATACAAACAATTTCAGCAACCTCAACAACCTGACCGCGGCACTAAAACCACAAGGACGTACCCCAGAAACACCATAAACACTAACTGGATCACATTCAAAGAAACCTCAAAGGAAGAGATATCCTCCACCATCTCCTGTCTGAACACCACTACCTCCCCGCTAGACCCCTGCCCAACAGAATGGATAAAGAAAACCAAGGAAGACCTGAGTGCCCCACTGACTCACATCATAAACGAATCATTTAACCAAGGATACATACCAGATGCCCTCAAGACATCAATCATTCGACCAACCATAAAGAAGAACAGCCTGGACCCCCTGGACCCCACCTCCTACAGACCAGTTGCAAGCCTCCCCCTTGCCACCAAGATAATAGAAAAGATAGTCCAACGCCAGCTTCAAGATCATCTGGACACCAACGACATACTCGACCCGCAGCAACACGGTTTCCGACCACTACATGGAGTCGAGACCCTCATGACCATGCTAATGAATACCCTCATCATTGGAACCCAAGAGAAAAAATCTGGATACATCCTCATCTTCCTAGATATATCAGCAGCCTTTGACACAATCTCCCACGAAATCCTCACACACAGACTACAAACAATTGGAATCAAAGACACCGTACTCCAATGGTTCAGCTCCTAGTTATCCAACAGACAGCAACGGATCCGCACCCTCTCCTCAACCTCGCCCCCCTACCAACAACTCCAAGGAGTACCCCAAGGATCCACCCTGTCAGCCATGTTGTTCAACATATATCTCCGTCCGCTATGCTCAATCATACGCACCCACAACATCAACTTCCACATTTATGCGGACGACATAATGCTCTACGCACCAATTACAACCACCAACCCAAAAAACGACCAGCTATCGGCCTGCTTCAACGACGTGGCCAACTGGCTACAGGAGAACAATCTATCCATCAACATGAAGAAAACCGAAGCCCTAATAGTAACAAAGGAACCTGACTTCAAACCTCCTACCCACCTCAACATGGGAACCACACAAATCAAAATCCAACCCCAAATAAGATATCTAGGCGTCATTATTGATCAAGCTCTCACCTTTAAACAACAAATCACCAAACCACGGGGACAATATTCCACAAAGCCAAAACTGTTCAACGCCTCCGGCCCCTCCTAGAACATCATGACTTCAGGACAGTAATGCAAGCTGTGACACTCCCTCATCTGGATTTCTGCAACATAATCTATCATGGACTTCCTGCCTCACACACCAACCCCCTCCGTACTGCCTTAAATACTACAGCAAGGATTATTCAGAATGCAAAGAAACGTGAGCACATCACCCCAATCCTAAGAGACCTTCACCTCCTTCCACTGCAAGCAAGAATCAAGTACAAAGCTATCCTGCTCATCCACAAAACTCTCCACCAAATACGGAACACCTCTCTCCAATCCTTACTGCCTCGCCCATCCCACAACAGACCAACCAGACAGTCCTCCAATAACTCTGTCGTTGTCCCACACAAAAGAACCAAATCCACACAACGGACATGCAACAGAGCATTTGAACTTTATGCTCCATCCCTCTGGAATTCTCTACCAAGTCACATCAGGAACAATGCCGACACCGCGTCATTCAAGAAACAGCTGAAAACAATCCTATTCCGAGACCATCTCTGAACGGAAACACCACCATGACCTAATATTTAGATTCAGCAGAAGTATACATGTCCATGTCCACCCAAATCACTAAATGTTGCTCCCTGGTGATGGCCCCACCCTAAAAAAAAAAAAAAAATTCCCCCCCCCCTATGTTACATGTTACACCGCTTTGACCCGGTGAAAAGCGGGATATAAATGCAGTTAAATAAATAAATAAATAAATAAACAAACCCAGCTATTCTCACCAGACAGCTGAAAGATTTAGCAAGCAGGCTAGTAGAAAGAACACAGCTGACCTGTATGGGAGAGATATAAGCCGGGAGGAATTAGAAGGTCCTACGTTTGAAGCACTCTTTAGAAGCACTCCTCATACAACTGAACTGGCTAACCCGACACTTACTTACAGAGACAAGTGGGGGAGGGGTAACTCCAGTGCATTGAATGAATGTTTTAACAGAGATGACATTACTTGCTTTCCTGAAGTAAAGTCTGCAAACAATTACTTACCCAAGGAAGGAGCAAATCCTCAGCCCAGCCCAGTTAGAAAGCAGGCTGAATTACTCCTTAAAGAGTTCAAAGAATTCTTAGATAAACGAGCAATTCCTGACCAGAAGTTAGTGCAGTCAGAAAAGAGTCCTGAAGTAGAAATGCCCTTGGCTTCTCCTTTGCCAATGATTGAACTGAATCAACCAATGGACTGCTCAACCTGTCTGATTGACAGAAATTAGTAAAGCAAAGCTTGAATAGTCATTTGCTATGATATCCTAAAATGTATGCTGTTTAAGTACCTGACTGAAGAGCTTATGAAGCGGTAAAAATAAGCTGAAGCATAACTTGGTTACAGTACAGGAACATTATTGTTTTCTCCTTGTTTAATTGATTTAAAAGTAGAGGTCACATGACGGAATGTGAGCTCCAGTGTTGAAGGACATTTTGGGCACTGCATTTGAAGAACCTGTTTTTCCTTTGTTCCTACTTTGGCTAATATATATTCCTTTACGCCTGTTCCATTCCACCACGGAGCGGGAGAAATAAATCCTTATGTAAAAAAATATTCTTTTGCCTGCCTTATCATTCGACCTTCACAACTACAACCTCAACCTCAAGGCCGACCCCTCCTCAAACCCTCAAGGTTAGGGAGCGGGTGGGTGGCACGCTTCAAAATCATTGACCTAAATAGAGAACCAAAAAGACCACATTACCAGGAATAAATAACACTGACAGAAATACCTAAAAATAAATAAATAAAAAGGACCTTGATAAAGAGTTTCATGATCAGAACACATTACAAAAATAAATTAATAATTGCATCATATCTATTGAAAAGCAAAATATTCATGTGCAATGTAAAAAAATCCATAGCAATCAAAGAAAAGAGGGGAAAAGAAGGGACGGGAGATAAGGGAGGGGTAAGAAGGAAGTGGGAAAAGGAGGGGACAGAGGACAAAAGGGAGGGAAAGGGGAAGAGGGGAGGGGAGGAAGCAACAAGGACTAGGGCTGGCCCAACCACTAGTAAAACTAGGCGGTCGCCTAGGGCAGAAACCTCTGGAGGGCAACAAAAGCAGGCCATTCAAAGCTAAATAATAGATTTTGATAGCCAGGGGGTGTAAAGTTTGAGGTTCACCCAGGGCTCCAACAATTTGGATCAACTCTAGACCCTGACTAGGACCTACTAACTGGAAAAACCACAGTGAAAGCAATATTCAAGAGGCACTATCTGGATAATACCACTAAATATTTCCTCTGACCACCGTGACATCATCTGGATAGTGTCGAGGTAGTTTGTGGGTAAAGCTGGGGGGGGGGGGGGGAGCCGTAGAATATCTGGATAGAAGCGATTTTAAGCCAATACCCACATAATTCTGATGTTCAGCAGCAGACACTCTCTAGATATTGCTGCTGAATACTGGTATAATTTGTTTGCTTTAGCCAGTGGTTAAAGCTGCTGGCTGAATATCGGCTGGAAGAGGACAAATTCTGGAGGCAGGTGAACTCACTGGATCATCACACTGTATGTTCTCTTCTCTGGAAAACCTCTAGTCACTCTCCTGAACCTGGCCAGTTTCTTCACTAGACTGGCCCAACTCCTCACAGTAATCTCTCCTTCTGTTTTTCATTCTTCTCAGTACAACAGGGAAATACTGTAGAATAATTCCAGCACCATAAGATCCTCCTGTTCTTCTTTGTCCCTCCTCCCAAACTCTAGGCTCTTTCAGACCCTGAGGAGCAACTCCCTTGTGCCATTGTGCTCTCCCTGAGCCCAGCAAACCTCAAGAAGGGTGGCGAGTATAAGACCAGAGAAAACATCCAACACTTGAGATTTGTTAAACATAACTCCTCCCATGAAAAAATCCCCCTGAAGAGCATCATAAATCTCTAAGGCTCCTATACTGATATCACTACTTTCAGAGTCAATGGAAACTGTGAAATCATTAGGTGGCGGGGCGGGGCGGGGGGGGGGGTAGATTGTTGACTCCCTTGCAAAATAGCACTAGTTACCCAGAAAACAAATAGTTTGGTCAAAGCTGAGAATTATGATTAGTAGTATGAGGGGACAATACAAACTGTTTGTAGAACACAATGATTAAAGACACAAAAATAGAAAAAAACAGCAAAATGGGTAATTTCCTCTTGTACTAAATAAAAATGCAAAACTGATAGCAATGCAGATCTCCCAGAGCTGATATATTCCAGTTAATAAATTTTTAAAAAGTATTTTTTTTACCTTTTGTTGTGGTTGGGCATTTTATTTTTCAGTTGCAATTGCTCCAGTCACTTCTGGTTTCTTCGTGTCTTCTACTAACTCTCCATTGTCTGATGTCTATTTGTCCTTTCTTCTCTAACATACTGATCTTTTCCCTTTTGCTCTTTCCTCCATTTTTATTTATTCCTTTTTCATCCACTCAAATTTCACCTTTCCGTCCTCAATCCCCACTTACTCGCCCAATACCCTGCAAATTGTTGATTTTTCTTCACTTCCACACAAATTATATTTTCCCCTCTCCATCCTCATTCCTCATCCTCTCTGCAGGTTTCTCCCATACACTTTGCCTCTGACTCCGTCACCCTGGAAGTGACGCGGTCACTTTCCACAAGGTAATCGGTTCCAGCACTATAAAGCCACAGCACCAGCGGCGCTTGTCGCTGCAGCGCGTGACAGGGGTGCGCTCCTTGGGGCGGCTCTGGCGGAGTAGGCATTAACTCTGGCCTAGGGCTTACTCTTTGGACACCCTGGGTTATCCTTCGGCTCGCTCTTTCATGCTTCTACTTCTCCAGTCTACAGTCTACACCATTCCTGGTAGGTATACCTCCCCTTCTTCATTTTTCTCCTGCATTCTCTGAATCAGTATCTGCTGGGCCCTCTATGGCTCTCATTCCTGTATTGTGGGGAAATCGTCCTTTCCTTCCGGTCCACCCTTTTAAGGGTGATGGGTCTTGTTTCCCTGTCCTAATAACCTCCTTCCCTGCTTACCCTCTCCTCACCATTTTCCCTCCCCCTCCCAGACCACTATACATCCTTCCCCCATCAAGCTGGAACTCCTCAACTGTCACTCTCTGAGAACAAAAACCTTCTAATACAGGATCTTGTTCTTTGAGAATCCCTAGATCTTTTACTCCTCACTGAGACCTGGCTCAAAAAGGCGAGGATGCTCTGCTTACTCACTGTCTCCCTCCTGGCTTTGCTGCTGTCTTCGTTCCCTGCACAGGCCATGTAGGTGGTGATGTAGCAATTCTTATCTGTTCCTCTCTTCGCTTCACAAGTCCCCTCTCCTCCGTTACACTACCCGGAAGCCCTTCTTCTCTGCCTCCAGACCTCCCCAGCTTTACATATTCTCATCATTTACTCTCCTCCAGCTCTCCGCTCTGACCTTTGGGATTCCCTTCTACTGACTATCGCTGATTTGTCATTGAATTTTCCTCACCTAATAATTGCAGGGGATTTTAACCTGCATCTTGATTCACCTCCCTCCTCTAGGGATCACTCCTTCATCTCTTTCCTACAGGATCTCTCTTACCCATCATGTCACCTTTCCCACTCACTCGCCTGGAAAACACCCTTGTCTTGCTTCTTTCCCCAATTGACTCTATTTTTCTCTTGCATTGTTTTATGCTCTGTACCACTACCCTGGACAGATCACTACTGTCTGACTTTCCAGTGTCTTTTTCTCCCATCTAGACCTGCTTCCTCCTCTCATCCAGCTGACCCCCCTCCGTCAGTTCCTTTGCGCTATTCCCGTTGGATCACCCCTCTTACCCTCCAACATTTCCCAGTTGCCGGGGACCTCCTATCTGCAGATTTCCCCTCCCTCTCCCCTGACTCACAAGTCTCTCACTGGTCCTCCTAGATCAATTGTCACCTCTACAACCACGACCCTCATGCCGTCGTCCTTCACAACCCTGGTTTCATAGCGACCTTCGCCTCCTTCGTACCCAACTCTGTCGTGCAGAGTGACTGTGGCGAAAAGCACCCTCACAATCCATGCTGTTCTCTTTCAAGAACATCATTCCCATTATCACACTCAAGTCCACAAGGCCAAACAAACTTACTTTTCTGTTGATATCTTCTCTGTCCAAATCAAACTCGTCACCTCTACACAGTTCTCAGGTCCCTCACAGCATTCCAGCCAGATTCCAATTCCATATCCTCTCAGCCAACTCCTTCCCCCTCCCAATTGGCCTCTTTCTTCAACACAAAAATTCTTGACCTTAGGGCGTCACTACCACCTATTACCTCCCCGCTTCCTCCCTCCCCCCCCCCTGTTTCCCAGCTTTCACATGTCTGGGTCTCATTCCACCTGCTTACAATTTCCGAACGTATTAAATCCATCTCTTCTTCCAATAAGACTACCTGTTCACTTGATCCCATACCCTCCTCATGGCTTCTCACACCCTCTCTCGCTCTCATTCCCTCAATCCTTACCATGATTAATACTAGTCTCTCCACAGGTATTTTTCCCCACCCCTGGAAGCATGCGCTCATTTGCCCTATTCTCAAAAAACCCTCACTTGATCCTCTTGTTCTTGCTCATTATCGCCCCATTTCCAATCTCCCTAATCTTTCCAAAATACTTGAAAAAGCAGTTTTTGCACAGCTATCCCATCACTTGGATTCCACTCATTTCCTCCATCCCCAGGCCATAGTGTAGAAATGGTTCTCCTTGCCTTCCTCAATGAACTACACATTGCTCATGACCATGGTGACTTTTCGGTGGCAGTATCCCTAGATCTATCTGCAGCTTTCAATCTTGTTGATCACTCCCTTCTTCTTTCCCGCTTGCGTGAGGCTGGTCTTTGCAGCACCGTCTACCGGTGGTTTCACTCCTGTCTTTCCTCCAAGTCTTGCACTGTCTTTTCTCATTCCACCCCAACAGTTTCTTCTGATCTTTTTCCTTTGCTCTGTGGCATTCCTCAAGGCTCAGTCCTGCCACCTCTCCTTTTCAATATCTTCTTAGCACCTCTCGCTTTTCTGGTACAACAGTTTGGGATTTCTGCTTTTTACTATGCTGATGACCTTGTTCTTCTATACCGCACTTCCCCTCTTCACCCGGATCTTCCCCCCCTTAATTCTTGTCTTCTCTCTGTTGCTGAATGGCTAACCACTGTCTGCACTTAAATTTATCTAAGACACTTGCCATTTGGTTCACTCATGGTAGTCCTCCTCTTCAGGCAGCCCCTTCCTTCTCTGGTTCACCCATCCCTTTGGTTTTCTATTTTCGCTACCTTGATGTTTTCTTTGACTCCGATCTCTCTTTTCGGGATCACATTTCCCATATCACTAAAACCTTTTTTTTCTTTCTCCGTCAGCTCTGTGCTGTTCGCCCTTTTCTTACTCCTCAAGCTCTTACCACTCTTATGCTGTCCCTTGTTATGTCACATCTTGATTTTTGCAACTCTGTCCTCGTCGGTCTTCCCCAGTCACAGTTACACAGATTACAACGTATTCAAAACACGCATCACAACATTCAACTGCACGCATCATCTCCCACTCTACTCGTCAGGAGTACGTAACCCCTCTTTTCATTCACCTTCACTAGCTCCCCATAGACTTCCATATTCACTTTAAAATCCTCACTCTGGTCCACCAGGTCCTTTACACTCACACCCCACAATATTTGGTGGATCTCATTCAGTTTCACATTCTCAGTCGTTCTCTTCGGTCACTGCACATAAATCGCCTTCACCTTCCCTCTCCCTCCGACGCCCATCTACAATCAACCCGCACCTCTGCCTTTTTCTTTGTCGGACCTGCACTCTGGAACTCCCTACCCACCTCCCTCAGACTGGAACAACACCACACTACTTTTAAAAAAACATTTGAAAATCTATCTCTTCTCCTCTGTGTTTGACCTCCCTGCTCCCCCCATGTGATCCTGTCTTTCCCTGTCTCTCAATCACTGTTTACTCCTTCTGTCTAGTATGTTTGATTGTACTATCCTCTGTCCTGTCATTTATTGTAACGTCCTTTCATTTTCTCAGCCACTGGCCCTCTTTGTAAGTTTGGATATTGTGCACCGCTTTGTTTTTTTTTTTTGAATGGCGTTATATCAAATAAAATAAACATCAAAATTCCCCTAGCACCTCCCCTTGTAGTTCTCCCCCAACATCAGCTCCCTTCTAGTTCCAGCCCCACCCAGCATCTGCTCCCTTCTAGTCCCATTCTTCTATGCCCCCTCATCAGTCCATTTCCAATCCTAGCCGCACTCACAACCATTTCCAGTCCTATCTCAGCCCCCCATCAGCCCATTTCCAGTCCAAGCCTCCCATCAGCCCATTTTCAATCCTAGCCCCATCAGCCATTTTCAGTCCTATCCCAGCCCCCCATCAGCCCATTTCCAGTCCAAGCCTCACCATCAGCCCATTTCCAATCCTAGGCCCCCCATCAGTCTATTTCCAGTCCAAGTCCCCCCCCATCAGCCTATTTCCAGTCCTATATTATCCCCCCCCCCCCAAAGAGCCCTGCGCCTGTCTGAGCGACTTCAGAGGGAGCCGGGGAGGCCGGCTCACCTTTGCACAGCACTGGAGTGAAGAGCAGCGTGTTCCTTCACTCCCTCTGTGTTCTGGTGAAACACGCTGAGTACCAGGAAAGGTTAAATAGCATTTCCTGTTTCCCGGCACTTAGCACCCTTCACAAGAACACAGCAGGAGTGAAGGCAAATGCTGCTTTTCAACTCCAGTGCTGTGCAGAGGTGAGCCAGGGCTTTGGGCCTCCCTGGATCTCTCTGAAGCTGGCCCTGCAAACTGAGCGGAATGAAGTTCGCGCAGGGCCCCCTGAAGCACAGGGCACTGTGCAAACAACATTCTCACACAATGGACGGACCGACCCTGCTAGTGGGAATCAAATCCTGGTCTCTTGGTTACTAAGTCAGTTCTCTAACCACTAGGCTACTCCTCTACACAGCCAGCTACACGGTGAGTAACCATTTCCAGTCCTTTCTCACAGAATCTGTATAATGTCTGCTTTGAGCCATCTTGTCCTGAATCCACTGTCCTGGACTGCAACTATCAGTCTCTCATCCTTAGATTTCATTTCACCTCTCCTTAACTACTCATATATCCTTGTTTGATCAACAAATGGCTCCTGGAGTAATGCTTTGTATTTCCCACTGTATTTATGCATTTGCCACTTCTTGTTCTTCTTTGCTCTCCCATATGAATCCTCTTGTGTAGTTTTAAACTGAATTGGTAATTACATTTTTTGCCACATTCTGGACATCCTATATGAAACCTCATGTGTTTTTTAAAAATTTGAATGAAAAAGTAAAGTTTTTACCACATTATGGACATAGACATGGTTTCCCTCAGGGCAGTTTCTCCAAATGGGTTAGTTTTGCGCATCACACAACCGGACTACCTAAGAGCCTAATAGAACCAACAAACAAATCTCTTAGTCAATAAATACAATACCTACAATGGTTTCAATGATTTCACTAAACTTTCATCACACACTAACATTCACTAATATCAAGGTAATTGAGATCTCAGGACAGCTATACGCCCTATATTTGACGAAAATGTCCCAGTCATTCTGCGCACGGGAGGTGATAGGGCATGTTAAATGTGGACATTGTATATTTTGCCCATTGATGGTGGAAGAAAAGACGTTTCAGCATTTAAATGTGGAATACTCATTAAAAAGCAATACTACTTGTACTACTTCTTTTGTGATCTATGCTTTACGGTGTCCATGTAGGTAAAACTACTCGTCCATTGAAAGTGCGATTGGCAGAGCACAAGTATAGTATTAAGAAAATGAATGTGGATACCGCACTGATAACTCATTGTTCTATGTTGTTGCATGAGTTTGGAGATTTAGGTTGCAGTGTATTGCAACATGTTCCTGCAAATCTTCGAGGAGAAGATAGAGGGCGCTTGCTGCTACAAAAAGAATAACAATGGATCTACTCGTATAAATTGAACGCATTAGTTCCTTGTGGCTTAAATGACAAAATAGAATGGATTTTATTCTTTTGAGGTTCATTTGAGCCTTTTCTGTTAGGGTGGTTATGAAGCTCCAATTGCACGCTGTTTATAGTGAGTGCTGTGGTTAGTCTAAGCAACAAAGCCACTCCCCAAAACGCAGAAGTCTGTTCTTATTGGTTGGTGCGCTTGAGGATTCTTTCTATTGGCTGTGAGTTTCGTTATAGCTAGTGACGTCGGATGCTGTTTTTTAGTGATTCTGACCCTTGGGAGAAGTCAGTTATGGCGGACTGAAAGGCTATTTGCTGCTGATTACTCTGTGAAACTCCTGAAAAAGCCTTTTGGCAAAACAAAGTTCTTTGTTGGGTGTTTGCAGCATGGAGGATTGAGAGATGGGTCTGCTAGTATCTGCTTCTGCAATTGAGCGTACCCGCTAAGCCGTGAATCTGACAGAGCTGTGAAGAGCTGGGTGGCTGCATCTGAACAGATAAGTACTTTAATACTACTGTTAGAGTTGGGCTATTGCAGTTTTGATCTTTTGCTCTGGTTTGCTTGCAGATGCTGTTGCTTGCCTGTCCATCAGAATGAACGATCATTTTTTTAGTTCAATTTGAGACGCTGACTAGCTTTAGTATACAAGTGGGGTTATAAGGCAATGCTCACTTTGAGACGCTGACTATTTTTAGTACATAAGTGAGGTTATGAGGTAATGCTGAAAAGTACTGGTCAGAATTATATTTATATCTATATTTAGTGTTTGCTAGTATTAATAAATAAATTTCAATAAGGGAAGGTTGGAGATCTGTGATGTGAGCATCTGCTAGTCCCTATGGTGAAATTTTCGCCAAATGTAGGGCGTATAGCTGTCCTGAGATCTCAATTACCTTGATATTAGTGAATGTTAGTGTGTGATGAAAGTTTAGTGAAATCATTGAAACCATTGTAGGTTTTATATAGGTTTTGCGCATACTATGACAGTTATGAACCTCACTTCTAAGCCAGGGAATGTGGAGTATGATCTCAAATTTAATGCTAATACTTGGCATAGTACTTGCATTGTGCCAAAGAGAGTTTCCCTCTGGAGTTCATAAGATGTTCTGGGTAATTTATCAAGGTGTGCGTGGAAATTTCTCTTAATTAGGCCTGTAGCACTCAACACGAAGGGAAATAACTTAGTATCTTTATGTCACATTTTCTTGGTCTCCGACTGCATTTCTGGGTACTTGAAGATTTTCTCCCTCTCAATGTGATTCACAGAGTAGTCCCTTGAAACTGACACCTCTACAATCAATGCCGTTGTGGTGTTCTTCTCCTTTACCACTATATCCGGCTTCCTCGTATCCAGATTTTTATCAGCTGGAATGGGAATATCCCAGGTGATCATAATCTCTTCCTTCTCTGTAATTTTTTTAGTGTCATGATTCCAATGCTTTTCAGGCACTGTGATGTAGTGTTTACAAAGTTTGCAATGGATGAGGTGTGCTACTTTATTGTGCCTTTCTGCCTAGAAATTTTTTGCCATCAGAACTTCACAGCCAGCTATGAGGTGAGTCACTCTTTCCAGCTTTTTCTTACAGAATTGACATATGTCAGTTTTGCCAGTTTTTGCAATGCTCGCTGTAAACCATCTCATCCGTAATCCGCTGAGCTGGGTTGCAACTATCAATCTCTCATCTTTCGGTTTCAGTTCACCCCTCCTTAACCATTCATGTGCCCATTCTTGATCAACAAAAGTTTCCCGGAGTAATACTCTGTATTTCCCATTGTATTTGTTCATTTGCCACTTGTTTTTCCTCGTTTGTTGTAATAGGAGTTCTGACCAAGATAGCCGCAAAAGCCTGAGCTCCATTCAGTCCAGGCATAATTAGTACTTCATATCTGGGTTAAAGTGCTCCTATTGGGCTTTTATTGAAGATGACTCTCTCAGCAGAAGTATCTCCAGCATGATCGCCAAAAGATAGCAATTTAAAAGACTACACTTTGCTAATTTTGGAGGGTTGAGAGGAGCGTACTGAGCTGTGCAATGATCAGTCGCCATTATACTGAAGTTGCTAATTCCCAATCCGGCTCCAATGACCACCAGCAGCCTCTGCTTTCACTCCCTGGCTCCACACAAGCATTTAACATCTGGCTGGGAGCAGCCATGTGAGAAATATACTGAGCTGTGCAGTTGTCAGTGACCATTAAACTATATTTGCATATCACCGATTTGGCTCCAGCGACCACTGGCAGCCACTGTATTCACTGCCGCTGTGGTGGACTGGGCTTCTGACCCACCCAGTCAGAGCCTGTGAAGACTTGATTGCCAGTACGTTACTGGCACAGGGCAGCAGGTTCCAACTACATAGCCTGCTGCACGTCCTGACCTGCCTCACCTGACTTGCGGTGCTGCCTTTCTGCTAGCTGGAGCGGCTTTTATAAGGGAGGTTACAATTGACCAGGAAGTAGACTGCCATTGAGGTGGGCTGGGCCTTTGACCCTCCTAGTCAAAGCCTGAAGAGACTTGATTGCCAGAATGTTACTGGCATAGGACAGTGGATTCCTACTGTCATCCTGACTTGCCTCACCTATCCTGTGGTACTGCCTTTCTGCTGCATGGAGCAACTTTCATGAAGGAAGCATCCAAATCATATTAATTGCTTTCTTGAAATATGCCCGATGTTGATGATGGGAAGCCTCTGGTGGATTGCATCGCTCGTAGCAGTGATTGGAGCTACTATTGATTGATCACTTTGAGTTTTTATTTGGATTCTAAGGCTACTTTCATTAACAGATTAATCTCTACTCTATTTGTCAAATCACTCCTTCAGTGTTTGTTCTGGTGGGTCCTCCTCTACTGCCATCCCTCTTTCAGTTGGTGTACCCCAAGGGTCTGTTCTAGGTCCTCTCCTTTTCTCTCTCTACACCCAGTCCCTTGATGCCCTCATCTCTTCCCATGGCTTTCAGTATCATTTTTATGCTGATGACTCTCAAATCTATCTATCTTCTGTCATTTCTCCTGCACTTCAAGCTCGTATCTCCACCTGTTTATCAGACATCATTGCCTGGATGTCTCACTGCCATCTGAAATTGAACATGGCTAAAACCAAACTTCTTATATTTCCCCCTAAACCCTCTCCCCACCTTCCTTCTTTCTCCATCCATATTGACAATACTCTTCTTCTTCCTGTTTCCTGAGCCCAAAACCTTGGGGTCATCTTTGACTCCTCTCTCTCATTGTCCTCTTATATTCAACAGATTGCTAAAACCTGTCATTTCTTTCTTTATAACATTAGCAAAATTCACCCCTTCCTCTCTGAACACACAACTAAAACTCTTCTCTACTCTTTAGTGACCTCCTGTCTTGACTACTGCAATCTCCTCCTTGCTGGTCTCCCTCAGAGTTAGTTGTCTCCACTTCAATCAATTCAGAACTCAGCTGCGCAGCTAATCTTCCGCCAGCCCCAATACACTCATATAACCCCTCTTCTGAAATCACTTCACTGGCTCCCCTTCCATTTCTGTATCCATTTCAAACTTTGTCTTTTAACATATAAACAAAAAAATCTCCGAGTTTGTTGGAGCAAGTGTCCAAAGATAAACAAGAAATTGCTCCACTCTCTCAACAATTCAAAAATACAGAAACTTTTCAGGGAACAGGTCTCAGATTTCTTTGGGGTAGAACCCAGGAGGTATACCTCAGCTGTGGTTAACCAACCCCGTATCTTGCATCAAGGACCCAAGGGATTAAAGATAAGTTTTTGTCTATGCTAAGTTTAACCTTGCCAGCACAACAGAGTTTGATAGGTGTGATAGACCTCAAGTTTTTACTTGTTACGCTTCTAAGAAAAAAAGACAAAGAACGATATGCTTTATTTGGTCTATTGAAGAGATCACACTCATCATTCTGTCTTTGAAGAGAACATCACTTAGTTATAAACTGCCATGAGCGCTTTTTGAATGAGTAAAGAAAGGGGAACATTGGGTCCTTGATGCAAGATACGGGGTTGGTTAACCACAGCTGAGGTATACCTCCTGGGTTCTACCCCAAAGAAGTCTGAGACCTGTTCCCTGAAAAGTTTCTGTATTTTTGAATTGTTGAGAGAGTGGAGCAATTTCTTGTTTATCTTTTACCATATAAATGCATTCACTCTACTGCCCCTCTCTTCTCACTCCCTATACCCTTCCTCATGAACTTCTCTCCTCTTCTGGTTTCTTTCTCTGTGTGCCCTTTTCTTTTAGTGCCAACTCCAGACTTTCACCTTGCTGCTTCTTATGCTTGGAACAAGTTTCCTCTATACTTATGTCAAATCTCATCTCTCTCTCTCTTCAAATCTATGCTAAAAGCTTACCTCTTCAAGGCCACCTTTTGGTTCCTAATCTCCTGTTTCCCTTCTGTCTCCTCTCTCTATTGAACCCTTATTTCTCTTGTATTGTATTGTTTGTATTGTCTGTCTTAACTAGATTATAAGGTCTACAAGGAGAGTCTGTCTTCTTATGTGTTTGTACAGTGCTGCATACACCTTGTGGTTCTTTATAAATGATAAATAGTAGTAGTAGTAATTCTTTGAAGAGTTTTTCTCTTGTTTTGCAAATTCTGTTCCTTCCTTCCATGTGTTTGCTTGTAGATTCTCACTCATTCCTTCTAGTCATCAGATCACTTGTCCAGGTTTAATGATGGAGATAGTCTATTCGTTTATTTTCATATTTCAGCACTATTTCCCTATTTGGATCTGATGATGCTGTCAAGGCAGGCCTGGAGGCCTATGACAGAACGCCCTCCCGTATGAATTCTCTTGTGCATTTTTAAATAGTATTGCACATTAAATCTTTTGCCACATTCTGGACATGTATACGGTTTGTCCCCCATATGAAACCTCGTGTGCGTTTTTAAATGAGATTTGTTATGAAACCTTTTACCATATTCTGGACATGTGTGTGAATTTTCTCCCATTTTTAAAGTATGTATTTTAAACTTGATTGCTGGTTAAATATTTGGCTATATTCTGGACCTATATATGGTTTTTCTCTCAGAAATTCTCTTGTGCACTTCTAAATTTCATTGATATTTATCGCTCTTGCCATTTCTCGGGGCAGTTTCTCCAAATGGGTTAGTTTTGCACCTACCATGGCCTGTGTGTGTGTACTCATGTGCTTTATTAAATATGCACGTACATCACAATGCCACCTCCACTCCAACCAAACTACATCCCCGGGAATGACGGCATGCAGATTGCATTAAAGTAAGTGCGATCTTTCCATGCTTCTACTTTTTACATCCCTATATCATTGCATAATGCTCTAAAAGCCTTTGTTACTTTGAAAGGTGATTAATTTATAAGGAATTCATCTACAGCACTGTAACTGAGGCAATGGGATGAACAACTAAATGAATACAAGCATTAACCGAAGGGATCCTTCCTCCTCCTTAGCCGCAGCCCAGCATCCCCTTCTTCTTGCAAGGAGTGCACTTCATCACCCATGAAGGAGCTATTTCAAAGCTCAAGAGACACTTCACCAATCAGGAACTGAACAGCTGCACCTAGTTTATCTATGTTCATTTCAAAAGCTGTTTCAGTGTTTGAATCGATATGTTTCAGAGTGAAAACATGAGCAAAGTATTGTAGGTTCTGTGTGTGTTCACGCAATACTCAGAAATAAAAGCCAATAAATAAACAAGTTATATAGGATGTGACATTTTATTGGACTAACAATACAGCTGTGCTCCCTTCATCAGTCAGTGAGAAAACCATACGGCTACCTGGGATTTACCTGTACAGATGCAGCTGGGTCTAAGCTTGTAATCGCAGTTCAGTCTGTTACTTCTTAGCCTATGTAGGCAATCTCATGCCTAGTCCTTCTGTAAAACCTTCTGTATTGTTTCCTCACTGACCTGATTGAGGACGGCTTTTGAAAGCTAGCCACAGGTCTATGGAGTTAGCCCAATCAAAACATCAAATCCACACAACTTGTATATTGACTCTTAATTATAAAAGTAAAGCCATATAATCATCCCCACTTTTTTCAGAATTTAATATATATTTATTGAAACGTCTGGTGATTCTGTAGAGAGAAAACAGTAAATTTAGCCAGATGTAGAGGTAAAATGTATGCTGAAGCTGCCATCTTTAACATTCATGGTTCATGCACTGTACATAATAGAAATGGGTCAAACTCCTGTAGTATCAGATCACTATACTAGCGTGTTTAGATTATTTCAAAATTATAGGAAATTATGAAATCGGATACCTGGTTTTACAAATCCCTTGAACTAGGTAAAGAATATGGAAATTATGAAAACAAATACTATTCTTAGACAAAACTGCGCCTTAGAAGTGTCAAACATATGGCCCATGGGCCATTTCCAATCTTTCTGTGGCCTGCTGCGCCTCACCCTGTCACTGCTGCTTTCTGCCTGAGACCGGATAGGTGCCATCCTGCTGCACACATTGGTGAGCCATGGCACTCACCAGAAAAAAGCACTATGAGGATCTAGCAGGGCTTGCAGACAGTCCTGGCTGCTCCCAGTGTGAAGGGCTAATTTAGGGGCTGAGATTTCAGTGGAAAGAGTCAAGAGAAGGCAGTTGGCAGGTTGTGCTTTCTCAGCCACTTCTTGCACATGGGTCTCCCCATCACATACATGACGGAGCTATACCTGTATAATGATGTAAGCAGATACTCCACAGTACACTGATGAGCTCCTTTCCTCCCACCCCTTCCCTTAATGTTTGACTGATACTGTAAGCGGACCTCCGCCCAGTCATTTAGTCCTGCTTCAAATATCATTGTCAAATCTGTCTCATCAATGAAGTGAATTTGACACCCCTGAATAGAATGAATAAACTACAGGACAGCAATTGACCTTCACTCCTTTTCTTGTATGAAATTAAAAGTAGCTGTATTAGGAATGACATCTTTTTACAAAACACCGATACAAAGGACACAAAAACCATACTATTTTTCAGAGAAACCTACAACAGGGACTAGGTTCATTCGCACATCTTTTCTTTATAACCTCTCCTCTCTTTTCAGTTAAAAAAGAAATGATCCAAGCAGGTACTCAGAAGTGATATTTCTTAATATCCATTTTTGTAGTGCCCTGTTCTGGAGACCCTCACTATGCACTCTTCACTCTTCAGGGAAACCAGAGGTACCTACTTCAAGGGAGACGGCATCCTCGGGCTTAGTACTGCCACCTTTGGGTTTACATAATAGTGGAATGAGACCAGCTAGAGCTGGGAGGCTGCGGCCCCAGGGATAACTCACTCATAGTAACATAGTAGATGAAGGCAGATAAAGACTAACATGGTCCATCTAGTCTGCCCAGTAAGGTGGCCAGAATGGTTGCCCATGCCACTTCATGCAGTCCTCCCCTCTATGCCTTTTATTTGGGTTAGAACCTGCTGCTCCTTGCAGGTCCCCCTCTATGCCTTTGTTTAGATTTGCACCCACCGCTCTGTGCAGGTCAACCCCTTAATTTGTTGAAGTATAAAAGATATATTGTTTTTTTTTAATCCATCCTCTTGCTATATTGTGGTCCTCTGTGTTTGTCCCTCAGACCACCCTCTTCCACTTCAAAACGCTACAGTCCAGTCTAAAATTTGTTCTGAACCAAGAATGTTTACTAAAACTCTTTAAGTGGTCAAAATCAATAAGAACCAGTAACAGGCGAGTAAAAGAATAGCAAAAATATAGTTCATCTCATTCTTCTCCCTCTATCTTGGGTAGGGATGGCAACGTTTTGAAAGAGAAAAACCCGCCACTGTGGCCATGCCCACCTCTGTCCCCCCCACCCCTTGCTCTACCCCTGCCCCACCCCCCGTCCCATCCATATAAAATAATTGCAGAGAGAGCAACAGTGCAGGCTTTAACATCTGCAGGCTATATCAAGAGGGAGATACAAGAGGTTGGACTTTTCACTACCTATTCAGCCACAGTCCCCTTCTCAGGCCCCTCCAACACACATGCTCTCCCATATGGCAAATCCAAACATGTACATTATTCTGCATCCACCGAACCCCACCTCGAACCCTTTCCCCAACAATTTGTGCATATCAGGGAGCAAGAACTTATCATATGAGAAAAAATCACTCCTAAGCATATTGGGCCCGATCCACGAAGGCAAATAGCAGGGCTGGACATCCTGACAGGATGTCCAGCCCCATTATCCGCTCTGTCTATGCTGCCTCCCAGCCCCACTGCACATACAGAGCTGCTGTGCATGCTGCGGGGAACGGGTGTGGCATGGGGCAGAGAGTGGGTGGAGCATGGGCGGAGCATGGGCAGGACCGACTACTGGATGTACAGGATCAATTCCAGTGAAGGCTCTGTACGTTCGGGGATCGCTGGGGGTATGCCCTGCTTATTCCACCTCTGAGGTAGAATAAGAGCGGGGTGCTTCTCCGATCCTGGCTGGCAGGCCCCCCCCCCAAGAACCCAGTAGCCCCTCCACTGGAGCAACGGGACACTCACAGTGAGTCCCTGTCGCCCAACCTGGGCACCAGTGGCTCCCATCGGGGTCTGACGGCAGGGAATCGGTGGTCACAAAGGCAGCGGGCAGGCTGTGCCATGGGGAGAATGTCCCCCCCAGTGATTCAGGGGCACACCAGGCTGTCCCAGGACCCGATCCTGCTCCCGAGGTGCAGAATCAGGTCCTAATGGACCCATCCTGCCCAGGGGCACCCAAATGGCCCGACATGCACCTTCAGGGATCGGGCTCATTGTGAATTAATCAGGGCCAGCCACAGAGTTGATTAAAACTGTTGGCACCTTAAGCAAATCTTAACCCCTATGTCCCCCACTGGCTGTCAGAATTTATTGTTTAACTTTGAATGCCCTACTGCCTGCAAACCCCCAGAAGCAATTGCCTACATTGCCTGATGGTTGGGCCAGCCCTGGAACTAATACAAAAAAAGTCTTTCGGGACCAAGAGCAAATCTATTATGCCAGTACTAACTTCCAAAATTCACCCTAACCTTAAAAAAGGCAGCACCATAAACATTGCAGTGGGCTATAAACATGAACAAGCTTATTAGGAAAGCTGAACAAACCAGATTCCTAGGTTCATTAAGGATGGGCAAAGAAAGCACCCAAGTAAATAACACATTAAATACTTCTGCAGAAATGTGTAAAAGGGGCAACATCTGGAAAGCGGTGTGCATAAATGCCCGTAGTATGGGAAATAAGATCCCAGATTTTGAGGCTTTAATGGAAGTGGCTGACTTGGATTTATTGGCGGTTACGGAGACACAGTTCACAAACAGCCATTACTGGGATGTAATTATACTGGGATATACTTTATTCCGGAAGGACAGGGGAGGAAAAAGGGTAGGAATGGCACAATATGTAAAAAATAGCGTTAAAGCTATAGAATTACAGGGCTTAAAGGGGAGCGAGGAGGCACTGTGGGTTAAACTAGAAAGAGGGAACAGGAAATCGATTTGCATTGGTGTGATATACAGATCTCCTTCAAAGGCAGAAGAAATGGACAGAGATTTAATAGAAGACATACACAGTACTTCCATGAAAGGAGAAGCACTACTGATAGGTGATTGCAATATGCCAGATATTGATTGGCACATCCCTGCTGTGGTGTCATCTAGAAGTAAGGATATCCTGGATTTTCTACAAGAAAAACTATTCCAGCAACTGGTAACAGAACCCACACGTGAAGGGGCCATATTGGACTTGGTGCTTGCCAATGGAGAAAGTGTTTCTGATGCTATAGTGGAAGATGATCTCTCATCCAGTGATCACCAGATGGTGTGGTTCTGTATTAGGACTAGGGTTGATAACGTCCATTCAAAAGTGAGGGTCCTATACTTTAGGAAACCTAAATTTGCCAAAAGGGGACAATACCTCAAGGAGTCATTAGTGGGATGGGAACAGATGGGGGATGTAGAAAAGCAATGGACAAAACTGAAAGAGGATATTTTAAGGGCAACAAACCTTTTTGTTAGAAAAGTAAATAAATGTAAAAGGAAAAGAAGGCCACTATGGTTCTCAAAAGAAGTAGCTGAAAAAGTGAAGAAAAAGAGGGTGGTCCTCATAAAATAAAAGAGATCACAGAAAGAGGATGATAAGCATCAATATTTTGAAAATCTTAGAGAAGCTAGGAAAGTAGTCAGGAAAGAAAAGACACAAAAAGAAGAAATAGCCAATGCAGTAAAATGGGAGGGGGGGGAGCAAGACATTTTTCAGATATGTTAGCAAGAGGAAGAAGTGCAAAAGTGGCACTATCAGACTCAAGGCTGAAGGGGAGGAATATGTAGATGCTGAGGATAAAGCCGAATTGATTAACAAATATTTTTGTTCTGTGTTTACAAATGAAGGGCCAGGGGCAGGACCTCAGAAAACACCCACAAATAGGAACAGAAGTGAAGAGCATGTTGAACGATTTTCAGACTGTGTTCATGAGGAACTAGCTAAACTAAAAGTAGACAAAGCGATGGAGCTGGATGGGATACAACGTAGACAAAGCGATGGAGCTGGATGGGATACGTCCCAGAGTATTGAAAGAACTTGGGGAAGTTCTAGCGGCTCTGCTGTCTGACCTTTTCAATGCTTCATTAGAGTCAGGAGTGGTTCCAGAGGACTGGAGAAAGGCACATGTGGTCCCTTTACACAAAAGCAGAAGAAAGGATGAGGTTGAGAACTACAGGCCACTAGTCTGACCTCTGTGGTGAGTAAATTAATGTAAACACTGCAGAAGATAGTGAGGTTCCTAGAGTCTAATGGATTGCAGGATCTGAGGCAGAATGGGTTTACTAGAGGCAGGTCTTGTTAGACAAATCTGATTGATTTCTTTGACTGGGTGACCAGAGAGTAGAACCCAGTGAGAACCCTAGATGTGATGTACTTAGATTTCAGTAAAGCCCTTGACACTGTTCTGCACAAGCGACTTATAAATAAGCTGAGCACTCTAGGGATGAACCCTAAAGTTACTGACTGGGTTAGAAACTGATTGAGTGGAGACAACAAGGGTACAGGTAAATGGAGCTCACTCTGAGAAGAAGGATATTACAGTGGTATGCCACAGGGATCTGTCCATTTTTGTTAATGATACTGCAGAAGGGCTGTTGAGTAAGGTTTGACTCTTTATGGAAGATACCAAGATCTGCAATAGAGTAGACATCCATGAAGGAGTAGATAACATGAGGAGGGCTCAAGCTAGGCTTGAAGAATGGTTGAGCATGTGTCAGCTGAGATGTAATGCTAAAAAAGGAAGGGTCACGCATTTGGGCTGAAAAAAAATCCAAGGGAGCAGTATAGTATGAGGGTATCCATGAAAGAAGAGCATGACCTGGATGTGATTGTTTCTGATAATCTTAAAGTGGCTAAGCATGTAGAATAGGTGAAGGCGAAAGCCAGAAGGCTACTTGGGTACACAGGGAGAGGAATGGCCAGCAGAAAAAAGGAGGTGATAGTGCCTCAGTATAAGTCTTTGGTGAAATCTGTCGAAGCCTGAAACAGACGGCTATCAGACCACTCCTAAAAAACAGTAAGTTGGACCCTTCGATGATGGAATCCTACAGGCCTATCTCCAGCATACCTCTCCTATCGAAAATCATTGAAAGGATTACCCAACGCCAATTACAAGATCACATAGATACTAATGCACCCCTGCATCCCTGCCAGCATGGATTTTGCGAAGCACATGGTGTTGAAACATTACTCACAACCTTATTCAACACCATAACCTTAGGTCTCGATAACATCAGACAAGGCTTTGCACTGATCTTCATGGACATTGCTGCCGCATTCGACACCGTAGACCACGAAGTTCTCCTGCTACGCCTCAGAGAGAAGGGAGTTCAAGCTTCAGCTTTGTCATGGTGCGCTTCATACCTCACTGATCGCTGGCAACATGTCCGTTCTGGCCCCTCCAACTCCGATTCCTTCCCACAAACTAAAGGTGTTCCACAGGGCTCATCTCTATCCGCCTTGCTTTTCAATGTCTATATGCAAACCATTTGTGATCTCATCCAATCATTTAATATCAACTGCCTGGTCTATGCTGACGACGTCTTGATGTACATGCCAATTTCGACAGAACATCTTGAACTATCCCCACTTATCAGGTGCTTTGACGCTGTCACAGACTGGCTAAATGCACAAATGCTTAAGTTAAATTTCAAAAAGACAGAAGCCCTCTTCGTAACCAGGAATCCGGCTTTTACTCCACCCCTGTCTATCAAGGTTCGCGACGCAGAGATCATATGCAAGACTACAGTAAGATACCTAGGTGTAACGCTTGATCAGCAACTTAATATGAAGGCTCATATCAAAAACATAACAAAGTCGGTGTACCATAAAATCCGGACCCTCCGCAATTTGCGTCAACTGTTAGAACCTGATGACTTCCGAACTGTCTTTCAGGCCCTAATAATGCCTCACTTTGACTATGCCAATGCGATCTTGTATGGTCTACCTAAGTGCACGACTAACCCCTTACAACTTGCAATGAATTCAGCTGCAAGAATCCTTCATGGAGCCTCAAGAAGTTCTCATATTACCCCAATACTAAAACAATTGCACTGGCTACCCATACAAGCCAGGATCTCATTCAAGATCCTAATTATGACCCTAAAAGCCATCAATAAATACCCTGCTACTGCCATTACTGATCTAATTTCAATCACACCTCCCAATCGAGCAAGGAGATCGAATGCCGCAAATACTCTCATATTACCTAAGGCAAGCACGAAGTGTTCTCAATTCACTAGATCCAGAGCCTTCTCCTTCTTTGCTCCATCCTGCTGGAACGCACTACCAGCAACTATCAGAACCATCAGTGAACTCTCCCAATTTAGGAAGGCACTGAAACGGCACCTCTTTCTTCATCACTACGATGATGCAGTCTTCTCCCCACACTCACCCACTCTCACATCTCAATGCAGCACCTCAAACTCATGCACGTCACATTCCCAGACTGATCACTCGCAATCACACCTTCCACTCCAACCACCATGAGAAACTTATGCAGTGCCGCATAACTCATTATATTGTTGCATAAAGTAGACTGTATTTATTCATCGTGTCTCCTTGTTAAGGGACTGGTTATTTATACCCTATTTTACCTGTTATACCTGCTTAATGCATACCCAAGTTTAATTTTCCTGTTTAATGTATACCCAAGTTATTATACCTGTTTCACTGTAAGCACAAATCACGAAATTGAGATGTGCAACTCTTATGTTCATTGTAAACCGCACTGATGTCGAATAGCACGGTATAAAAGAGACTGCAAATAAATAAATAAATAAATAAATAAATCTAATCCTCTCACTTTCCTCCTTAGCATGTGACATTTACAGTGCATTTTAGTCGCCGGCAGCTGGCATATACACTCATTAGTGCTCTCGACTACAAATTAACTGGCTAGCAACTTTTAGCAAAAGGGCCCCTAAGATAGCAGACCTCGGTTAGGGCTTTCTGTCTTTCACAGAAGCCGGTGATTTGCCACAAATAGCCCCCACACCCCATCCCTTTTTAAAATTAAGAGCCCCCAGTCCATCTTCCCACCCTCTCTGATCCCTTTGTAAAAAGTTGTGATGCCTCCTAGAAACATTGAAGCCCCCCACCTTGATCCCTCTATAAAGAGTTGCAATGCCCCTGGACCCTTCAGTATACCCAGGATTTATCACTTATTCCCTCTTCCACAATGCTGCTATCTGGGCACTAGCCATAATAGTAAGGAAATGTTCCCTTATTCAACAGCCTAATTGTAGTTGTTAAGTGCCATTGAGTTGAGTATCGTGGTGTCATTAGCATAGTGAAGGTAGTTGATGAGTCTTCCACCAATCTTCACACCTCAGTTGTCTTCATACAGTCCTGCTTCTCTGTTGATTTGTTCTGCATATAAATTAAACAGGTAGGGGAAGAGTATGCAGCCTTGTCATACTTTTGATTATTTTAAACCATTCTGTTTCTCCTTGTTCCATTCAAACTGTTGCTTCTTGATCAACATAAAGGCTGTGCAAGAGAACTATCAGGTGTTCTGGTATACCCATGCCTTTTAATGTGGTCTAGAGTGTCTAATGGTAGGTGATACATTAAATACCTTTATGGAAATGGGTAACAGGGGTAACATATGGAAAGCAGTGTGTATTAATGCCCGTAGCATGGGAAATAAGATCCCTGAAGTTGAAGCTTTGGTAGGAGTGGCTGACTTGGATTTAGTGGCATATACAGAAACATGGTTCACAGAAAACCATGACTGGGATGTAACTATACCTGGCTATACTTTATTCAGAAAGGACAGGGTAGGAAGAAGGGAAGGAGGAGTGGCACTATATGTAAAAACTACTATTAAAGCTTTGGAATTACAGAGCTTAAAAGGGAGAGAGGAGGCATTGTGGGTTAAACTAGAAAGAGGGAAAGAGAAATCTATTTGCATTGGTGTGATATACAGACCTCCCTCACAAGAGGAAGAGATGGACAGAGAGTTAATTGAAGACATACGCAGCATTGCTAGGAAAGGGGAAGTGCTACTGATAGGAGATTTCAATATGCCAGATGTTGATTGGCACATTCCTGCTGCAGTATCATCTAGAAGTAAGGAGATCCTGGATTCTCTACAGGGAGAACTATTCATGCAATTGGTAACAGACCCCACACGTGAAGGGGCCATACTGGACTTGGTGCTTACCAATGGTGAAAGTGTTTCTGATGTTGTAGTGGGAGATCATTTTGCATCCAGTGATCACCAGATGGTGTGGTTCAGTATTAGGACTAGGGCTGTTAGAATCCATTCCAAGGTGAGGATCTTAGACTTTAGGAAGACTAACTTTGCGAAGATTGGCCAATACCTCAGGGAGTCGTTAGTGGGATGGGAACAGCTGGGGGATGTAGAAAAACAGTGGGCAAAACTGAAAGGGGGTATTTTAAAGGCAACCAACCTTTTTGTTAAAATGGTAAATAAAGGCAAAAGGAACAGGAGACCGCTATGGTTTTCGAAGGAAGTAGCTGAAAAAGTAAAGAAAAAGAGGGAGGCCTTCATGAAATACAAGAGATCCCAGAGAGAAGAAGACAGACATCTCTATTTGGAAAAACTTAGAGAAGCTAGCAAAGTAGTCAAGAAGGCAAAGATTCAAAAGGAGGAGGAAATAGCCAATGCAATAAAATGGGGGATAAGACATTTTTCAGATATATTAGTGAGAAGAGGAAGGGCAAAAGTGGTATTGTCAGATTCAAGGCTGCAGGGGGGGAATATGTAGAAGCTGATAAGGATAAAGCGGAAATGCTTAACAAATATTTTTGTTCTGTGTTCACAGATGAAGAACCAGGAGCAGGACCTCAGAAAACACCCACAAATAAGAACAGAAGCGAGGGACATCTTGAACAATTTTCAGAAGACTGTGTTCGTGAGAAACTAGCTCAACTTAAAGTAGACAAAGCGATGGGACCGGATGGGATACACCCTAGAATACTGAGGGAACTTGGGGACGTTCTAGCAACTCCATTGACTGACCTTTTCAATGCCTCGTTGGAGTCGGGAGTGGTGCCAAAGGACTGGAGAGAGGCTCATGTGGTGCCTTAACACAAAAGCGGAAGTAAGGATGTGGTTGAAAACTACAGGCCGGTTAGTTTAACTTCGGTGGTGAGTAAATTATTGGAAACGCTGCTGAAAGAGAAAATAGTGAGGTTTCTGGAGTCCAGCGGATTGCAGGATCCGAGGCAGCATGGATTCACCAGAGGTAGGTCTTGTCAGACAAATCTGATTGATTTCTTTGACTGGGTGATCAGGGAGTTGGACCGAGGGAGAGCTCTAGATGTGGTGTATTTAGATTTCAGTAAAGCCTTTGACACTGTTCTTCTCAGGCGACTTATAAACAAACTGAGCACCCTAGGGATGGACCCTAAAGTTACTGCTTGGGTTAGAAATTGGTTGGGTGGGAGGCGACAAAGAGTACAAGTAAATAGAGCTCACTCTGAGGAGAAGGATGTTACCAGTGGTGTGCCCCAGGGATCTGTCCTTGGTCCGATTCTTTTTAACATCTTTGTTAGTGATATAGCGGAAGGGCTGTCGGGTAAGGTTTGCCTCTTTGCAGATGATACCAAAATCTGCAATAGAGTAGACACCCAGGAAGGTGTAGATAACATGAGGCGGGATCTTGCTAAGCTTGAAGAATGGTCTAGAATTTGGCAGCTGGGATTTAATGTTAAAAAATATAAGGTCATGCATTTGGGCTGCAGCAATCCAAGGGAGCAATACAGTATAGGACAGCGATGGCGAACCTATGGCACGCGTGCCAGCTGTGGCACGCGAAGGCCTTGCAGCTGGCACGCGTGAAGGTCCGCAAAAAAAGAAAAAGCGGGCTCTGGCTGCTGCCGCGGACGCGGCAGCATGCAGTGTCCCGCGGGGCCCCCTCCGCCCGCTAAGCCCCTCTGCAAGGGCTTTCAGATTCGCGAGGGAGACAGCGTCTCCCTCGCGTCTCTGTTAAGCCCGCAGGGGTTAATGGGAAATTTCCCATCAGCCCCTTTAGACGCGAGGGACTGATGGGAAATTTCCCATTAGCCCCTGCGGGCTTAACAAGAGACGCGAGGGAGACGCTGTCTCCCTCGCGAATCTGAAAGCCCTTGCAGAGGGGCTTAGCGGGCGGAGGGGGCCCCGCGGGACACTGCATGCTGCCGCGTCCGCGGCAGCAGCCAGAGCCCGCTTTTTCTGTTTTTAAATTTGCCGGGGGGGGGGGGGGTGTTAGGACAGCAAATGGGCTAGGGGGGGGGTTAGGACTGCTAATGGGGGGGGGGTTTGGACTGCTAATGGGCTGGGGGGGGGTTAGGACTGCTAATGGGCTAGGAGGGGGAGTTAGGACTGCTAATGGGCTAGGAGGGGGGGGGGTTAGGACTGCTAATGGGCTGGGGGGGGGTTTGGACTGCTAATGGGCTAGGAGGGGGGGGGTTAGGACTGCTAATGGGCTAGGGGGGGTTAGGACTGCTAATGGGCTGTGGGCTGATGGGGGCTGTCTGGAAATGAGGTGATGGGGGGTTAGGACTGCTAATGGGCAGGGGGGGGGTTAGGACTGCTAATGGGCTGGGGGGGTTTGGACTGCTAATGGGCTGGGGGGGGTTAGGACTGCTAATGGGCTAGGGGGGGTTAGGACTGCTAATGGGCTGTGGGCTGATGGGGGCTGTCTGGAAATGGGGTGATGCGGGGTTAGGACTGGTAATGGGCTATGGGGGGGTTAAGACTGGTAATGGGCTAGAGAGGGGGGGTTAGGACTGCTAATGGGCTAGGGGGGGGTTAGGACTGCTAATGGGCTGGGGGGGTTAGGACTGCTAATGGGCTAGGAGGGGGGGTTAGGACTGCTAATGTGCTAGGAGGGGGGGGGGTTAGGACTGATAATGGGCTACGGTGGGGTTAGGACTGCTAATGGGCTAGGAGGGGGGGGGTTAGGACTGCTAATGGGCTAGGGGGGGTTAGGACTGCTAATGGGCTGTGGGCTGATGGGGGCTGTCTGGAAATGGGGTGATGGGGGTTAGGACTGCTAATGGGCTAGAGAGGGGGGTTAGGACTGCTAATGGGCTAGGGGGGGTTAGGACTGCTAATGGGCTGATGGGGCGGGGCGAGGACTTGAGGTGGGCTGTTGGGTGGGGTTAGGACTGGAAATGGGCTGATGGGGGGTTAACACTGGAGGTGGTCTGATGGGGTTAGGACTGGTAATGGGCTATGGGGGGGTTTAGGACTGATAATGGGCTATGGGGGGGCTGGGACAAGAAATGGGCTGATGGGGAGGGGTTAGGACTTGAGGTGGGCTGATGGGGTTAGGACTGGTAATGGACTGTGGGCTGATGGGGGGGTTAGGACTGGCAATGGGCTATGGGGGGCTGACTGGAAGTGGGGGGTTAGGACTGGTAATGGGTTATAGGGGGGGGCTTAAACTGAAAATGGGGTGATGGGGGGTTAGGACTGGAAGTGGGTTGATGAGGGGGGGATAGGACTGGTATTGGGTTGGGGGGCTGCTAGGACTGGAAATGGGCTGATGCAGGGACTAGAAGGGAATGGATGCTGGGTGAGGCTGGAACTAGAAGGGAGCTGGTGTTGGGGGAGGATTAGAATGGGATGGGGCTGGGAGAGTAAAATGGAGAGGGGAAAAATATTTTGTGTGGGAGGGATAAAAAATCTACAATTGGCCGGGTATTGGGAGAGTAAGTGGGGATTGAGGATGGAGGGGTAAATTTTGAGTAGATGAAATAGGAATGAGGAAAGAGCCAAAGGAGAAAGATTAGTATGTTAAAGCAGATGTAGAGAGAGAATGGAAAAAAAAAAACAAGAAGACAGAAGAAAGGACAAATGGACAGCAGATGGAGAGTTAGCAGAAGACACGAAGAAACCAGAAGAAAGTGGCTGGAACAATTGCAACTGAAAAAAAATGCACAAAAGGTAGAAAAATATCTCTTTATTTTGAATTTATTAACTGGAATATGTCAGCTCTGGGAAATGTGCATCATTAATTTTTGCGCTTTGTTTAGTACAAGAGGAAATTAATATATAGTTTTATTTCTACAGTGTTGTTGTATATTCCAAGTTTGGCTTTTGGGGTTCCCAGTTTAATTATTGTCTTCCTGTTTCTAAATTGTGATTCCTTGTTTGGTGATGGTCTGTTCTGCATGTGTAACTGAGCTGAGGTATTCTGTTTATATAATTCCTATTTGACATTGCCACTTGTTCTTTCCCCAGTAGGTCATGTATTGTTGTTCTCTGAGATGTATTGGTTTAATATTTGCAGTGTTGCCTTTTGATAGGTAGAGTATGGTGCTTTGTGAGTCCTGGTAGTGCTGTTAGGATACGGCGGGTTTGCTATGGGTTCTAAATGGGCAGCGTTTGTAGTAGTTCCTAATGTGCCTGGCGGTTGGTACTGGATTATAGTAATGTAGAAACCTTTTAGTCTTTCTTTATCCATATACTCATTAAGAGGCATGTTTACTAAAAGTTAGTGTATGGTAACATTATGCAAATATTTATGCAAATGAAGCACCTTATGCAAATGGGGCTTTAATTGAC
The DNA here is from genome assembly GCA_033557465.1 of Ichthyophis bannanicus. Taxonomy (NCBI): domain Eukaryota; kingdom Metazoa; phylum Chordata; class Amphibia; order Gymnophiona; family Ichthyophiidae; genus Ichthyophis; species Ichthyophis bannanicus. The sequence continues at coordinate 790,165,363 of CM066031.1, read as the reverse complement.
GTGCTGGCACTTTGAGGAAATTCTTTGGTTTTGTGCGGCAGTTTGGGCACTCGGGCTCAAAAAGGTTAGCCATCACTGGTATAGGAGGTGAAGTACTTTTGTCCACTAAAGAAGACGGGACCTAGGCGTGGTTGTGTCTGATGATCTTAAAGTAGCTAAACAAGTAGAAAAGGCGACGGCAAAAGCTAGAAGGATGCTTGGATGCATACGGAGAGGAATGGCTAGCAGAAAAAAGGAGGTGATAATGCCTCTGTATAAGTCTTTGGTGCGACCTCATTTGGAGTATGGTGTGCAATTCTGGAGACCGCACCTTCAAAAGGATGTGAATAGGATGGAGTCGGTGCAGAGGGTTGCTACTAAAATGATTAATGGGCTTCATTATAAAGCATATGAGGACAGACTTAAGGATCTTAATATGTACACCTTAGAGGAAAGGCGGGATAGAGGGTGATATGATTGAGATGTTTAAATACCTCCATGGCATAAATGTTCAGGGAGAGAGCCTCTTTCAATTGAAAGCAAGTTCTGCTACGAGGGGACATGGGATGTGGGTGAAGGGAGATAGATTCAGGAGTGATATGCGGAAATATTTCTTTACGGAAAGAGTAGTGGATCCATGGAATAGTCTCCCAGTGGAGGTGGTAGAGATGAGGACAGTAACTGAATTCAAAAAAGCATGGGACCAACACAGAGGATCTCTAAAGGTAAAAAGTGGACTGTTGTAGTTGTTATGGAAGGACAGACTAGATAGGCCATGTGGTCTTTTTCTGTCATCATGTTTCTATGTTTCTAATGATTTATACAGTCAAAACCTTGATGTAGTCAATGAATACCAAAAGGATATCTATATGTAGGGTTTTTTGTCTTTTCAAGGATCCATCTCACATCTGAAATGATGTCTCTTGTTTCTCGCCCTTCCGCACAGGTAATGCTAGTGTTGTTTTTATTGTCACAGAAATGTGATTCTCCGCTGCCTATACCGTCCCATTCTGCTGCTGCCCAGAAGGGTGGTTTCTCTTAGTCTGGCACCTCAGCTGAGGCCTATCCATCTTGGGAGACCCTGCCAGTAGTTACGCTACTGATAGCTTAGCTCTCAGCATCACTGATACACACAAACCCTCACAGTATGACAAGTTGCAAACCAAGTGAGGGCTAGTGGTTATACTGCAAGATTAAGATGCCATTTTAAAAGAAAAAGCCACCTGGACAGGAATGACTGGGCTCACTCCTGCCCCCCACTAGACCTCAAGGGTACAGTACTTGGTACATCCTGGGATATGTCAATGGGCTGGGAGATCTGGGGAGCATCACTTTATAAAGGAATCAGGGGGTAAGGGTGGGGGTTATTTCTGATATTTACCAGCCCATTGAAGTTGCTCCCTGGGAACATTGACCCATAGGTTAGTAGGACAATGCTCTTTGCGAAAACCGAATAACACCTCTAGTGTGTTATTCCTTTTACATAAAAATGAGTTGTTTACATCTATTTGCATGAGTGTTGCTCATTCTCTTTAGGTGTGTTCTGCATAAGTGATAGAACTTATTGGGGTGTCTGTTCATACGTATTTGTTTGTTTGCTCATGTACAAAGCAGGCTGTTATTGGTCTTGTTTTGAACAATCTACTGTTGTATACTCAAATGACAAGTCGTTCAGTATCAACTCTATAAAGAATGGAGAAAATTCCAGTTTTGCTAATCAGGAAGAAACTGGAATTTTCTCCATTCTTTATAGAGTTGATACTGAATGACTTGTCATTTGAGTATACAACATGTGCAAACATGGCCAACAAACAGATGCATATGGCCCCCCCTCCCTCCCTAAGTGGCAGGTCGAAGAGCTAGTGGGAATCTTGGTCCCCCAGGAGTGAAGAACAGGCTACAGCCAGAAATTGATAGTAGGAATCTCCCATTTCCGCCTGCGTGAAGAGTGGGATTATGTGTAGAACTTGCCAGCAAAAACATACACGTGTCCCCCCACATGCCTGATTCTGCAAATGGGAGAAACGTGCCATCTATGTTACACTGCAATTAAGCTTGTTTAATGCATGATGGGCACCTTTATTGGTTAAGCTGTGTTGGGAAATAATGTACATTATTGCCATAATGAGGCATAGTAAATAGTCCCCTAAGTTTCAAATCGTTACTCTAAGTTCAAGTTGCTTTATATTTATTTATAGTTTATGAAAATCTCTTGTATTCTCTAAGAATATGAATTTCATTAAATCTGAGTGCATACACTTAATGAAGCAAATCGAAGCTGAGACTTACACATTAAGTCACTAGTAATGGAAAACAGGGCACAGTATTTCAAAGAAAAATATCACACTGCTTTAAGACAGAGTAAAGCTTAAGAACCTTCTCAGGAACAGGGCTGGCCCATCCATTGTGTGAGAATGTTGCCTGCACATGGCCCTGTGCCTGCCTGACCAGCTTCAGTGGGAGCCGGGAAGGCCCAAAGCCCGGTGCCCTGACTGACCTCTGTAGAGCCGTGAGAGAAAAGAATGGCATTTTCCTTCTTTACCGTGGCTCTATTAAAGTTGAGCCCACCGGCACACCGAGAGCTGGGAAGTTAAATCAGGAAATGCCCCATTTAACCTCCCAACACTCAGCGCGTTGGTGGGCTCAACTTTAACAGAGCTGCAGGAAAGAAAGAAAATGTCGTTTGTTCTTGTGGCTCTGCAGAGGTGAGCCAGGGTGCCAGGCTTCGGGCCTCCCCATCTCCCTCTGAAGATGGTCAGGCAGACATGGGCCTCTTCTGGGGAGGGGGGATGCTAAAGCTGGAAATGGGCTTATTGGGGGGAGAGGCTAGGACTGAAAATGGACTGATCGGGGGAGGGGGGCTAGGACAAGAAATGGGCTGATTGGGGGGGCATAGGACTGGTAATGGGCTGATCAGGGTGTTAGGACTGGTAATGGGCTGATCAGGGAAGGTTAGAACTGGTAATGAGCTGATGGGGGGGGGGGGGGAAATAGCTGCTGAACTATCCTGGAAGAAAACTGTGGGTTAGGACTGCAAATGGGCTGATGTGGGAGGATGGGAGAATGGGACTGGAAGGGAGCAGATGCTGGGAGGGGCTGGGACTACAAGGAAGCTGATATTGGGGGACGATTAGAAGGGGATGGGGCTGGCGAGAAAAAAAAGAAGCTGAGGGAGTGAGGATGGAGAGGGGAAAAGATATTTTGTGTGCAAGGGAAGAAAAATCTACAATTGGCCGGGTATTGGGAGAATAAGTGGAGATTGAAGATGGAAGGGTGAAATTTGAGTGGATGAAAAAGGAATAAAGAAATGGAGGAAAGAGCAAAAGGGGAAAGATCAGTATGTTAGAGCAAATGTAGAGAGAGAATAGAAAAAATTAAAAGAGAGAAGAAAGGATAAATGGACATCAGACAATGGAGAGTTAGCAGAAGACAAGAAGAAACCAGAAGAAAGCAACTGCAGCAATTGTGACTGAAAATAACATGCCCAAAAAGCAAAAGGTAGAAAAATACTTATTAACTGGAATATGTCAGCTCTGGGAAATGTGTATTGCTAACATCTTTGCGTTTTTGTTTAGTACAAGAGTACAAGAGGAAAAGGGGACTGTTGCAGTTGTTGATATGGAAGGACAGACTAGATAGGCCATGTGGTCTTTTTCTGTCATTTTTCTGTTTCTAATTTATAGTTTTATTTCTCCAGTGTTGTTGTACATTCTAAGTTTGGCTTTTGGAGTTCCTAGTTTAATTATTGTCTTCCTATTTCTAAATTGTGATCCCTTGTTCTTTGTTTGGCGACGGTCTATGTTCTGCATGTGTAACCGAGCTGCGGTATTCTGTTCATGTACTTTCTATTTGACAGTGCCACTTGTTCTTTCTCCCCAGTAGGAGATGTATTGATATTCTCTGAGATTTATTCGTTTAATATTTGCAGTGCTGCCTTTTGATAGGAAGGGTTTGGTGCTTTATGAGTCCTGGTAGTGCTGTTATGATACAGTGGGTTTGCTATGGGTTCTAAATGGCAGTATTTAGAGTATTTCCTAATGTGCCTGGCAGTTGGCTCTGGAATATAGCAATGAAGAAAACTGGTAGTCTTTCTTTATCCTCACTGCCCATGCCAGTGGTATTCAGACACTCATTAAGAGGTGTGTTTATTAAAAATTAATGTGCATTCACAAATGTTAATGTGCGTTAAGTGCAGCAACACCCATTTATTTCTATTGGTGCAGTGGCACTTAACGCACATTAATATTTAGCAAACATGCCCCTAAGTCATTGCTAGGAGAGAAAGAGGCTTGTGAAGAGCTCCTTTGAAAGCTGCCTAAAATATTAGATGGGCAACATATACATTTTAAAATAAATTAAATGTATGAAAATGAGGTCTAGTGGATATGCAAATGAGGCCCCGCAATGAGTCTCCGCACATGACCCCACATTACCCTTGGGCCGCCCCTGCTCAGGAACTTCTTCCTTTGTCCCCAAAGAATACCTCACTTAGAGGCAGTTACACGGTTTCCAGATCTATAAACCATGTAACTGCTTTGGAGTACTGGGCTCTTTAAGTTTATAACAGCAGCTCTTCAATGCTTTTATTTTTGTCATATGGCTAATGCCCAGTTCTGCACCTTCACCTCATACATACTCCAGAAATTCACAATCTAGGCACTGGGTGCCAGGAAAAGTATTCAGGAAATCAGACTGCTACAAGGGACCCAATCCAGTCATCCCTTTTACTTTACCTTGAGCCTTGAATGAAACCCACCCAGCAGGGAATCCACTGGCTGGGCAAAGGGCATGACAGGATTGAGTAGAGCTCATTTGGCTGGTGTCATTTGGAGCTTGTTGCTGAAGCAGGAGGAAGGCAAGCAACCATCCTCCCGTTGCCACAGATGGGGAGTTCTGGATGAGGGTATGATCAAAAGACCCAGGCTGGGTTGGGTAGGGGTTTTTACCGGCTAATGCCTTCCATGACAGACATACACATGCACAGACCCTGTGACACCCCTATGACATGCATGTATCCCCTGATACTCCCATCACACACACTCAAACCCCCTTCCCTCGCTCCCCTCAATACACACACATGCACGTACTCCCCGACACACATGGGGGGGAGGTTGAGGAACGATACTGTCAACGAGGCTAGCATGTTTAGTTTGACATGGCAGCTTTGCTCCATTTCTGAAGCTCAACTACATTTTCTGCAATAAATGGACCAAACAACATTTTTCTCCAACTCATGAAATTTAACGAATGGGCATAAATTAACTAATGAGCTCATTATCTTCCTATCTGCTTAATTTAAATGTACAGCCACGCTCCTTTGATTTAGCTTGGGTATTTACTCTGGCAAATCTGTCGTAAATTGCCTACTCCTTTGCTCAAAAGCAAACATGTTGTTCAGTGAATCAAGATAAGCTGGTAAGTCAGGGAATAGCTTGAACATTTGTTTATGGCCAGTTTCAGAAATACCTTTCTGTCTCTGACATGCCTTCAGGAGGGAGCAGAAGCTCATTGCATACCAGAACCATTAAGCTGGGCATGCAAGCAAGGTATATGCACTTTGTACAAGACTTGTGAATGCAAATATTATTTTCTATTGCAGCTTCTTCATTTTTTGAGAGCTCTCAGCTACGCTTTGAGGCTGCTATGGATGATTGGTTTCTGTGGTTTTAAAGGGTATTTTCTATTATTAACCAAAAATTCTGTTGAGTTATGAAATTACATGTGCATGCATTGTCTGGAATGACGGCTATACAATGGTCTTTGTTTTTGGACCCAAAACCCAGTGCTGTGTAGCTGTTTCTACAGTCTTATAGCTACCATTTTGTAACCATTTGTGTTCATATGCTTTGAGCAATGCCGCTATTTTCAAGAACCATGATGGCAACGCTATCTTGAACAACTGTAGCGGTTTGAGAATTACAACCGAAGCAATGGTCTTCTGCCTCTTGGGATTTATTCATGCAGTTTAGAAGTTCCAACTGTCAGCTAAGTGCTTTTTTCTGTCTGTTAATCATTAATTTAGCACACTGGCTTTTTGGTCGTGATGTTTTATATAATACAAAAAAGAATAAAAGGAAGTTGTTTGTTTTTCGCAAGGGCATTCCCTTGCATAACAAACATTCCAACATTTCATTTTTCTTACTATTTCTGCCACTTCCTATTTTCTCTTTCTTGTTTTTTGGTTGGGCCTTTCACTAAATGTTTGTAATTGTGGTCTAGACCGGATCAACTTTGGGGTTTTTCTTTTTTGAGCTTTGCAGAGAAGCCATTGCACTGGACACAGTAGACAGAGGTATGTTTACTAAAGGGCATTAAGGTAGCCAGGGGATAGCAAGCATTAAAGGCAGGGATAAGGGGTTTTCTGTGCAATAAAGGACAGGGCAGATAGTAGGCGTTCCGGTGGTAAGTGCTCTATGCTTATTGGGTGCTAACAGGACACCGGGTGTTGCCAGATGTGCACCTTAAGGCCCGAAAATGTCAGTCACTGTAACGCAGGATAAGGGAGCCCCTGAGAAAGTCAGAGTTGAGGTGATGGATGGGGGGATTGAAGGAGCTGATGGACATGTCAGATCTATATGTATCCTATGTGTTAGTCAGTATATGGGATGACAATGTGGGAGTCAGTTTAACTGTGAGGTGCACCCAGTTAATTAGCAGTAATGTCAGTGTGTGCATAGGATAGGCAAGAACTGTGTGCTAGTGGAGTCAGCAGGTCCATAATGTGGGCAGCAAAAGGATGTCTGAGCATGAATGTTTGTGCAGATTGGTCATAGGTGAGGTATGAGTGATATGTCCCAATGTCCAAAATGTCCCTGTGTGGGCCATGGTGTAGCAGCTGGCTGGAGATTACATGACTGCACAAGATGGGCATATGGTGACTGATGGCCTGCAGGATGGATGGTGGTAGCCGAGAGTGTGTTATGTCTGTGCTGGCCTGATGTATCTAAAGTGATCGCACAGATACACCTGGAGTGTGTGTGAAAAAATAGTAGCTCTGTCATGGGGCACCTCAAATACCATCTGTACATAGGATAGCCACACGTGCATCAAAGAACCGGACAAGTCTCGCTCATATTGGTCATATGGAGCAAGTAAGGATGTGTGTTGATATCTGCAGGAGGTCATCACAGGGGTGGGATGTGCCAAAGAAGTTCCATCACAGGATGAAATATTCCAATCATGTCCACCACGTGTGTCACACATCTGCATGGTCCACATGTCTGACCCTCTGCAAAAGGCTATAACAGAGCCAATAAGGTCATGCTGTCAGATGGGCATTATAGCGAACTGCATGTTTGCAGACCCAAATTGTGTGCGGAATACATAACAAAGCATATGAATGTGTGCCAGCCAGTCACAGCAGACCCCAGACTGTTCCAGGCATGAAAAAGAACTGAGTAGCACATAGAGAACAATTGGGAATCAAACCCACCTTCCTTGCTTATGAAGACAGTACTCTAACCATTAGGCTGCACTTCCACACCATTCTGAGCAGCAATGTCTGGAATCAAAGAGACTGCAGGTCCCTGCCTGCAATGGATGGACTCTAGGACATGAAACAACATGACTGGCACATTCCGAGACAGTGGTACACCACAACTAGGTGCTGGTTCCATTGACACACATGCAGTACGTAATGCCCAGGACATGCAGCACTACAGACACACTGCTGCAGGCTACTTCCCTTGTACAAAGGCCAAGGAATAGAGTCAAGAAGCCCATTCCTGCACCGTACCCCCAACAGCAAAGAACAGTCACGTAGATGGGTCTGCTGTGCTAGAGTGTGGCCACATTCCCCAGAGGCAGTACATGTGCATGGTGTGCAGTCCCCTGTGACCTGCTGCACACTGCAGGATAGGTACACATGCACATATAACTAACACAAACAACAGTAATGAGCCATGCAGTCCATTGCAGAACATCCTGTGCTCCCCGGGGGAACATGCATACGTTCCCACCATTAGAGATGACAGGCGGGTACCAGGCTTGCCACAGTGATCACAGTCACCGCTATGCCTGCAATGTCTGCTGTGTGTGCCAGTATAGGTTAGCTCCTCCATAACCCATGATACATTGCACATGCAGAACACCATTCTGCAGCTGATCACCAAATGGAGGATGTGGTGATCCGTCATATCAGCTCGGTAATACACACTGACGGGATGTGCTACAAGCACATAACAGCTGACAACTGTGCTACTGACTGCTTTCAGCAGTCATCCTGAAGGTGAGGAGGGGCATACAACACCTGGTCCCCAGAGCTTGCACTGCCAGAGATGGACTCTGCTGGCACTGTTGTAGAACCATAATACCGCTAGTGTGTGGCAGGTTTTGTCTGCAGAGTGTGATGTTAGTCACCCGGTTTTCTGCACAATTACAGCATATCAGAGTTGCCTGTCACATCTGGGCACTGTATCCTGCTCCTGTTGACTAGGGACTCTCCTAGTACATTTCATGAATTGCTCAGGGTTATGGCAGCTGTTTCCATGGAAACCAAATGAGGTGGAGTTTATCAAGGCTGGCATGGGGCTGCTGTCACCGTACTGCTGGGCCTGCCAGGGTTATAGTGCGCAGGCCAAGCCCAGCTGCTGTCCTAACCATCTAGAACTACTAATTCACCACAGCAAGCACAGCCAGTCTGAATTTGATGCCTTTCACAAAGCTGTCCCAGCTGTGCACATGCTAACTGTGCCCAGTCTGCTGGTCAGCACACACTGCATGTGCACACAGTGACCATGTACACTGTTGCTTAGGACAAACAGCATTGACACCCAGCAGTCAGCTCAGTGATTGGGCTCCCAGGAAAGGGAGAGCACCTACATCACTGCAGCTTGACGTTATATAGCACTATGTGGATATCTAGCTATGATATGGCCACAGTGAGAGTTCCCTCTCAGCATGACAGGTTGTGGGCACCCAGGCCATGCACGTGGCAGATGGGCACTATCAAGTCTCAGCCATTGACCCCACCTCTGACACAGACACATCCTGGGCAAACTGCTCAGTTTCAGGCCATACCCACAAACCTCTGCTCCTCATCATGCACATTTCCAGATTAACACAGGGAACAGCTTATGCAATGTGGGACACTGTGCATTGCAGAAGGCCACAATACTCTGGAGATACACACACACATACACACACTTCACTGCGCTGTGCAAAAGTGGTAATTGTCATTCCTGCCTGCCACTTTGGTCTCCTTATCTGCTCAAGCATTAACATGTGCTCATTGTGCAGGCTCTATTAGCATGCTCTGAAATGTTCGCCCATTGTTAACACCAGCTCAGCATACCAGTGCTATCAGCCTGCCCTCCTTCCAGACATGGGTAGTGGAGCCTGGTTGTGTGGCTCTTTGCTGGACGATTTGTTGGGGGTTGCACATGCTGATGCTGTACCTGCAATGTAGGATAAAGTTTACCCACAGGGAGATACTATACATGATCCGCATCCGGGACTTAAACCTGTGACCCTCCTCTCACATACACACACTGTTCTTGTGTGCTGAGCCACAGAGCTGCCTTATGGGCTCAGCAATCCATGGGTGTACATGTGGTCATTGTCAGGGTGAATGTGGGCATGAGTAGGAGTCTGTCTATGTCTGCTAGGATCTCTGTAGGCCCTGTGCCATGATTTGTGTGGCAGGTGTGGGAGGGGGACATGTTATCTGGTCTGTTTGGTGTGATGGCTTTCTATGCTGCTGGCGCAACTGACATTCCCGTTTCACACATGGGATATGTCCACTCAGAAGGGCAGCCCATGAGACAGGCACACACACATCGCATACCACGGTGAACCTAGCAGAATGGCTCTGGTCCCCCATACCTAGTGTGTACCTGTGGTGCAGTCATTGCATAACCTCATATCCTGCAGCCCGACCTGGCTGATGTGGATTCACATGTGCCTCAAGATAGCTGCTGATGACTGAGACCTTATATTTGGAGGGGGCCTTGGATCACACAAAGCCCCATGCTCTCTGAACAAACAACAAAGACTGTTGTCCTCTCTATAGTTACCTCCCATCTTGCCACTCCTCCTTGCTGGTCTCCCTCAGAGTCATCTCTCTCCCTTCCGTCTCTTCAGAACTCTGCTGCACAGCTGATCCTCCGCAAACCCCAATACACTCATATAACCCATCTCCTGATATCACTTCACTGGCTCCCCATCCTTTTCCATAACCATCGCACACATGTGGTGTGTGCTAACCTATCAATGCATTCCCACTACTGCCCCTCATTACTTTTCCTCACTCCTCTCTCTCCACACCCCTTCACGTGGACTTTGCTCCTCCTCTGGCTACCTCCTTTTTATGCCCTGTTCCTCTACTGCCATCTCCATATTTCAATCCTTTCACCTTGTTATTCCTTATGCCTGGTGCAAGCATCCTCAATCTGTACATCATGTCGCATCTTTCTCCCTCTTCAAATCCATGTAGATGGCATACCTCTTTGGAGCTGCTGTTGGATCCCTTCCCTCTTGTTTCCCTGGTGTTTCCTCTCCCTATTGTTCCCTTAATTCTCTTGTATTGTACTGTCTGTCATCACTTGAGTGTCAGCTTTTCAAGCAGGGATTGTCTTCCAGTGTGTTCATACAGCACTGAGTATACCTTGTAGCATTCTATAGCAGTAGTAGTGTTATCTTCTGGCAGGTGATGGTTCTGGATGGGCATTTTGCCTCTGACATGCCCTGTTTTCCTATTGTGTAGTATTCCTTCCTCCGCATCATTCCCCCCCCCCCCCACATGCACATATCCTGATCCAAGGCCCAAACGATTCACACAGTTACCTAGACCGGTGCCATGGGCCAATGGTCATTGTGGGAAGCTTGCTGGCCGCTCCATCCCTTCCTATCATCGTGGCACACCCACTGGTTCAATGTTGCAGGCAGCCTCCCTGATGTTGCACCAGTGTAGCTGTGCACACCTTGCTGATCCTGGGACAGTGCTGTTGTCTGCTGCAGGCAGAAGCCACTGTACCCACCGCCCCCAACCCCACACCATGCTGACCTGGCAATATGGTGACAGTGGGGGTGGATAGAAGTGCCTGCCCTTCTACTATGTGGATTAGGCTGGCGCCTAGGCCGTCAGGTCTGCATGGGCGTGGCAGTGCTTTTTGCAGTCCCCTTTAGTGAAGCTGTCACTGCCAGTCTATCCCTCCAAAGGCGGCTTTGGCAGCAGTGGGAGGGGGGGGGGTCAGCCAGTGTCTCTGCCACCCCAAGGTTGCATGTCACCTTTTCCACAGCAGCAGCATGTCTGTGTGCTGCTACTGTCACTGTGGGGTCATGTCGGATATCACAGATTTGCCCCCTGGGCAGATGCCTGGTCATCCTTGTGCCCCAGCAACCCCCACTGTATCACCCACATGGTACCTCCTTTGCCCCATTTGCAACATCAACACAGTGCCTTTTCTTACTCGGCCACTATACTGGAGCACTATTATCACTGTCTTGGGTTCCCTTGTGTGTGGATCACATTGCAGACATTGGAATAGGCTCTCTCCCCTCAAAATAGCCCCTTTCCGCAAGGTTTTACTTGGTGTCGGGGTTCTCAGTGCTGAGGTTTCTAAGGTGCCATTGCACAACCGGTGTTAAGGGAGCGCTCACTGTCACTGCCCATTCTCCACCTCCTTTTCCCATAGTGCTGCGGGACCCTCTAACGCTCGTTCTTGCAGTGTTATAGGCCATTTACACAGCATTAAGGGCACAAGGGTGCCAATAACAGGCATTAACAACACACTTGCTACCTTAACGCCCTTTAGTAAACATACCCCAAAGACTGCTAAAGTTATCTGCCACACCGAACTAAACTGGTTATTTCTCTTTTATGGACCAGAGTGACCTAAGACTTAGCATCACAGTAAAAGTTTAGTCACAAAAATTGTGCAGATTAAATTTTAATTCTGTTATTTTGTGAAATTTAACAAGGTTTATTTTATATTCTATTATACGCATTTGTGATCCAGTAAAGATCAATCTGTTTCATATACATATGACTGGAGTCTTATTGCCCCTGAGTACCAAATGCATTCATGCTTAAAATAAGGGACACATGCAATTGATGTTCCTGTGTTATCTTGCAAAATGTGCAGCCAGATTATAAAACTGAATAAACTGCCTGGATAAAGAAAGAAGCTGGGTTTGACAGAGGATTATACAGTCAGTATTTATTATGGCAGCTTTAAAGTAACATGAAAAGGAATGTTGTAACAACAGAGCAAAGTAACTAAGAAAATCACAGCTTTCATTTAGCTTCCTGAGTAAACAACAAAAGACAGACAATTTTACACTGAGGGGGAAAGTTGCTCTACTGTTACATGGAACTTCTGTCAGAGGTATGAGGCTCTGTAGCTGTCTGGCATCTAGGTGGCAGCCTGCGCTCAATGAACTTCTCTGTGATTGGAGAATTGCCTTCAACTGGGAATAGCCAACCCCACTCTACCTTAGCCAACTCACAAAACAGAGGAGCTGAAACTCTCCAGCCATTTTGTCTTCTACCCTGTCTTCTGCTGTTGTGCTTCAACATTTTCTTCCCCTCATTCAGCTGTCTCCATTCTCTCTGAGAACATCTCATCCTCATCACTATCATGCCGCCTCCTCTCTTCTCTGTACTCTCTTGCCGTTTATCCTTCTCTCAGCAAGGGATATCCATCCCAATCCAGGCCCACCAAGGCAACTCTCACCACGCCTGTGCAGATCAAACTGCAACCCCTCCAATCTTATTTGCATCCCTTTCCAATCCAGCTTTTATGTGCCCTGTAACATCGGGTAGTAGGTAGCTCCCTGTTACAGGCTCCTATGTATTAAATGAGGCATGGCTTATAAGCTCTATTGAGCAGGGACTCTCTCTTAAATGTATGAGTACAGCGGTGTCTAGGCCTAGTAATGCTATACAAATGACAAGTAGTAGTATCAGCAGTATGGAAATGAGGAATGAGAAACATGTTTTGTATAGGGCTCTTTTGGATTATATTAAGAAAATAGATGACGGTTTTGGGTCCCAATATTCAGAAAAGATGTCTAGGAACTAGAAAAGGTGCAGAGAGCAGTCTTTGTTGTTATTAAGCTTGCAACCTTAGGGTCGCCTATGCACACATCCAACAGATAGCTAAAACCCATCATTTTTTTCTATAACATCAGCAAAATTCCTCCCTTCCCTTCTGAGTACACTATCAAGACCCTTATCCACTCTCTCGTCACCTTCCGTTTAGACTATTGCAACCTGCTCTTGGCTGGTCTCCCCCGAATCATCTCTTTCCCCTTCAATCTGTTCAAAACTCACTTGCACAGCCTGTCTTCCATCGGTGTCACTATGCTCATATAACACCTCTTCCGAAGTCACTTTACTTGCCTCCTATGCGCTTCCACATCCAGTTCAAACTTCTACTGTCCTTCAAGTGCACTCATTCTGTGGCTCTTAATTGCCTCTCCTCTCTTATCTCTCCCTACACCTCTTCTCAGAAACTCTGCTCATCAGGCACATCCCTTCTGTTTATTTATTTTAGAGGGATTTCTATACCACTTTTCAAAAACTGTCAAAGCAGTTTCCAATAAAATTACAGTTTAAGCAAAGGTAAGAGGACAGCACAATAAAACAAACTTTAAAATTTAATTAGGGCAAAACATGGACACATTAAAAAAAAGGATAAAAGAACAATATAATAAAACAACATTTTGAATTAAAGGGAAACATCGTGGGGCAAAGGAAAGGAAAGTAGGGAAGGCATATGGGTAAAAAGAAGGAAACAGGTGGGGAGATGGAGGAGTTGGTGTAGTAAATTAAGGTGAGGTGCTATTGTGTAGATACTCACTGAAAGCCTGTGTAAAGAAATAAGTCTTCAAATGAGCTTTAAACTTTTTATGAACAGAGGTATCGGGATAGAGAGTTCTAGATGAATGGGGCTGCACAGTAAAAGGCGGAACAGTGAGTTGCATCATAGTGAACACAATTTGCTGGTGGAAGAAGATAGAGTATATTTACATGTTGAGAGCAAGAAGGCCGGGAGGAGGAAGAAGTAAGTTATAAGGTGAGAGAGAAGATAGAGGGGACAACCAGCTTTCTGTGCAGTCAGAAGAAGTTTGAACTTAATTTGGTATGTGACCGGTAGCCAGTAATGTTGGATATAAAGTGGAGTAAGATAATCATTTTTCCGAGATTCATGGATAAGTCTAATGGCCATATTTTGAATGTTGTGAAGGTGTTTTAAAGAGGAGTTTGGGTGACTCAAATAGACAGTATTAGCAGAGTCAAGTCTGGAAAGAATCAGAGCATGTATTACGGTGGTTTGAGAATCTTGAGTGAGGTAGGAGCAGCTAGAGTGAATTTGGCAAATCATAGAAGAGACCTGCAGCATAAGGGAAAGAGAGGGATAAAGGATGCAGTCAAGGATCTCGAGGAAGTCTTTGAGGACCAGATTTTGGCCTGAGAGGTGAGGTATTATTGTAGGATGGGAGTCATCTCCTATGATCCACATAGCGTATAATTTGGAAGCACTGAGTTTGAGCTGATGTGAAGAAATCCAAGAAGTAATGGCAGGGAGTCGTTCATTCAGTAAAGACAGATCAGAGGTAAATTTCAGTGGCATAAATCAGATGGATGTTGCCAGCATAAAACTAAGCATTTATGTCAAATGACTGAATAAGGGTAGCAGGGGGGCTGAGAAACAGGTTCAAGGAAGGAGGGGAAAAGACAGCACTTTGGGGAACTCCACAAACCAGACGGTAGTTACAGGAGGTTGAGGAACTGTAAGAAACAGCTCCTGTTGGAGAGGAAAGAGGTGAACCAATGCACCTATACCTGTGATAAGCAAGTCTGTGAAGTAATAGTGAATGGTCAACCAGGTTGAAAGCTGCTGTAAGAACAAGAGAGACTAGAAGTACTGTGTTTCCATGATCAAGTGTGTATCTGGACTTTCAGAAAGCCTTTGACAAGGTCCCTCATCAGAGACTTTTGGCAAAACTAAAGAGTCATGGGATAGGAGGCAGTGTACTATTGTGGATCAGGAACTGGTTAAAAGATAGAAAGCAGAGGGTAGGGCTAAATGGCCAATTTTCCCAATGGAGAAAGGTGAATAGTGGTGTACCCCAGGGATCTGTGCTGGGTTCGCTGCTTTTTGACATATTCATAAATGACCTGGAAAGTGGAATAACGAGTGAGGTTATCAAATTTGCAGATGACACAAAACTATTTAAAGTTGTTAAAACCCAAGAGGATTGTGAAAAATTGCAAGAGGATCTTGCTCACTTGGAAGACTGGGCATCAAAATGGCAGATGAAATTTAATGTGGACAAGTGCAAGGTTATGCACCTAGGGAAGAACAACCCAAACTATGGTTACACGATGCAAGGTTCCACATTAGGAACCACCACCCAGGAAAATGATTTAGGCGTCATTGTGGATACCATGTTAAAACCCTCGGCCCAGTGTGCAGCGGCGGCCAAGAGAGCAAATAGAATGCTAGGTATGATAAGGAAAGGAATGGAAAATAAAACAAAAGATATTATAATGCCTCTATATCGTTCTATGGTGAGACCACACCTTGAATATTGTGTGCAAATCTGGTCGCCGTATCTTAAAAAGGATATAGCGATTTTAGAAAAGGTTCAGAGAAGAGCCACCAAAATGGTAAAGAGGATGGAAGGATACTCCTATGAAGAAAGGCTAAAAAGGTTAGGGCTCTTTAACCTGGAAACCTGGAAAAGAGACGGCTGAGGGGAGATATGATAGAAGTCTATAAATTAATGAACGGAGTGGAACGGGTAAACGTAGATCGATTGTTTACGTTATCAGAAAATAGAAAGACTAGGGGACATGCAATGAAGCTACAGAGTAAACTATTTAAGACTAATAAAAGAAAATATTTTTTCACTCAACGTGTAATCAAACTCTGGAATTTGTTACCGGAGGATGTAGTAAAGGCTGTTAGTGTAGCTGGGTTTAAAAAAGGTTTGGACAAGTTCCTGGAGGAAAAGTCCATAAACCATTATTAAGAAGTGACCGAAGATATCAATGCTTGACCCAGTACAAGCACTGTGGAACTTGTGTCTCTTGGGGAAACTGCTAGGTACATATGACCTAGATTGGCCACTGTTGGAAACAGAATACTGGGCTTGATGGACCTTGGTCTGACCCAGTATGGCATATCTTATGTTCTTAAGTGCCCTTCTCTTCTACTGCGAAATTCAGACTTTGTTTTTTCTACCTTGCTGCACCGAACACCTGGAACAGACTATCTGAGCTGGTATGTCATGCTACATCTTTGCCCCAATCAAATGCAAAATACTGAAAAAAATATATTTTTTTAAATTTTTTTATGGATAAGGGTCTCAGAATGAATGGGGGAGGGTAACTACAGGCCATAGTAACTGAAAAGCCTGAGAAATCCCTAACCCCTTCCTTACATCAAGGACCCAAGCAATCCACTTTTCTTATATTTTCTTATGTTGAAAAAGTGATTAAGAAACGCAGATTTCAACTGTCAAGAGCTCTGCTAACTCTTATCAAAAGTATGGTGACAACTCATGAATATTTTCAGTCATCTATAACACTTATCGTTTAAAGAGGAGACTTCTGACTTTTAAATATAGAGTCCAGACAACTTATCTGTTGAAGATCATAGAGTCAGAACCAGTCTCTCCGCACCCTCTTGACAGTTGAAATCTGCATTTCTTAATCACTTTTTACTTTTTTGCAACGCTACATGGCTGGCACAACCATTGTAACAATGTTTTGGTCAGGACACTCATGCATGGATGGAAATGGGGAACCCTCATATCTCACAATCACAGGAAGTTGATTACCCACAATATCCTTAATTGCTTATGGTCAACCTTCCTTCATGAAACCATACTATTCTGCTCAGAATTCATCCTAGCATTTTTGGAGCTCTTAAGATAGGAGAAGTGGTTGCCATTTCAAAGAATGACCCCTCAAACAGAGGCCTGCTGAGATCAGACATGCGAGTGACAGTGGATTGCTGCTAATGATCAGGAAGTCTAGGATTGACCAGAAAGGAAAAGATATACCTTGACCCTGAAAGAAGTGCCAGATCTCACAGCCTGCCCTATTGTGAACCTTAATCTTTAACTCAGACAAGAATTACCTCTTTCTGCATGTCAAAGGCACATCCCTAACATGATTCCAATTCATAGCTATCTTAAGGCAAGCTCTATCAACTTCAGCTTACAGTCTTGTTGACTTTGGAGCGCACTCGTATTGGATAGGCACAGCAATGGCTCAACCCAGTGGCCTACCCCCCAAGGCCACAAAATGTATTGGGCACTGAAATTCTGCAGCCTTTGTGGGCTACATCCATCCGCAATGACTGGCCAATTTGGAACTCTAGCCAATTTTCCTTAGCTGCTTATTGCTAGGGGGACTCTACCACAAGTCACTCAGACATCCACTGGGCAGCACACAGAACAAGAACATGCCTGCTCAGACCACATCTTGACCTCTTCAGGAGAATTGGTTACTTGACCTCAATAGGGTTACTGGCATGCACTGGCACAAACTTGCTACAAACCCAGTTCAAAGTGGTGGCTCACCCCAATGCCATCCATCATATATATCTTAGGGACAATGTCATAGGAAAATTCACATGCCAAGCAGCTAATTGAGGCAGTCAAGATAAACTTGGCTGCAGTAGCCCTTCTATTTCTGAACACCTTGGTTCTCTGGTCTGAGATTATACCAAGACAAGTGGGCACACACCATAATTTGGAACCGTGGCCTCAAAAAGATAGACAGGCAGGTCAGTGAATGGATCCTTGGGGCCAGCAGGCAGCAAATTATTATGGGAAATTACTAGAAGGATGACATTCTTCTATCAGACATCACCTTGGATTTGCTTTTGAATGATTTCCTCAAAGTACTAGAGTCAGTAGCAGATGCCAGTGGACAAAAGATTAATTAACCATTGACTATTGTAAGGACACTTTGACAGCTGTTGTGCTGATGCAAGGATGGGGGTCCCTTGAATGGGGAACACGGAGCAAGTAAAACTACTCCATGTCTGTGGATGGCATCTGTTTATAAAGTATGATATTTTCATTTATGTTATATTTTTTGATTCATTTTACTATATTGTAAACTGTCTAGATAATTATTGTATGGGCGGTATATCAAATAAAAAAGCCATCAACAATAACTGCCAAAGGTTTCTGCCATCATGCTATGGCAGAACCTTCGGGGTCTCTACATATGAAACATATAGAGAACAATTTTATAACAGGGCACCTAGGCTTGGATGTGGAAAAGGCGTCTATTTTAAGTCTGTTTCACGAAGATACACA
The DNA here is from genome assembly GCA_033557465.1 of Ichthyophis bannanicus. NCBI lineage: Eukaryota > Metazoa > Chordata > Amphibia > Gymnophiona > Ichthyophiidae > Ichthyophis > Ichthyophis bannanicus. The sequence goes on along the minus strand of CM066031.1, from coordinate 790,147,099 downwards.
GAAGTGTTTTGTATCTTTATAAAATACTAACACAAATCCTGCAGAAATGGTGCCTAGATTGTGGATGCTGATCCCTCAAGAATTTTGTTATGAGCTGTAACCCCAATGCCGTTATATGAATTCTCTTTCTCACTATTGATCTGTGTAAGAAAATTTAATATGACACTTTTGTTTTATTTCAGTTGCTATGTTTGCTTCGTGCTTAATAGAAATGTATTGAAAGAAAAACAAAAAAAATAAAGCATTTGAGATTCATAACCGGATACATTCTGCTTACAGAAACAAGCATAACTTTCAGCTCCTATCCTGCCATGTTGTGAAGGCTGTAATGCAACTTACAGTAGCATAGAAATTATAAAAATCCATCCACAGCTCCAATTTTTCAGTTAAAGCATGTCTCGGGGTTTATTAAACAAAATGAACTGCTTCGCCTTTCTTACAAAATGCATATTTTGCTGTGCTTGTATGTCTGAAAAGCAAATATGATGGGAAATTTTTGAAATTAAGTTGAAACTGCTGCAATGGAGGCTATGCATTAGTCATTTTTTATGAGAGTAAGTACATACCATTTTTGCAGATGGGACAACATTGCTCAGGCTCATACATGGGGTCCACACATTCAGTCTGTGGACAAGCTGCCACACTGCATAACACCTCACCATTGGATTCACAACGGCACCTCTCACATGGAGAAACCTAAAACAGAGATCAGTTGTGGACAATGTATTAAATTTCCACCCACAATAGCTTTATTTTCTCTTATATGATAGCCCCCCTCCACTGCCCTCAAAATAAATGCATTCAACTTTCAAGAAGTCTGTACTGTAATGTTGTGATCAACATTATTGGCACCCTTGCATTTTAGGTATGTTGTGTACAATATCTCGAGAAATAATTGGAAACATTCCCACTGTATGTCATCATAATATTTTAATAATATGTTCAAAGGTATACAACAACAAAAAAGATGTCTGTGCAACTTAGACACTAATTTCTGAGAAAAAAACAAAATATGGCATGGGCAGGATTAATGGCACCCTTCACTAATATTTTGTTGCACAACCCTTAGCAGTGATGAGAGCCTCCAAACATTTTTTGTAGCCATCTTTAAGTTTCTTAGATCTGCCTGCTGGTAGTTTCTCTCTCTCTTCAACTGCGATTTGCTCCAGCTCATGAATGTTTCCAGGAGTCCTTTTACCAATGGCACATTTCAATTCTTTCCAAAGGTTCTCGACTGGACTGAGATCAGGGCTCATGGCTGAAAAGTTTAAAACAGTCCATTTATTCCTTTTAACCATTCTTTTGTAGTTTTGAATGTATGTTTTGGGTCATTGTCCTGCTGGAGGACCCATGACCTTTGATCCAGACCTAGCTTTCTGACACTTAGCAGATTTCGCTCCTAATACTTAGTAGTCCTCTGACTTCATGATTCCTTTAATACATTCCAGGCCTTCAGTTCCTCAGGCAGTAAATTAGCCCCACAACATTATGGAACCTCCACCATATTTAACTGTAGGAAGGGTGTTTTTTTTCCTTATAAGCTTCATTTCTTCGCCTGTAAATGTACCACTAGTCTACATTGCCAGAGAGTTCAAGTTTGGTTTCATCTGTCCACAGAACATTTTCCCAGAAGGATTGTGGTATCTCCAGGTGGGTTTGGGCAAAGATCAGGCATGACTTTGTCTGCTTTTATCAGTGGGCTCCTCCTTTGCCTTTGCCCATGAAGTCCTTCTTTGTTTAGTGCACATAGTGCGGGTTGAAACCACCACTCCAGATTGCTCCAGGTCAGCCTTAAGCTCTTTGGATGTTGTATGTGGTGTTTTTCCAACAGTTCATACTAACCTTCAAAGACTTTTTGTATTATTTTTCCTCTTCCCACCACGTTCTGGGAGGTTCTGACAGTTCCATGAGTAGAAAACCTCTTAACATTTATTTATTTATTTATTTAACAGGTCTTCTATATCGCCTTATCATTTATATTCAAGGCGGTTTACAATGAAACAGTTATAGCAACAAGCTTTACATTGAACATGGTTATTCAACTTGGATGGTTACATTGGGGTCAAACAAGCAATTGTCATAGTAACATAATAACGTAGTAAATGACGGCAGATAAAGACCAGCATGGTCCAGCTAGTCTGCCCAGTAAGATGGCAAGAGTAGGTGCAACTGCCGCTCCATACAGGCTACCCCTCCCTATGTCTTTGATTTGTCAGTTGCTAACTACAGTATATACAAGAACTCTGACTGTGTTTCATAGTCCATTTGCTGTTACTGTTAAACATCATCATCCGGGGTAGATCCGAAGTATTGCAAACTGTAGACACAGGAATCCCAACCTTTTGAAGATGGCCTTATACCCCTTTGACATTTCATGTTTGGTGATAACAGCTTTTCTGATGGTCTCAGAGAGTTCTCTGGTCTTTACCATTGTAAAAATAGAACAGGGAGTGAATGTGGCCATTTTAAACATTAGAGCTATCATTCACTGGTTGATTCAAGTCATGTGAGTACTGACAATTGATCACAGTTGTTTCTAATTTTACTGCAATGGGAATGTGGTTCTTCTGTTCATACTGATTTGAATTGATTACAAGGGTGCCAATAATCATCTCCTTTAGTCCATCGACCAAAATTTACAGGAAGAAACTTTCACCTAGTGTGTATATAAATTCCTATAAATATTACTTCAATGAGAGACAAAAAGAATTGTCGGACTAAAAAACATGAGGTAGTTATGAAAAAGCATCCTCCAATAAATCCTTTTTATATATTGTTTTCTGATTTGACCGTGCTCAAAATGAAATGTAACTATAAAAAAACCCAATGTGTTTCAAACTGTATAAATTAGTTCTGCTTCAGGGGTTTCAAACATACTTAGGCAGCTAAAATTTAAATATCACTTATCTGAATAATGTTTTTCCAGAATTGCTGCTTTCCCTAAGAGTCATCAATCTTGGAGCTCTGAGGGCTCAAAACATCTCAGAGCTCTATAGGCTATCCAAACATGGCCGCGACATCTTTTATAACACACAAAATTCTCCTTCCGGTTTCTCTTAAAAGGAAAAAGCCTAAATCAAAGTATTCCAATTGATCCTCTCATTCAGTCCCATGGGGGAGAGGATATTCAGCCAAAAAATCCAGAATTGACCTCAATAATTAAGATGAGCTTCCCGATCTCCCCCTCAGGCAGATAACGGAACATGTTGGAGCATTCTCCTTCGTAACTCCTCTAAGGTATGTTTAGATTCCAAACAATGTGCTACCAATGGAGCTGACTTTGTTTCTGTCCTAAGCTGGGATTTATGTTCTCATAAACAAACTGAGAATCACAGGTGGTAAAATCTTTAGATTTAATTGCTCTCTTAGAAACAGGATCCTGCCAGTAATCACCTGTAATACAACCTGTACAAAATTCACAGGATCCACAGGGATAGTGCCCTACTGATTCTTGATCCTGATGTTCATTGCCCCATGTCATAGAAGGACTTACCATATTAGCGATATTCAGACTTCTCTTATAAGCGACAATAGGATGTTCAATGAAACGAGTATGAAGTTGTAAAACGGCCCTATGCTTATGAATAATAGAAGCAACTTTTGGAGCTTGAGTCGAAAAAGACAAAGGGCAAACTAGCAAATCTTCAGAAGTACCTTTAACCCTTGAGCATTCTTATACTTCTTGTCCATACTTCTGGAACACACTACCTGCCGAACTAAGAGCAATCAAAGATCTCTCTGCATTCCGCAAAGAACTCAAAACACACCTCTTTAAACAGCATTTTGGAAATACATTGGAATCCCCCAATACCGACCCAACATAATACCACAGCTAAAGCATCTAGCATATGCGCTGTGATCAGCGCAGGACCATGCAATACATGAACACGAAAGCAAAATACTTTCTACACACACATGTAGAAGGCCCAAGCATACTCTCATTGTAAATGGCTCACAATCAGACTATAAGTATAGTCCTGAATTTTCTGTTCATTGTACATAGTAAACAACTGGACTAGGTTAAGTCCCAAGTTTATTGTTCATTGTACATAGTTATCGAAACTGTTACATGTAATTGAACTTGTTTTTATTTATTCTAAATCACATTTGATCTCCGGAAAAAGCGGTATATAGATGCTAATAAATAAAATAAAAATAAATAAATACATATAATAAAAGGTTCCAATGGGCATGCAGGCCTCGTAAAAAAGCTTTTTCAATAACAGATTTCAGATATCCACGTTCACAGTATTTTCTACATAGTAGACGAGATTCTTTCAAATAATCTGATTTTCCTAAACATAACCGTCGAAGACACAAAAACTAGCTTATGGGGAGACCATCTTTTAGTTTCCGAGAGTGATGACTGGAAAAGCTCAAAAGGCTATTATGAGCAACAGCATTTGTATACAAACTTGTATGGAACCCCGTACCTTCACAGAAAATCATAACTTCTTCACTGTATATCTATCACTCTCAATAATTCATTGTCTTTTTGTTTATTTCACCGCCTTGATTGTATGATAAGGCGGTATATAAATACAATTAAATAAATAAATAAATAAATAATATCCAAAAACAGCAATTGATAGTATGAAAGACACTTTCAAATTGAAGATTACTTTTTCAAGTATTTAACCAATTAGCAAAGGCAGCTAAAGATTGTAAACTTTCTTGCCAAATACAAAGAACATCATCCAAATATCTCTTCCATAGTAATATATTATTCATCCAGCTTGAGGCATATAAAAATTGTGATTCAAACTGGGCCATTTAAGGTTTGTTATTGTTCGGGCAAATGACACACCCATTACCATATTTTTGAAAATAAAACACATTGTTAAAGCAGAAGAAATTACTCTTCAATGACATTTGAAATAACTCCATTACATATGATTTAGGCAAACGATTTGGTAAAACCTCATGCCAAACCAATTCTTCCAAAATCCGGAGAGCTTCATCTTGAGGAATGTTTGTAAATAAAGCTTTTACATCAAAAGATGCCAAACAAATTTCACCTACAACTAGTTCTTGTAGGAGACACAATATGTGAGTTATATCCTTAACAAATGAAGGAATCTGACAGGTCAATGGGACCAATATCTACAAATATTGATAAAGGTTAGGACGACCAGGAGGTGCTTGTAAATTTTTATGAACTTTCAGAACTGTATAAAAAATAGGAATATGCGGTGTTTGATTAATCAGAAACTGCATCTCCTTTTGTGTTAATAATGAGACATATAGCCTCTTGTAACCAGATCTTTCACTTGATACATAAGTTCCCTAGAGGGATCCTCCAACAGCTGCTAATAATATCATTAATCCTGGAGTTGAGATAAAATCTCTGAATCATAAGCTTGTTTTGTTTGAACAATTATTGATCTACCTTTATCCGAACAGCGTATAACTATGTCCTCATTGTTATGAAGAGTAAATAAAGCCTGTTGGAGCAATATTTACAGCAATTTATATGCACACTAAATAATCATCTCCTGGCAATGTCCCAGTTTTTATACTATTTACTAATATTTCCTTTTTTAATTGGTCTTGTTTGATTTTTTTTATGTGTCAAAGCCATTTCACTAGCCATTTTTTTAGGAGATAGTAAACATTAAGTGGTTGAATTGCAAGGGTACCGATAATGTTGACCACAACTGTAGTCATTAAGAATGTGTTTCATATACTTTTTAATCTGAAGTGACAAGAAAAAAAATCTATTTCAGGTTTTTTTCTGTATCATCGATACTGTGAAGAATACTGAGCACTACCATGCAATAGGATGCACTATTTAAGCAATACTAAGTTTAAATAAATAACTATTAGTGCACATTATTGTTTATATTGATCCAAGAAACGTAAAACTGAAAAACCTAAATAAAATGAAAAATCACATAAATGACATAGGAAACTAAATAAAATGAAAATGTTTGGCCTGCACACTCCTGATAATCGCATAGGTATGCAAACAAGTTTTGGAAGGAAAATTCTCTCTTAATGTTCCCTTGCACAATCCACTGGTGAGCCACTTTCCCTGCATGCTGTGCATGAGGGGTAAAGAGCATTTATTTATTTAACAGGTTTTGTATACTGCTTTATCATGTTTGTCAAAGTGGTTTACATTGTAATTTAAACTTGGTAATGTACATTAAACAGGGATATTGATAACTTGGATTTTTCTGAGGCAATGGAGAATTAAGGGACATGTCCAAGGAGTGCTAGTGGGAAATGAACCAGAGTCTCTTGGCTCTAAAGCCAGTGCTCTAACCACTAGGCTACTCTTCACTTGCATGTGAGCATTTCCAAATTAATTCTCAATGCATATCTTCCAGCCCAACAAGGCTCTGCTCCTTCCTCGTGCAGAAGGGGAAAGGACATTTTGAAAGGATTTTCACCCACACAGGTAAAAGATCTGTTCATCTTCAGAAATACCTTTCAAAATTTGCCCCATGTGGACCAATTTTCAAAAGAAAATAAAACAAATTAAACTAAAATGGACAATATTCCAGTCTCACAAAGATGGAATAACTAAAATCGATGGTCACTTTTTGATTGCATCTGAATCTCTCATTAATCTTAATTCAATGGGGCCTGCGATGGAGAGAATGGCACTTTGGAATTGATGGTAGAGAAGGAAATTGGGCATGTTACAAACATAAGGCATGTCTAGGTCTGTATATCTCCAAAAACTTAAGTCAACTAATAAGACACATCATTCTGACATGCCTTAAATTTGACTTGAAATACTACTGGAAGCCAGTACAAAGAAATTAAATGTTAAATATTCTTTATAATGTTAACATGTTCCATGTAATGTTCTGTTCTGCTCTATGTAAACCATTTTGAACATTGGAAATGCGGTATATAAACTTCTCAAATAAATAACATAAATACATAAATTAATTGTGGAGTGAAGTTCATAGTGAGATAAACCAGCTAACTATATAGCAGCAGAGTTAAGAACCACTTGGAACACATTAGTTGTTTCCTACAGAAGGCCCAAAAATAATATTTCAATAATCAAGCTTTGATAAGATCAAGCTTGTTAAAAGTGATGAAGCCTTCTCAAAAGTCATAATCTATATTTCCTGATTTATCTCGGGACACCCAGAAGAGGCGTAAGGAGTTTTTGGCTTTGCGCCAGAGAACCATCGCCCTGGGTGCCCAATTTAAATTGTGGTATCCTTGTAAGTGTGATGTGTTATTTCAGACTAAACATTTTCTGTTTTTTGAGTCTAAACAACTGATTGAATTTCTTCAGGCGAGGGAGGCAGCGGTGGAAGGGTAGCTTCTCTACTGGCAGCCATTATGTCATCATGCTCATATGATAGTGGGGATTTCTCTCTTTTTCCTTATCTACTTTTCCTACCTTGGAACCGTATCTTTGGGGTCTATCTTTGGGATGGAAATGTATTATTGAAATATTTGTGGTTTTGAACCTTTTTTGTGTCTGAAATGTAATCCATTTTTTCCTTTGCCTTTTTTCAATTGTATTGGAAATGTCAAATATAAAATTAAAAAAAAAAAAAAGTCATAATCTAAAAAATGAAGACTTAACCATTGTTCTGAAATATGGCTTCATGGATAGTTGAATCCAGAATTATACGAAAGCAACAAATCTGCTCTGAGAAAGAAATGGTTATATCCTCAAAAAACATATCTGAAGATCTATCAGAATCTCTTGAATATGAGAACATGATAATATTGTGTTTTTTAAAGTTGAGGACAATCTATTAGTCTTCGTTCACATAGAAAATTAGGCTAAACAGTGCTGAAATTATTCAATGCATCAGTTACGTGATAATCAAAGAAAAAGAAGAACTGAGTGTCATTGGCATATAGCCGCTATTGTACTCCTAAGTCCTGAGAAATTTGGCAAATTGGAAAAAGATATATACTGTATTATGCAAAAGTGTGGAGAAGGCTAACTTTTGAGGTAATCCTGCTTTGATAAGCCAATAGATGACACTGAATCCCCAGTCATACTTATTGAGTGCGGTCATTTAAATAAGAGGAGAATCACTTTAACACAATACCTATAATACCACACAATTCCAATCAGTTTAATAGAATGGCATGACTAATGGTGTTTAAGGCTAATGAAATTTCTAATAAAACCATAAAGTCCTTGCCGAATCATGTCAGTACTAGAAAGTAATAGTGTTTCTGCACTATGTGCCTTCCTAAAACCAAATTAATAATTATCTAAGATACTGGCAGACTGCACAAAATCAGTAAATTGCATCAAGACTGTTCGCTCCATAACCTTAGCCAGCACCGGTGAATATGAAATTGGTCGGTAGTTAAGCAGTGACCGGACAGAGACTGCCTTGAATTGGGAAGGCGAGTGGGCACTGTTCAAGGAGAAATTTACGGTGGAACAAATATCGGAGCTAAATTCTCTGTCATTTGTCTGAAAAGCAAAGGAGAAGAGGGATCATATAATGAAGAAGATGGATTCAATGATCACTAATATTGGGGATGTTCCTCCTGCAGATCTCTTATGAAAATTAGTCATGGGTACAATGTACTTGCAAACTTTGCACCAGTTTTTTGTGCGAAAATAACATACAGATTTGAAAATACAATCTGCAGGCAATGTTTACTAAATGTTAGCATGCACTATCCATTGAAGCACCCATGTTATTCATATAAGCAGGTTAGCAGATAGTGAGCACTAAGGTTTAGTAAACACGGCTCTCCGTGCTAATTTCCTCCCCAACCTAAACACAAAACTGGGAATTGCTTAGTTTAGTTTAGTTCATTAAGTCTTACTTTACTGTCCTTCATGACAAACAGTGATTTACAATATAAAGGGCACATACCAAATTAAAATGATCAAAATAAAGCATGATGCCACCAAGTAGAAAGCAAAGGAAAGATTAGAAAAGAGTAGAGTAATCTGGTGCTCCAGAACTAAAGTGGCCATCTAGGGCACAGGAGTTACTGGTTAGGATCAATAGAATTAATGGGTGTCTTGAAAGATGGTCTCAAAGAAGTAGGTCTTTAAACCACACTTGAAACTGATGTAATTAGATTAAACTCTTAAGTACTGTGGAAGACTATTCCAGAGACTAAGTAGAAAAAAAAGCAGGATGATGTGTTGATTCAAATCGTGCCAAGGTTGATGGTGGAATACTTAAGCAATTACTGGACTGCGAACAAAGAGAATGCCATGGGGAATATGGGACTAAAAAGTTAGCAAAGTCTTCTGGGACCCCTTGGTAAAGAGCTCTATGATTAGAATCAATGTTTTGAATCTAATATAAAATGATAAGGGGAGCCAATGCTGATCTATTAACAGAGGCTTGGTGCAATAGTTTTACAGCAGTATTCTGCAATATCTGTTCAAGTAAATAAAAAAAAATCCATGCAGAATTAATGGAGATTATTCTCCAGAGCAAGAACACACATTTGTCCACATGCATATTTGACTCCCTCAAAATTACTCTGGTCAGGATCCTCTTGGAGTCAGACTTGTCCTGGAAATTTCGTGCAGATAAGACACAAACACAAAGGTTTTGGGTGGGGCGAGGAGGGACATGAATCTGATCGCATGGACACACAGACGGCATACTTTCTCACCTGTAACAGGTGATCTCCGGGAACAGCAGGAATTTAGTCTTCACATATGGGTATCATCGGTACCGACGGAGCCTGCGCAGGAACGCTCCCCAGCATCCAATAGGAAAGCTTTTGGGAGCACCCCACAGCGCCTGCATGCTGCCTTCCCACCTTTCCCAACTGTCCCTCTCCAGTTGAGTTTAAAGCTGAGACAAAGAGAGAGGGAAAGAGAGAAAGAGAGAGAGATAGAGAGATACAACTCCTAGGGGATGTGGGTGGGTTGTGAAGACTAAATTCCTGCTGTTCCCGGAGATCACATGTTACAGGTGAATAACTATGCTATCTCCAGGAACAAGCAGGAATGTAGTCTTCACATATGGGGACTCCCTAGCTGCAGATGCCAGGGAGAGACCCCAGAAGTTGTGTTCCCTTGTGAAAGGGCTCCACTTCCCCCCATGGATCTCTGGCATCCTACCAGGGATGGTGGGTAGGAGTTGATTAAGTATGGAACAGGTGTTGAAGAACAGCCTGACCAAACAAGGCATCCCGGCGGGAGTCCTTGTCTAAGCAGTAACGGGGCTGTGAAGGTATGAACCGAAGCCTAAGTAGCTGCTCGACAGATGTCGTCGATAGACACAGAGTGAAGATGAATCATAGAGGCTGCCACGGCTCTCACATTGTGAGCTGTGACATGGCCTTCAAAAGGAAGGTTCTTACTCTCATAGGCAAAAAAAATATACTGTGCAATCCAGCTGGACAGTATTCTTTTGGAGACTGGAAGTCCCAAATGACTAGGATCAAAAGAAACAAAGAGTTGAGAGGGCTTTCTATGTTGCTGTGCCTTTGCAAGTAAAAGGCCAAAGCCCTTTTACAGTCCAAAGTATGAAGATTCATTTCTGCATTTGAGGCATGAGGTCTTGGGAAGAATACACGAAGGTAAACTGCTTGGTTTAAATGAAAAGGTGACACCACCTTTGGCATAAAGTGTGGATGAGTCCTAAGGACTACCTTATTATGATGGAACCCTGTATAAGGAGGATCAGCCATCAACGCTTGCAATTCACTGATGTGACATGCTGACGTGATTGCAATAAGAAAGATGACCTTCCAGGAAAGGAATTTCAAAGAGGTAGTAGCTAATGGTTCATGAGCTGCCCAAGAACCAGATTTAAGTCCCATGCCACCGGTGGTGACTTAATGGGAGGCTTAGTTAAAAGAAGGCCTCTCATAAATCTCGCTATGAGAGGATGAGAGGAAATGCACTCTCACTGAAATGAAGGAGATACTCAAGTGATGATTCCAGAGGTATCTCAAGAGGGTTAAGACCCTTCTGCGAGCACCATAATGTAAACCTTTTCCACTTGAATGCATAAGAGCATCTTGTGGAAGGCTTCCTGGAAGCATAAAGAATATCCTTTACCTGATGAGAAAGGTTAAGACCGTGAAGTTCTAGGCTTTCAGCAACCAGGCCCTCAGATGCAGAGACTGGGGATTGGGATGCCACAGCATCCCGTCCTCCTGAGAAAGGAGATTTGGAGCAGATCCTAACTCCAGAGGTGGAGCTTGAGAGAGATGTACGAGCAGAGGGTACCACATTTGCCGTGGCCAATGTGGAGCTATGAGAATCATATGACCTCTGTCTCTCTGAAGCTTGAACAGGGTTTTGGGAATTAGGGGAATGGGTGGAAAGGCATACAGGAAGTCCTGGCCCCAACGGAGGAGGAAAGCATCCCTGGCCTGACAACCCTGAGCCGGAATTCTGGAACAGAACCGGGGAAGTTTGGCATTCAGCGGACTTGCAAAGAGGTCTATGTCTGGGGTTCCCCAAATTTGAAAAATTTTGGCCACCTGGTCTGCATGGAGAGACCATTCGTGTGGAAGCAGAACTTGACTGAGTCTGTCTGGCCAAGAGTTTTGAATGCCTGGAAGATACACCGCAAGGAGATGAATCTGATGCTCTGTGGTGAGGGCCCTTAGTTGCAAAGCTTCGTTGCATAGCGACAGACAGCCTGTTCCACCCTGCTTTTTCACATAGAACATGGCTACTTGATTGTCCGTTTGAACTAGGACTGTCTTGTAGCTGAGCTGGGTGTGGAATACTCGAAAAGCAAGGAAGATTGCTCAGAGTTCCAGGAGACTGATGTGTAGATAGGCCTCCTGTGGAGTCCAGGTACCCTGGGTAGAGAGGTCTTGCAGGTGGGCTCCCCAACCCACCTGTGAGGCATCTGTTGTTAGAGTGGCTTGGGGTGGGGGTTGCTGAAAAAGGAGACCCCACCAAAAGGTTTTGGGGTGACTGCCACCGTTGGAGGGACAAAATAAGGCAATCTGAGTTTGCTATTTTGTCTGACAGGCAACCTGATGCCTGAGTCCACTGAATGGATAAAGTTCACTGGGCTGCCCTCATATGAAGGCGAGCATAAGGAACCACATGCACGGTGGATGCCATGTGGCCTAGCAACTGTAACATTTCCCGAGCAGTGAGGTGAGGTTTTAGCACTGCTTGGGAAGCTAACTCCACAATGCAAAGGCAGCGGGGCTGTGGAAGGTAGGCCCTTGTCTGTCTGGTATCCAGCAGAGCTCCTATAAACTCCAGGGACTGAGTGGGAGCCAGGTTGGATTTTGGGAAGTTTACGACAAGTCCCAAATACTGAAGGATGCGCATTGTACGAGAGAGAGCAACCCTAGCCTCTGACTCTGAAGGGGATCGAATGAGCCAGTCGTCTAAGTAAGGGAAGACAAATATTCCTAGGGTACGGAGAAATGCTGCCACCACAGCCATGCATTTTGTGAACACCCTTGGTGCAGAGGCCAGGCCAAAAGGAAGAACCCTGTATACGTAGTGCTTCCTTTGAAACAGAAAGTGAAGGAACCTTTGATGAGTTGGATGGATGAGAACATGAGTGTACGCATCCTTGAGATCTAGGGAACAAAGCCAATCCTGACTCTGAAGGTATGGCAGCAGAGTTCTTAGAGATATCATTTTGAACTTCTCTTTGAACAGGGATTTGTTCAGTTCTCTGAGGTCTAAAATGGGTCTGTGTCCTCCTGTTTTCTTTGGAATAAGGAAATAGGGGGAGTAAAACCCTGTACCCCATTGGGGAATGGGTACATCTTCTATTGCCTCTTGGGCAAGAAGCACAGTGACCTCTTGACCTAACTGGTCATTGAGAGAGGTCTGAGAATTGAACTGTCTTACCATCGTAGGAGGGGGCATGCTGAGGAAATGAAGCTTGTACCCCTCTCTTACAATAGACAGAGTCAAATTTTCTGCTGTTATCTGACCCTATCTGGGGGCAAAATGACATAACCTTCCTGGTATGGTGGAGGGTTCTGGACTGTTCAGGGCCAGGAAGGCAAAGTTCTCTAGATAGGAGTCAAAGCCCCTCTGCAGGCTGAGTCTGCTGAGCCGGTTGAGGCTTAGCTGCTTTTGTCTTTCGTTGTCTAGGTTGTTGCTGCTGTCCCTTTTAGGCAGACTGACCTAAACGATGCCCCTGTTGGGTATAGGAGGGATAAAACTTCTTCTTCTTACTGAAGAATGGTTTCTTAGAGGATTTTTTCCTCGCAGGATCAGCTGTAGATTTAGACAATCTATCCAAAGTGATATTGTCAGCATCTATCTCATTAGCTTTTTCCTGCCAATTCTTGACAAAGAGATTCTCTCCTGTGCAAGGAATATTCCCTAGTTTATCCTGTACCCAAATTTCCAAGTCAGATGCCTGGAGCCAGGCAATCCTACATGCACCTATGGCAATGACAGAGGTTCTGCTTATGCACTCAAAGCAGTCAAAAGCTGCACAATTCACAAACTTGGAAACATCTTGAGCATGTTTGACAAGGGTGAGATAATCTTGCCTCTTATCAGGAAGGAGAGGGCTCATAAGCTCTAAATCTCCTGTGACTTCCTTAAGGAACATTCCCATATATAAGATATAGGAACTGATCCTAGCAGAAAGCATGGAAGCCTGGAAGGTTTGACATCCAAAGGCGTCAAGAGTCCTACACTCACGTCCTGGAGGATTAGATGCATGCCTTTTTGAACTCTTTATCCTTCTCATTGCTGACTCCACCACCATGGAATGGTGTGGTAATTGAGTCTTCTGAAACCCAGGACAGGGAGGAACTCGATACCTGGTATTGAGTCTTCAAGCGTGAGGAGATGTGGTTAGAGGTGTTTCCCACATCCTTAACATGAGATCATGCAAGATCTCATGAATAGGTAAGGTAGCTGTCTCCTTGGGAGCTTTAGGGTATTGCAGGATTTCTAATTCCTTTGCACTAGGCTCTTTTTCAGGAGCCACTGTGATGGAAAGACCTCAAGCCACATCTCATATAAATTCCTGAAAGGACATATCCTCTGGTGGAGACATCCTATGCTGAGGAGAAGAGGAATCCTCAGGAAGAAGTACTCTGGTATCGGCAGAGCTTTCAGAGCCTTCAGACTCATCCGAGGATTCGAAGTTTCTCCGATCCGGGTGATCATGCAAGGCACAGTACCGGTACTGATCGAAGTCGGCATCGAAGTGGTCCGGTACCGACCTGTCGATACCAGATGGATACACATGACTCGGTCCCGGTAGAATACCTGCTGATGTCGATGCAGTCTGTGCCGACACCGGAGTCAGTGCCGGTACCGGTTGAATTGTCTGAAGCGGTTTCAAGGGCATCGAGGCCGTGAGAAGAGCCGCCAGACTGCGTTCAATAGCCAAGAATCTCTGGTCTATCGATGCTGCCGATGCTTGGATATCGGTACTGGAAGAAGCGGCCTGTACCCCAGAGCATGGCACCAGTAGTTCTGCCGAGGTTGAAGCCTCGAGAACATCCTGGTGCCCTGTTAGTGCTTTGGAAGCTGAAACCTCCCGCCGGGGCAATTTTGCCGGTGAAAGTCCCTCAAGGGCAACGCCAGAGGCATCTCGCTGTCTAGAAGGAGATCTACCCTTTGAGGACCGGCTAGATTTATGTTTAGTTACCTGAGATCCATGGGAGGAAGACGGAGCCCTGGACGACGTTGATGCCACGGAGGCTGCATCGGAGGGAAAAAGGGTGCTAAGCTTAGCAGCTCAGTTCTGCTGGCCCCTTTTTGACATCATCCCACAGGCAACACACTCTGAAATAGAGTGGTCAGGACCTAAACATTTGAGGCGCCACTCATGGGTGTTGGTGACGGAGATGGTACCATCACACTTAGAACACTTTTTAAAACCCGAAGCGGGTTTTTCCATTCTGAAGGAAAAGTTGGGCCTAGTGCCCAAAATGGCGCGTGGCACCTGAGAGAAAATTACTGGAAAGACTCCAGAAGAAAGGGTTTTTTCATTTTTTCTTTTTTTTTTAAGAAAAGAAAGAAGAACCACCGGCGGTACCAGTGTAGCATCGAGGGAAGGCAGACGCGACCACAAAAAAGAATAATAAAAGGGATATTTTTCTCCGGTGACAGGATGTGCGACCTGTCGGCTCCACAGAAAACGAAGAACTGGAGAGGGACATTTGGGAAAGGCGGGAAGGCAGCACGCAGGCACTGTGGGATGCTCCCAAAAGCTTTCCTATTGGACGCTGGGGAGTGTTCCCACGCAGGCTCCGTCGATACCGACGATACCCATATGTGAAGACTACATTCCTGCTTGTTCCTGGAGATATTGTTATTTCATATGCTACATTTCCTCCTTCAGAAAGAATGCTAACAAGATTTTTACAAGGCAAACATTGAGAGAAAGGAAAAATAAACTTGGTTCTCTTGGAAATTCCATGGGGTTTTAATGAAAACCTAGAAGCCTTAAAACATGAGTTTCCTTTATCTTGAGAAACTTTTATATTGGCTATATGTTCTCCAGTAAAGACTTGATGACAAGAGCTTGTTGATCGGACTAGTATGTACCATGCTACAGCGCACTTGGAGTTCTCAGAAAAAAGAGGGTTACCTGGGTTCCATTATCCATTTCATAATTAAGTAACACGATATGGCAAACTGTGCTTCAGGAACACTGTCAGACTCCAATTATTGTGTTATAAGCCTCAGTGCAGATTGACTTCCAACCATTCACAATATCCACCACAACAACCTGCCCTGAAGTAATTTACTGCCTTAATGAAATGGATTTCTGAAACAGTGTTAAGAGACAAATAAATTCAGAACAGAGCTACAGAATTCATTGTTCCCAGAAACCAATGCCAGCACATTTTTCTAATGCACTACAAATCCACATTTCTTGATCAACTGCATTGCATTATAAGTGACCAGGTAGAGGAGAAGCGACTCAAAGTCCTATTTGAATAAGGTCCTAATTTACTTGTAATCAAAGCAGGATTCTCATGGAAGCATGTGAATAATCTTTCTATATAAACACTGGCTCATTTTCTAAAATTGTTACTTGTACATATATGATGATTTACACTTGCAAAGCCAAATTATACATATGAAGGGCACCTTAGGTGTCTATTAAATTTTGACATTACCTTATCACATTCTTTTTGCCCCCTCCCCACAATATCTTGCCTCCCTTATCTCACCCTATGCTCTCTTTGTTCCTCCCAAGCTTCTTTGCTGTCTCTTCCCCCTCCCTCTGCCTGGAGGTATTCCAACACCACTCTTTTGCCTACCTGGGTCCCCACCTTTGCAATTCTCTTCCCTCACCTCTCTGTCAGGGCCCTTCTTTCTCATCCTTCAAGAAAAACCTAAAAATTTGACTCTTTCAGATCAGCTTCCCTCAGTCCCCTTGAGCTGATGCGATTCTTCCAGCGTTTCCACTTTTGATTCCCCCTATCCTCTATCCCTCTCCCTCGCTTCGACTCCTTCCCTCCCCCTGCTATTTTTACCAGGCTGCAGTTCAGTTAACTGAATCTGTTGAGGATGAAGGAAGGGGCTATGCAGAAATGCTAAATCTCATTCATTAGGAGTATGTCACACTCATTTGACATCTATCTCACTCTCACGTTTACATCCTTTGAGCGCCTTCTCTCACTCCTCAGAGCTTCAGTGCCAGTGTGCTGATCCTGATCACTGCTTTTATAAGAAGCAAGCTTAAGAGAAGTCAAGAAACCCTAACAGTAGGAAGAAATCTAAGCCTACCTTCCCATGTATGCCTCTCTCTGCACCATTCTTTTCCCTGTATCTAGAAGTATATGTGCTCTGAAATTTAAATGCACATTTGTAGCCAGTGAATGGAGAGCAACTTTCAGCCCAAAGAATTTACCCATATTGCCTTCACTTTGTTCCAAAGAAAAGCAAGTATCAATTTATGCTGCTTTTTATCATTTACAAAGCAATACTATCCTTACAGGTGGATCTTTCTGAAAAATCCCATCCGAATATCCCACTCTTTGGCCTGAAATTTAATGTGGACAAGTGCAAATTTATGTACCTAGGAAAGAACAACCCAAACTATGGTTACATGATGCAAGGTTCCACATTAGGAACTACCACCCAGGAAAAAGATTTAGGCGTCATCGTGGACAATATTTTGCAACCCTCCACTCAATGTGAAGCGGCGGCCAAGAGAGCAAATAGAATGCTAGGTATCATAAGAAAAGGAATGGAGAATAAACAAAGCATATTATAATGCCTCTGTATTGTTTTATGGTGCGACCGCACCTTGAATATTGTATGCAGTTCTGGTCACCATATCTTAAAAAGGATATAGCAGGATTAGAAAAGGTACAGAGAAGAGCCACCAAAATGGTAAAGGAGATGGAAGAATACACCTATGAGGCGAGGCTAAAAAGGTTAGTGATCTTCAACCTGGAAAAGAGACGGCTGAGGGGAGATATGATAGAAGTCTATAAATTAATGAATGGAGTGGAACGGGTAAATGTAGATCGACTACTTACACCATCAAAATATGGAAAGACTAGGGGGCATGCAATGAAGCTACAGGTAACCTATTTAAAACATAGAAACATGATGACAGAAAAAGACCACATGGCCTATCTAGTCTGTCCTTCCATATCAACAACTACAACAGTCCACTTTTTACCTTTAGAGATCCTCTGTGTTGGTCCCATGCTTTTTTGAATTCAGTTACTGTCCTCATCTCTACCACCTCCACTGGGAGACTATTCCACGGATCCACTACTCTTTCCATAAAGAAATATTTCCGCATATCACTCCTGAATCTATTTCCCTTCACCCTTATCCCATGTCCCCTCGTAGCAGAACTTGCTTTCAATTGAAAGAGGCTCTCTCCCTGAACATTTATGCCATGGAGGTATTTAAACATCTCAATCATATCACCTCTTAAGACTAATAAGAGAAAATATTTTTTCACTCAACGCGTAATCAAACTCTGGAATTTGTTACCGGAGGATGTAGTAAAGGCTGTTAGTGCATCTGGGTTTAAAAAAGGTTTGGACAAGTTCCTGGAAGAAAGGTCCATAAACCATTATTAAGAAGGGACCCAGGATATCAATGCTTGACCCAGTACAAGCATTGTGGACCCTGTGTCTTTTGGGGAGACTGCTAGGTACTTATGACCTAGATTGGCCACTGTTAGAAACAGGATACTGGGCTTGATGGTCCTTGGTCTGACCCAGTATGGCATATCTTATATTCTTATGTTCTTAAATTTCATCAACTGTGGGAATCGTATGATATGGCAGAAAGATGAAAGCTCACCTACTGTATATTATCAAACATAGGGATGCTTAGAATGCCTGAGACTGCATGCCATGCAGCATCAGAAGTGTTGCATTCAGTAGTCCTCCTCTCTCATTGGGGCTTGTTCCCTGACATTTCCTGCTGGCTTCTTTCCAAAGATACTCTCAATCTATGCCCTAATTTATCCACTGACATCATTCATTTTTCTTCAAAATCCATTGAGATTGTGATTTGTCCTTTTTGCCTAGGTTCAGAGACTGAATGGACTGCTACCCTGTTCACAGAATCTGTGCTAATAGGGCAGGTTTAGGTTTGGTTCCTTCTCTTCTCCCAGTGATGCACATGTAATTGAATGCCAATTTTAATGCAAAGGTTAATGTACGCAGCTATCTATGCTGGCAGTTCCCTCTAAGGGGGGCATGTTTACTAAACTGCGGTAATGTTACAGACCACGCGTTATGTAACGTTAAGGCTCGTTAGGTAACGTTAATGCGCAGTATGTAACGTTAACGCGCGTTAACGTTACCTAACGATCGTTAACGTTCCTGGTCACGGTAAACACTACAGAGGGTGGAGAGGGCGGCGAGAAGGGGTCAATGGGTGGGTAGTGGGCGGGGAGAGGCTCCCTGCACACTAACGCGCTGAACTGAAGAGCTGAATCCTACCGCGAATGAAAACCTGCCATTAGATGCACATTTGCAGGAGAGAGAAACCATTTCAGTGTCAGCAATGTACAGCATAGGCAGGGAGCCCAAAAAACTTGATAGTAGTGCTCCATTTTCAGCACCAGCATAGTGCCCAAGTATGAAAGGCCACTATAGCGATGGTGCAAATGGTGCATAGGGGGCTGCAGGTGGGACATGTAGCGAGGTCAGCAGGGGAACAGGGTGGACTAGGCGGGCGCCTAGGAACATAGAAACCTGAAATCAGCATGACAGCAGCTGACAAAGGCCAAACACAATCCACCTACATCTACCAGGGCACTGACCTGACATCCCCCCAGCCAACCCTCCCCCAAGCGGAAGGGACAGACTATTGGTAGGCGGTGATGGGGGGGGATGTGAGGATGCTCATTTATGCCCCATGCCCCAGACCCCGCTCACTAGGCGACCACCTACCCACACAGTGGATGGCCTGGGGCTGCGCACTACCAGCACTGACAGCATATGGCCATGTCAATGGCAGGGGGGATGCCCATGCTGGAGGGGGCAGTGGCACCTGCCTGCAGTGGACCTAGGCCATGCCCTGTACCAGTACGTGGTGTGCAGTGCAACATAAAAGGTCTGGCTGAGGAAAAGTACAGGTAGCCCCAAGGACTACCATGCATCTGTGGCAGCAGTGTGGTGCAGTACACCCAGCCAGTATGTCCAGAAGCAGAGGGTCACAGGTTCAAGCCCCAGCTGTGGTTCTTGCAGAGCATGTCCCTATGTCTTACCCTACAATGTAGATACAACAGCAACATGTGCAAAGTCCAAAGCAGCGGCGAACAGGAGTACAAACACCCACTCACACAGGCTCCACAATCCAAATATGCATGGAGAGTCAGGCTGTTGGCCCCAGCATTGAGCTGCAGTTATCACCAGGGGACTACTACTACCTCCTGCACAGTTTAGTAATGTCGGCACTGTGATCAGGACCAGTGTAGCGGGCAGGGTCGCCAACCACCCCTAACTTTGCACAATGCTGCAATAGGAGTGTGTGTGTGTACGTCTGTCCAATGTTTTGTGGCTTCCCACACCTCACCGGGCCCACAATGTTCCACTGTTACCAGCGTTAGCCTACATATGTGCATAATGAGGAGCAAGGTGTTGTGGGTATGGCCCGGTATTAGCCTACTGGTTAATACAATGCTCTTCTTGGCAGTGTTCATGGGTTCAATTCCTCATTGTTCCCTCCTCTCATGCCTGTCCTACTCAAATAGTGTGCATGCCTGTAACATTCATATTTTTGCAGATTTGTGCTGCCAGCCCATAATACCCTCGCCACAATTGGCAACATTCCCTCGGTCCGTCTATCTGCATGTGCCAGCTTGGTAGAGACCTGTCTGCCTGTGCGGACTGTCACCCCATGTCCTGCACTGCTACCCTTTCCTGCATTGCGCCTCTTCATGCTTGCCTCGCCTGTGCCTGATCTGCATGGCACTACCACTCCTCTGTCTACCCATCATTGTAACTATCCTGCCACCTCCGCCTCCACTGGGGGACACGTATTCCCATCGTCTGCCACCAACTGTCTTTCCAGTACTTTACATTACCAACCCAGGGTGCCCAATATGGCGTTTAGCCTAAGGAGCCCTACTGTATAGGGCACCTTACAAATGCCTTACGAGGCACCTTATACGGCATCTTACAAGGCGCCTTGTAATGTGCCTTGTAAAGTGCCTTGTAAGGTGCCTTCTGAGGCGCCTTGTAGCGTACGTTAGTTTGTAACATGCGTTAGCTGATACGGCTTGCTGTAACGATGCACCGCCCATGCCTTTATATGGGCATCTGCACCTTTACCGTGGAACCTAACACGAATGACATTACCGCAGTTTAGTAAATATACCCCTAAGTCAATTTGTCCTTGTTGCCATTGTTTAATTAGAGGTGGAACTAGTCACACTAGGCAAGCTCTTTCCAAATAGCATCAATGGTCCACTAACAGAACTGAGCAACACCCATGGCAACATGAGCTGACCTTTGTATTGATACTGCATAGTCTCTATGGTATGGATAGGGTGAGATTTATGGAACATGCCCAAGAAAGCCCATAGAAGACATCCCAATTGGCCGGAAGGGAGCTGTTTTGAGCTAGGACAGAGGCCCAATTCAAGCTTGACCTGTGAGTAAATCTGAGTATAAGTCCTATGGCATTAAGAGCTTGTGGAAATAACCCTGCATTTTGTCAGATTGCTTTGGTAGTGGCAGTACCCCAATTTTTCCAGTGGTGTTTAACAAGTATTTTTCAGCAATGTAAGTATATTCCTACAATTTCCTTGGATGCTTTAGGTTTTGCTGTCTGTACCATTGCAGTTAGGTCCCATGAGGACTTACCCTGGCAGCTTGTGTTTCAGCATCACATGGTGTCTCACCCTCTCTGTCTCAGCAGCATTTCCCACCTTCACTGGAAAACAGGAGCTCTCTGCCATTGCTCTCCTTCTTCTACATCCAAATACCATAATTACAGACCTAACCAGCATGAAATAGGACAGTTCATGACACCAAGCACAAGACACTATCTTACTCAGTTTTGCCAGTGAAAGTGCATACATTTAGGGGTATGTTTACTAAACGGCGCTAATGTCGCAGCTGCAACGTTATCGCGTGATATGTGATGTTATCACACGATAATGGCGCATTACTATGCGAGAACGTCACGTATCGCGCGATAATGTCTCTGGTGGCGTTAAAGTGCGCAGAGGGTGGAGTAAGGCTGTCCAGAGGGCGGAATAAGGCTCCCCAGGGGCGGAGATAAGGGGTCAATGGGCGGAGAGAGGCTCCATGCACACTAATGCCGTGAAATGAAGGTCTGAAAAGTAGCGCCAGTGAAAACCTCGCGCTAGAGGCACATTTGCAGGAGAGAGAAACAATTTCAGTCAGCAATGTACAGCAAAGGCAGGGAGACCAAGAAAAGTGATAGTAGTGATACATGTGCAGTAACAAAACATGCAAAAACCAGAGAGATAATGACTAGAACCAAAATAGAAATACAAAACACCGAGCTGGCCAATAGAAAAAACAATGATAAACTGTAAGCAACACGACCCATAACGAATAAAATGGAAGATTCATTTTGTGGGGGGAATCAGGATTGCCCCTTCCAAAAATGACATGTTCCAACATTGATAGTGGTGATGAGGGCTTGCTGTGGTGTATATTGGGCAGCTTGCGTATGTGGCGTTCACATGTGCAGCAACAGCAGAGTGGCCACGTAGGAAAGGGCACTATGTTGATGGTGTGAATGGGGTGCAGGGGCTGCAGGCGGCACATGCAGTGGGCCCGCTGGGGCACAGGGTGGACTAGGCAGATGCCTAGGTGACACATAGGAATGTTGAAACGGAAAACCAGCAAGACAGCAACTGACCAAGGGCAAACATGTCCACGAGTGTGTGTCCCACAGTGTCCCAGTGGACAGTACCCAGCAAGTACCCCAAAGGGCACATAACATTGGCAGGCGGTGCCGGGGGGGGGGAGCGTGGATGTCTAGGCAGGCACCTCTACCCCATAACACGCACCATAGGCAGCCGCCTACCGGCACACTGGATGGCCTGAGACTGCGCACCACCGGCACAAGGGCATGTCAGCATGGTGGCAGAGGGGTGCTGGTGGTGAAGGGGGCAGTGGCATCTACCCACAGCACACCAAGGCCAAGCCCTGTTTAGGTGGGTGCCATGCACTGCAAGAGACAAGGTCTGTCTGACGAACAGTAATGGTATCCCCAGGGAATGATCTGCCTCTGTGACAACAGTGTGGTGCAGTACACACAGCCAGTATATTCAGGGGCAGAAGGTCACAGGTTCAAGTCCCAGCTATGCCTCCTACAAACCATGTCCTTAAATTTTGCCCAGTACTAAACCATGGTAATAACGATGGAACCTTTATTGCAGATAAAATAAACATGCCATAAACACCTATATTTTACCCTACAGAGCACATACACCCATAAACATGTGCAATCCCTAGAGCAGAGTTTCCCAACTGCAGTCCTGGCATGCCAAACACCATTCAGGTATCATGCTGTCCCTAATAAATATGCCTGTGATGCATTTGTATGCACTGCCCCCATTGCATGCAAATGTACCTCATGCATATTCATTAGGGACAGCATGAAAACCTGAACCGTGTTTGGTCCACCCGGACTGGAGTTGGGAACCTCTGCCCTAGAGGAGTGGCACAAACACCCACACCCACAGGCTCCACTATCCAAAGCCTCATGGAGAGTCAGGCTGTGGGGTCCTACGCGGAGCATCAGCTACCTTTACTAGCACCTGCATACCTTAGCAATGCCGTCTTAAACTTGGAAACACGTTCCACATATATCAAAAGGTTGCTATGATTAATGTCAGATAACACATCCTAAGTTAAAAACAATTTGTTGACAGAAATTCATCATAGCAACCTTTCTGATATCTGTGGAGTGTGTTTCAGTTATTGTTTCTGACAGTGGTTACCACCCCGGGGATTGACCCTAACAGTATTGAGTACCATAGCAATTCCTGCACTGTGCGCAGGACAGGTGTGGTGGCCAGGGCTGCCAACGACCTCTATATTTGCACAATGCTGAAATAGGTGTGGGAGTGTGTGTATGTCTATCCATTGTTTTGTGGCTGCCTACACCTTACTGAGCCCTCAGTGCTTGCACTGTTTCCAGTGTTAGCCTGCCAATGTGCATAATGAGGAGCACGGTAATGTGGGTATGGCCCGGACAGGGTGGCCTGGGCAGGATGCATCTGCACAGGGCATAGGGCATGGCTGGGACATTGTAGTGCCTGACCACCACCTGCACGGACAGAGTGGCCACAGCATGTCATGCTGGGGGGGGGGTGGGGGTCACTCTCACCCTGACTGAGCAGTGACCATGGCATGGCTAGGTTCCCCCATAGTGCTATACAGTATTTTTCTCAAGTGATATCTATGAGTTCCCTTTTCGGGGGCCCAATCACTGACATACCTGCTTAGTGTGTGTGCTCACATCCCATTTTTGGGTGCACACAGTTCCTCCAGGAACATGATTTAGCTAGCAGACTGTCTGCAGTTAGCATGTATATGGCTGGAACACCTTGCAGGATGCAGTGGGTGGAGACTGACTGTGCCCTCTGCTGGTGAATGTCAGAGTGTGTTGGGGGGCAGCAGAGCTTTTCCAGGCCTACTGCCTGTCTGCCAGTGCCCTATGTGATGTGTACAGATCTGCACTGACTGCCCTGTAGGACTGGGGTTGATGGTCCCCTCTACTGCCACCATTGCAGAGATGAAGAATGTGGATCTGTTGGTGGGAGATGCTGTTCCCCCCACCCTGACCCACAGAGGGCGGGTTGGGTGGTGCTACATAATCTGCTTTTGGGTCCAACCACCACCTTTCTCTTATTACATGTGACCATGGCAACCACACAGGATATGCACTATTCTGTTTGCATCATAGTCCACAAGGGCTAGGCATGACTGGGAAATACAGATGGACACAGGTGTATTCTAGGTGTGTCTGCAAGGACTACCTATCACACACTGGCACTGATGGGGACCTGCAGCACAGCCTGCTTCAACCAAGACAGGTGCTGTGGACCTGGTGCTGGGTGTCCCACCTCACCCTCAGGGTGAGCACATGAATCGCACAATGTCACGGTCTGTAGCTTTTCTGTGCCAGTAACACACACGGTCAGTTCCCCCTACCTGGCCGGGGTGCTATAGAGGCACATACCCCATCTGGTGAACTGATGTAGGCTGCTGATCTGCACGTGCAGTGCATCATGGGTACGGGTGGGTTTGCCCTATCCTGGTAACCACAGCAGACAGTTTGTGTGGTGACCTGCAGTCTTTCTGTAGCCAGCCAGCAGTGTGTTAGTAGCTATAGAGATGTGGCCCACTGGTAATTTCAATGACTCTGGAGGCAGAGGTCATGGGTTTGGTCCCACA
Source organism: Ichthyophis bannanicus (assembly GCA_033557465.1). Lineage (NCBI taxonomy): Eukaryota > Metazoa > Chordata > Amphibia > Gymnophiona > Ichthyophiidae > Ichthyophis > Ichthyophis bannanicus. Next base: position 790,122,340 of record CM066031.1, on the reverse strand, counting down.
GTGGTGTTATTTAATAAGGCTGTCTGAGGCTTTTCCTTTTAATTTAAATCAGTGCTGCCAGCAAAAAGCACCCTCACAGTGCCGTAACCTTAAGGTGCCTCATAAGGCGCCCTATAGGGCACATTATAGGGCGCCTTGGCGGACAGGGCACTTTATAATATGCCCTATGGAGTGCTTTATAGGGCGCCTTATGCGGCACCTTAGGTTGTGGCACTGTGAGGGTGTTTTCGCTGGCAGCACTGATTTAAATTAAAAAAGGAAGTGCCTCAGACAGCACTGATTTAGATTAAAAGGAAATGCCTCAGACAGCCTTCTTACATACCACCACTGCAGGATCAAACCCATGACCTCTGCCTCCACAGTCATTGCAGTAACCAGTGGGCTACATCTTTATAGCAGCTGACACTGCGCTGGCATGAACTTAGGGTTAACGCACGTTAACGTGCCATGGTGCCCACTATCGCGCGATACAGATTCTTGCTACCTTGCCGACGGAACGCCCACTACTTATATGGCATTCTTCACATTATCGCTGCAACTAGCGCCGGTAACATTAAGACGGTTTAGTAAACATACCCCTTAGCAGTGCTATAGAAATGATAATAGTGGTAGTAGTAATAATAGTTATGATGCTAGATCTCAGATAGATAGAGACAGACACATTTTCCCATTACTATACTTTAAGTCATACAAGAACACTTAACTAGATGTAACGATATGTTTGCGTAAAAGCAAGAGTATAGCTTGTATGTGTGTGACATGGTTCTGCTACGCTGTCCTTTCTGCCTACCTTTGTGCCACTTGTAGCTGTAGGGCTTGATTCTCCATGGATAGAGCCATCGTCTGCCACTGTACGTAACCTTCAGGGGTGTACACAGAGCACTGGGGCCCTTTTACTAAAGATATGAATCTACCGCGTGATTAGCTGCCAAACTATCACTCTGCAAGTGCACCCTGTATGCACTAGCTGTCTGGCTGTGCCCACCAGCTCCTGGAAGTTAACGTGCAGATGCAGATACTAATGCACGATGCAATTACTGCGGGTACATCTAATGACATCCATGGAAGTACACTGATTGCTGTATTGACGGAAAGCATGATCAATTGCTCTCATTCTAGTAGTAATCTGCTCTCTAGACCCACATCCACCCCTAATCTACCCACTCTTTGTCTTAGCGTGTGATGGCCAAGTACCATGGGTTTTAGCAGCCAGTAGCAGCATGCCCTTGCACTCATGTGAAACAAAATTCCTTCCAAAGAATAGACACACAAAATCAGTGCTCTAGAAATGAAAGGGTTTTTAGTGTGGTGACCATTTCCCTGAGAAATCCAGTCCCTATGTTAATTGCTTTAGATATTGTTATTTGATCTGGTCAACTTGATAGAATATTACAAGGACTCCTTTGATTTTTTTTTCAAATTTCTTAGGATGAGTAAACAAGTTATTTCACCATTCTCCACATATCTTCTGACTTTAATTTTTTTTTATATTTCTTTGAAGGTCATATTTTATTGGCATGCAGTTTGTCTGTTGGAGATATTTTGCACTGTAAACCTGAATAAAATACTCTCATATACCTGCTGTTTGTTGTTTATAATTTCAGGAGTCTTCAAGTAAACAGCACAATACATTTAGCAGTTGAAGACCACTGCTATCTGTATGGGTAGTTTTTCTGCTCCCACTCTTCCGTGCTGAAAATCCCAAGCCAGGGAGCTTATGGGGTAGATTCTGGACAGCATTTAGCAGGGATGGACATCCATCCCCGGTGGCGATTCCACCCACCAAGCTCCCCACATGTACAGCAGAGATGTGTAGAGAGCTCTGTACAAGGGTGGAAAGGGGCAGACCGAGGGAGGCGCAAGGCTGGACTGGAGGCCTGACGCCTACCCCGGACATACAGGGCTGATTCTGGGATCAGCCCTGTACATACGGGGTTGGCTATTTAAACTGGGTACTTATTTTACCTCAGAGATGGAATAAGTCCCCCTGGACATCATGGGAGTGCTGGAGTCAGGGCACAAAAAACAGGGGTGGGGGTGCAGGAGGTGTCCCGCAGCCCGACCCTGGCCATGGAAAGCCTGATCAGGGGACGGGCTGTGTCTACTGTTGCCGCCAGGAACACGGATCCTGCATAGAGCTAGGGTGCCATGGCAACATGTCACCATGGCACTGTGGCTCCATGCAGGAGCCAGGCTGAGCTAACCGGGGATGTGAGCTAATCGGGGCACATCCCAGATGTCCAGGCACTATGCCGCAATTCTGCTCCCACGGGGTCATCTAACCCTCGCGGGAGCAGAATCGGGTGCATCCCTGGGCCGTCTGGATGTCTGGACATCTGGACAGCCTAGGGATGCACAGGTTTGAATTAGCCTCCACATATTTACTGGCTACTAAGAACATAAGAAATGCCATACTGGGTCAGATCAAGGTCCATCAAGCCCAGTATCCTGTTTCTAACAGTGGCCATTCCAGCAAATTCGCAAAGAGGCACACAGGTTCCACAATGCTTGTTTGGGGCAAGCAGTGGATTTCCCGGGTCCTCTTTAATAATGTTTTATGGACCTTTCCTCCAGAAACTTGTCCAAATCTTTTTTAAACTCAGTTACACTAACAGCTTTTAGTAAATCCATATGCACTTTGGAACATCTGGCCTTTTACTTTTCTACAATAAAATAAAAATCAACACTATTTAATGCAAATCCGTTCACATTTTTGTGAATGCGTGATATTTAATAATTACTGCAAAATTTCAGAGGCAAGAATTGTAAAATTCTTGTAGCAGAGTCTACCTTGAGCTGCTACTGTAAATTAGAGGCTGAGTGTGAAGGCGTTTCCCACTGGCACTCTTTGTGGCCTTGGGTAGGCCACTCTTCCCTCCATTGCCTCAGAAGAAAGGCCTGCCAATCTGCTTCCAGACACACCTTGCCAAAAAAACTCAAGGACTGCTGGGTCAACAGGAGTCAGCATTGGCTCACTGGCACATATTGCATTGTATTTGGGTGAAGGCATGTGACAAAGTAACTAGCAAAGAATTTGCCAACTTAAATGACCTTATTATAGAATCAAAATCATTGTTCATGTGTATCCAAAAGTGAAAAAAAATGTGTTGCATCAAGGGGAATCGTACCTGTAAGAAGGGTTATACAGAGAGAAGTAGGTGAAAGGAATCTATCATCTGTTTACAGCACCCCCACTAGAGGCTGCAGCATTGATTCAGTCTAGCTTTCAAGCTAGTGAGTGACAGAATTTGTAAAGAAGTTGAAGACAGCTCAAGAGAAAAGGAGTTTTTCATCCCCTTCTCCCGTGCTGGATGTCCTGTTTTGTTTTTCTATGAGTAGCAATTGGCTATTGTTTGAGTTTTGTTAGCTTATTTTCCCTTTTTTGTGTGTGAATTATAAAATATTATAACATTTTTTTTAATTTATAATTTTGATTTTTATTTTGTACATTACAAAGGAACACATCATTTGTCAACTGCTTTACAAAACACTGGTCTAACCTACCTCCAACTATATCCATCATGAACAACATGCACCCACTTACCCTTCTAGCCTTGCTGTACAATACTTAACAGTCTAGGTTTCTCTCCAATTTACCTGTACAATTTTTATTATTTTAGTATTCCCTCTATTCCCCTCCTCCCCCTCTCACCCCCCAGATCCTGTGGTGTTCTCCCCTTCCTTATTAACAATTTCCTTTGATACTCTTAATTAGTATTAGCCCGCTACCTCATTATCCTCCTTCTGTAACCACTCAATGTACTTTTGCCATCTCCTTTGAAAGCTCTCAATCCTGTGCATTTTATATGCACTAATCTCACTCATCCTGTAAATATATGCTAGTCTACTTAATATCCTTTCAGGTGCTGGTTCTCTCACAGACCTCCATCCCTTCGCTATTTCCATCCGCACTCTAATTACAAGCATCTTCATCATATACACCATGTTACTCTTTGGATCCCCCCCCCCCCCCCCCCAGTTCATTCATTAATATTCCCACTGGTGTAATATCTTCTACCCAGCCCACCATCTCCCACATAAGATCCTTCAGCCACTGCCACGTTAGCTGTAGGACTAGGCAGCTCCACCACATATGCATATATTCCCCTGTTCTCCGCACCCCCTCCAACACATCGCATCATTATATCTCCCCATCTTACACAACCTTACTGGGGTTAAATACATTCGGAACAGCATCTTATAACAGTGTTCTTGGATTGCTGCCGAAACCACTGGTATTTTAACCCCATCATATACTTTTTCCCAACTCTGTACATCCCAATGACCCCCCCAAGTCTGCCTCCCAGGCCGGCATATACGTTCCTTGATCCACGGGGCCACTCAAGGCCTTATAGAGCCTAGAAATCACACCTCTTGATACGTCCCCCACCCTAAACATCTTCTCAAAAAGTGTCTCTGTGCTTTTCAGGCCTTCTTTTATATATTTTCCCCCTAAAAAGTGTGCCCATTGAAAATAGCCCAACCAATCACTCTTTTTGAAACTCTCGCTGGAGTTCAGCAAACGGCCTTAATTGACCAACCTCAGTTAGTACCTGCCCCATATACTGTAACCCTTTCTCCTGCCATCTTTGGAATATCCCAGAACTTCCTCCCACCAAAACCCCCTCACATTGTGTAATCCGCTGTGCCCTAATATTTCCTCCCCTATGTGTTAGCACCTTATGCTTCCTATCCCAGGCTCTGAATGTACTTATCATATATGGGTTCTTAACTAGGCCTCGTTCTCTCTCCTCCCTATTCTTCCACAACAAATCCGTAATATAGTTGGGTCTTGCCATCACCTGTTCTATTCTACTCCATTGAGGCACATCTTTCTTCAACCTCCACCCCATTATCGCTTGCAACTGAGCCGCCTCATAATATCTTCCAATCTCAGGGACCGCCAGGCTACCTTCCTTTTACTCTCTATACATTATTTTCCTTTGCACCCTAGGGGGCCTGCATCTCCAAATGAAGGAGAAGATTCTTCTCTGCACCAGGTTTATCATGGCTGTAGGAACTTCTATAGGCAAGGTCATAAACAGAAAAAGTAGTCTGGGCAGTATATTCATCTTCACTATTGCTATCCTTCACATTCATAAGAAGATGGGCTTATCCCATTTTACTAAATCCGTTAGCACATTCTTTACAGTTGGCTCATAATTCAACTTATATAGTTCAGACCCCTCTGCACTAATCTGGATCACCAGATATTTCACACTTTTACTAGCCCATTTAAATGGAAATGTTTTCCGTATCCTACCCTCTTCCTGTGAATTCAACCATAATTTGAGCACTTCTGTTTTTCCCATATTCATTTTATAGCCTGATACCGCACTATATTTCATAATCTCCTGTACTAGTGCTGGTATCAATTTCTCAGGTTGTCCTAATGTATACATCACATCATCTGCAGGCGTGGAGGAATGGCCTAGTGGTTGGGACAAGGTACTTCAGGCTGGAAGGTTGGGGGTCCAAATTCCACTAGAGGACAGCAACCTCGGGCCGGAAGGACTGGGGTTTCTAGTCCCACAGGTGCTCCTTGTGGTCTTGGGCAAGCCACTTAACCCTCCATAGCCCATGTTCCCTGTAAAATAGTTATCTCCAAGTTATAATGCCCTGTTCCATGTAATTTCAGTTTGTTCAATGTACAGAAGAGAATGTAATTAAATAAATAAAATCTGCAAATAATGAAATTTTATATTCCTCCTCCCCAACCTTTATTCCATGTATTTCCTTATTCTGCCTAATGCTTTCAGCCAGTGGTTCTATTATCATTGCAAACAGCAAAGGAGAAATCGGGCAGCCCTGCCTTGTAGCCCTGCCTAAATTAAATTGTTCTGAATAGACCCCATTTATGTGTATACGGGCCTTAGGCTCTTTGTAGAGTGCCTCTATCCATTTCTGAAAGTTCTCTCCCAGTCCCATCTTCTTCATAACTGCAAACATAAAAGCCCATTCTACTCTATCAAAGGCTTTCTCCACATCTACTGCAATCATTATAGATTCTGTCTGCTCACTTCACACTTGCCATATTAAATTCAACAGTTTCCGCACATTATCACTCACTTGCCTGCCCGGAATAAACCCTGCTTTGTCCTCCTTTATTAGCCCTGGAATATATTTCTGCAATCTAGCCACCAATATTTTAGCTAATATCTTCGCATCCAAATTTATAAGTGAGATGGGTCTATAAGACTCACACTTCCCATGGTCCTTCCCGGGTTTAGGTATAACTACCACTCCAGCTGTCTCCATAGAGCTTGGTAACTTCTCCCCTTTCAATACTTCATTAAAAACATCCCGCAGGATCAGACTAACCTCCTCGCAGAATGTTTTATAAAATCGGACTGTAAATCCATCTAATCCTGGCGCCTTACCCTCCTTCAAGCTCTTTATAGCCTCAACTACTTCTTCTCCAACTATCTCTCTATTCATCCACTTTTGTTGTTCTAAATCCAATTGTTTCAATGTAGTCTCCGCTAGGTACCTCTCTATATCTACTCCCTCTTCTTGTTGCTCTGATTCATAGAGCTTACCATAATATTTCCAAAATACTTTCTGAATGTGTTCCGTACCCCGAACCCACTTTCCCTGTTCATCCTTTATTTTCAGGATCTGCTGATGCACCATTCTCTCCCTTAATTTTCTGGCAAGATATCTACCTAGCCTATTACCCTGTACATAGAACTCATGTTTTAGTTGGTTTAACCTATTGGCCTCTTCAGCTTCATGCAAGGCCCCTAATTCTTCTCATATTTTCCAAATTCATTGTAGCCACTTTCTTCCCCCTCTCTGCTTGTGCATTAGCTCTTCTGATCTCAACTCTTTTAACAACTCCCTCTCTCTCTGTTCTTTTCCTCTCTTCTGTCTCACCGCCAAGGCTATACACTGTTCCCTTACAACTGCCTTAAACCCATCCTACACCCCAGCCGGCCCCACTTTACCCTCTTCATTATGACACATATACTCCCTTATAGTGCTCTGTATACTTTTTTGCCCTTCCAACTCATCTATAAAGGACTCATTCAACTTCCAGAAACACAAACCTCCGCCTTCCTTTCATAACCTCAAGGAAGCCTCCATCGGGGCATGATCTGACCAGCTTATAGGCCCGATCTCCACCTTCTTGACCTGTTCTATTATCCTCCCATCCACCCATAGCATATCTATTCTGCTGTATCTCTTATGTGGGTGAGAGTAGTGTGTATACTCCCTCTTGTTCCCATGTATATGCCTCCAAACATCCACTGAACCCAATTTATGCAGTAACTGCCCCAACTTCTTACTTACCCCCTTTGGCCCATACTTGTTGTCCCCCATAGTGTCTATTCTGGGATTCAGTGTTGCATTAAAATCCCCTCCTAATATTACCGGACTTTGCAAATAGGGTTCACCACCTCATGCAGCTTCCCAGAGAACCGTCCTTGCTGTGTATTTGGTGCATTTATACTCCCCACTACTACGGGCCTTTCTTCAATTTTCCCTTTCCACAAAATGTAGCGCCCTCCTGGGTCTCTCTCCACATGCTCTTTTTCCACATTTAATCTTTTTTCAAATATTATTCCCACTCCTCCCCTTTTTGGTGATTCCCGGTTATGGGCCAGATACACTTTATCATATTCTTTACTCATCAACAATCTTTTTTGTACTTTTTTAAAATGTGTTTCTTGTATAAGCAGAACATCCGCTCTTACTCTGCTGCCCTCTTTCAATAGGGCCTGTCTTTTAAACCAGGAATTAAGCCCTTTCACATTTATGGTTACAATCTTAAATTCATCAAATTGTTTTTGATTACTACCCATAATTACCAATCTCCGCACTTCCTCTTCTTACACACACAGGATCCGGGTACCCTCCCTCTTCCCGCCTCTCCCTCCCCTCCCCTTCCTCCCAGCCTCCCCCCTCTCCTCATTCTTTCTACCATTTAGTAGCTTCCGTTTCCTACCAGACATCATCCTCCCCTTTCCACTCCTGTTACACATTTCACATTATACTCTCATCTTAACCCCCCCCCCCTTTTTTATCACTTCACATTTAACTTTACAATTAACTTTACACCCCTCTCCCCCTCACATCACAAACTCAGTCCATCTTTGTGTCTTCTTCAAACCTTGCTGTTGTCTGGCATTCTTTTCCATTTCTCTTTCCTCTGCTTATTTACTCAGTCCCGTATCCTTTCTTTTTTGCATCACGCGTTTACTCTTTCTCTCTTTGCTCTCCACTCTCTGCCATCTTGTCTATCCATTCACAGGTTTTCTCACTTCTCCCACCTCTGGTAAATGTGTCACTCCTGCCTCCTTCATCTCTGCCGTCAACTGCGTTGCTGTTAACGCCCGCTTTGTGATGCCTTGACTGCTGAACGCAATTCCTGCGGGGTACAGCCATTTATATTTAATGTTCTCTTCTCTTAGCCTCATTCTAAATTCCTCTCCATTCTCTTCGACGTTGTAGCGTGGCCGCAGCCAAGTCCACAAAAATTGCAACCTTATTGCCTTCCCACTCTAGGGGGCCTGCTCCCCTCCCCTTATTTATTATTTTTTCCTTGATTTTAAAGTCATGGAGGCAAATAATAATGTCCCGTGGTGCCTTCCCTCTCCTTGGGCCCAGCGTGAGGTGTGCTCTGTCTATTTTTACTTCCAGTACCTGCCCTCCATCCTCGGGCTCCTCCAGCACCGCCATACATATGTCTCGTGCAGTCTGCTCACATCTCTGTAGTCCTCATGTTCCGGCACCCCCTTTATTTGGAGATTTTCACTTCTCGCACGATTTTCCAAATCTTCCAACTTTAACTCAATCTGTTCCTTTGCGGCTTCCAAACTGTTCACTGCTTTGTTTATTGCACTCACATTGCTTTGCACCTCTTTCACTTGCCCTTCCACCTCCTCCACTCTTTTCCCCAGCCCCTGCACAACAGCACGAAATTCCATTATGGCCGCCTCCATGTCATTTCTGAATCCTGCCATTTCAGACCTCAGCTCACCAAACCATGACCGGAGCTCTTCCTTTGAAATCTGCACCATGGCACTTCTACTCTGCACCTCTTCCAAGGTATTCAACTGCTCTTCAGCCTCAGCCTCAGTGTATGCTTCACCTTCTATTTTTACTCCTCCTCTCTGCTCACCTCCGACCGCAGCGAACGTATATTGTCTTATATCTGCCGTCTTTTTCCTTGCTGACGTCATTCCTCCAGCCTCCACTCCCACTAACCGTTCCACTCCTCTTGGGGTGTAAGTAATGCTTTATTTCAGGGGAGATTAATCACTTTTGCGGGGATGAACGGTGGAGCTCGTTTTCAGACGTCCATGCGGTTCGGTGACATCACCTGAAGTCCCCATAAAAGATTATAACATACACATTCTCTACAAATTTAGGTGTGGGCATTCCTATCAAGTCTAGGGATGGTGTAAGTGAGTCCACCTATTTTAGAAAGCAAAGTACGGGCATACTTTGCTTTATAAAATAGTTATGAAACACACACATGGCAATGTGCAGCAACCTATGCATGCCTTATAAAATTACCCTTTATGGGGGTTACTTTGGATGCGCTATTCATGCTTTGGATATATGAAAATGAGCATAGAGACGTCCAAAGCATAGAGATGTCTCCAGAGCCATTTTAGAATCCGGATCTGTGGATGTCCCCAGCAAGAGGACATCCAAGTCTGAACAGGGGCATGGCAGAGACATGGCCAAGGCCAAGAACATGGACATCTCCTAGACATCTAGAGTTTCGCCTAATGTCATACCTACCCCAGGCATGAAAAGGCATCTGAAAAGTGCTTGTTTTGTCAGGCAAACGTCTGGAAGGTGTGGAGAAGGAGCTATGTTAATACCCCCAGTATTTTACAAAATGTCAACAAACACTGATGGCAAATGGGGGCTCATGTTTTCATTTTGCTTTGCCACTGAATGTTCCCTTATGCTAGTTTGCATGAGATGGGCATCCTCGCCCCATGCTTCCCTAAGGGGAACATCTATTGGCTGCTGGCATGGACATCCACATCGAGGATGTTTATATTCCAAAAATTGGCCAGAAACATAGATGTCCCTGGCATTTCTTCTGCACATTCCACCCCGGACATCCCCGATTTGACTTGGGCGTCCTTTCTAAAATGCCACTTCACATGTACAGCTATGCTGTTTACATTGGAAGGCTGAGAACATTTCCCTGAGCAATCCAGTTTCATAGGAATCCAGTGAGAGCTAGGATCTGAATGCTTTTGCATTTGGCTCCTGGCTCATTTTGCGACTAGAGCACTGGTTTGAACCAGCATTCTAGAAATGAAAGGCTTTTTAGTGGTCCACCTGCTAGAGCATTACAGGGACCCTTTTGAGTCCCCCCCCCTCCCCAAATTTATTTGGGTGAATAAATAACTAACTTCATCCTTCTCCATATATTTTATGACTTGAATTCATTTTTTGGCATAATGCTTGGAATATTTTCGTGGTATGAAAGATGTCAGTCATGCACTGTAAGTCTGAATATAGTCCTGTATGCCTGCTGCTTATTATAGATGTTTTCCAGGGTTTCTTTACAGATGGCATTTAATATCAGCTGTCATGCTCCCTCCCATGTCACGCCTGTCTTTTCATTGGAAGGGACATTTATTCTTCCTGGGTGCCCTGTCACCATTTCTTCCTCTGTTCGCAGCATGACTTCTGTGCTTTCTGGAGCTTGCAATCTAACAACCTTAACCTGCGCCATTCAGTCTGTCAGCCAGGAACATTCAAGGCTAATTATCCAATTAGAACAGAAAGAAGACAGAAATGAAAAGAATGCGCACACTGCATTGCCTTGATGTACTTACTCTGAGTGACTGCCCAGCCTCAAGATTGAGTTAGAGCTGCTTGATAGCAGCAGAACACAGATGGTATTAGATCGCTGGAGTTTAATGGGGAAACCTTGAATAGCCTGTATTAGCTGCAATGAGGGTAACTTTATAAAGGCATTTTTGCATGTATATGACAAAGTAAGGGCATACAATTCTTCTTATAAAATTGCCCCATGCATACAAGTGCATTCAGTGACAAGAACGTTCCTGGTTGCACATGGCTTTGGTATAGGCATGTTTGGGAGTGATTATGAAATCTGTGCAAGCGTGCATACATCTACATCTGCTCTTAAGTTGATGTATATGCACTCAGGTTCGTTATAGACACACTTTCAGCAAGACGTGTGCTTGTATTGTATAGGTGCCTTCTTGCTCTTTCAACCCAGGTGACTTTTTATAAAGTTACCCTTGATGTGTATGGGCATACTCAACTCATATACAGTAAATTGAAGCCAGTTTTTGAAAGGAAACAGAAGCAGTGCTGACCCTGGAGTGGCATAAAGGGCATCGCCGAAGTATGGGCAAACAGGTATGACCCTACTGGCTGATCTCCCAAATTTCTTTTAGCAGAAAACAGTCCTCTGCTTCCTACTCCAGCAACCCCACTCCCCCGCCAAGGCAATGTGCGGGAGCAGAAGAGGCAAAGGAAAGGCTATAGCAGCCAAAATGCAGCAAAGAAGAGCTAGCTGACCTAATCCAGACCGCAAACCCCCTTTCTGCAATTTGCCATTGCTCTCTTCCTCTCCCCTTCTATCCTTTATAAGAAAAAAGAGGGGGCGCGAAGGGGCTGGAGCATAACAAAGCAGGCCTACTCTGCTTTCTAATCCACTTCTTCCTTTTACTTAGGGGCAGGAGGGGAGGAGCTGGATCGAGTATGGATTTCTTTTCATTTCTTTGTCAGTTTACTGGCTGTATGGTAGGGGAGATATGTCCTAGATGTCTGTTCACCTTTTGCTTTCAATTACTGTGAAGTGCAGTGATATCTATTATAAAATATCCTCCGACCTGTGTGGAAAGCTGGTATGTATGTAGTTCAATGTAAATGAGTTATCTACTCAGTTCTCTGTAAAAGACAATTGTTTGATGTAAACTGCCCCTGATCATTGGAAGGGGCGGTATAGAAATACTGTTCAAATAAATAAAATAAATAAATCCCGAGGTGAATTATTCAGTTACAAACAATGACATAACCATGGCTAATATTTTGGCAAGGTTAATATGGGTGAACACTAGGCATAGGTGTGAGCTGAGCTAATTTTACAGTCTGTTTTCCCAACCCTCACTCTATTTCCCATAATGTTTGAATCTCTCTCTTTTTCGGCCCCATCTCTTTCCCCTGGCAGTCTCATTCTCTTACTCTTTCAGCTACCCATTCTGTATGCAGCAGTCTCATTCACCCTGTCAATTCCAGAGGTTCAGAGAGACTAAGGGGTCTGTTTACTAAATGGCGGTAGCAGCTTCCGTGCGATATCGGAGCTGCGGTCCCATTGAAATCAATGGGGCCGCAGCTCCGATATTGCACGGAAGCTGCTACCGCAATTTAGTAAACATACCCCTAAGACACTGAGGATGTGATGTGGCATTTAAACTCCCATTCCTACTAGTTTCTCTTAAGACTCAATCCCCCCTTCCTCTTGCCTCTCTTCTAGTGAAAACAGCATACCAGTACACGACTAATTCTTCCCTCATTGGTCCATGGCCTCTGATGCCAAATATTTTGACATTTCCTCTTCCATTTTGTCTGTGCATGTAGATGCTAACCTTACCACTTCTTTTTTTGTGTCTGCCTTTGGGTATGCCAATGCCAACCTCTGAGACTGCCTTATCTTCTTTGGTTACCATGGTCACAGTTACAAATCCACCTCCTCTTCAGCCAGGTGGCATCCTCCTGTCACTGGCTCACACAGGGCATGATGTACCTTAATTCAATGGGACAAAACCTAAAGTGTGCCATGTCCCACCTGAGTCCACTCATGATTGCACTTCTGCTTAGAATGGAATGGAATACAAGATCTATAATCCATTTTGTCAAGAGAATTGTTCCTATACATTCTATAAGAATAATACAAACTAAATCTTACTTCAATAATAAAATGAAATGACAACAGGAAAGCATCTCTCCCATATAATAATCCTCCCCCAATAAATACATTCCCATCAACATAAACTTCAATCCCTCCCCCCATAAAACACTGACAAACATCACCTCAAACTGGCTTCTCGAAGAAGAAAAATTGACCTAATAAAAAGTCATGTTTTAAAGGTATTTGTGAAAAAAACGAATAATCTGTCAACAACTTTAGATCTGAAGGTAGACTATTCCAAAAAATGGGAGCCACTCTGCTAAAGAACCATTTCACAGTAGAGACCAAAATTTTAGAAAATAAACATTAAGGGCCCGATATTCAAAGGCATTGACATGGCCCTAACTATATAACTATTATTAAAAATTGTTAGGCATATTTACTAAACTCCACTAACTGTTAGTGCGTGGTTTACTATGTGCCAAGATTGCTGTGGTAACCATTAGCATGAGCTAAACATGCAGCCATGCTTAAAGTCCGTGTTAACTGCATAGAGCAGGTTGGGGCGGAGACTGGGTGGGGTGGGGGCTGTGACTGCGCACTGCAGTTAGCATAAGCATCATTATCACATGCTCGCCATCAATGCTGCAGTTAGTGCGGGTGTACTTGTCGTCACCTCAATGGATGGCGGTAACTGCATACGTGGTAATTGAGGCAAGTGGCTTAGCGCGGGAGTGGCACTAGTCATACCCTAAATGCAGGGGACCTGCCATGAACTCCTTCATTCATTAATGTGGGTCTAGTGCCATCCCCCTGCTTGGTTTTGGGCCTGAATACGTGGTACATTACTGTGTTTTGGTAAACATATCACTAAATTTACTAATTACTCTTCCAAAAAGAGAAAATAGTCATAGTGCTTTAAGATTTGATTTTTTTCTTTTTAGGACTAATTCTTGGACAGTAACCAAAACTATAATAAACTTGCATGTGGTTAGGATAAAGTATTCTCTACTTTCACCAAAATCCCGAGGCCGCGGGCAGGGTCCCGGCGGCCGATGTTAACCGGGCGCGCGGCCCGGCGCGGGGACCCTGTGCGCGGCCTGGGCGGGGAGCGCGCACGCGTCTTTTAAATTGATTGGCTCCCGTGGGTCGCGGCCGCACGGGAGCCAATTAGTGCAGCGGGGGTTGGGGAGTGGGGGGGGGGATTAAGGGCTGAGCAGCCTCCGCGTGGTCAGTTGGGCGGAGGCTGCGTTCGGGGCCGGCGTACCTGCATTCTTCGGGAGGCTGTCGGTGCTGCGGGTTCGGTATCTGAGCGGGAGCTGGTTGGGGCTCCGTGCGTCTCCCGGCAGTGTGAGTGTGGGGCAGCTTGTCGGGGTCGCGGGTCCTTCGGGTTGCAGATTGGTGGGGCCTAGCGGCTCAGAGGCCTTCCTTTGGCTGCCGGTCTGCGGCGGTGTGTTAAAAAAAAAAAAAACCCACAGTGACGGGGGGTGATGCCTGGCAACTCAAAGGCTGGGAGTTTGGCCCCTGCTAAAGCTACGGCAAAGGGGCGGGGGTCTAGGTCTAGGGTGGGCCCTGGGAGAGGTGGTTGCGGAGGGGGGTGGGGGGTGACAGGGGCCGGGGAGGTGTGGTGCGGGGCCGAAAAGGCGGGAAGGGTTCCCACTCTCACGGTGGGTCTCAGAGGGTGGGGGAGGGGTTGCAGGGCAGGGCTGGAGCGGTACGGGCGGGGGATGTGGGAGGGGGGGCTGGGGCTGTGGGGGGGGCGGTGGGTGAATTCGGGGTACCGGGCCAAGGGGGAGGGTTACGGCCCGATGGGGCACCGTGGATTGCTAGCGGTGGTGGGCCCGCGGGGTGGTTCCCGGGCCCCGGTGGCTTTGGCATGCTGGGGGGGGCTTCCCCGTGGGAGCAGTGGATGTCTGGGGGGCAGGGTACATCTAGGGCAGGGTGGGGAGGTTCTTGGCCTCCGGCCTGGCCGGTGTCGGTTTCCCCCCCTGTTTTTCCCTTTTTGTCTCCGCAGGGGCAGTTTATGGCGCAGACCTCGTGGCCCGCGGGCGTGGCTCACGGAGAGAGCTGGATGAGCTCTCCAGCTGGAGCGGAGTCGCAGCGTGGAGCGGCAGCGGAGTCGGCCCAGCGGTGTTCCAGCGATGTGGCGTGCGCAGATGGCGAGGACCTTTGCGGTGGCTGGTGAGTGGATGGCTGCGCCGGATGAGTTAATGGGGGAAGGGGGTGAGTCGACCAGGGAAAAAGGGGGGGCTTCGCGGAAAAAGCACCGGCGGTCGTGTCGGCGGCGTCGCAGCTCGGACTCGTCCTCGTCCTCTTCCTCCTCGAGTGGTTCGTCCGGGGGGTCAGAAAGGGGGGGGGGGTTCGGCAGCTTACAGATTGCGGGGGGGGCGTAGGTGTGGGTGGGGGGGCCTCTTCAGTGGTGTCTTTGCCGGAATTATGGGTGGGGGTGCCACGTAAGCTGAGGCGTAAAATCCGAAAGCGGCGCTACATTGATATCTTCCGTTTGCTAGAGGGGAGGAAGCGCTCGGGCGAAAGTCGGAAAAAGAGAAAGGATGATGAGAAGGCCGGCCGGGTCAGGAAGGTGGCGCGTAATGTGGTTACCTGGACGCGTTCCTTTTTGCGGTTGGCCAGTGTTTGGGGACAGCGAGATCCGGCGCAGTATGGGATGCTGCTGGCGTATGCTGATTCCATCCTCGAGGCATCTCAGACGCACGAGGGCTGGTCTTGGCTGAATTATGATGAAAAGTTCAGGGACCGGATGGAGGAAAGCCGCTCGCTTTCGTGGGGCACGCAGGACATTAATCTGTGGTTGACACAGATGTCGGCGAGGTCCGGTGCGGGTGCTGTGGGCGGGGCTAAGAGTGGTGTCGGGGCGGTGGGGGGGGGCGGTGCGGCCCTTTCGAGGGGGGGCAGCCGGGATGCCCGCAAAGGCAGTCTCGGCCGGGAGCGGTGACGTGTGCTGGCGTTTCAACCGCTCCACCTGTCCTTTTCCCGATTGCAAGTTCCAGCACATCTGTTCCTTGTGCGGGGGTCCCCATTCCGCGGTCAAGTGCCTTAAGAAGGGCACCTCTGGCATGGCCGGTCCTGCCCCAAAAGGGCAGTGAGTGGCACGGGCGCGCCCCCTCCCCGGTGCGGGTGGAGGCCTTCTTAGGGTGGCTCAGTCGTTATCCCCTGAGGCGTGAGGCGGCGATTTTGGGCTTTGGGTTTAGGAACGGTTTTGTTATCCCGGTGAGGGGGGTGGTGTCAGCGCCGTCTGCTCGGAACTCCCCCTCGGTGCGGCGTTGGGCGGAGGTGGTGCAGGGCAAATTGTTGGGCGAATTGCAATTGGGGAGGGTGGCGGGCCCCTTCTCGGAGCCTCCGTTTTCTTACATGGTGATTTCGCCTTTGGGTGTTGTGCCCAAGAAAGAGCCGGGCAAATTCCGGTTGATTCACAATTTGTCCTGTCCCATCGGGGCTTCTGTGAACGATTCTATCCCGCGTCAGTTGTGTACGGTTCGCTACGCTTCCTTTGATAAGGTGGCTTTGCAGGTGCGCGGGGCCGGTCGGTCGGCTTTACTGGCGAAGGTGGACATTGAATCGGCTTTTCGTTTG
The DNA here is from genome assembly GCA_033557465.1 of Ichthyophis bannanicus. Lineage (NCBI taxonomy): Eukaryota > Metazoa > Chordata > Amphibia > Gymnophiona > Ichthyophiidae > Ichthyophis > Ichthyophis bannanicus. The sequence goes on along the minus strand of CM066031.1, from coordinate 790,105,890 downwards.
TTACCCGTCCACCCGTCTTCCTTCCCCTTGGGGTTTTGCTTCCAAGATGGGTATTACTTCGACAAGTGTATGCCGATGGGCTGTTCTATCTCTTGCGCTTACTTTGAGATGTTTAGTACCTTCTTGGAGTGGGTGCTGGTTCGCGCATCTGGCCTGTCATCTGTGGTGCATTACCTGGACGATTTTTTGTTTGTAGGAGCAGCGCACTCCGGGGACTGTCAGGGGATGTTATCTGTGTTTGTGTGGCTGGCACAGGAGTTTGGGGTCCCCTTGGCGGACGGGAAGACCGAAGGTCCGACGACACGGTTGACCTTTTTGGGTGTGGATTTGGATTCGGTGGACATGGTGGCGCGTTTGCCTCAAGACAAAGTCGCTCGCTTGCGGATTTCGGTGGCCAACGTGTTGTCGGCCCGCAAGGTTTCTTTGCGGGAGTTGCAGTCCTTGTTGGGGTCCTTAAATTTTGCCTGTCGAACGATTCCGATGGGGCGGGTGTTTTCCAGGAGGTTGGCATGTGCGACGGTCGGGGTGCGGAAACCTCATCATCGGATCCGGGTGACGACAGCGATGCGGGCAGATTTGTGGGTGTGGGATCGTTTTTTGGGGGACTTCAAGGGGACTTCTGTTTTGCTGGAGCCCGAGGTATCCGGTGATGATTTGCAGTTGTACACTGATGCGGCAGGGGGGGCGGGCTTGGGTGTGTATTTCGGAGGGGCCTGGTGCGCGGATCGGTGGCCGGAGTCTTGGTGTGCGGCAGGCCTGACTAGGAATATCACATTTTTGGAGCTCTTTCCGATTCGGGTAGTTTTGGCGCTCTGGCCTGAACGCCTTCGGAACCGGAGGGTGCTTTGGTGGTGTGATAATGCGGCGGTCGTAAGTGTGATTAACAGATACACTCCAAGGTGCGTGATGGTAGCTGGCTTGATGCGGGAAGTCGTCTTAGCATGTTTACAGTTGAATGTGGCGGTGCGGGCTCGACATATACCAGGGTGCACTAACGAGATTGCCGATGCTCTCTCGTTTTCAGTGGGAGCGGTTCTGGGCGCTGGCCCCCGAAGCAGACAAGGACGGATCTGTGGTCCCAGAGAACTTGTGGAGCATTGGCCTCGAGAGATGTTAGATCTGCTGAGGAACTCAGTGTCAGCGGGGAACTGGTCTTCGTACCGGCGGGGGTGCGACAGGGTGGTCGCCTTCTTGTTAACTTGCGGGTGGCAGGCGGGGGGGTTTCCGGAGGGCTTGAGGGCTCAATATATTGTGGTGGCCAAGGGCGCCGGGTTTTCACGGTCGGCGGTGCGCGCACATTTGGTGGGGTTTAACTTTTTTGCGAGCGCGGTGGGTTGGGGTCCTCCTCCTGGGGGGGTGTTAACGCGACGGCTTCTGCAGGGCTGGGAGCGGGTGCAGCCGACGCCGCGTGATTCGCGGTTGCCAATCACGCATGGGCTCCTGGTGCGGGTCTGTGGGGCCTTAAGGCAGGTGGCTTCGTCTGAGTACGAGGCTTCCTTGTTCCGGGCGGTGTTTTGCCTTGCATTTTTTGGGGCATTTCGTATCGGGGAACTGGTTGCGGGCTCTAGCCGGGGGGGGGGTGTTGGGGGGCTGCTGGCGCGGCATGTTCGGGTGGCAGCGGGGGGGGGTGCGGATCCTTTTGGCTAAGTCTAAAACAGATCCGCTTGGAAAAGGTTTGTGGGTGTGTCTGGGCGAGGGCGCAGAGCTGCGGACTTGCCCGGTGCGGGCATTGCGGCAGTATTTCGCCATGCGTCCGGTGGGCGCAGTCTGTTTTTTCGTGCACGCGGATTCTCGGGTTTTAACCCGTTTCCAGGTTTCTGCGGTGTTGCGGCTGGTGCTGTCCACGGGGGGGGGGGAGGATCCGCTGCGTTTTGCTCCGCACTCCTTTTGTATTGGGGCTGCCACTAGTGCGGCAGCGGCGGGGCTACCGGGACATGTCATTCCAGGCATCGGGAGGTGGCGTTCTTCGGTTTTTAAAGGGTACGTTCGGCTGTAGGGGCCGGGATGCTGTTGGTTGGGGTTTTACCTTTCTATTTCTTTTTCAGATGGGGGTGTCGGACCTGTGGATGTTGGGTGGCTGGCCACTCATTCGTCCATTGGGCGGGTCTGCGCGCGGCGGACCGCCCTATCGGTGCCAATTTGGGACTGGACCCGTCGTCGGTGGCTGTGCAATGGCTGGGCGTGCGAGGCATGCGGTGGCCGCAGTTGCTGCCTTTGCTGCGACGCCACGGGAGGACGTCGCGGTGGCCGGCCGCCCTGTTGGTGCATCTGGGTGGCAATGACCTGGTGTCCTGGTCCTGCCTGCAGCTGATCCGGGCGGTGCCAGATGCTTTGGGACTGGTGTTGCGGATGTTTCCCGGTGTTATTGTTCTTTGGTCAGACATCATTACAAGGCCTGCCTGCCGGGAGCAGCGTCGTTGGTCACGGGGGTTGACCAAGGTCACCCGCCAGATTGGTCGTTGGGTCTGTGCACAGGGTGGGTATCAGATCTTGCACGACTGGGTGGATGTTGGGTGTTCAGGCCTATATCGGGCTGATGGGGTTCATTTGTCGCCAGTTGGCATGGACCTGCTCCTTAATGACTGGCAGGAGGCCTTGGAATATATGTCTGGCAATGATGCACGCTGTTCGCAGCTTGGGGCCAGGGGGGGCGGCACATGAACGGTGTTATGTGCCGGTGGCGGGATCCCGGAGGTTTCCGGGGTCCGGAGCAGCAGGCTTCACTTGGGCGGGGGCGGGGTGCCCCTGACCCGGTCAAACCCTCGGCCGACTTTTGCTTAGCATGGCGAAGTCGGGGAGAGGGGTATGGTAACTTGCCGGGTGGCGAGTTATGGCATTAGCGGTGGCAGGCGCTTTGCTGAGGTAGGGCTAGTGCAGCCGGGTGCCGCTAATTGAGGGGTTGGAAAGTTTTATTGTTGGTTTGTTAAATTGTTATGGCTAATAAAAGCTGCGACCAGTTGTGTTCCATAAAATTATGGTGTTATGTCTTTTGTGGGGGCAGGGTAGGGGCGGGGTTGTTGTGGGGGGGGGTGCGAGAGGTAGGGGCCTGGAGTGCCGGGTCCACCTGCCTCGGTTATCCCGAGGCCGCGGGCAGGGTCCTGGAGGCCGATGTTAACCGGGCGCGCGTCCCAGCACGGGGACCCTGTGCGCGGCCTGGGCGGGGCGCGCGCGTCTTTTAAATTGATTGGCTCCCGTGGGTCGCGGCCGCACGGGAGCCAATTAGTGCAGCGGGGGTTGGGGAGCGGGGGGGGGATTAAGGGCTGAGCAGCCTCCGCGTGGTCAGTCGGGCAGAGGCTGCGTTAGGGAGGGAGGGAGGGACGCCGGCCCCGAACGTTTGGCGGTGGGTGTTTGGGGTGTTGCAGCTGGGGGGGGCGGAATCCCGGAGGTTTCCGGGGTCCGGAGCAGCAGGCTTCACTTGGGCGGGGGCGGGGTGCCCCTGACCCCGTCAAACCCTCGGCCGACTTTTGCTTAGCATGGCGAAGTCGGGGAGAGGGGTATGGTAACTTGCCGGGTGGCGATTTATGGCATTAGTGGTGGCAGGCACTTTGCTGAGGTAGGGCTGGTGCAGCCGGGTGCCGCTAATTGAGGGGTTGGAAAGTTTTATTGTTGGTTTGTTAAATTGTTATGGCTAATAAAAGCTGCGACCAGTTGTGTTCCATAAAATTATGGTGTTATGTCTTTTGTGGGGGCAGGGTAGGGGCGGGGTTGTTGTGGGGGGGGGCGGTGCGAGAGGTAGGGGCCTGGAGCGCCGGGTCCGCCTGCCTCGGTTATCAAGATATACACCATAAAATAATATTTACATCGGTCAATATTCAGCTGCTGCAGTTGGTGTTTTCTTTTAAATGCTAGCTATGGAGGCCAAAAAAAAAATCCAGATAGTCAGCGCTGGTATCCGGATAGTGGCGGCGACTGGCTAATGATATTCAGTCTGCCAGAGCCATCTGAACAAAGTCAGGACAGCTTTTATGCTAGCCTAATTCTATCCAAAGAGCCATCCAGGCAGCAGACCAAACATTGTTCCTATCTGGATAAATACCCGCTCCATCCTCACTCTGCCTACGGACAGCTCCGGCCCTATCAGGATTCTGCCGAGGTGGTCAGGAAGATTTTCCGTAGCATTATCTGAATCATGTTGCTGAAAAGCACTGGATAGCCTTGGCCAGCAGCACTTATTTGGATAGCAACCTGGATAAGTCTCTCTGATATTCACCCCAAAATATTTATTTCATTGGTTTTGCCTTTTCCCTGTTTGATCGATCTCATCTTTAAACTTACACCTCACATGCCTCTCCAGACTGTGTCTCTCACAGGGCAGGAGGAGTACCTCCTTCTCCTGGACAAAAAGGAGTTACCCAGGTAGTCGCGAGAGGGAGCTATTTTAGACCTAGTCCTTAGAACAACACAGGTTCTGGTATAAGAGGAAACGATGTTGGAGCCACTTGACAAAAGTGCTCATAACATGATCAAATTTGATTTAATAAATGGAGGTAGGATGGTAAGGAAATCTACTACACTAGCAGTTATCTTTTAAAAAGGAGGACTATGGTAAAATGGTTTGCGAAAAACTAAAAGGAGCCACTGACCCCTAGCGGTAATCACGTGGTACTGCTAGAGCTCAGCGGCACCGTTTTGAAGCATTACCTCATGCGAGCAGGAGCAAATGGGACTTGCTCCTGCTCCCACTATTCTCCCAACAACCACAGTAATCCCATGGGAGGGGGGAAGATTGAATGGTGGGTGAGGGGGTCTTCAGAAGGGGATCATCGGGGGGGATGCACAATGAGCTGTTCAGAAGCTTTTGGGGAGGGCTTTATGGAGTGGAGGAGTAGCCTAGTGGTTAGAACACTGGCTTGGTAACCAAGCAAGCAGCGTCCAATTCCCACTAGCACTCCTTGTGGCCTTGGGCAAGTCACTTAACCCTCCACTGCCTCGGAAGAAAGGCTTGGCAATCTACTTCCGGTGACACTGCCAAAAAAACCCAGGAGCTTCTGGGTCACCAGGAGTCAGGACTGACTCAAAGGCACACATTGCATATTTTTTTCTACCTTGGGGAGGAGTGGGAGGGGGATGGGAGAGTTGCTTAGGGGATTAGAGGCTGCCAGAGTATGTTCCTGGGCTTAGGGATGTTGGGTAGGGTGGGGGGCCGATGTCAGCAGGAACATCTGCCCCTGTCAGCAGGCAATTATTCATGCCGGGGGGGGGGGAGGGGGGCGGGTATAAATGCCAACATCCACATATTTTTTGCCAGATGTGGATTTCATTTCTGAAATCAGGAATCCATGTCTGAATGGCAGGCCCTGCCCACACCACTCTGTCTCTGTAGTTGTGGTGAGCATTCCCACATCTACAACAAACAGGTTCTGAAATGGCACTGAGAATTGTATTTCACTGGAAACGTCTTAATGCTGCTTTTTGGATGTGGGAATGCTTTTAGAATAACCCCCATAACTAACAGCAAGCTTTAAAGGAATTACAACAAGATAATAGTCGTGACTGATGTGGAAGATTACAAAGCCGAGGCTCTGCGGCAATTGACTGATAGAACCTTTTATATGCTGATTGGCTCTGATCCCACATGAGAGATTCGGGAAGCTACTGATGAGACAATGAGATGTGCAACAAAAACTGGGGGGGGGGGGGGGGTTTGACTGCAAAAGAATTGGCCTTTCTTACGGTTCAACATCCATGGACTCCTGTGATTTATATTTTACCTAAAATTCATAAGCAGCTTGAATTACTACATGTGGTTTTTTTCATGTGCCATCAGGTCAATGCTGATTCCTGGTGACCCAGCAGCCCCTGGGTTTTCTTGGCAAGGTATGACTGGAAGTAGGTTGCCAGGCCTTTTCTTCAAAGGGAAGGGAGGGTAAAGTAATTTGCCCAAGATCACAGCAAGTGCCAGTGAGAATCAAACCCCAATCTCCTGGGTTTTAGACTGTTGCTCTAAACACTAGGATACTGCTCCACTCTACTGCATGGTAGACCAGTGTTAAATAAATAAAATTGCCTTAACAAATTTCTTTTTGATGGTCAATTTTATTTTCAGAATGTCCTACAATGGCCCCCGATCTAGCCAATATTTATGTGGCGCATTTTGAAAATATATTTTTATTTGATTCCCCCTTATAGATCTTATATCTAGCTGTGGAAGAAATTATAGATAATCTCTTGTTATAAAGTGATTCGATGGAGGAGTTGTCTGAGTTTTTTCCTGTGGCTTAACCAATGTGATTCTAATTTGAAATTCACACATACTGTGAATTATCATCCAGTCACATACTTGGACATATTGATTTCTATTGTAAATGACCATTTTGAATTTTCTATTTTTGGAAACCTTTGGCCAAGAACACTTTAATACATTTTGCAAGCTGCCATCTGTGGCATTTGTGGATGAACTTACCCCACAGGTAAAATGCATTCAAAGAATTTGTGCTCTGACCTTGACAATTTAGAACTGTGCATGGGAAATGGCAACTCGTTTTACAGAATATGGTTATCCCTCTCAAGTTCTTAAGAGAGCATATAAAATGGGTCCTTTCTGCCGATTGTCAATGGTCACTGATTCCAGCCAAAACACAGATAATGAAGAAGTGGTATGTACAACCTCTTTTAATGTAGTTTCTGTGCAAGTTAGGCCAATGCTGTAAAATAACACAGGTACACTAAAAAAACTTTTTTTTTAAACTGCCTCTAATGTTTCGATTGATTTTTTATTACGTTTTTTGGTGCGCTGAATCCAAATCTGGTAACCAATTTGCTCCATCACGTACAGATTTTTTGCTACATTGGGTTAGCAGTTTGAGGTGACCGTTTCAGATTGAGTGCGATCGAGATAAAAGTTTCTTGGATGAATTCTTTATACTAATTGTTTAGTAGTTATTCAAATAAGAATAAAGAAAATTGTAACAAGGCAGCACATAAGAATAGAGTAATGTCAACAAAACACACTGTGATGGTAGCAAACTTGTCTGCACTTAAAACAGCCACATACATGTGCACAAACATTGAGCATATAAGAGCGAGGTTAGACACAAAGCAAAGCAAAGAAATGTGCAAAAAATGTTGTACAGGTATGTATGTAAGAATAGAAAACGCAAACCGCACCATTGCAATACATGAAGACAAACTCCCGATGGTGTGAAAATAAAATTCTAATAAATGAGATCCGACACTGTGGTAATAACTAGCAAATTTTTATTTCAAAGTTTAGTAAAAACACGATATTTGTCAACACAGTTTAGATTTTAAAGTCATTCTTGGGTCAATCAATCTCCTGGTGGGCCCGTTTCTTCTTCCTCCGAATGCTTCTCTTGGTGCACTGCTTGGCGTATTTTTCATCTGAGGTTTCCCGCAGCAGCAACCAGCAGAAATCAGGCATCATAGTGGTGTTCCATCTTCCTTGGTACCTTCTCTCTGCGTCCTTGATGTCCTGGTGAAATCTTTCACCTTGTTCTTCACTGTACGCCCCCAAGTTTTCGGGAAAGTAGTTCACATGGGAGTGCAAGAAATGGACTTTCAGGCTCATGTTACAGCCTTGTTCTTTGAAGGCATTGAGCATCCTGGCAACAATATCCTTATAGTTCTCATCCCGCCTGTTCCCCAAGAATTTGAGAACAACATCCTTGAAGGAATCCCAGGCTTCTTTTCCTTCTCAGACATCGTTTCAGCGAATGCTCCATCTGAAATGAGTTTCCTTATATCAGGGCCAACAAACACTCCTTCCTTTAGCTTTGCTTCAGAAAGTCGGGGGAACTTTGAGCAAAGGTACCGAAAGCACTCACCATCTTTTGAAAGGGACTTGATGAATTGCTTAATGAGACCCAACTTAATGTGGAGAGGTGGTAATAGAATTTTATCACGAGGTACCAAGCTCTCATGAAGAACATTTTTCTCACCGGGTCTCAAATACTCCCGAATTGGCCAGTCTTTTTTCCCCCAGTGTAGGTCGTGGGCCCAGCTATCCCACAAGCAAAGGAAGCAGGGATATTTGGTGAAACCGGATTGCTGCCCTAATAGCATGGATAGAATTTTAAAGCCTCCACAAATCATCCACTTATGCTCATCATAACGAATCTTCTGAAGAATCAGGGCCAAATTCTCGTATTTTTCTTGGAGAATAACAGAGTGAGCAATAGGAACTGAAGCGAATGTGTTGCCATTATGAAGAAGAACACCTTTTATGCTGTCTTTTGACGAATCAATGAACAGCCGCCATTCAGCAGGATCATACTTGAGTTTAAACTTTTCCATCACTCCGTATATATCGTTGCAAAATACCAAATCTTCCTCTTTGCTGAAATACTTCAAAAATTGTGTCTCGCGGTTACGGTACCAATAAAAAGTTGTTCCTGGTGACAATAGATTTTTCTGTTTAAGCCGAGAACCTAGCAGTTGGGCAGCATCTTTTGGGAGTCCTAAATCCCGGACTAAATCATTCAATTCAGCTTGAGAGAAAAGTTCAGGTTTCGGATCTGGTTCAGTTTCAAACTCGGAAGTACTGGACTCATCGGGAAAAGCCATCTGATGAGTCTCATCATGATCAGAACCGTCCACACAAATATGATCCAAAGATTTTGGTGGTTCAGGCACAGGTACTTCGTTGCTATGAGGCATAGGCCTAATTGCTGAGGGAAGGTTGGGGTAACTTATTACGTTCTTATTTTTTAAGTTGTATCCCTTCACAATGCAAGAGCAAAAATAGCAGTCACTGCTGTGGTCTCTTTGTTCACGCCACATCATAGGTATTCCGAAACGAAATGCTTGTTTTTTACCTTTCATCCATAAGCGTAGATCTTCCTCACATGTCTTGCACACTTTGTGAGGAGCCCACGGTTTGTCTTGATCGCCTAACTTCAAACTGAAATAGGCGAAATATACTTTTTTAATAAATGCAGAAATGTTCCTCTGCCGCTTTTTCACGGTATATTCCCCACAAATAAAACAAAAACTGTCCGGAGAGTTGACGCAACCTCTGGCTCTGTGAGCCATCACAAATACACAGCACTGCAAACTACAACTGTAGTGAACCACTTCGGAATAAAGCTGGATTACGACTGAGCAAACAAAAAGGTAATAATGAACTTGCAAGAAACTGAAATTTGACAGGAACGTTCATGTCGCAACCACCGTGTTTGAGCGAGCGCGCGAACGAGGCGAGGCGAACAGGAAAGAACATGCGCCAGCACGAGTACTGGATTTAGCCCCCCGCCTCCCAATTGTCCTGTTAATGTATAAAATGAATACAAAACACTCTAAAATATCATGAGGGAGTGTTTCTAGTTAGTTAACCATTACAACCTCTATTTTGGGCCAAGAAAATAAACTGCAGTCGGCTAAAAAGAAATTATGTGAACATTCCTTATATGGGTAAGAAATCTAATTTTGCAAGAAAACGTGACGTGATGGAACATTTTGGCTATTTTTCCTGGATTCAGCACCCCAAAATCTATAGGAATCAGTTGCAAAACTGGAGGCAGTTTTTTGGTAGTGTACCTGTGTAATTTGTTTAACTTGCAGATGTATGCCAAATTTAAATTTCCCCCTATTTTTTCTTTTAAATGTTAACAAAATATCCAGCATTTCCTGGTGTCTTCTTTATTTGACTCCTGTATATGACCTGAGATACTGGTTAAAGGACATTTTCTTTGTGGACATTGGATTGTATGTTCTCAGTCATTTGCAGGAGACACTTTCCTTTTGACATCTGGTCGTGTATTGTATTTAAAATTTCATGCAATATGTGCCATGGTTGGAGTAATTTATTTGATTTTTTTGTCCTTGTCAACTATATTACTTAAAACAAAAAATTCCAGGAAAAAACAAAAAAAACCCTAAAGCAAAACCCTAATACAAAATACTTTTTTTGTCGGAATATGGCAACAAAGTACCGGGAATTCAGTCCAGGTACCACTGTGGCAATTCCTTTTATTAAAGATATGGATAAAAACTTTTCCAAAATCCAAAGACTTAGCTCATATTCGTGCTGCTCCCCGCACTGCCAAATATCGCCAGCCAAAACTCGATTGCGACGTGGCTCCACGTTTCGGGTGTAATATCAAATATAAAGAACTTAAACACCCTGCTTCAGGCCCATCCTCACTGGCAAAAGTTCAAAACTTGAATGAAACCAAAGCGGAGGTGTAACACACCAAATAGACATCGGCGTCTGACGTCAGCTTTCAGGAACTGCTCAAATCCACCAATCACAGAAGAGGGACAACCCCCTAGGACGGGGGGAAACCCACTGAAACAGGGAAACCCCCCTTATTTCAGCAAAAAGCCATCAATAACATAATGACATTCACAAGATAGTATGCCAATCCACCTGGAGATTAAGCCCATGAGGGGCAATTGAGTCCAAAGAATATATCCAACGTTGTTCTCGCCATTGAAGACGCTGCTCTCTGTCGCCACCCCTAGGATCAATAGGGACATGGTCTAAAATTCTCCAGCGCAGCGAAGAAAAATCATGTCCCACAGCCAAACAGTGATCTACCATTGGGGCAGAAAGAGTCCTAGTGCGTAATCGAGAGGCATGCTCAGCCAAGCGTGATTTCATTGCCCGAATTGTTCTCCCTATATAATAAAATTAACAGGGGCATACAATCAAGTAGACCACAAAAAGCGAAGTGCAGTCAGTATGCCACCTGGTAGTATAAATTCGGGAAGTGTGTACATCCAACCAGTCAGAACCCTCCAATGTAAGAGGGCAGTATATACAATGTCCACAGGCAAAATGACCAATATCTTCATGGCATTGAATCGGGCGATCTTGTACAGAGGTGGTATGCATAATGAAATCTCTTAAATTGGTTGTGCGAGAATAAGCAATAGGTAAAGGCACATCTCGAAAGCACTCATGGGACCCCAGGATCGGCCAAAAACGATGTAACAATTTAGTAACTTGTGGCATCTGAGAAGTATAAGGTAATACTCCAGTAACTACTGAGTCAGAAGACGAGGTATTCTTTGGAATAAGGAGCCAATCCTGGTGCAGATGACGGGCCCTCTTAAATGCCCGTTCGACCACTGTCATAGGATATCCCCTATGGATCAGACGCGATTTTAACTCCCTTGCATGAAAAAGGAAAATCGGTCAAGGTCGAACAATTCCGTCGAAGACGCAAGAACTGACCATAGGGGAGACCCCGTTTTAGCGCTCGAGGGTGAAAACTATCAAAGTGTAACAAGGTGTTCCGCTGAATAGGCTTTCGATATAAAGTAGTCTCAAAACCTTGAGAGGTCAAAATTACCCAAATATCCAAAAATTGAATACGATGAGGGTTAATCTGTGCTGTGAATTGGATGCGGGTAACATGAGAATTTAGCCGACCCAAAAACTGATCTAAACCTTCCCGAGATCCCGTCCAGATGAAAAAGACATCGTCAAGGAATCTTCTCCAAAATGGAACAAATTGAAAAGCCATATCTGTATAAATGAAAGAAGATTCAAAGGCAGCCATATAAAGGGTCGCTAGTGATGGAGCAACAGTAGCTCCCATGGCAATGCCGTGAATCTGTTTGTAGAACTGTTGTTGATACAAAAAATAGCTGTTATTTAGAACCAGTTCCAACAGATCCAACACAAAGGATTTAGGAAGCCGATCCGGGAGATCCAGAGTATAGTCCCGTATACAGGCAAGTGCCTCACCCTGATCAATGTTAGTATAAAGAGATTGGACGTCAAGGGAGACCAAATATGTATAGGCGTTCACATCATCACAGCTCTTCAGCTGATTCAAAAAATCGCCTTTATCACGAATGTAGGAACAAACTCTAGATGCCGCTGGTTGCAGAAAAAGGTCGCAGAATTTTGAAAGAGGTTCCAGTATGGAGTCTCTACACGACACTTTAGGTCTACCCGGGGGAGCACTCAGCGACTTGTGTATTTTAGGCACCAGATAAAACACCGGTGTCTTAGGGTGCTTTTTTTGGAGAAAATCCAGTTCCCGCTTGGTGATCCAATTATGTAAAAATGCATCAAAAACCACCGAATGGATGCGAGAGCCAATCTCTTCAGTTGGGTCCCCAGATAACACCACATAATTAGTCCGATTATGCAAATGGACCTCAACTTCCCTCTGATATTGATCTGCTGCTAATAACACTGTGGCTCCCCCCTTATCCGCTCTTCGAACCACAATGTCCGAATGCTGTAATTGACGAAGTGTCTGATATTGAGTGGAGGAAAAATTGACATAAGATCTTTTTTTCTGTTTTTCCAAAACAGTGAGATGTTGTAAAATCAAATCCTGGTAAACCTTGATAACAGGATCTGGAACCCCAGGAGGGGTCCAACGGGAAGAATTCCGTATCAAGGAGCAGTCACCAACCTCAGGTTTATCAGAAAAATGATGGATCACCCTCAATTTCCTAAAAAAACGATGTAAAGCCACTCTAGTGGCAAATCCATCATATCGAGATGTAGGGACAAAGGACAAACCCCGTTCCATATTTGGTCTCCCTTGACATCCAATCTCTTTATACTAACATTGATCAGGGTGAGGCACTTGCCTGTATACGGGACTATACTCTGGATCTCCCGGATCGGCTTCCTAAATCCTTTGTGTTGGATCTGTTGGAACTGGTTCTAAATAACAGCTATTTTTTGTATCAACAACAGTTCTACAAACAGATTCACGGCATTGCCATGGGAGCTACTGTTGCTCCATCACTAGCGACCCTTTATATGGCTGCCTTTGAATCTTCTTTCATTTATACAGATATGGCTTTTCAATTTGTTCCATTTTGGAGAAGATTCCTTGACGATGTCTTTTTCATCTGGACGGGATCTCGGGAAGGTTTAGATCAGTTTTTGGGTCGGCTAAATTCTCATGTTACCCCGCATCCAATTCACAGCACAGATTAACCCTCATCGTATTCAATTTTTGGATATTTGGGTAATTTTGACCTCTCAAGGTTTTGAGACTACTTTATATCGAAAGCCTATTCAGCGGAACACCTTGTTACACTTTGATAGTTTTCACCCTCGAGCGCTAAAACGGGGTCTCCCCTATGGTCAGTTCTTGCGTCTTCGACGGAATTGTTCGACCTTGACCGATTTCCTTTTTCATGCAAGGGAGTTAAAATCGCGTCTGATCCATAGGGGATATCCTATGACAGTGGTCGAACGGGCATTTAAGAGGGCCCGTCATCTGCACCAGGATTGGCTCCTTATTCCAAAGAATACCTCGTCTTCTGACTCAGTAGTTACTGGAGTATTACCTTATACTTCTCAGATGCCACAAGTTACTAAATTGTTACATCGTTTTTGGCCGATCCTGGGGTCCCATGAGTGCTTTCGAGATGTGCCTTTACCTATTGCTTATTCTCGCACAACCAATTTAAGAGATTTCATTATGCATACCACCTCTGTACAAGATCGCCCGATTCAATGCCATGAAGATATTGGTCATTTTGCCTGTGGACATTGTATATACTGCCCTCTTACATTGGAGGGTTCTGACTGGTTGGATGTACACACTTCCCGAATTTATACTACCAGGTGGCATACTGACTGCACTTCGCTTTTTGTGGTCTACTTGATTGTATGCCCCTGTTCATTTTATTACATAGGGAGAACAATTCGGGCAATGAAATCACGCTTGGCTGAGCATGCCTCTCGATTACGCACTAGGACTCTTTCTGCCCCAATGGTAGATCACTGTTTGGCTGTGGGACATGATTTTTCTTCGCTGCGCTGGAGAATTTTAGACCATGTCCCTATTGATCCTATGGTGGCGACAGAGAGCAGCGTCTTCAATGGCGAGAACAACGTTGGATATATTCTTTGGACTCAATTGCCCCTCATGGGCTTAATCTCCAGGTGGATTGGCATACTATCTTGTGAATGTCATTATGTTATTGATGGCTTTTTGCTGAAATAAGGGGGGTTTCCCTGTTTCAGTGGGTTTCCCCCCGTCCTAGGGGGTTGTCCCTCTTCTGTGATTGGTGGATTTGAGCAGTTCCTGAAAGCTGACGTCAGACGCCGATGTCTATTTGGTGTGTTACACCTCCGCTTTGGTTTCATTCAAGTTTTGAACTTTTGCCAGTGAGGATGGGCCTGAAGCAGGCTGTTTAAGTTCTTTATATTTGATATTACACCCGAAACGTGGAGCCACATCGCAATCGAGTTTTGGCTGGCGAAATTTGGCAGTGCGGGGAGCAGCACGAATATGAGCTAAGTCTTTGGATTTTGGAAAAATTTTTATCCATATCTTTAATAAAAGGAATTGCCACAGTGGTACCTGGACTGAATTCCCGGTACTTTTTTGCCATATTCCGACAAAAAAAGTATTTTGTATTAGGGTTTTGCTTTAGGGGTTTTTTTGTTTTTTCCTGGAATTTTTTGTTTTTGGTTATATATATATATATATATATATATATATCTTGATTTCAGGGGGGTTTAGTATTTAAGGATTCTAGCAACTATATTACTTAGGCAAAATTAAACGAGTTCTAAGGCCCCCAATGATTGAACAATGAGGCTGTGTTAGACTAAAGAAGATGAAAACACCATTGATGGACACACTGCATGGAATTCAATCACTCGTTTGAAGACTTACCCTTTTTGGCAATTGAGTCCTTCCCCCTCTTCCCCCCCTTTTTCCCAAGTTTTTGGTTGGGGGGAAGGACTTAGATCAACTTATTTTACAGAAGAAACAATGGTAGAATTTTGAGTTACACAATGTGGATTTTTGAGTTAAACTCCTCCATGGTTTAAATAATGAGCTAGATTTTTCAGTATTTTGATGAAGTTTCTTGAATAACAAGTTTTAATTAATAATTGCACTTTTATTGGCTGATCAGTTGACCTTATTAATGTTCAGGACTGTTTTTAAAAATCCAGGCGCTGGTGTCTTTTGGACACCGTTGAAAGATGTGCAATGTTATGAGACAGTGAGTCTCTTATTCTAAATTAAATTGTTTCACAGATATTTGATTTTCTCTTATGTGTTCACCAAGGAATAAAGTTTTTGGCAAATGGAAGCAGTCCCTTGACAAGGGCACTGTGGTGGTTGAAAAGCTAGCATCAGAGAATTTAAATAACATACAACTGAACTTCTGTGAGAGGGTTATTGGCATTATGAAGATGGTGACTGGTAGACTACTGAAGACAGGAGTCTTATGAACTCTGAACTATTCTAGACACACAGGTGTTTTTGTTAATTCTTTCACTTTGATGATAGTTTGAATGAGATATATAAATATATAAGTTAGAGGTAAATGATTATAATTTTTGATCACTGAGGTTCAGGTTATTTTGCCTGAAGGCTAGAAAGACCCAGCTTGGACTATATGATACTTCTGATAAAAATAGATAAAAAAACAAAAATTAAAAAAATGTAAATGTTTTCCTTAAGGAAATTATAAATATTTATTGTTCCTTGTTCATTAAGAAAAAATATTTGGTAACTATCTGGATAGTTCTAGAGCAGACCAAGTGCATAGCGTATGCATTCTGCCTAACAGTATGGAGAGTGACAGTATTTAATCCACTATGGAGGTCATTCCAGAACATGAATAAGCCATTTGGACGTGCGCCATAGACGTTTTTCTAGCAAAAACATCTACAAGCTGTCACACCTCATCCGCCCCAGCCGTGACTGCTGGTATTGCTGGGCTATTATGAGGGTGGTAGTTGTGCCTTGCTTCTATGTATAAATCACACAGAAGAACTTTCTTTTCTTTTAGGGTTTTATTCCCCGTCCCTTGAGGTTTCTTCTTTTTAAACAATAGAAATTAACAGCTCACTTGGCTTCAAACAAAAGATAACTATGTAACAAAAGTAGCTTCCTTCAGCTGATAACTTTAAACCAAAGATAAATAATAAACAGCCTAACTGACTGCTTGGCTTGGAGAGAGGGAGAGAGAGTTGCAGCTCTGCCACTTGTATACTGGAATCTTAAGGTTACACAAATCATATTTACCTTAATGATATCTCTGGCTCTATCACAGAGAAAGAACAGTCCATCAATTCTGTATCTGTTAATACTTCAGAATTCTCATATTCCATTATTTCTTGCTCATTGGTATCTCCACTATCCACTTCCAACGTGGAATAAAAATATGGAAGGCTTGCCTCGTCAGTCAAGAAGTTTCTCTTCCTGTGAGCTGCACTGCCTCTCTGGGGAGTATCACCAAACTCTGAGTGATGTCTTTCAGAGCCCTGCCCCCGCTGGTGCTTCAATGCATAGCTCAGGTCCTGGGTTGACCTGCTAGCTGGGTAATTTTGATAGGGTCCCTGCCGGGTCTGCCCTAGCTTTCCAGGCCCAACTGTGCCTGATTGCAACCGGTGTAACGGTGTTTCCCTAGAAGCTGTGAATTCACCGTGAGAAGGGATTTCTTCAGCTTTTCTAAGTAAGTGAAGCCCTCTTCTTTTAACACTTCTATAATCAGGAGAAAAGCTATTATTAGCCCCTGTACCTGCTATTGCAGTCTTCTTGTATTCTCCTTGCTTTCCAAACACATTCACGCTGTCGGGGTGTTGCCTTCTCTCAGAACCACACAGGTCTCTGGACTCTTTCCAACATTCACACCGGCTCCCCTGTTGCCTTTCAGCTTGTGACCTCTGCTGCTTTAATTCCTCTCTCAGGGATTCTCTCTTCGGCTCATCTCTCCAGGATTCCCTCTCTCTCAAAGGTTCCCTATCTCCAAATGTTTGGTAGTCTGTTTTATCTGTGTATTTCCTGACTCCACCTTCCCTCAGGTGCATTCTATTAGGTAAAGCAGACTCCCTTGCTTTGCTCTCTGGGTGTGTCTTTCTGGGCTCTGTGCACCTGTGCTTAGGTTGTCGCTGGCAACCAATAAACATTCTCCTGTTTATTCTGTCACTTTCACCGTGATCATTCACACTGCTCTGCACCTTCTCAGGCTGCCCTATGTCCACCCTGTGACAAAGCGTATTCTGAAACTTCCGTTGCCCTGCACGTACACAGCACTAGCACAAGGAACTCAGAACATGGGCAGGGGGGGTGGAATGGGGGCATGGTCAGCTGTGGAGACGTATAAAGCGAATTCAGGAAAGGCCCATGTACATTTTAAGTGTTTCCTGCAGATGTCCATGTAATTCCTGCGGAAATGTGGAAAAAGGGCAGGAATTAGAAAATCTTCTGCCCTGCTCTTCAATGCATCCCATACTGAAGAACGCTTGTGACAATTATGTTTTGAACTGTTGTGTCTGCAGTCTGGAAGAACACAAGATGCAGTTGTAAAGAACAGAAAGTAGAGATGAGGGAAGGTTGTACAGTAATGAAACATTAATAAACACCCCTACAGACATATTAAGAAGAGCAATTGTGTTTATGCTGTTATGCTGACAATGGCTGTTTGTGCTAAAGGAGCAAAGCTAGGGTTTCCTAACATTTCCTATGTTCTGTAAACTGGGAGAGGTGATGTAGAGATAATAAGCGAGTTAGTACAGCAAAGATTCTGCCTTAGGTGAGAAACACAGATCAGGTTTGTAGTCCTGGGACACCATGCTATTATGTTATACAAGCTGTTATTAATAGGCAAAGGGAATCTTTTTGGCAGATGTATGTTTATTGTGATTGCAAGTGAGAGTGTGTGAGTGTGTGTGTGTGTATGTGCTTTGAGGGTTGCACGGAAGGATCTGGTGTGCTCATCCATAATTCTGTGGAGACATGAATGCCTCGACTGTAGGGATGACCGCAGCATCACCAGATGCCAGTGTGACGGGGCAGAATATATCAGCAAAGGTTCTCTACAGCAAAGTGCAAAAGAGCTGTCAATAATAAGGGACGCTCAGAATGTGAGATGTAACAGTTCAAACAGCACTAATACATGCCTAAAAGCATCATCATCGGTCTCCAAAAATGTGCACATTTTCTGGGCATGTATTAGTGCTGTTTGCACTATTGCATGCTCTCATTCTGAGGATCCCTAATTATTGACAGGAATATATTTTACATTTTGCTATAGTGAACCTTTGCTGGGTTCTAATGGTCCATACTTAGCATTGTAAAGACTGCTCTCAGAGATGCCCAATGCAAGCATAACTAAAGAGCTTTACTGCCATGTATGCTTTGACGCAAGCTATGACAGGACAGACATATGTACTTATACTTGCTTTTATAATATCTTTGCATGCACTGAGATTACTTTGCAATGTTCTGGGCATGCAACAGACTAGAATATATTGTATGGTTGGCATCACCATTTATGGATCATCAGTAGTCATGTGTAGTTTGCATAAGCACAACACTGTCAGTGAGAGGAGTAGCTGAAGAGATGCATCTTTTAGCAGCATCCAAGCAATTTTCTGCATCTACCTGTGTCCCGCTGTGACAGTGAGGGCTTGCGCATCCCCAGTTCCAGAATCATGGACACGTCTATATCTGCAATTGTGGAATCAGGTTTAAATAGGGTCTGTCTTCGATTTGGACATGCCCGTAGGCCAGTAGTGCATGTTATGGAATTGGGCTCTATCTGTATAGTTATTGGATAAATTTAAGGAATCAAGAAGGCTATCTTAAATATATTTGTATGGTTATGCAGATAGTGGCTAACTATCACTTGCTGTCTGTATAGCAGCAGTACTCACTGCTCTATACACATATTCAGCAATGACACTTCTGCGGATGGCAGTGCAATATTTATCTTATTGATAACGTACTTGCAAAGCGCAAAATTGATTAACACCACTCCATGTGGGTGCTCTCTGTATATAAAATATTTAAACGCCATGGCCAACATTTGAAAAATGGCCACAACATTGGAATGTTGACCGGAAGGACTTTACAGCTTAAAAATGAAGAATAAAACCTACACCTTCAGCCACTTTCTTCCTGGCTGAGGGAGAGATTAAGTGACTGCTGGGACCCTCCCCCAGCTCTCCAGCTACTGCTGATGCGATTGTCGGCAATGGTCCCATGAAGCTCTGTGAGAGTCCTCTAATCGCATTCTGCCAGTAGAGGGAGGAGCTGCGATATTGCACTTTTAGCAGTGAGGAATAGGCAATGTGTGCTATTGTGCTAGCATACAACTTTCAAAAGGAAGACTATGGGAATCTGTTACTAAAGGGTGTTAGCTGACAATGCGTGTTCTGGCGCGCGCTGAATGCGTGTTGTGATGGTGTTGCCAGCTATTACAAGGCCATGACAGCGTGACATGATTCCCACGATAACTCGCATTAGGGTAGTGAGTGGGCAGGGTAGGGGCAGAGAGTGGGCGTGGTGTGCTCTGTGCAGTTATCACGGGGATTACACTGCACGCTAACTGCATTAGTGCAGGATTACCTAACACGACCTCTATAAGTGACCCATGCTAATGTGCCGTGCGCTAAGGGACAGAGCTCCACGTTAACTGACAGGGAAATGCTTTCCACACCCCCAACAGTTAACACAGTGGTACTGCACCTAAAGTGCCAGAGTTTCTGTGCTATTGGTGCATTCAGTACAACACCCTAGCACCCTTTAGTAAAAGGGCCTCTATGATAAAATGAGGCAAATGAACAAGAAAAAAATAAAAGAAACAGCTACAAAAGTTAAGAGTTTACATCAGGGGCTTCTGGTTTAGCCAGCGTGGAGATCAGACGTGTTTGAAGGCGCTCCCCAGGTCCACACATAGATTGGGTCTTCTCCAGGAAAAATATCTAACAAATAAATAAAATTCCTAAAACGCTCAAGCCAAAGATAGCCCCGATGATTTGGGACCTATATGCAGCTAAAGCCCGAGGAGGAGGCGGGTCCAAAACTGGTGAGCAGGCACCGGCATCTCCCGCGTCGGTAACTGAGAGTGGAGGAGGAGAGAGTGAGGAATTGTTGGCCACAGACTTAGCAGCCATCCTGGTGGCAATCAGGGACTCCAAAAGAGAAATTGTGGCCAAAGTATTGTCCAAGATAGAAGAAAAATTCATGGCGGTGGGCGCTCCAATTGGAGGAAATGGGGGCCAGGATTGGTAAAACAGAAGATAACCAAGCTCACTTTCAACACTCAATTGCCTCCTTGCAACAGCAAGTGAGCTGGCTCCGATCAAAAACAGAAAATCAAGAGTGGCGTTCAAACATGTGGGTCTTCGGGGTTCCTGAGGGGGCTGAGGGCCGAGACACAATTGCCTTCATATGGGACCTCTTGGAAACTTGTTTTACTGATTGTCCATCTCCAGTGTCCTATGTAATCAAAAGGCACATAGAACGTTAAGAGCACACCCTGATCCTGAGGCAAGACCCCAGACCCTAATAGTAAAACTGCTCCAGTTTTAGGACTGGGAACATGTGATCCAGGTCGCGAGGAGGTCTGAGTTTGTAACATATAAGAATTGGAAAATCTTTCTCTACCCACATGTGCCTGCTGAGATCGTCCGCAGAAAAATGAACTGTTAAAAATTAAAAGCGGCTGGGGCAAAAAGGCCTTAAAAATGAACCTAATCCCTAGATTTCTTTTCAGGTTTTCATAGCTCCCTATTGTCCTACCGCCTGTGACATTGAAGAAATGGGAATGGAGACTAGAACTTTTTGTATGGGGGGGAGGAGAAGCTAGAGATAGGATACATAGACTGTACTGCTATAAAGAAGAAGGAGGGATTCGATCTCCAGTCCTACAATGCTATTACAGAGCGGCGGTGGCCCGGGCACTTAGAGGGCACTATTTACACCTACCGGGGACCCTGTGGGTGGGACTGGAGTAAGCATTGTTACACCCACAATCACTATTTGAATGGTTAGAGAGAGGCATGGACAATGGGAAAGGGGGGGCACTAATTACCTAGGGGAGGGAAAGCATAGCTATTCACCTGTAACAGGTGTTCTCCAGGGACAGCAGGTATCAGTCTTCACTTATGGGTAATGTCAGCACTGACGGAGCCCGCACGGAGCAATTCCTCAGCTTTCAAAGAAAGCCTTTGGAATTGCTGCCGTGCATGCGTTGTCCTCTTGCCACCCAAAGGTGCCATCTTGCTCAGTCAGGTCCCATAGCTAGAGCCCTACTCAGCAGATGGCAAGGAAAGGACAAAAAAATAGCAATTCTTCCGGGGAGGTGGGAGGGTAGTGAGGACTGATTCCTGCTGTCCCTGGAGAACACCTGTTACAGGTGAGTAACTATGCTTTCTCCAGGAACAAGCAGGAAGTCAGTCCTCACTTATGGGACTCCCCAGCTACAGGCTCCTGAACCTGTAAGCCAAAAACGCCTCCGCGAGGCCGTGAGCAGAAGCTGATGTCCAAAGGAAGCCCGAGTCCTCGGACCCTTGGGGCAAGTTCTCGGTAGCCACAGAAGAAGGTTCGGAGGGCAGGAGTTGCTTATACCCTGAACAGACTACGGAGTACAGCCTAGCCGAAGGCGCTGTCCCAGCGGGACTCTCTCTCTAGGCAGTAGTGCGAAGCGAAGGTATTTGCTGAAGACCAGGTCGCAGCCCAGCAGATGTCCATCAGAGGCACTGAGCGAAGCCACCGATGCCGCCTTGGCGTGGACGCCATGTGCGGTGACCCGATGATTCTGCGGGGTGCCCGCCTTTGCCTGGGTGAAGGCGATGCAGTCCGCCACCCAGATGGAGAGGGTGCGCTTGGTGACTGCCAGCCCCAGACGGTTGGGATCGTAAGCGATGAAGAACCGGTCGGACTTGCGATGTCCATGGGTGCGCTGCAGGTAGAAGGTGAGAGCCCTCTTGCAGTCGAGTGTATGCAGAACCTCCGATGCCTGGTTGGCGTGAGGCCTCAGGAAAAAGGTTGACAGAATCACCTACTCATTGAGGTGGAAATCCGAGACAACCTTCGGTAGGAACTTGGGGTGGGTGTGAAGGACCACCCTGTTCCTGTAAAACCTGGTGTAGGGGGCCTTGGCCATGAGGGCTTGAAATTCACTGACTCGCTGCACCGAGGTTAGTGCCACCAGGAAAACCACCTTCCAGGAGAGGTGCCGGAGTGAGCATGTCGCCATCGGCACGAAGAGTGGCCACGTCAGCTGCATGAGCACGATGTTCAGGTCCCATTCCGCCGGGGGAGGCCGGATGGGGGTTTTGGACAGCAGGAGGCCCCGCATGAAGCGGGAGATCAGAGGCTGCCCCGAGAGGGGTTTACCCTCAACAGACAAGTCAATGGCCGAAATGGTGCTCAGGTGAACCCTGACCGAGTTGGACTTCAGTCCCACCTGGGAGAAATGGACAAGGTACTGGAGGACCCAACGGGTGGAGCAGAAGAGCAGGTCGATCTGGAGCTCAGAGCACCAGATCGAAAACCGCTGCCACTTCAGGGCGTAGGCCTGCATCATCGAATCCTTCCTCGATGTGAGGAGGATGTCCTTGATCTCCACTGGGAAGTACAGCGAGGCTAGAGAGACCCCGCCAGGCTGTCAGGGATAGCGAGACCAAGTTAGGGTAAAGCACCCATCCCTCCTCCTGCATCAGTAGACAGGGGGCACTGCCCAGGGAAACCGAAAGTTCAGACGAGAGCCGGAGTAGGAGCAGGAACCAAGGTTGTCGAGGCCATGAAGGAGCCACGAGAATCACTGAGGCTCAGTCGCGCTGGATCTTGTGGAGGGTCCTCGCAATGAGAGGAGTGGGGGGGAATGCATACAGGAGCCCAGAGGTCCAGTTCAGGAGGAACGCATCTGGGGCCACCCTGCTCGGGTGCGGTATCAGCCCGCAGAAGAGGGGGAGCTGTGCATTCGCCAGGCTGGTGGACAGGTTCATGGACGGTGTCCCTCAGAGGCAGAGCAGGTGGAGAACCACCTCTGGACTCAACGCCACTCATGTGGGCGGAGAAGCCTGCTGAGCCTGTCTGCGAGGACTGTCTTGGCACGGGAGGTAGACAGCTCATAGGGTCATGCCCTGACGCACTGTGAAGGAGCACAGGAGGACTGCCTCATGACAGAAGAGGCAGGAGCCCATGCCTCCTTCCTTGTTTATGTGGAAGATCGCTACTCTGTTGACGTTGTGCATGAGCACCGACCTGCCCTTCAGGTCAACCGGACTGCTCAAAGCTCGAGCAGGTTGATCTGCTGTCGAGATTCCTCAGGTGACCACTACCCCTGTGTGCAGAGGTGGTCGCAGTGGGCTCCCCAGCCCAACAGCGAGGCATCTGTCATCAAGATGAGTTCTTGCGGACAAGTCTGGAAGGACATGCCCCCAAAGAAGGCTCTGGGGGTCCTGCCACCAGACTAGATATTTGATTAGGCTGCGAGACACCTGGACGGGGTCCCAGAGATGGCCCAATGCTTGGGTCCATTGCGCTCTGAGGCACCACTGGGCCGCTCGCATGTGCATACAAGCATGGGGAACAATGTGGACAGTCAAGGCCATGTGCCTCAGGAGGCGCAGCATGGTCCGCGCCGAGACTCTGGGCCAGCTTTTGACCTCGGCAGCCAGAGCGCAGAACCGATCCGCACGTGTTTGAGGAAGAAAGCTGGTCACATGTTCTGTGTCGAGAAGAGCGCCAATGAACTTCAGGGTCCGCATCGGTTTGAGGTGGGATTAGGAGCAGCTGATCAGGAAACCGAGGTGCTCGAGGAGGAGGACCGTGTGTGATGCCGAGAGGTGAGCCTCCTTTGCCGAGGTGCCTGAGACAAGTCAATCCTCTAGGATCTAGGTAAGGGAAGACAGATATGCCCTGCAGCCGAAGGTGTGCCATGGCCACTGAAAGGCACTTGGTGAAGAGTCGTGGGGCAGATGCGATCCCAAAGGGAAGCACTTTGTACTGGAAGTGCTCACCCTGCACCCTGAAATGGAGGTACTTCCTGTGCTTGGGGTGGACCGGAATGTGAGTGTAAGCGTCTCTGAGATTCAGGGAGCATAGCCAATCATCCTGCCAGCAGTAGGGCAGTAGGACGCCAAAGGATAGCATTTTGAACTTCTCCCGCATCAGAAACTTGTTCAGATTCCTGACGTCGAGGATGGGGCGCAGGCCCCCGTCCTCTTTGGAACGAGGAACTACCAGGAATAAAATCCCTGACCTCGGAGGTGCGGAGGAACTCTTTTGACCACTTGCTGACCAAGGAGGTTGTTCAGCTCTTGCTGTAAGCAAGCCTGGGGCGAGGGAAGCCGAGTAGGTTCCGCCAGGGAGAAGGGAGAGGGGAGTCTGTCTAGACAAAGATGATACCTGTCCCAGATCTCCTGCAAGACCCAGGTGTCCAATGTCATAGCTGCCCATTCAGGGGCAAAGAGGGACAAGTGTCCTCCCATGGGTGGAAGCGACCCCGGGGGGCGAGAGGCTATGCTTTCAGCATCAAAATGCCAGGGCTGGCTGGGGTGGCGCTGGTGGCTGAGCCATGGGCCCCTTGCATTTCCGGTGATGCTGGGCACCCCCTTTTCCCTGAGCACTGGTTTTCAGCGCAGGGATAGATGAGTACGGTGGGTATCCCCAGTAGGGGAGCCCTTTCCTCTGGAAGAAAGGCTTTTTGGTCTGCTGCTTTTTCCGTGGAAGTGAGGAGGTTTTGTGAGAGAGATGGGTGCGAGTCACAAACTCCGTCTCAATCTCGGCTGCCTTGTCCTCCATGGGCTTGCTCAACAGCTGTTCACCGAGACAGGGGACATCCAGGAGTTTCTCTTGGACCCAACTCCTCCAGGTCCAAAGATTGGAGCCACGCCTGGCATCAGGCTCCAATGCCAGCTGCCACTACACAGGCGGAAGACTCAAACCCATCATATGCAGCACAGGAAAGGTATTTCGAGTAGTCTGCAACCAATATCAGGAGTGTCTGGAACCTGAGAAGGTGCTCCCCACCAAGGCCCGCGGAGAACCTGCTGAGCTCTTTTGTGAGGTCACGAAGGAACATACTATATATAGTTGGTATGCCTGGATGCGGCACGCCAGCATGGATCCCTGGTAAGCCTTGCACCCGAGGGCATCGAGGGCACGGGACTCTACCAAGCAGGACCGAAGAGTGCAACTTTGGGCTCTTCTGTTTCCGCATCGCAGACTCGACTACCATGGAGGTGTGAGGAAGCTGGGTCTTCCGAAGCCCCAGGCCGCGTTGGACCCTATACATGGCATCGAGTCTTTTACTGACAGTAGGGAGCGAGGCGGGTGCTTTCCATATGCGGAGAAGCAGCCGGGATAGGATGGATGGTACAGGAACTGTAAGAGACTCCCTGGGTGGAGACTCATACTGTAAAATGTCAAGTTCCTCTTCTCTTGGATCCTCCTCGGTCTGCGTCAGCAGATTGAGGGCTCAAGCCATATCCTGCACAAACGCCAGGAAACAGGTGTCTTTGGGAGGCGACTGCCTTTGCGAGGCGGGTGGGGACGGGTCAGAGGTGAGATCCCTGTGCACGCGGGTCTCCGGGGAAGTGTCCCCATCCAATTCCCCGAGAGGTCTGAGAAGGACTCAGAGTCAGGCTGATCCCCGCGCCCCCTGGCTGAGGCTCACTTGGAGCCCGAAGCACTGGCTCTGGAAGACCTCACCCCTGAGGAACGGGATGGCAAACGCAACCGGTGCCGAGGACCCGCAGCTCTCAGGTGTTTCCAAGGCAGTTTTCGGGACCCCAGTCAGGTGACCCTCGGTCTCGGGGTGTGAGCCAGCCGTGCTGGGCAAGAGCACCTCCTGGGCAGCGAGGAAGGCAGAAATGCTGCGCTACAGTGCCAGCATGTGGGACTCCCACTTGGGAGGAGGCCCCTGAGATGCTTATGCTGGGGTTACCGGGTGTGGCGTGGAGGAGGGGAGGTGGTTTTCGCCAGGACGACCCTCAGGAGACCGGGCACCATTGCCGGAGGCCTCCGTGTCCATATGAGGTACCTTTCAAGGCTGTTCCTTGTCGGACTCTCGGGAACGCCGGGGAGGGCTAAGAGAGCAAGCACGAGACTGCTCATACTTGTCCGGAGCCCCCAACAGCGACTTGGAGGTCGTCTTCTTTTTCCATTCCACCTTGGGAGAACCCTAATTTGAGTGACGCCTGGGGCCTGGGGTCTGGGGTCTCCACGGGGGACCCTGCAAATGGTGAATCAGTAGGGCGAGGTGCCACCGGGGATCCCGGGGCTGCCTTGCTGAAAATGTCATCGGATTTCTGTTTGCGGCTGAGCAAGGCCTAAGCGAACATTTTCTTACAAAGCGAGCAGAGCTCCGGATTGTGGTCAGCCCCCAGACACCGTAGACAGCAGTCATGGATGTCCATGAGTGACATATTTTTGGAGCATCTGTCACATTTCTTAAAGCCAGTGGCCATGGGGGCAAAAAGGGCCCCTGTGAGGGCCAAAACCCTCGAGGCCAGTGGTTGGGAAAAAAGGGTGCGAAAAGGGCCCGAAAGAAAAACACCAAAATGAGACAAAAAAAGGAATCCCCTAGCCTACAGCCGAAGTAGGGGCGAAGGGGGGGGGGGAGGGGAAGGAAGAGGACAGGTGCTACTGGAAAAAATGGCCAAGGAACGAATCACGAAAAACTTTTTCCAAGGGACGAGGGTGTGTGTCCAAAGGGCTCCGCAGAAAAAGGCAGACTGAGCAAGATGGCACCTTTGGGCAGGAAGAGGACCTTGCATGTGTGGCAGCAATCCCAAAGGCTTTCTTTGAAAGCTGGGAAATTGCTCCGCGTGGGCTCCATCGGTGCTGACGTCACCCATAAGTGAGGACTGACTTCCTGCTTGTTCCTGGAGAACATGGTATAATTTGATTCTCAGATTTAATGAATAAGGGAGAGGTGATCACAATGCAAGAGTTGGAGCAGAAACTGGATTGTAGAGTGCCCTTTTACCAATATTTTCAGCTGCACTACTTTGTCCTAAATGGAGAGCAAAGACACCATCTGACCAGACCGAGCTCCCCTATGGAGAAAGTTTTATATAAGGGGAAGGGGATGAAGGAAATAATAGCAAAACTATATGGGAAACAACTGGAACAGGAAAATAATTTACCACAACTGCATCGGGCGGGGTGACAGCAGTGGTTAAAAGAAGAATATGAGGATGAAGTGTGGGAACGGATACACAGGGTAACCTCCTGGAGACAAACACAATATCAGATTATACACAGGACGTATATTACCCCAATCCACATGCATCGAATGGGAACATGGTATACAGAGCAATGCTGAAGACGATGTGGTTGGGTGGGGTCCTATTACTACATGTGGTGGGTCTGTCTGGTGATACAGAGCTATTGGAGCAGCCTTAATGGAATCTTATCCACAATTGGGGGGGTGGAACCACCCAATAGCTCCTGGAGAGATGCTTTTGGGCATTCCACCGCAACCCCTCATAAGAAAGAGAGAGGAAATGCTACAGGATAAGGTACGCCTAGCGGCAAGGGTGTCCATTACTTGGAAATGGAGAACAGAAAAGGGACCAACCATTGAAGACTGGTACATAAAGATAGGAGAAGCAATCAAATTTGACAAACTAACATATATTTTATGGGGAAAGGAGTAGTTATTCCAAAAGATATGGGGCCTGTTATTCTCTGGCAATCAGGGGGCATGTTGCCCTGATCCCCTCCCCTTTCCTCTCCTCCCCACACTGCACAAGGGTAGGCTTGAATGAATGCCGGTAATAGACCGCAAAAGTGGGTCGCCACGAGCAAAGCTTTGAATTGTGTTATAATTTGTTTATAATGTTATTTATGGTTCAGTGTCTGAAAATGTATATGGTACAGGTATGCCATAGTTGATAGAGAAGCGGCATTGCAAAAGACATATTGAGAAGAAGGACATTTTACAATGAAAGGAAGATATTCTATAGGATCTGGTAGGTGATAGGTACCAGCAGCCAATGGATCATGGGTCGAGGAAAATCGTCAACTCTGGAGGATGAGGAATAGGCGAGAGGGCTGGGAGACATTTTATTATAATGTTTCAATAATTATATTGTAACCAGACTTAAAAGTAGGATGATGTCTTGCATAGTTACAAATGTATAGTCAATGGTACTCTGTTGTTCTGTAATGTTGATATGACTTTCACTTTGAATAAAGACACTTTATATATAAGAGTTTATATCAGGCCTGTCCATTGTTTAAAAATACCATCTTGGAAGACCGCACCACATGTATTCCACGCTTTAAAAAATATGAAGCAGGCCAAAAATCTGCAGGCATGGTTTAAAGGGTTGAGGTGAGAGAGGCTATTATAACCAAAATAATATCTTTCAAATGGTGGTGTAAATTCCACCCAAGCAGACCCCTCATGCAGGGAAGCCTGGGCAGAAAAGGGGCCTTACCACATGCAGCGATAGCATAGCAAACTTACTTTATCATGTTTGCCACATTGCCTCCGCTCTTGTAAGTTCACCACGCACCCAATGGCTGCTCCTCGCTGGGCCAAAGTCTCACAATAATAGTCATAAGACTGGCAGGGAACAGCTGCTGGGCCCGCGGCGAACTTACAAGAGCAGAGGCAGCACAGCAAACAAAATGAAGTATGTTTTCGCCCAGAGAACCTACAGGGGGGAGGGGGAGGTCCTCAGCAAAAGTTTGCTTGGGGGCCTCTCATTATAACTTACATGACTACCTATCATTATAACTTACATGACTACTTTCAAAAAATGAAAACGGGATCTAAATGAAGTAAAGAGGAAACTGGAAAGTTAGATGCAGAGCATTGGTAAGGCAAGTACAGAAAAAAAGCAAAAACTCATAATGAAAACATTTCCAGGCACATTCAAAGCAAAAAGGCTGCGAGGGAGTCAGCTGAACCATTAGATGATAGAGTGATAAAAGGGGAACTAAGGGAGGACAAAGCCATAGTGGAAAGATGAAATTAATTCTTTACTTCAGTCTCTACTTAAGAAGGTGTAGGAGAGATACCCATGCCAGAAATTATATTTAAAGGTGATGAATCTGACCAATTGAAACAGATCTCGGTGAACCTGGAGGATATAACAGGGAATTTTACAAGCTATACATCCCAGGGTGCTGAAAGAACTAAAAAATAAAATTTCAGGCCTACTATTAGTCATTTGTAAGCCATCATTAAAATCATATGCAATGCTTATTAAAGATTGGCGAGTGGTCAAAGTTATGCCAATTTTTAAAAAGGGTTCCAGGGGTGATGTCAGTGCCAAGCAAAATGTTAGAAACAATTATAAAGAATAAAATTACTGAACATATAGCCATGGTTTAATGGGACAAAATCAACATGGATTTAGCCAAGGGAAGTCTTGTCTCACTAATCTGCTACATTTTTTTCATATTGTGAATAAACAATTAGATAAAGGTGAGCCAATTGATATAATGTATCAAGATTCTCAGAAAGCCTTTGACAAGGTCCCTCATGAGAGACTCTTGGGGAAATTAAAAAGGTCATAGTATAGAGGTAGTGTCCTGTTGTGGACTGGGGACTAGTTAAAAGATAAAAAACTGAGAGTAGGGCTAAATGGCCTATCTCCTCTTTGGAGAAGGATGCATAGTGGAATGCCCCTGGCATCTGTACTGGACCCACTGCTTTATAACATATTTATAAATGACCTGGAAAAGGGAATGACTGAGGTGATCAAATATGCAGATGACACAAAATTATTCAAAGTTATAACAAGAGGATTGTGAAAAATTGAGAAATTGGGAGACTGGGCATCCAAATGACAGATGAAATTTAATGTGAATAAGTGCAAAGTTTCACGCTTATGGAAGAACAACCCAAACTATAGCTACACAATGCAAGGTTCCACATTAAGATTCACCACCCAGGAAGAGGAAGTGGGTGTCATCATGGATATTGCATTGAAACCCTCCGTCCAGTGGGCAGCAGCAGCCAAGAAAGCAAATAGAATGCTAGGAATCATAATGAAAGGAATGGAGAATAAAACAAAGGATATAATGCCTCTGAATCATCCCATGATGCAACTGCACCCTGAGTATTGCGTGCAGTTCTGATTGATGCATTTAAAAAAAGATGTGACTGAAATTATAAAGGAAATGGAAGGTTACCTCTATGAGGAAAGGTTCAAAAGATTAGAGTTATTCAGATTGGATAAGAAACGTCTGATTGGAGATATGATATATGATAGAGGTCTATAAAATGATGAGTGGAATGGAACGAGTAAACATGAATCAGTTGTTTACTTCTTCAAAAGGTACAAAGATTAGGGAACATACCATGAAGCCATCAAGTTGGGACAATATTTTGAGAAAATATTTTGTCTCTGAGCACATACTTAGGCTCTGAAATTAGTTTCCAGAGGATGTAGTAAAAGCTGTTAATGTAGCTGATTTTAAAAAGGGTTTGGACAAGTTCCTGGAGGAAAAGCCATAACTCATTAAAAAGGATTGGTGGAAATCCAGTGCTTATCCTTGCGATAAGCAGCATAGAATCTGTCTACATTTTGGGATCCTGCTGGGTACTTGTGACCTGGACTGGCCACTGTTGGAGAAAGGATATTGAACTTGATGGACCTTTGAGCTTACGCAGTATGACAAATTCTTATGTTCTTATTTTAATGCATTTTTTCCAATCTAAAAATTTTGCCTACAGGCACTAGAGGATTAGAAACGTTCCCCATTAGGGACAAAAAACCCCAGAAGAAATGCTTTTACAAGCAAATCTTCATTCTGTTTTAGAAGCAGTATGGAGCTGGGCTTCTAGCATGTGGCAAGGTGCTTTATACCGTTTTGCAAGGAAGAGTGCTAGACAGCTTCAGTACATCTCAGCCCAGATTCCCATCAATTTATCCACCATGCCTTTGCAAACCTATCAGAACGAAATCTGCAACTCTAAATCCATGACTGCGGTGTTGATATTTCTAGAGCTCTTTTCATTTTGTTTATGCGTCCCAAGAGAACGTGGGCTGACAAGAATGAATAAATCATATTTGTTTGATTTCCTCCAGTCCCGAGTCATCGCAGATGCTTTTTACCTATTCCTGCTATGATGCTTTCCACCGTCTCTTTGGGGAATGTTGCTTACATGGTCTGTGGTGTGGTTTTGTTCAGATAGTCTTGCTACAGCATATATCATTTTGTAAGCATTTTCGTCAGAGTTATGAACATCTCCTTCTAATCATACATAATGCATTGCTCTGTTATTTCCAAGGTAGACAAGCTTCTCTGATTAAGAAAAATACTCAACTTGCAGAGTTGCAACTTACAATAATTACAAAGCCAGTGTAAGAAGTGAACAACATCCTACAACTTGGTGCTTTGACTTGTGTTAGGAAAAAATACATTTTTCAGCTGGCCATAATGACATCCATTTCCATTAAAATGGCAGCATAAAATACCAAGGCTGGTTTTAATTAACACATCGCTGCCATAAAACAGAAACCTGCAATTTACTACACTTTGAGGACTGTTTCCTCTGATAAGGGTATGCTGCATTTCACCATCGGCCCTACTAACCACTTTTGCTAATCTGCTAGCTTCAGGTAGCAATAAACGGCACTTGCCCAGATGGTGTTCTCTTTTATGAGCTCGCTTCCATTCTGAACTCCGTGACAGGAAATGTCTGCTGCTGCTGAAGAACATGGTCTCACAAATGTTTCTGGCAATTTACACCAACTTCACCAAATTTGACTCTTTTTTAAAAATTCTAATAGAAGCGGATGTCGTCATGTCGAACTGTGAATGATAGCGCATGCCATTACTGTCTCGCGATTAGATTATTGCAATGCTGTACTGCTGGGCTTACTTGACGATTAGGAGACTTAAATGGTACAGAACTGACATGGGGGGGGGGGGGACAGAGGGAATATATATCTCCAGTGTCATGTCAGCTCTACTGGTTATCGTTGAAAGCACAAGAGGGGAAAATTTTATAACAGGGCTCCCTAATGTGAAAAGCCCAAAATGTTGCCTATTCTATAAAAGGAATATAAGCACCTATGCATGGACTCAAAGGCGCACATCACATTGCATTGCCTTTATACAATAGGCACCCACAACCAGCCCCAGTAGCGCAAAAATGCTTTTGCACAAAATGTAGTCCTTCTCCAAAGAAGATGTAAATTTGTGCAGTGTAATCTATGAATGTGTATGAGTATTTATAAAATATGGAAGATGAGCTTGCAAGCAGCTTTAAACATGTGTGCAGGTATACATGCCTAAAAAATAGGTGTTACAACAAACAGCATGCACTTTTAGGCAGACTGTGCATAGGCTTTCCCAAGGCATACATAGGGTGGAGCTGGGAAAGTCCCAGGAAAGCCTACAAGCAGGCTGAATAAAAGTGCACACTGCTTCCTGAAATGCTTACTTTTTAGGCATGTATATCTGCATGCACTTTTACAAGCACCCTTTTTTGTGTGAAAAACATGCTTTTCATGCCGGAAATGTTTAAAGTATTAGTGCTGACAGTTAAGGCCTTTGTGGTCTAGCTTCTGTGTATTTGAGGGAAAAGTTAATGTTATTGGCCACTTTGGTCACCGCATATTCAAAATGAGTGTTATCTCTGTGGAGCTTCAATAGAAAGCGTAAAGATAATTTTTTCTAGGCAACAATATTTTTTTTGTTGAAAATGCTAGGGTTTTGAAATCTGTCCAATATGATAAGTAGAGTAAATATTGACTTAGCTTCTTTTAAAACGGCTTAGAAGATTTGCGTGTTGTAACTGAAAATGAGGCAGGGTAAGAGCTGAGTGAGCTGATGAACTTTCTGCAAATAAGGCTAATAAGTCCACCAGAAAACAGCAGACTGCCACGGAAGCAACCAAAAAACAGTCTAGAAACATTTCACATTTCTAATAAGGCTAATAAGGACATGAGGGAAGATGTCACAGTAAATGTGGGTTCGGTTGGAGAGTATATTTAAATGTTGTATTATGGGCTAAGTTTTTAATCTTATTTTATGTGTGAGGCCCTTGTGTATATTTAAAATTGATGGATAAAGACATCCCCCTTTCAGAGGTTTCTGCCTTTAAGGACACAAATCCTGGCATGGATGCTTGTTACAAGCTTTGGGAATTACAAACCTGAGCATACAGACTGCTGATAGGAAACCCCACAGTGGATAACAACGAGCAAACTTTTTAAACTGCCAGAATCTGTTGGATTAACGTTTTAGTCAGCAACAGAAGGGTTGCTTCTTGCATCAGAATCAGCTCTCTGTGACTGGTTGAAACTTTCTGATGTTTTTTTTTTTTTATTGAGGAATCTGTTGCTGACTAGCTTCTGGCTAAGAAACATCAACAGACTGCTCCTAGTTTTGGGAGAAAAAACCTGGGAATTGGGCTTTAACTCTTCTCCAAAGTTCCAAGCCTTGTACTCAAACTGTAAAAAAAAAAACGGCAAGGATTTATTCTGCCCCAGCACTGAGTCAGAGTTCAGAAGGAAAAGATGCTGTATTTCCAGACAACCCTGCAACTTAAAGGCTCCCTTGAGAACAGGTTGAGCCTTGCAACTGCCAAAGACCAAACTGAACTTCCATCCAAACAAGTAAGATCTAACCATAAATAAACTAAAGAAAGTTGGATTATCTTTCCTGACAGGAAAAGGCACCAAGGATTTTAATGGAACTGGGCTTGTATCTGGATCATTGGTTTATGTTGTTGACCAGCAGTGCAAACCTTTAATCTATACCGTCTACCAGTTTACCTTAATTACTGATTTATTTTGAAAGATATTGTTTCTTAATGATTCTATTTCTGTCTTTGGTTTGCTTTGGTAAATACTGTATTTGTGAGCTGTTTCTTGTTCATGAGAATAAAAGAAAAGGTGGGTTTAATTTTTTTGTCTGCTTTTTTTTCTGAATACAGTGCATTATATCACAGGGCTCATTACCCACTATTTCATTTAGAGTTAACCAATCTGATTACATCTGATTCAAGTCCTTTGAATCCTGTAAAACATTACAGGGGTTGGAGCCCATATCCAAGCAACACAAATCTCCAGCTTCTTAAAGGTGTCTCAGGGCTTTTCTTCTGTAGATTTTAAACAACCGCAGGGTAGAAAAGGCAGCTCTGGGTTACATTTGTATTTATGCTTATGTACTTGCAAGGACGTGGCAGAGGAATTAACTAAACAAAATAAACCTATATAAGCAAGAAGGGAAAAAAATCAGCCAGTATCATACTTTGCTTGTTTTGGAAGTCCTGCTGAAGGGAGCATAATTACCAGTTACAGATACATGGGTCTCATTTACTAACATGTGATAAGTTGGGTTAACTGCATAATGAGTAAACAGAGCCCACTGAAGTTAATGCAGCTTGTGTTAATGTGCATTACATCATGTTAGCACATGATAGTCATTTAGGGTAATGATATGCTCCAAAAATATGCGGTCACCTGCACTTTGTTTTCTGACCTTAATGCAAACTTTATTTAAGAACATGTACTTTGCTCAGAGGTCAAACTTTTAACCTGCATAGAAGGGAACCCCCGATACTGTACTGGTTTACTTCAGAATTAGAAAAGGCATTCAGGAGAAGCAATGTGGCTTGGATCTCCCAGCTTTGCTCCTTTAGCAAGTCACAATGGGGGCATCTTCCAGAACTCTGGGGGAAGTGCATGGCTATCTTTCAGGCTCTGCCTCAGTTCTCCAAGGGAAAGGTCTTCCTTTTGAAAATTGTCCAGGAAAAAGTATCTACTGAGGTTTGTATATCTATGTGTACTTTATCCATGAAAAGTAATATGAAAATATGAAACTAAACATGTTTTTGTCTTCCCAAATGTAACTCAAGCTCGTGCCTGCAGCTAATGGTGAACGTGCTGAAAGGGTAGGCAGTTTTCAAACGGCTTGTTTATGTAAGCCAAATGCTTTTGCAAAATACCACTCTTTATTTCTCATAGCCTTAACTTTATCCAGGGCTTTTTTTGAGGGGGTACTCGGTGGTACTGAGTACCACTACCTTTTTCATTATCTGCTAAAATTGTCCCATGGTCCCCGTGCATTAATGAAAAAGCCCCGCCTATGAGTACCGACATCTTTTTGCTAGGAAAAATGCACTGGCTATATCAAGTATAATTGAAATGTCTACTGGAATACCACATAAAGAAAGTCTGCTCATTAAATTTCATGCATTTAAACAACAATTAGTTGAGGAACAGGTATAGCCTGGGAAACATTAATTTCCATTACTTCCTCTTGTAATGAAAGTGCAGCAGTTAATATATTTGCATAAGTACTTGTACGTTAGAACTGTTTTACAAGACAGGGCTTTCAAAATGTGTCCTTAGATTACATTAGAATCTACATTCTATTGCAGACAAACAATGTTGATCACTAAATAATGGATTTTTTTAAACGCTGAAAATTCAAGCAGCAATATAACTAACCTCATTAGGGAGGAGATGCCACCTGTTAAGTCATTGTACTTCAGAGTACAATGCAGGCCCTGATCTCATCAATGGCTCTCACTATCTTTCTAACCATTTTGTCTATTAAATGATCTCATTGCTATATTTTCTTTTGTGTAAAGGCGTGTGCATCTGTACCATGGCACAGACACGCTCCTTCTGCACTCACCATGTCTGGGACTCCCCTCACAGTAACAGGTGGCTCCAGCGGCTTGGACAGCATAAATGGGGTGGGGGGCTAGGGCATCACTGGAAACCATAGCCGCTCTATTCCAAAAAAGCAGTGGCCTGGTGGCCAGCTGTGAGAAAGGTAAGGGGATAGGGTTTAGGAAGAGTGCTAACATGGGTGAAGGAGTAGAGAGACACCTGCAGGATTAACCCTTTGGTAAGCCCTAGGCAAATGAGTACACTGGGCTTGCCACCAGAAATACATTTTTAGACCCCACAAGCTTATGAACACCAATACATTAGCCTCTACATTTTATTAATTCAGGTTAATGTGAGGTTTAAAAATACGCCACCCCCCTGACATTAGCAAGTACTCTTCCATATTCCTCCATACCCCAGCAAGCATGCGTCCCAGAAATGAATGAAAGGTTAGATATAATTGCCATTTCAGAGACCTGGTGGAAGGAGCATAACCAATGTGACACTGTGATACCAGGCTACAGACCATATTGCAAGGACAGGGCAGATCACATTGTTGGAGGGGTGGTTCTATATGTTAAGGAGGACATCAAAGCAAAGAGGATAAACATTTTTCAGGAAACAAAATACACTGTAGAATCTCTATGGATAGAAATTCTATGTAAAAAGGAGAAGGGAATGATAGTGGGAACATACTACAGTCTGCCTAGACAGAATGAACAGATGATGAAATGCTAACAGAAAATAGGGAAGCTAGCAAAGTTTGCAAGACAGTAATAATGGTAGATTTCAATTACCCCAGTATTGACTGGGTCAATATCACACCAGGAAATGCTAGGGAGATAAAATTTCTAGATGAAGTAAATGACTGCTTCATGGAGCAGCTGATTTAGGAACTGATGGGGATGCTATTTTAGACCTGGTCCTCAGTGGAACATAGGATCTAGTGCGAAAGGTAACTGATTTGGGGCCACTTGGGAATAGTGGAAATTGACTACACTAGCATTCAACTTTCAAAAAGGAGACTATAATAAAATGAGGAAAATGGTTAAGAAAAAATTAAAAGGAGCAACTGCATAGGTTACAAGTTTACATCAGGCTTAGGTGTTACTTAAAAATACTATCTGGGAAGCCCAGACCAGATGTATTCCATGCTTTAAAAAAGATGGAAGAAAGACCAAACGACAGCTAGCATGGCTGAAAGGTGAGGTCAGAGAGGCTGTTATAGCTAAGAGAGAATATTTCAGAAAATGGAAAAAAGAGCCAAATGACCAAAATAGGAAAAAGCATTAGCAGGTTAAATGCAAGGCATTAATAAGGCAGGCAAAGAGAAAATCTGAAAAGAAGCTTGCCGTGGAAGCAAAAGTGCATAATAAAAATGTTTTCAAATATATTTGGACCATTAGATGATGGAGGGGTAAAAGGTGCATTGAGAGAGGCCATGGTAACATAGTAACATAGTATATGACGGCAGATAAAGACCAGTTTGGTCCATCTAGTCTTCCCAGCAAGGTGGCAAGAGTAGGTGCATCTGCTGCTCCATGAAGATCACCCCTCTCCATGCCTTTGATTAAGGGTGTACCCACCGCTCCATGAAGGTCATCCGTATTTGTTGAGATATAACAGATAGTTATGTTTGTTTTGATTTTATCCTGTTGCTATAAAGGGATCCACTGTGTCTGTCCCATACCATTTTGAATTCTGTCACTGTATTTGCCCCCACCACTTCCATCGGGAGGGCATTCCAAGCATCCAGCATCCTTTCAGTGAAAAAGTATTTCCTGAAATTGCCTTTCAGTTTACCTTTTTGCAGCTTCATATTATGCCCTCTAGTTTTAAAGCTCCCCATCTTTGGAAGAGGTTTGTTTGTTCATTAATACTCTAACTATTTAAAGGTCTGAATCATATACCCCCTGTCCCTCCTCTTTTCCAGAGTGTACATAGGCCATAGCAGAGAAACTGAATGAATTTTTTGCTTCAGTGTTTACTGAAGAAGATGTAGGAAGTTTACCTATACCAAAAATGATATTTAAAGGTGATGTATAAGAGGAATTGCAACAAATCTAAATAAACTAAAGAGCAGCAAATCAACTGGACCAGGTGGCATACATCCCAGAGTGCTAAAAGAATTCAAATAGGAAATTTTAGAACTATTATTAGTAATCTGTGATCTGTCATTCACATCATCTGCAGTACCTGAAGATTGGAGAGTGGCCAATGTAACACCAATTTTTAAAAAGGGTTCCAGGAGTAATCTGGGAAACTACAGACCAGTGAGCCTGACATCAGTATCAGGAAAAATGGTAGAAATCATTATAAAAAACAAAATTACTGAACATGTAGATAGTCATGGTTTAATAGCAGAAAGCCAACATGGATTTAGCCAAGGAAAGTCTTGTCTCACCAATCTCTTCTATTTTTTTGAAGATGTGAATAAATAAATAGATAAAGGTGAGACGGTGTGATGCAGTGGGTAATATAGAGCCTATGGAAGTTACTGAAAATGAGGAACTTACCTCAGATTTGGCTGTAGAGAGAAACTCAGTGCATGGAGAAACAGCTGAGCAGCAAAGGCTGTCAGTGCAAGAAAAGCCAAAAGCCATTAAAGGTAGTTTTCCCTGTAACAGTTCTGATGCAGGAAAAAACAGAAAAGCTCATCAGGAGCACCTGTGTCCTAACTCTCACGTAACGTGCAGGGCAGGGAAGCATATAAGTTCCTAGTTAGAACCAGGAAGAGGAAGTCAGGTAGGGAGAAGGAGGAGTAATGCTGGTAAGAAGGAAGAACCAGGAAGTGAATGCAGAAGCAGAGCTCGAGAGAAAAGGGTTGGAGCAAACAGTGCTGGGAAAGGCAATGCTCAAGGAAGCAGACCTGGAGAGAAACTAGGAGGGGCCAGCAGCTCAGGAGGACGGTATGAGCAACCAATGAGCACAGGTCAGTCCAGAGGAAGTTTACCGCCTGAAGGAAACTTCAAGCGTGGCTGCAAAGCAAGAAACAGCTGGGAAGGTGACCAGGAGTTTGTTAGCTCTGAGCCTGACTGGAAAGCCAGGGAGAGAGTCCTCTACAACCCAGGAGCTAAAGCTAGAACCAAGGTAAAAAGATGGGAGCCTTGTTCTTTTAAAGAAAGGTTTAAAAGCTCTGCATGTTTTAAAGGGTGTGGCCCTGAGTACAACGTTATAGCTGAAAGATATCCAAAGCTTTCATTTGGTGAGGAAAACCAGCAAGGAGCCTTTCTCATACCAGGCAGATATAACCCTGGGCTTAAAGAACCCTTGGCAGGAAGGGATATTGGTGTATCACAAGAGGCTGTGCCAGAATTCAGCACATGTGAAGAATGTGACTCAAACAGTTTGGGGAGTGAAGCTGAAGGGATGATATGGGAAAATAATAGCCATACTTCAGACCCCATTCCAATGGACTGTACCATATGTTTTTCGGATGACCTCACTTCTTTGTGTTAACTTTTAAGGAGAATAACTTTGTGACAATAACAAAAGAAAAGAAGATATTTTCTGTTGCCATTTTTGTTCAATGCTGTGTTTTGTGTTGCATTCCTGAGGATGTCTGTTCGGGAAGGGGAATAAAACCCTAATTATTTACTTTACCACTTGACCAAAAGACTCTGTTTTAATACAAAGAGCAGAGCAAAACTTCAATAACCCTAGGCAGCCGCCTAAATAGGGTTTAAAAGGGCTCTATCATATGAGCCCCATCACAACGGTTAATATAATGTATCTCAATTTTCAGAAAGTCTTTGACAAAGTCCCTCATGAGAGACTTTGGGAAATTAAAAATCTATGGGATAGGAGGCAATGTACTATTGTGGATTAGGAAATGGCTGAAATATAGAAAATAGAGTAGTGCTAAATGGACAATGTTCTCAGCGGAGAAAGGTGAATAGTGGAGTACCCCAGGGACATGTGCTGGGCCCGCTGCTTTTTAGCATATTCAAAAATGACCTGGGAATGGAAATAACCAGTGAGGAGATCAAGATGATACCAAATTATTCAAAGTTGCTAAAACACAAGAGGATTGTAAAAAATTGCAAGAGGACCTTGATAGATTGGGAGACAGGGCGCCTAAATGGCAGATGATATTTAATGAGGACAAGTGCACAGTTATGCACTTAAAAAGGGACAACCCAAACTACAGTTACACAATGCAATGTTCCACATTAGGAACCACCACCCAGGAAAAGGATTTAGGCATCATCGTG
This sequence comes from Ichthyophis bannanicus, assembly GCA_033557465.1. Taxonomy (NCBI): domain Eukaryota; kingdom Metazoa; phylum Chordata; class Amphibia; order Gymnophiona; family Ichthyophiidae; genus Ichthyophis; species Ichthyophis bannanicus. The sequence continues at coordinate 790,066,434 of CM066031.1, read as the reverse complement.
GATAATACATTGAAACCCTCCACCCAATGTACAGTAGCAGCCAAAAAATTGAATAGAATGCTAGGACTCATAAAGAAAGGAGTGGGAAATAAAACCAAGGATATTATAATGCCTCTGTATCGTTCCATGGTGTATCCACACCTTGAATATTGTGTGCAATTCTGGTCACCATATCTTAAAAAGGATATAGCAGAATTAGAAAAGGTACAGAGAAGAGCAAAAAAAAATGGCAAAAGGGATGGAAGGATATCCCTACCAGAAAAGGCTTAAAAGGTTAGGACTCTTTAGCATGAAAAGAGACGGCTGAGGGGAGCTATGATAGAGGTCTATAAAAGAATGAATGGAGTAGAATGGGTAAATGTAGATCAGTTGTTTATTCCTTCAAAAAGTAGAAAGACTAGGGGACACACAATGAAGTTACAATGTGGCACATTTAAGACTAATCAGAAAAAATATTTCTTTACTCAACACATAATCAGATTCTGGAATTCATTACCGGAGGAATAGTAAAAGCTGTTAGTGTAGTTGGATTTAAAAGTTTGGACAAGTTTCTGGAGGAAAAGTCCATAAAACACTATTAAAGAGGACTAGGGAAATCCACCGCTTACGCACTGGACAAGCAGCATGGAATCTGGATACCTTTTGGGAACCTGGCAGATATTGTGACATGGGTTGACCACTGCTGGAAACAGGATATTGGGCTTGATGAACCCTTGGTCTGACCCAGTATGGCATATCTTATGTTCTTATTCCCACTAAGTATGTTTCCCAGCGCCATATTCCAGCAAGCTTGCTTCCCAGCTCTAGAACTTCTGATTAGACGCTCACTGCTTCCTGTGCATTTGTGTGTTTTGACTTTGCTTTGGGGTTGTGGACTCCAGTAAGCTGAAAGGGGCCGGGGCATTTTTTCACAAAGCCTAGCCAATGTGTGATGCCAACTGATGACATAGCTCATGATGCCACTCCTTGTCCTATATAGACTGATACAGCATTTGTGACTGATGACATCACCTTTTTCCTGTATGGGGTCACTACAGGACCAAATAACAGCATATATAACAGCTCCCCCTCCCTGCCTGAACCCTTTGCCTAAGCACAAACGTTCTTTGTTTATGCCTCAATCCTGCCCTGGTTGCACACATCAGCAAAATACTTGCAGCATACCTCCCTTCTTCTCTCACCCAATGGCATCAGCGTCCTCTGTGCCCCATCTCACTGGTGCTGGGGGGAGGGGGGAGTGGAAGTGTTTTGTGGGTGTCTGCCAGTTGGTTTGTATTTAATAATTTGTTATATTATGTTTACCTATATTTAGTGATACACAGCAGGAAGGTGTGAAATTGTAATTGAAATTGTAGTATTTTATATTACTGCATGCTGTAGAGATGTCAGCATTTAAACAGATGGCAACTAGAGGGTTATTTGTATTTTTTTCAATGGGACACCAACATCATTTTTATTCAAGGAATGAAAAATGCATGATCCACAGTTTAATTATCACTTACAGTTTTGAGAATGGCATCTATAGGTGTCATTTTAAAGGTGTTTGCAGGCACATCTTTGCATAAAGTCTTTTTCCTTAGGTCTCAGGACCGTAGTAATACTATCAAACAATAGTAATGTCATTGTTTTCGACTAGAGCTTGTTAGAATATTACTATTAACTCTGCTTAAACTTAAATGAGTGCAGGATTGCATGACTCTTTCTTTACAAACGTCTACTATTTGAATATATCTTCCTAGTGCCTTGTAGCATGACTACAATATTCCTCCCAGAATGATCCAATGAAATGAAGGATAAGCAAACAAAGCTAAGAAAATGGACAAGCGGGAGAGATCTCCAGTGTGGATAACTGATTATCACCACCACACCCCACCTGCAAAGGGATGAAAAGCAGTATAGGGCATATGATATAAGAAGGTACTTTGGAAACTTCACTCAGTGTGGACATTCTGTTTACCCTATTTACTAGAGAAAATTCCACAGGAAAAAATGTATAAGTTAAGAAAAATGGAGTGTGGTTTTTGCTGATTCTTAAATTCTTGCCTGCCCTTTTCTTTTGGTGGAGTCTCTGTCCTTCCAAAAATGGCATGGAAAGAGAGTCTGATATCAAAAGATGCTTTGCTTCAAAGCTGTTTCATTAAATTGGCTTAGGAGCTTTTTCTTTGGCCCAATTCTTTGGCCCAATTCTTAAATCTGGTTCAGAACTGGAGAAACAACTTTAAAAAAAAACACAGCAAAAGATATCACATTTAAACTTAGGATTTTGATCTCTTACCATGAATTCTTCAAGAGTCTGGTAGGTTCTCTCTCTGAACTCACAGTAATTCTTTTTCTCTTTGCACTGAGGGCAGCACTGACTGGTATCTACTTGAATGCATCGGGGGTGAAGTCTTGGGCATTCAGGCTGAATACATAAAGGTCCTTCTTCAGTGCAAAGACACGGACAAGCAGAAGGGCCGGGAGTAAACTTTTCCCCAATAGCATAAACAAAGCCACTCTCGTCTACGCAGCCTTTTCCACGGTAATCTGGATATACATATTCCTCTGGAGCTTCAGGCGTAGTAACAATTTCTGGGGCAAATTCTTCCACCAAAGGCTCCTCCTGGACACCATCTGATTGCTCTTGCATTTGAGTGTCTCCAGATTTGCTTCCTTCACTCTGACCATTCCAGGCATGTTTCTTTTTGGTCAAGGGTTCTTTGTTTGAACCAGTTCGGTTTCCCTTGCTTTTCCAGTCTCTGGTTGCGTCGTCCCTCCAGCTCCTGCTGGCGTCGCTCATTTTTGCCAGGCCCGTTTGACTCTGGTTCTGGCCATCTCGTGGCGTGTGGTCCCTCTTCTCTTGACTCGTTTCTAATTCTTCTTTGTCTTGAGGTTTGGCCATGTTTTGAATGGGAATGGTAGGGCTGCAGAGCGCAACCATCAAACAGCAGGTCACAAGGAGAGAGCTAGAGAGGGCTCCAATCGCCATGGCAGTATTGCTGGGCATAACTTTCTGCATCCCAAGTAGCCAGATGCCACATTCATGTAAAAGTAAACTCACTAGGTCAAGCTAAAGCTCCTAGGGAGGAAAACAAACAAAAAGACAAATTAGAACCTAGATTTATATTAATAGAAATGATGCTGAGATAATAGGGTTCACAGTAACAATGCGATAGTGTACTGCTCTAAATCTAAACGTTGAGAGCAAAATATCACAATCCAGCCTAAACACTGAATGCAACGAGGTCTCAGACTCTTGTCAAGCGTTCATTCAAACAGCAAGAGCTTGAATTAAAATCTTATTTATCGCATCAACGACCTCATAATGTTGCTATATAGTGTTGTTCTTATCTTATAGTATGCTTTCTATTGTATATATATATATGCCAAAATAGTGCTTATCTGAAAACCATTGTTGGTCTCTTAGTTCATTGCTGAAGTGCTTTCTGAAAACCAGTTGGTGACTTCCCAACGCCTAACTCTGGCGCCCGTGCGTTTCACTGGTCGTTTCTTCAGGGGTTTATTTCATGAGTCTATATGCACTGTCAATCTTTTCATCTGACTGAGAAAAAAATCAAGTTTCAGTTGCTGAGACGCCGCGCCGCGTTTAGATTTAGAGTGATTCAACGTTGAGATTTAGAGCTGTACACTATCGCATTGTTACTGTGCAGTATTTTAGGCTCTATAAGGTGATGACTTGTGATTTTGCGAGATAATAGAGTTGCCAACTGGCTCCAGATGCGCCCGACAGGCTTGATCCAGTCCTGTGTTTATCCCATTGCATGCGGGGACTTGTAGTCTTGCTTTTCTTATGGATTGCAATGGAGAAATCAGAACTATTTGTCCCCGCATGCAATGGAGTAACCCAGGACTGGATCAAGCCTGTCGGGCGCATCTGGAGTCGGCTGGCAACCCTATGAGATAGTGATCCTTTGGGATCGGGTAGCTGTTAGGGCCCTTAAAACACCTCAGGCTTTGTAAATCAGTGCTTGATAGAAATGAATGCTAATATTTTAAGGGTTAAAAGAAGATAGCATCAGAAAGTGACTGGACTTGCTGTAGGTGTGGTTCACCAAGTGGCCAGACTCTGCATGCTGCTTTTTTCCAAGTACTACGGATGAAAGACCTGGGCTCTCTTATTCGTAAACAGGTTCAAGCGCTTACTACGTTTAAAAGGACTTCAGTGTCCGTATGCAACCGGCTTTGCACAGCCTTCATGACGAATTTCCATATTAGCAATGGAGATTCACTGCAAAGCCTGAAAGGATCTGCAGGCAACAACTAAATTGGATGGACTCTTAATTAATCTTTCATTCAGCCTCAAACACACACATACATAATATATACTATCCAAGATTACAAATAACAAAAAAAAAAAAAAAAAAAAATCATGCAACTTAAGAAGCAAGTCTGTGAAGGCAATAGAGGCAGAGGGTCCCATCCTGAATTTGCTTCATTGACGAAACATGCCATTTCTGCTTCGGAATTACAAAGAATCTGAAATGAATTTAAAGTGACAGGATGCTCTAGGGCTTTTGTGGCTGCAAGCCAGCCCAACCAACCTTGTTTGCTTGCTGCAGAGGCTGGTATATTGGATGTCACTGAAAAAGATCTTTTTCAAAATGCTGCTTCACCCCTCCCCTCTTGCAGTTTTACCACAAATATATCATAACAATGCATTTTAAGTTCGTTTCTGGGCAATGCAACACTTCCCTATCCAGTCCACTAGAACAGCAGAATCTGTAAACAATACCCAAGGGAGGTGAACTTGGCAGTGTTTCATACATACATTATGTACTTCGGTCAGCTTTCTTCTTTCTAGCACAAGACCCAAATTAGGACAAGGAGGATGCCTAGATTCACATTCTGAGAGTTCTGATCTTGTGGAAATCAGGCTAGCAAAGAAAATGTTAACTTCTTTTTTTTTTTAAACTCAGATTAAGGGTAAAAGAAAGCTCCAGAAAAGAAATGGAAAAGAAAAGATAAAACAGGAGGGATAAATAAAGAGCGAGAAGCAGAAAGAATGAAACATAACAGGTAGCAGTGATTCTAATATTCCTTCTATGCCAGCCTCTCCAAAACTGCCGGACCGAAGGCACTGCTAACAGACGTGGAAAAAACATCCTTAAAAAAAATGTATTATTTTTGCAGGAAAATCGCAACTGAGCCATCTAATTCATGCAATTTATTTGGTGAATGTAACTAATTCTGCCTTCCCTTTTTTTACGCCTCCCCCTTTCCATGTGCATTTGATAATTAAAACTTTTGGACTGTCTTCAAAAGCAAGGACTGCGAAAGAGTGCATCAAAGCGGTATTCCCAGTCATTCAGCCCCTCGGAATACTCACATCACATCCATGCATAATGCCAGGGTGGCTCCTTCATTTACCCCCACAAAGGCGGCCCTTGTCTCACTGTCACAAGTCGAGACTCCCTGCACTTTGTCATCGTTTTCTTCTTTAAATGCTGATCAGATGCCGAGGACGAGCTGCAAGTAAATCACCAGCCAGCCAGTGCTACATGATCTCTAAGAATGCCTTGCTGAGGTTTTTCTTTGCATTCGGGGTTCCTTTGCACATATATCCCATTCCAAAATGTGAACTTTTCAGCACATATTCCAACAACATAAACGAGAATTAAAACAAAACAAAACGAAAGTTCAGTTCTTTAAACGGAAAAGCTGCTCTTCACTGTGGCAGCTCGCGACGAGTTGTGGGCTCCATCCGCTCCTGATCGTCTCTCACTATTATTATTATTTCCCAGCCTCCTGTAGTTTTGCCCTTGGCATTTCCCTTAGGATTCGCCCAGGATCAGAGAGATGAGCCCGGGGACCTGCTTCGACCCCTCAGCACTCCACAGCAGGAAGGGGAAAACTGACAGCCGAGTGCCTTGCAAGAAAATCTTCGACTGTTTTTAAGGAAGAAGTAAAACAACCCTCACCAGTTGCAGAACTAGCAAACGCGTTGTGGCAGGCTATAAACAGATCAGCTCGTTTTGAAAGCAGGCAAACGTAATGAGAAGTAGAGTGAAAGCAGCGTTGAGCTGAGCCGATGGACGCCAGTCAAGCGCTGAAGCCAAGGCAGGGCGCGCAAACCTGCGTCTGTCGCCCGAACTCCTGGCGGTCCTGAGCCTCCGCTACAGCTCCTCCTTCGCAAGAGTTCTTGCAAAGAAAAGAAAAAGAGAGAAAACTCAGAAACCAAACCCCTTGCGTTGTTAAACCCAAGCGCTGAGCACAGGTGTCAAGTCCGACTGTGAGGCCAGAGGGGGAGCTACAGATCCTTCTTCAGTCAGTACTGGAGCACTGCATCACACTCCTCGATTGGTCGGTATGGTTTTTTCTCTCTCTCTTCCTAATGTCTCCCAATGTTTTAACCCCCTCATGCGTTCACTTTGGTTTATGTTCCCTCACTCATGGTTCCTCCGCCTTTCTCTTCTTTATGTCTCAGCCCCTCTCCCTTCCTTTTCCCCTACTTCAGAAAAATCTAAGACAACACAACTTGATTCTCTTTTTAACCATTCGACAAAGGATTTTTTTAAAATTCCTGTTACTCACATAGCAAATCTAATTGTGGGCTTCATCTTCTAGGAGCAGTTAGTACCTCGCTACAGAGGTGAGGATTCCTATGAAGACATTGATGATATTCTTCTAGTACTTCTGTCCGCCAAATCATACGTAGTTTTTTTAAATGGGTTGTGTGATTATTTTGCTATTTGCAAATTCATGGTAACATTTTAAACTAGCAACAGGGCACTGATGTATTAAGATGTCCTTTTTTCACAAAAAGGACTTCAGCATTAAACTGTTAAAAACTGCTCAAAACCCCCAGCGTTTTTGCACTGTTTAACATGCAAGGCCTTTTCTGCAAAAAAATTTGCAAAAGGGACAATCTTAGTAGTAAACTTTGGGAGAAGTCTACTTCAAGAGAAAATTTATGCAAATTGCACGTTCATTAGCTGCTGTGCTGCAAATCCATGCAAAACATCTCAGTAATATGTGATTTTACAAGAACTGACTTGCAAAAAAAGACTTCACACCAATTATGGCAAAAAAAGACGTGCTCTTCAGGAAGCTATCTCTTTAAACTGATGCTGCCACTGTACAGGAGGGGGCACTTTTTTAATATCTTTTATTTATGGTATTTTCTTGAATACATCATAAATACAAAGGAAAAAGAATAAGGCATTGCAATAAATCCAAAAAGTTCAATCCACATAAAAAGAAACACATCAAGGAAGAGGAGCCAATCCATGATAAACGTAAAATAAACATAGAAAATAGGAGTTACATAAACTCCACAATAGGGAGCAAATTTAACATATCCATTCCCCCCCCCCCCCCCCCACTAAGTCCCAACTACTTCCCTTTCACTTAGAAAATTTAACAACAATGATACATCAGTAAATATAAAGGTCTGTCCCTCTAACGTTATAATACAATGGCATGGAAACTTCAAAAAGAAAGAAGCCCCCAAAGCCACTACCCGTGCTTCCAAACCCAAAAATTGCTTACGGCGAATCTGGGTGTTACGGCCGACATCCGGAAAAACCTGGAGTTTAAAACCACAAACGAGAGCCTCTCAAGCCCTCAAAACACGCAATTTAGTGGACTCAGAACCAAACTGCACCATAAGGGTGCAACGTTTGGAAATGACATCCGCTGAGTCCTCCAGCAAAGCTGTGAGGTTCTGACCAACCGACCCAGCTGAGGGAATAGAAACCCCTGTAGCCGGTGGTGAAGGACCAGAACCACCAGGCAGGTAATACATATGGTGAATATCCGAAATCCCATCTAAGTGCAATACCTCAGAAAAATATTTTACAAGCAAAATATTTGAAGACAAAAGGTACGTTATAGGAAAATTAAGGAAACATAAGTTGCACGCTCTATACTGATTCTCCAGCACTTCCAATCGATAGGATAACGTTAAGGAATCTCGAATCAAAGCAACATTATTGTCTCGAGAGGACTGAAGCTGGGAGTCAGTTTGAGCGACCAACTTAGCCAAAGAACCTAGTTGATAATCTACACTTTACAATTTACAAACAGTATCTTGAGAAAATTTACAAAGTGATGAGACAGTAGAAGTCAAACGAATATCAATACTTCGAATGGCATACCATATATCTTTTAAAGTCACTTCCCCCGAAGGGGGAGCAACAGTCAAAACTTCTGATGTCCCCTCCTCTTCTCCCGCAAGCTCCCTTTTCATCTACGCTATTGGAAAGCCCCCCTGATGTTTCTCCCCTGCTGCCACTCCCGGGGGCACTTTTTTTCCATTTCTGGTGCATGCAAAGTTCCCAGGTGTGGCAATGCATGAACAATTTCTTGGGAAATATAGGTATGGGATTTAAATGCTGTAGAATGTCTATGGATTGAAATTCCATGTAAAAAGGGGAAGGTGATGGCAGTGGGGGTTGTGATAAGGAAGCTTATCATAGCTCAGGAAGGAGCTATAGGAAAGGTGAAGTGACTCTGAACAAGCAACCTGTCAGTTCTGGTAGAAATAAGAAAACAGAATTTTCCCATAAAAGACTACCAGTCCCAGAATGCACCAGGTTTCCAACAGCCATTAGAGGAGCTGAAGTGGGGAAGCGTGTGTTCAATCAGGAGGGCTATGAGGTAATCCCTAAGCACTCATCTCAAAGGGCAGGGCCTGATTCAGCACAGCTGCGCTGTGTTAGGGAGGAGCACTCATCTGAGCAGAATAAAGATAGAGTTTATTCTACAGAGAATTATCCTCAGTATCCTGAGAATCAGCTTGAGCTTGATCATCTTCATCATCAGGAGGATCATCAGAAGCAGAAGCCAAACCGGACGGACAGAGAGGGAAAGAAACCCTTTGGAAGAAAGAGGAGAAAAACCTTTGAGAGGTCTAGAAGAGTCCAGAACAGTACGTATACTGGGAGGCATTCCAAGGGCCAGCATACACCATTGGACTGGGGAAAGCCAGAGGAATGGTGCTGCAGAGCTAGGAATCTCCAGACGGTACCTGTGAGAGAGACGGCTACACGTGGAAGGGACCCTAAGACCCGTGCCAGAAGGTATGTGAAGAGAGATCCAGTGTCCAGGGATCTGGATTGGAAGGCTGGACATAAGAACTGGACTACATACTGGCCAGGCTATATAGAAAGGAACTCTAACAGCAATGGGAGCTCAGGTATGAACACTGATCTATGCCCTAGCTATAACTTTGAAAGACAGCAGGGAAACAAGTATTCTCCTGAAAGTGCTCCATTGAGAGATTCATCTGTGCCAATCCATGATATTGAACCCATGCTTGTTGAAGAAGGGGGAATGATTGCAGATGAAGAATGTGTTTATATGGACTGCTCTCTGTCCAAACTCCTTTGGTGATTTTCTGTTATAAAGTACAGCAACCATCACAAAGAAATACAAACTTGTTCTTTAATCTACTCAGAAAAGGTCCTGAGTAAGATTTCTAGCCACGCAGTAGAAAGCAAACCAGCTAAGGGGTTTCAGCTGGATAACTGCTAGCAATTGAGCCTTACCTAATTGCTTGTGAGCTAGGAGAGAATCACTTCTGAATCTATGTGGGAAGATATAAGAAGTTAACCTGAAAAGAAACGTTTTTTTTCTCTTTGTAGCTTTTGGTTTGTTGTTTGATATATGCTAAGAAAACATTAGCTAATGCCTGACAAGTTTGAATGTTGTTTTCCTGATTTTGATTTTGTTTTTCCAAGTTAAACACTGGAAGCAAGTAACCTGATTTATGTGCTACCAAGCATATCTGTGTTGGGAGAAATAACCCCATAAATAAATATCTTATTGGCTTTAACACTTGAGCACAACTAAATTATTGTCAGCAGTTATGTCTGGTGTGAATGAACTACATTGCCCACAATCCCTTGCAAATCATATAGATATATGCATTTGCCAAGACTGTGAAGATTCTCACCCAGGCAGCCGTCTGACAAATGGCGTAGTTTTTCGGATTGCTTTTGCACAAAGGGGATTTACTTGCTGAGGATTACAACTAAAGTTCAAGTTTAAAGCTGGAAAAATTTTTTTTCCCTCAACTGCACTTTGGAGGAGAAGTGGCTGTTCCAGGAAGCTGTCCCAGGAGGAAAAGACCCTGTGCAGAGCTGGATTCATCACTGACACAAGGTAATAAGTACCTGGGCATGTCTAGTGGTGGATGGGAGTAAGCACAGGGGTAATTGAAAAAAAAAAAAGTAGAAAAAAAAAAACACCTGTTTGGAAGGTGGTGCACTTTTTTTTTTTTTTTTTTGTTTCTTGCAGGGATCAAGATGGATCCAAGGGAGATGGCTAGCTGGATGGCAGCCCAGTTTAGCAGGCAACAGGAGCTATCGCAGCAAGCTCAGGACACTGCTATGAAAGCCTTAATGGACCAGCAGAGGCCAGTGCTTGATCTGGTGCAAGCCCTAGTTAAGCTGCAGAACCAAAGTGGAACAGATGCAAGACCAGCAGTAAATACTGGTACACCACATGTGGACAGTGTGGGACTCAATCAAGGAATTGGGGCATTTAGTTTTGGGAAACTAACTCCAGATGATAATGTTGATGATTTTCTAGAGTCTTTTGAAAGAGTGGCACAAGCATTAGCATGGCCAGAGACCCAGTGGGCAGTAAGGCTGGCAGCCTCATTAACTGGAGAGGCGCTTGCAGCTTATAGAGCAATGCCAGCAGCCCAGGCTTTGAATTATAAGGATGTAAAGGCTGCTATTAGAGATCGCCTAGGGTTGTCTATTTCAGAGTATAGGCGAATGTTTATAGCTACTACATTGAGAGTGGGTGAGACACCCAGGGCTCTGAGTCAGAGAATCAGAGGTTTAGCTGTAAAATGGTTGGAGCCTGAGCAAAAGACGGTAGAAATGTTATTAGACATTATAATGCTTGAACAATTTATGTCTGCGGTCGCTAAAGATTTGCACACTTTCCTTATACAGCAAAATTGCCAAAATCTTGGAGAGGCAACCATGCTAGCAGAGAGATTCTTGGAAGCCACGCAGGTTTGCCATAGAATGGGTGGCCCTCTGAAGATTGGTGCTGAGGCAAGATGTGCTGTATCAGAAAAGAAAATAATTAAAAATGTTTCTGAAAATGAATGTACTGTATCAAACCAGATGACACAGTGGAATAGAAAGAAATGTTTCAAATGTGGGAAATGGGGACATTTAGAAAAGAGATGCCAGACACACACTAACTTAATGGGGGTGGAGTTAAAACAGCCCAAAGAAGGATTTCTTTTGATGGTTGATGTGCAAGGAATTACCACAAATGCTTTGTTAGACTCTGGGGCAGACCAGAGTATGATGTCAAAAAGGCTTTGGAAGAGGATAGAGGTCCAAGAAGGATTTGTGCCTAGAACCCCTGAAAGCCAAGTTCACATCAGATGCATTCATGGTGCTGCAACATCATATCCCACCTATCGGCTAAAGGTTAAGTGCCTGGGGAAGCAAGAGGAAGTTCTGTTAGCAGTGGTGCCTAGGCTACCCTTTGATTTGGTTCTAGGAAGAGACTGGCCAAGATTTAAGCAGGGTCTAGTGGAAGGACTAGGAAAGAAGGAGGGAGAAGGTTTAATGGTAATAGCTCCCGGGCCTTTATTTGGAAGTCCTCAGACCCCAGCTAAAAAGATGGTTAAGCGTCCAGAAGACCAAGCTACCCCAAAGCAGACATTCGTCCTAAAGTACCATAGGGTCACAGAGAAGGCCCAAGCTCCTAAGCGGGCAACCCCTCAAGCTGCTGGGTTTGACCTGTGCAGCATAGAAAATGTGACTGTACCTAGCCAAGGGAGAGCCCTGGTTGACACCAGTCTCCAAGTGGAAATACCTATTGGATGCTATGGGAGAGTAGCCCCAAGGTCCGGATTAGCCCTTAAATATTTCATCGATGTGGGTGCGGGAGTAATTGATCCCGATTACAGGGACAATATTAAAGTTCTTATATTTAATTTTGGACAGAATGATTATCACGTGAAGACAGGAGACAGAATTGCCCAATTGATCTGTGAGAGGCTGGGTTTTCCACCTGTGGAGGAGGTCACATCCCTGGAGAATTCTGAACGTGGAACCAAAGGCTTTGGTTCTACTGATGTCAAAGGGGTTAAAAGCCTAGCTGCCACCTGTGCCCGAGAGAGGGAGGTGAATGAAGAGGAAGATTTGGGACCCCAGGTATCTGATTGTAAAGAAAAATCAGAGCCCCAAATAGGTGAGGACCTGACAGTGGTACAACAGGAAGAAATTAGGAAGTTGCTTAAAGAATTCCCAGATGTGTTGACACCCATACCTGGGGAGACACATTTGGTTGCCCATGAAATAATAACTCCACCTGGGAAATTAGTTCGTCAAAGGCCATACCGCTTGCCTGAAGCCAAGAGACAGGAAGTAGTGGCACAAGTCCAGGAGATGTTGGACATGGGAGTAATAGAGGAGTCAGAGTCCCTGGAATAGCCCCATAGTCCTGGTGCCGAAGCCTGATGGATCTTTAAGATTTTGTATTGACTTCCGGCAGGTAAACGCCATATCAGTTTTTGATGCATATCCAATGCCAAGAATTGAAGAGCTGTTGGACCAGCTGGGACAGGCTCAATACTTAACCACCCTTGATATGACAAAAGGATATTGGCAAATCCCTCTCACCAGGGAGTCGAAGCCGAAGACTGCGTTCAGCACCCCCGTTGGCCTTTTCCAGTTCAAGAGGATGCCTTTCGGACTGCATGGAGCAGCGGCTACCTGCCAAAGGTTAGTGGATCAGGTACTTCGACCCCACCAAAATTATGCTTTTGCATATATGGATGATGTCATAATCCATAGTAACACCTGGGCGGAGCATCTGAAGAGGATCAGGGCAGTCTTGTGCTCCATGAAGCAAGCGGGAATCACTTTAAACCCGAAGAAGTGTGCCTTTGCAAATAGGGAGGTAAAATACCTGGGCCACCTAATGGGAAGAGGAAAAATTAAACCTCTAATGAGTAAAGTAGATAGCATCAGGAATTTTCCTCCTCCAACAACAAAGAAACAACTAAGAAGTTTCTTGGGACTTATTGGATACTACCGCAGATTTATACCGCAATTTGCAGAGAAAAGTGCAATTTTCACGGATATGCTGCGGAAGTATTGTCCAAACCAGCTAAAGTGGACACCTGAAGCTGAAAAAGCTTTTTCAGTCCTAAAAGGAAAATTGTGTACAGGACCGGTACTGAAAGGGGTGGACTTCAAGAAACCCTTTCTGGTTCAAACCGATGCATCGGATGTAGGGCTAGGAGTGGTTCTATCCCAGTGTCATGAAGGGGAGGAGCATCCTGTGATGTACCTGAGCAGGAAGTTGTCACCAGCTGAACAAAAGTATTCCACAATAGAAAAAGAATGTTTAGCTATTAAGTGGTCAGTGGAGGCGTTAAGGTTTTACCTTTCAGGGAGAAAGTTCCAGTTGGTCACAGACCATGCCCCACTTAAGTGGTTGCAGCAAATGAAGAACCACAATGCCAGGTTGACACGCTGGTACATGGCCTTACAGGCATTTGATTTTCAAGTTGAACATCGTGCTGGGAAGTTACACAAGAATGCGGATGCCCTTTCCCGTATTACGGACTGTAGAGAAGAAGTTTCACCAGTTAAACCAGTCCGTAATTACTTAAGCAGTGGGGTATGTGATAAGGAAGCTTATCATAGCTCAGGAAGGAGCTATAGGAAAGGTGAAGTGACTCTGAACAAGCAACCTGTCAGTTCTGGTAGAAATAAGAAAACAGAATTTTCCCATAAAAGACTACCAGTCCCAGAATGCACCAGGTTTCCAACAGCCATTAGAGGAGCTGAAGTGGGGAAGCGTGTGTTCAATCAGGAGGGCTATGAGGTAATCCCTAAGCACTCATCTCAAAGGGCAGGGCCTGATTCAGCACAGCTGCGCTGTGTTAGGGAGGAGCACTCATCTGAGCAGAATAAAGGTAGAGTTTATTCTACAGAGAATTATCCTCAGTATCCTGAGAATCAGCTTGAGCTTGATCATCTTCATCATCAGGAGGATCATCAGAAGCAGAAGCCAAACCGGACGGACAGAGAGGGAAAGAAACCCTTTGGAAGAAAGAGGAGAAAAGCCTTTGAGAGGTCTAGAAGAGTCCAGAACAGTACGTATACTGGGAGGCATTCCAAGGGCCAGCATACACCATTGGACTGGGGAAAGCCAGAGGAATGGTGCTGCAGAGCTAGGAATCTCCAGACGGTACCTGTGAGAGAGACGGCTACACGTGGAAGGGACCCTAAGACCCGTGCCAGAAGGTATGTGAAGAGAGATCCAGTGTCCAGGGATCTGGATTGGAAGGCTGGACATAAGAACTGGACTACATACTGGCCAGGCTATATAGAAAGGAACTCTAACAGCAATGGGAGCTCAGGTATGAACACTGATCTATGCCCTAGCTATAACCTTGAAAGACAGCAGGGAAACAAGTATTCTCCTGAAAGTGCTCCATTGAGAGATTCATCTGTGCCAATCCATGATATTGAACCCATGCTTGTTGAAGAAGGGGGAATGACTGCAGATGAAGAATGTGTTTATATGGACTGCTCTCTGTCCAAACTCCTTTGGTGATTTTCTGTTATAAAGTACAGCAACCATCACAAAGAAATACAAACTTGTTCTTTAATCTACTCAGAAAAGATCCTGAGTAAGATTTCTAGCCACGCAGTAGAAAGCAAACCAGCTAAGGGGTTTCAGCTGGATAACTGCTAGCAATTGAGTCTTACCTAATTGCTTGTGAGCTAGGAGAGAATCACTTCTGAATCTATGTGGGAAGATATAAGAAGTTAACCTGAAAAGAACAGTTTTTTTTCTTTGTAGCTTTTGGTTTGTTGTTTGATATATGCTAAGAAAACATTAGCTAATGCCTGACAAGTTTGAATTTTGTTTTCCTGATTTTGATTTTGTTTCCTCCAAGTTAAACACTGGAAGCAAGTAACCTGATTTATGTGCTACCAAGCATATCTGTGTTGGGAGAAATAACCCCATAAATAAATATCTTATTGGCTTTAACACTTGAGCACAACTAAATTATTGTCAGCAGCTGTGTCTGGTGTGAATGAACTACATTGCCCACAATCCCTTGCAAATCATATAGATATATGCACTTGCCAAGACTGTGAAGATTCTCACCCAGGCAGCGTTCTGACAGGGTGTACTATCGACCGCCTGGCCAGAATAAACAAATGGATGATGAAATGCTCAAAGAAATCAGGGAAGCTAACAAAAGTTACAGCACAGTAATAATTATGGGTGATTTCAATTACCCTGGTATTGACTGGGTCAGTGTCACAGCTGGACATGCTAGGGAGATAAAGTTTCTAGATGAAATAAATGACTGCTTCTTGGAGCAGCTGGTTCATGAACCTACCAGAGGGGAAGCCATTTTGGACCTAGTCCTTAGTGGAACACCAGATTTGGTGCAAGAGATAAGGGTGTTGGGGCCACTTGGTAATAGTGATCATAACATGATTGCGTTTGATTTAAATAATGGAGGAGGGATGGTAAGGAAATCCACAGTACTACCTTTTAACTTTCGAAAGGGAGACTATGATAAAATGAGGAAAATAGTTAAGAAAAAACTGAAAGGAGCAGTTGCAAAGATTAAAGACTTACATCAAGCTTGGGTGTTGTTTAAAAATACTATCTTGGAATCCCAGACCAGCTGTTTTCCACACATTAAGAAAAGTGGAAGGAAGTCCAAAAAGTTGCCAGCATGGTTTAAAGGTGAGGTCGGAGAGGCTGTTGCCAAAAAAGCATCTCTCAGGAAATGGAAAAAAAAGCCAAATGATGAAACCTGGAAACAGCACAAGCACTGGCAAGTTAAATGCAGGGCATTGATAAGGCAGGCAAAGAAAGAATTTGAGAAGAAGCTTGCTGAGGAAGCAAAAACGCATAATAAAGACTTTTTCAAGTACATTTGTAGCAAAAAACCTGTGAGAGAGTCACTTGGACTATTAGATGATAGAGGGGTAAAAGAGAGACTGAATGAATTCTTTGCTTTGGTCTTTACTGAGGAAGATGTAGGGATGTTACCCACGACTGAAGGTATTTAAAGGTGATACTGTGGAAGAACTGAAAGAAATATCAATATACCAGGAAGATGTATTTATTTATTTTACCAGTTTTCTATACTGCCTTATCCTTCAATCATAGCGGTTTTACATTATGTAATCACTACAAACAGGTAGTAGATACATACCCTTGTCCCCAAAGGGCTCACAATCTGTGTGTACCTGAGGTAACAGAGGGTTAAGTGGCTTGCCCAAGGCCACAAGGAGAGCCTATAGGACTAGAAACCCCAGTCCCTCTGGACTGAGATTGCTGTCCCCAGGTGGGACTTGAACCCCTGGCCCTCCAGTCTGGGATACTGTGTCCTAACCACTAGGCCACTCCTCCCTCTCAAGGCATCAAATTGGGTAATAGTCACCATGGATGCCAGCCTGCTGGGTTGGAGGGCACATTGCCTGGGTCAGTTTGTTCAGTGCTGGTCCCCTCAGGAAGCCTCATGAATTATCAGCAGACTAAACGCCAGGGCGATCCACCTGACTCTGGAGATGTTTCAGTCCCTTCTGGGAGGCAAAGCAGTCAGTTCTTGCACAATGTCACAGCAGTGGCATATGTCAACAAGCAAGATAGTGGCCACAGAAGTGTCAGAGCTCTGTCACTGGGCAGAGGCTCATCTGGTGGCTCTGTTGGCAACTCACATTGTGGGTGTCAATGTGCAGGCTGATTTCTTGAGTTAAAATACCATGGATCCTGGTGAGTGAAAGCTAAGCCCTTGCACTTTCGACCTTATCGTGCAGAGGAAGGGGCTGTCAGTTTATAATCTGATGGCCACCCAGGGAACTGACAAGGTAAACCTTTTCAGATGCAGGAAGAATCCACGAGTGATGGACTTGGATGCCCTTCTTCAGGTGTGGCCCTAGAAAGGGTTCCTATATGTCACTTCCCCATGGCCCTTGGTGAGCAGACATCTGTGCAGAATTTGTTCTCACCCAGGCATGGTGATTCTAGTGGTGCCAAACTGTTGTGCAGGCCATAGTATATGGATCTTTTGAGCCTGCTGGCAGGGTTCTCTCTATTGCTAACTCAGAAGAGAGGACTTCTATAGCAGGGTATCCTGGTCCTGAAAGATCTTGTTCCCTTGTAGTTTATGGCTTGGCCTTTGAGAAGCAGACTAAGAGAGGATATTCTGGAGCAGTAGTAGATACCCTTCTTAAGCCCTAGGGGGCCTCTTTATCTTTGGCCTATGTGCGAGTCTTTGAGAGGTGGTATTCCTCTCCGGCCCTGAATGTCATGAAGGTGGACGTTGTTGCTGTTTTATGCTTCTTACAGTCCAGAATGGACATGGTTTAGCTCTGAACTCTCAAGGTTCAGATACTGGCTTTGGGTGTTCCAAGGTGAAAGTTCACTTACAGTTAATTTCCTTGGCAAAGAAGGGGGGGACCATCTGGTTCAAATGTAAGGAAGGACTTTCGGCAAAAAGGACGGAACCATCTTCAAGGAAACTCCCTCGGCTGAGAAGGACATGAACGTGTCTCAGCAGGACAAGGCTTGGAGTTCCGAGAGTTGTTGAGCTGACATAATCACCATCTAAAAGGCTGCTTTGAGTATAAGATCCATAAAGGTAGTTGCCCTCAGGGACTCAAAGGGCAGTTGCTCCAGCACCCAGAGGATGATGGAAAGGTCCCACGGCAGTACCACAGACCAATGTGGGGGGAGGGGATTGCAGCATATGCACCCCACAAAGGAACTGGGCTATATCCACATGGGAGGCAAGGGAACACCCCCTGAGTGGACCACGAAAACAGGTCAAGGCATTGTATTACAACTATTTGATAAACTGAAGAGCAGCAAATCACCTAGACCAGATGGTATATATCCAAGAATGTTGAAAGAACTGAAATATGAGATTGCAGACCTGCTATTAGTAATATGTGAACTATTATTAAAATCATCTGTAATACCTGAAGATTGGAGGATGGCCAATGTAACATGGCTTTAGACAAGGAAGATCTTGTCTTAACAGATTAGTATGTTTTTTGAAGGTGTGAATGAACAGGTAGACAAAGGTGTAATGGTTGATATAGTGTATCTAGACCTTCAGAAAGCCTTTGACAAGGTCCCTCATCAGATGCTTTTGGCAAAACTAAAAAGTCATGGGATAGGAGGCAGTGTACTATAGTGGATCAGGAACTGGTTAAAAGATAGAAAGCAGAGTGTAGGGCTAAATGGCCAGTTTTCCCAATGGAGAAAGGTGAACAGTGGAATACCCCAGGGGTCTGTGCTGGGTCCGCTGCTTTTTGACATATTCATAAATGACCTGGAGAAGGGAATAACGAGTGAGGTTATCAAATTTGCAGATGACACAAAACTATTTAAAGTTGTTAAAACCCATGAGGTTTGTGGAAAATTGCAAGAGGAGCTTGATAAACTGGAAGACTGGGCATCCAAATGGCAGATGAAATTTAATGTGGACAAGTGCAAAGTTATGCACCTAGGGAAGAACAACCCAAACTATGGTTTCACGATGCAAAGTTCTACATTAGGAATCACCACCCAGGAAAAAGATTTAGGTGTCATCATGGATGACATGTTAAAACCCTCCGCCCACTGTGCAGCGGCAGCCAAGAGAGCAAATGGAATGCTAGGTATCATAAGGAAAGGAATGGGAAATAAAACAAAGGATATTATAATGCCTCTGTATCATTCCATGGTGCGACCGTGCCTTGAGTATTGTGTACAATTCTGGTCACCATATCTTAAAAAGGATATGGCGTTATTAGAAAAAGTACAGAGAAGAGCCACCAAAATGGTAAAAGGGATGGAAGGATACTCCTATGAAGAGAGGCTAAAAAGGCTATAGCTCTTCAACCTGGAAAAGAGACGGCTGAGGGGAGATATGATAGAGGTCTATAAATTAATGAATGGAGTGGAACGGGTAAACGTAGATCGATTGTTTACATCATCAGAATATAGAAAGAATAGGGGACATGCAATGAAGCTACAGGATAAACTATTTAAGACTAATTATTTAAGAATAAATTACCTCAAAATCTTCTGAAAACATCTTAAAACCCACCTATTTATCCCCCCCCCCATCACCACTTCACAGCACTCCACTCCATCACACACTAAATCGTAATGGAAGTAATGGAAATGTACAACATCCAGACGGGTTCACGACATACCACAAATAGACATACTGAACACTGAAAACCATTCAAAACTTGCAAATAGTTCAATAGAATTGCTTAAAGAGTTAACAATGTTCTGTATATGTATATACTGTATATAGTTGAGAAGAAAATGTTCCCTGTAACTGAATACTTACTTGTTCTGTAATATTCATACTGTTGTTCGCTGTAAACCGCTTTTGATCCACTGAAAAATTACAGTATAGAAATTTATAATAAATAAATAAAATAAATAAGAGAAAATATTTTTTTCACTCAATGTGTAATCAAACTCTGGAATTTGTTACCGGAGGATGTAGTAAAAGCTGTTAGGGTAGCTGGGTTTAAAAAAGGTTTGGACAAGTTCCTTGAGGAAAGGTCCATAAACCATTATTAAAAGGGACCCGGGATATCACTGCTTGACCCAATACAAGCATTGTGGAACCTGTGTCTTTTGGGGAAACTGTTAGGTATTTATGACCTAGATTGGCCACTGTTGGAAACAGTTACTGGACTTGATGGACCTTGGTCTGACCCAGTATGGCATATCTTATGTTCTTAAGTCATTTGCATCCCATAGCTAAATTTTGAAAAAAAAAGTCACTAAGCTGCTACATTTTTTTTCTGCCTTAATTCATGGGCCTCTATAGTTGTAAGCCACTCCAAGTGAGACCTGCACTCATTGGCAGCCCTGCTGCTCATTTTAATACCACTCTTTTCTGCTCCTTATGGGACAGAGTCCGGACTACCCACTGGTGCTGCTGTGTAGTCAGGGCCAGTGCAAGGGTATTGGCAGTGGCGGCTCAAGGCAATCTGCTGCCTGTGGTGAGGGATGAGATGGTGTCCCCCCCTCCCCCATCGTAGTGCATGGGGGGGAGCTTTCTTAAAACTCCAGTCAGGGACTGAACCAAACTTAAAAAAATGATTAGATAATGTGGAGGAAATGCAAGATGTTTGCACTCCAAGGAACTAAAAGTATGAGCAAGAATCACAGCACTGTTTATAAAACTAAATTATAACACATTTTTATTTTGTTGTTATAAACTGCATTATGGTTCTTGCATTTTCTTTTTGAACATATATTTTGCATCCACAGAAACCCCTCTCTCAACAGTAGTTGCAGAGCAGAACCAGGACATTCACCCACAGAATTCAATATCTTTAAAAAAAAAATCTGATTCTGATCATCTCGCTAACAAACATTCTCCAGTACCAGGCATATTTTGAACTAATACAAAACCCTACAACAAAGTCATCGAGAATCTATAGAAGAAATTTACCATACCATACCAGCACCAAATTCCAAAATTCACATAAGGAGCCCATCCAAAAAACGTATTACTGTAAATACTGCAATGGGCCCTGGAACATCCAAAACCTATTTGAAAAGCTGAACAATTCAGATTACTACAGTACAGATCCCTACATACAAACTCCATGTTAACAGAACACCCAGTCTTGGTTACACACTCAGAACACAGATCCTCACCAAGTACAGAGTAAATGACCATAACCTAAAAATAAACATATGTAAATAATAATTAAACTTCAACCCCAAAAAGTCAGATTCTGCATACAATGCAATGCCAGTGAAATAGAAAGAGATGCATTTCCATGTACTGTATAAAATATAGCACCAAGTGTGATCATTAAATTGAAAATAAAATTCTTTTCTACCTTTGTTGTCTGATCATTTTATTCTCTGATCATCTGGTCCGAATCGGTTTCTGCTTTCCTCCACCTCCCAGTACCCTTCAGCCCCTACTTCTCCTCAGGGGCAGCATGAGGATGACACAGGGCCATGTGTGGAGATTCATTGCAGCATCATTTGCATAAATTTAGTATACTTTGTTTAAATGTATATGCCACCAATCTAAAATCCTAGATGGCTTCCAAACATATACATGCAATTTAGTAAAGCAGATGTTACAATAAAACAAAGATTATAAAACATTAACAAAAAGCCACTTACACAGATCCCCCCCCCCAATCAAACCATTATAAGTATCTGCGCATCAGATTTATTTTGCTATGACCAGATTATTGATGAGGAGGGAAGATATAAAATGAGATAAACTAATCCTGGTAGCTATGACTTCAAACAGATTGGATTGTGCTAGAACTGAAAAAGTCTGGAACTTAGCAGTGGTGAAGCTATCAGGCTACTAAACAAAATTAAACTGAGACATTCCCTTAAAATTTGAAATTTCCTTGAATCTGAATCGACAAAATATTTTAAATTTTAGTCTGGCAGCACAAAGAACGCAAAACTGCAAATCTCAAAAACAATACATATTTTAGTACCCCCCACCCCAACCAACACACTATAGTTGACCTCACCAAGAACCTAGAGTACAGGACCCATAGAGCAAATCTGCTATCCATAACAGCACTAACTTCCAAAACTCACACAGCATGGAGCATACCCAGAAAAGGGCAGCACCATAAATAGCACAGTGGGCCCTAGAAAATCCATATACCTATTCAGAAAACTGAACAAGCCAGATTAGTACATAGAAACTCCATGCTATCAGAACATGCAGCCTCAGTCACACATATGCAGAACAGAGATAGACCTTCATCAAGTAGGGAATATATCAGTACAAACTAAAAACAGACATATGTAGTAAAAAAACTGCTTTTACCCATTACTATTAGCTTTACAGGATTTCTTTCTCAAAATTATACTTTACTACAGAGTGAGGCAAGAGAAAGAATTCTCACACACAGCCATCTGCATTGTCAGCAGAAACGAACATAATGGTTCAGCGCAAGTAGCTTAAGTGCAACTAATGCCACCTCAGTGGGTTGCACCAGCAGCTGTTTTGCTACACTGAAATGCAGTAACTGCAGGGGGATACAACTTCCTCCCTGCAGTTAGCCTACGATCCTGCATAATCAAACTCTGGAGTTAGTTACTAGAGAATGTAATAAAAGCTGTTAGTGTAGCTGGGTTTAAAAAAGGTTTGGACAAGTTACTGGAGGAAAGGTCCATAAACTATTATTAAAAAGGACCCAAGAAATCCAAAGCTTATCTGGGATGAACATTGTGGAACCTGTGTGCTTTTTTTGGGAACCTGCCAGGTACTTGTGACCTGGATTGGCCACTATTGGAAACAGGATACTGGGCTTGATGCACCTTACTCTGACCCAGTATGGCATTTCTTTTGTTCTTATGTTCATATGTTACCAGGGTTGATCCAAGGAAACATGCCACTAAATATGCCAAACAAGATGGGCTCAACAGCACCCATGCAGCATCTCCCACTTCCACAAAAACAAGAGCCACTTGGTACCCCAGTATAGCACTTCCCACCCTTTGAAAAACAAAGAGAGGCTCAGTGGCCCCTATATAG
The DNA here is from genome assembly GCA_033557465.1 of Ichthyophis bannanicus. Lineage (NCBI taxonomy): Eukaryota > Metazoa > Chordata > Amphibia > Gymnophiona > Ichthyophiidae > Ichthyophis > Ichthyophis bannanicus. The sequence goes on along the minus strand of CM066031.1, from coordinate 790,043,924 downwards.
CACTTTCTACCCTCTGAAAAATAAGAGGGACTTTGTGACCCCAACACAACACCTCCCACTCCAACATAAACACCAAGAATGGCTTGGCAACCTAAACATAACTCCTGAAACAGTGTACAGGACCAGCATGGTGTAAACATAGAAATATGACGACAAAAAAAGACCACATGGCCCATCTAGTCTGTCCTTCCATATCAACAACTACAGCAGTCCCCTTTTTACCTTTCGAGATCCTCTGTGTTTGTCCCATGCTTTTTTGAATTCAGTTACTGTCCTCATCTCTACCACCTCCACTGGGAGACTATTCCACGGATCCACTACTCTTTCCGTAAAGAAATATTTCCGCATATCACTCCTGAATCTATCTCCCTTCACCCTCATCCCATGTCCCCTCATAGCAGAACTTGCTTTCAATTGAAAGAGGCTCTCTCCCTGAACATTTATGCCACGGAGGTATTTAAACATCTCAATCATATCACCTCTATCCTGCCTTTCTTCTAAGGTGTACATATTAAGATCCTTCAGTCTGTCCTCATATGCTTTATAATGAAGACCACTAATCATTTTAGTAGCCACCCTCTGCACCGACTCCATCCTGTTCACATCCTTTTGAAGGTGCGGTCTCCAGAATTGCATACTATACTCCAAATGAGGTCGCACCAAAGACTTATACAGAGGCATTATCACCTCCTTTTTTCTGCTAGACATTCCTCTCCGTATGCACCCAAGCATCCTTCTAGCTTTTGCCGTCGCCTTTTCTACCTGTTTAGCTACTTTAAGATCATCAGACACAACCACACCTAGGTCCCGCTCTTCTTTAGTGGACAAAAGTACTTCACCCCTTATACTATATTGCTCCCTTGGATTGCTGCAGCCCAAATGCATGACCTTACATTTTTTAACATTAAATCCCAGCTGCCAAATTCTAGGCCATTCTTCAAGCTTAGCTAGATCCCTCCTCATGTTATCTACCCCTTCCTGGGTGTCTACTCTATTGCAGATTTTGGTATCATCCGCAAAGAGGCAAACCTTACCTGAAAGCCCTTCCGCTATATCACTAACAAAGATGTTAAAAAGAATCGGACCAAGGACAGATCCCTGGGGCATACCACTGATAACATCCTTCTCCTCAGAGTGAGCTCCATTTACTTGTACTCTTCGTCGCCTCCCACCCAACCAATTTCTAACCCAAGCAGTAACTTTAGGGTCCATCCCAAGGGTGCCCTAGGGTTAACATAAATATATAGTCCATAAAAAGGAAAGAGAATGCAAGTGCAAAATGCTCGCAAACTAAGGAACTAAAAGAAAAAGTGAGAACCACAGCACAGTTTATATGACCAAATTATAACTCATTTTATTCTGTTATAAACTACATTATGGTTCTCACTTTTTCTTTTTGAATATATATTTTGCATCCACAGAAACCTTTCCCTCAACAATGGGGGCAGAGCAGAAGTAGGACATTCACCCACCGAACTCTCAATATATTAAAAAATATATATATGATTCTGGTCATCTCACTAACAGCAAACATTCTCAAGTACCAGGCATACTGGGAGCTAATATAAAAACCTATAAAAGTCACTGAAGACCTACAAGGCCAAATCTACCATACCATACATACTAGCATAAACTTCCAGAACTCATATAAGTTGCCTACCCAGAAAAAAGCAGCACTATAAATACTGCAGCGTGCCCTAGAACATCTATTTGAAAAGCAGAACAAGGCAAATTACCACAGTATGGACCCCTGCATACAAACTCCATGTTAAGAGAACACACAGCCTCGGTCACACACTCAGAACACAGACTCTCACCAATTACAGAATAAGTGATCACATCCTAAAGTAAAAATAAAATATGTACACAAAAATTAAACCGAATCCCCAAGAAGCCAGACTCCACGTGCAGTGTAACTCCACATAAATAAGAGATGCAGTTCCCTATACTGTGTAAAATATAAAGATAGCACAAAGTTCAATCACTAAATTGAAAATAAAATTATTTTTTCTACCTTTGTTGTCTGACCAATTTTTCTCTGATCATGCTGATCCTGAGCTGAAGCTTCTGCTTTCTTGGCTTCTCTTAGCACTCTTTCTATTGTCTATAGTCTGTCTGCCATTTCTTCTTTTGTTTTCCTCACTTCCTTCCATCAGCCTATTTCCAGTTCCAGTAACCCTCCCCAGTGTCAGCTCGCTTTGCAGTCTTCCCCTCTCTGAATCTTCCAATGTCAACTCTCTTGCATCCTTTCCACTCCCCCCTTCCCCACTGTCCTGCCCCTTCTAGTCCAAATACCATCCCAAGTATCAGCTCACTTCCACTCCCAGTGCTGCCAACCCTCCCCCCCCACCATGTATGCACCTTTCCAGACATCCTACCCTCTGACCATCCCCCTTCCAGTGCCATCCCCACATGTCAGTTCCCTTCCAGTCCAAGTGCCCCCTCCCTTCCAGCCTCCTCCCTATTAACCAGCTACCTACCAATCCCATCCCGCCTCCAGGTGTCAGCTCCTTTCCAGTCCTCCTCCACTACCATCCCCAGGTGTCAGCTCCCTTCCATTCCCCTCCTCCCTTCCCTAGTTTCATCACCCTTCCAGTCCCCATCCAGTGCAGTCACCAGGTGTCAACTCCCTTTTATCCCCCTCCTCCCTTCCCTAGTGTCATCTCCCTTCCAGTCCTCCTACAGTACCATCTGCAGGTGTCAGCTCCCCTTTATCCCCCTCCTTCCTTCCCTAGTGTCATCACCCTTGCAGTTCCCCTCCAGTACCATCCTCAGGAATCAGCTCCCTTCCAGCCCCCTCCACTCCCCCTGCCAGCTCCCTTCCAGCCCCCACTTCCCACCATGTCAGTTCCCTTCCAGCCATCTCCTTCCACTGTGTCAGTTCCCTTCCTGCCATCTCTTCTCCCCCTCTTTCAGTTCTCTTCCAGCCATCTCCTTCCTCTGTGTTGGCTCCATTCCAGCCCACATTTTACTCCTCTGTCAGTTCCCTTCCAGCACCTTGTTCCCCCTCTGTCAGCTCTCTTCCAACCCTCTCTTTCCCACTCTGTCAGCTCCCTTTCAGCTCCCTTCAAGCCATTTCTTTTGCCCTCTGTCAGCTCCCTTCCAGCCCTCTCTTTCCCCATCTGATATCCTGGGATACACTCAACTGGTCCATATACCTACTCACGCAAAAGGCAACATTCTGGACCTCATTTTCGCCCCACAAGCAGTTATGGAACAATCACAAAATATCACGCTATCATTGACATCAGTACCATGGTCAGATCATAAGCTCATCACTTTTCAGATGCCTACCCTACTGCCATTGAAACCCCAACAGAATGCAAGCAAGATCTCTAATCCTACAACCAGAAGTTTCCACCCATTTATCAGAGAACGCATCCTCGCTGAAACAGACGAGCTCTTGGACAAGACTTCCTTAGACCTAGAGGAGCTAATCACCACCTGGAACAGCAAACTCGGTACAATCGCAGTCCATTCTCCAACAGACAAGGCCCCAAAGAAAAGACCATCTACCCCTTGGTTCACAGCCGACCTGAAGGCTTCCCTAACCCTTCTACGGAGGCTGGAGAAGCGCTGGAGGAAGTCACGCACCAGTAGCGACCATGCAGCATACCTCCAACACCTACATACACATCGCAAAGCCATCTCAGACAAGATGAAGCAACACCATACAAACACCCTGAAACGGTCATTGAATAAGCCACATGACCTGTTCAATTTAGTCAAATCTCTTACCAAAGAACCCACCCCTGAGCAACTCTGCGGCATACGCCCGCAAGACTATGCTGTCTTTATGCAATCTAAAATGTGCAAGACCGATAAAATAGTGATACCTGGACCACTCTGCGAACAAGAGTACCCAGCATCACTAACTTCTTTTTCCACACCTTCAAAGAAAATTATCGAAGACACCATCTCAGCCCTAAACACCACCACTGCACATACAGATCCGTGTCCAGCTTTCTGGATAAAAGAGTTGCGCACTGACCTCGCCCCAATTATAACCAATATGATAAAACTATCCTTTAGCACTGGGTCTTTCCCCTCCACCCTCAAGCAGACCTCTGTTAGACCCCTATTAAAGAATGCCAAGCTAGACCCCCAAAAGGTGGAGTCGTACAGGCCAATATCCAGCATCCCGATGCTTGCGAAAATCATTGAAAAGATAGTGTACAAGCAACTACAAGATCATATCGACACCAATGCCCCAATGGATCCATCCCAACATGGATTCAGAGAATCACATGGAGTTGAAACACTCCTCACAACTCTCTTCAACATGGTAATTTCAGGCGTGGACAACATACGACATGGCTTTGTACTCATCTTCTTAGATATAGCGGCGGCCTTCGACTCTGTTTGCCACGAGATCCTCTTATACCGGCTAAGAGAAAAAGGCGTCAGCGGAATAGCATTAGAATGGTGCAGATCTTACTTATCTGGAAGATGGCAACATGTTCGAGCAGACGGGGCTACATCCAAACCATTCCCACAAAATCAAGGAGTGCCTCAAGGATCCTCCCTATCATCCTTGATGTTTAACATATACCTCCAACCAATCTGCAACATCATCAGGTCGTTCAATGTGAGTGGTATGCTATATGCTGACGACGTGCTGTTATACATGCCAATATCACTTGACAGCCCAGACCTTACCTCTATGACTACATGCTTCAACACCATATCCGAATGGCTACTATCACAGAACTTATGAATTCAACACAAGAAAACAGAGGTGCTTTTCATCTCGAGAAACCCTAATTTCACACCACCCAGCGTTTTGAAGGTAAATAATGCCGAGCTACAAGTGAAACCAGCTATACGTTACCTTGGGGTGACACTGGACCAACATCTCGATATGAAGCAACACATTGCTAACACTGTTAGAGCGATATACTTCAAAATCAGATCCCTCAGGCATCTACGCCCGTTACTAGAACCAGATGATTTTCGCACCATTTACCAAGCCCTCATCATACCTCATTTTGATTACTCTAACGCCATCCTACAAGGACTCCCCCAATCAACCTTAAACCCCCTGCAACTGGCTATGAACAGCGCAGCGCGGATACTGTTCGGAGCCCCCAGAAGGGAACATATCACACCCCTCCTGAAACAGCTGCACTGGCTCCCCATTCAAGCCCGGATCAGTTTTAAGACCTTGTTGTTGACGTTCAAGGCCGTCAAGAGGCTCTCCTCCTCCTCTCTATCTGAATTCATACAACCACTTGCCACCACCAGACAAAGAAGAACTGCCGAGACCAATATGTTAGCAATACCAAAAGAAACGACAAACTGCACCAAAACAACATCCAACCGAGCCTTCAGACTCTGCGCCCCAGCGCTATGGAACACCCTACCACCACACATCAGAGCAATCCCTAACCTGAGCCAGTTCAGGAAAGCCCTGAAACATTTCCTTTTTTTTTGTCAAATATCTCACTGACGGCTCTGAACCCCAGTCACACTCGTATAGCTCGTCCTCAGATATGTAAAACACCAAACAGGTTTCTCCCCCATTTAACTTCCTATGTATATAGTTGCCCCCTCTCTCCAAGTTTCATTCCCTGTTCAATGTAATGACCAGACATTTGTATACTGTCGGATGTTGTTTTTTGTAAACCGCGCTGATCATAAATAGTGCGGTATATAAGAATTGTAAATAAATAAATAAAATAAATAAATCTGTCAGTTCCCTTCCAGCCCCCTCTTTCCCTCCTCTGCCAGCTCCCTTCAAGCCATCTCTTTCCCCCTCTGACAGCTCCCTTCCAGCCATCTCCTTCCCCCTATTTTAGCACCCTTCCAGCCATTTCTTTACCCCTCTGTCAGTTCCCTTCCAGCCATTTCTTTCCCCCTCTGTCAGTTCCCTTCCAACCATCTCTTTCCCCCTTTGTCAGCTCCCTTCCAGCCACCTCTTTCCCCTGTTAGTTCCCTTTCAGCCATCCCTTTCCTCACAGTCAGCTTTTTTCCAGCCCTCTCATTCCCCCACTGTCAGTTCCCTTCAAGCCATCTCTTTTCCCGTTTGTCAGCTCCATTCCAGCCATCTCTTTCCTCCTCTGTCCGCTCCCTTCCAGTCATCTATTTTCCCCTCTGTCAGCTCCCTTCCAGCCATCTCCTTCCCCCTGTGTCAGCTCCCTTCCTAGCCCTCTTTCCCCCTCTGTCAGTTCCCTTCCAGCCCCCCTGTTTGCTCCCTTTCAGCCATTTCTTTCCCCCTTTGTCAGCTCCCTTCCAGCCATTTTCCCCCCTCTGTAAGTTCCCTTCCAACCATCTCTTTTCCCCTCTGTCAGCCCCTTCCAGTCATCTCTTTCCCCCTGTCAGTTCCCTTTCAGCCATCTCTTCACCCACTATCAACTCCCTTCCAGCCCTCTCTTTCCCCTCTGTCAGTTCCCTTCCAGCCCTCTCTTTCCCGTGTCAGCTCTCTTCCAGCATTCGCTTCCCCCCTCTGTCAGTTCCCTTCAAGCCCTGTCTTTCCCCCTCTGTCAGCTCCCTTCTAGCCATCTCCTTCCCCCTCTGTCAGCTCCCTTCCAGCCCTTTCTTTCTCCCTCTGTCAGCTCCCTTCCAGTCATCTCTTTCCCCCTCTGTTGGCTCCCTTCCAGCCATCTCCTTCCCCCATGTCAGCTCCCTTCCTAGCCCTCTCTTTCCCCCTCTGTCAGCTCCCTTCCAGTTATCTCTTTCCCCCTCTGTCAGCTCCCTTCCAGCTCTTTCGTTCCCCCTCTGTCAGCTCCCTTCCAGCCATTTCCTTCCCCCATATCAGCTCCCTTCCAGCCCTCTTTCCCCCTCCGTCAGTTCTCTTCCAGCCCTCCGTTTGCTCCCTTCCAACCATCTCCTTCCCCCTGTGTCAGCTCCCTTCCAGTCCTCTCCATCCCCTCTGTCAGCTCCCTTCCAGCCATCTCCTTCTCCCCATGACAGATCCCTTCCAACCCTCTCTTTCCACCTCTGTCAGTTCCTGTCCAGCCATCTCCTTCCCCTGTGTCAGCTCCCTTCCAGCCCCCTATTTCTCCCTCTGTCAGCTCTCTTCTAGCCATCTCTTTCCCCCTCTGTCAGTTCCCTTCCAGCCATCTCCTTCCTCTCATATCAGCTCCATTCCTGCCCCCTCCTTCCCTGGCAGCCACAGCTCCTGCACCCCTCAGTGACTGCAATAGTGGTTATAATTTAAAATTAAAACGAAACTGGTGCAGTGCCTTCCTGCCCTATGGAACTCCTGCTGCTGTGTCTCACCTGAATAAAGGAAGTGATGCTAGAGCGGGACACAGCAGCAGGAGTTCCATAGGGCTGGAAGGCTCTGCACTGGTTTCATTTTAATTTTAAATTATTACTGCTATTGCAGCCGCGGCTCTGTAGGATGCCAGAGCCTTGGTTGGAACAGTGGCAGCAGCTTACCTTCATGCCAAAAGCAGTTACTTTTACCCCAGTCAGTATTTTATAAGAGGCCATTTATTCATGTTTTTGGCCACATACACACGGGAATGACTATAAAATCATCTCCTTATTGGCTAGATTTAGGGCATACATGTACTGGGTTTCAGAGGACGTCATAGTCTGTGGCTCCTGGCCATGGACTGTCATTACAATTGCTGGGCTTGGCGAGGAGTGAGGAGATGTTATAAAATAGAGGAAAAGTTGTGGGTAGCAATGACTAGAGGATCATAGTACTGTAGCCTAATAGAAGTTTTTATTTATTTATTTAAAACCTTTTTATATTCCGCACTATAATACCTAGGCAGATTACAAAATAACATACATAATGAATTACAATAAAACAAAATTTAAAAATAAAATAAAACAAGACATCACAGTTTACTTCTGCACCTTCTCTCTCTAGCTCAGTCAGAACCAGGCTGGGATATGGAACGATGAGTCTTCAGAAATACTATTTGGGGATTCCCCTCCCCTATTTTATAAAATTCCTTTTTCCTGAAACATAGTTGAGTCATTGTAGTGACCGTCATGGACCAGGAGCCATGTAGCCTAATTTCTGCCAGAACCTTACAACACTGGACCCTGACTCATAATCTAGGAGTCACTCCCTCACATACCTACAGATTCCTTCCCCTGAGAGTTGTGAATTCTACCTTTGTAACATAACAAGCCTGGGGTGAGGAAATCTCCAGCCAGGAGGCAAATTAGGGGCCTACTATATAGTAGTATGCAGCTCTTACTATCTCAACCATCTGGCCAGTCCATTGGTTGGTTTTGATTGATCTAGAAGGCTAAGGGGTCAGAAGAAACAACTGGGCCAATAAAATAAAAAAACAAAAAACAAATAAAGTGTTTGATCTTTGATGTAAAAATGTGTAAAATGCTTAAAAAAGAAGAACTCAAGAAATGGTGTTTACATTTAAAGCTATGCATATGCAACAGCATCATGAGGTAACTGCTAGCCTTCTAGCAATACATCTATTAGTGTCTCTTCTTCACATCACAGAAACCATGCTGGTTTTGATTCAATCTCAGTATTTTGGGATGCTGTTTGATTTCATTTTTCCTGGATAACAACTGTCACATTTGGGGACATTTATGGCAGACATACACCTGTTCACTAAAACTTTAAAAAAGATATGTGGAGGCAGGACCACTATAGATTTCTTTCGTTTTTTTCTTATCTCGCAATTAATATACTGCCTTTCGTAAGTGAACTCCATCAAGGTGGTTTACAAAATCATGGTAAAAACAGAAGAAACAGATACCATCCATATTCAAACAAAGACTTGTGACAAAGACAAACAATACACATTAGACTAGTCACACATTAGGGGAGGAAATAATTTAGCACAACATTAATATCCTTCTGAAGTTATACCTGCAGAACAGAGGAGGAAGGGGAGCGTGCCTATGAGAATAGATCTGTTCGAACAGGCGTTTTTACAAACCTGATTTAAACCTAGACTGTGACTATTCAGAGCGTAAATACTGGGGCACGGTATCCCAGAACGACGGAGCCAAGCAAGCAAAACAAACCTTACTTATAGATTCAAAACATATGCCTACAGCTTTTAACAGGAAGAAGATTTCTCCTTCCAAAGGAGAACCCCGGTGGTAATCACAAAAATTACAGGCCAATAACTTGGCTAACTACAATCTATAAGCTGTTCACTGCAGTAGATGCAGACAGAATATATGATCATATCGAATCCAATAACATCGTGGCAACAGAGCAAACGGGCAACAAGAAGGGGAGCATATGGAACCAAAGACCAATTAATGTTAAATATGGCCATCAGGCCCAGCGCTAAGAAAAGCAAAATCTCAGTATAGCATGGATTGATTATAAGAAAGCTTTTGACAGCATCCCACACTCTTTAATAATAAATTGCCTTGAGATGTATAAGATAAATCCTGGTTTGATAGAGTAAATTAAGTTTACCATGACAATGTGGCAGACTACCCTATTTTTGAAGTATGAAGATAGTAAGTACATTGGGCCTGATATTTGAAGGCCCTTACATGGTTAACTTCCTTAGTTATCCGTGTAAGGGCTTTATCTGGGATATTCGAAGGACACCTACACAGGTAGTGCCCTTTGAATATCCTGGCTAAGTTTCTAACACGCCCAGACGCTATCTGCATAGCTTTGGGGCATGTTAGGGGCGTTCTGAGGTGGAGGAAGGGGCTACATGGGTAGCAGCGATATTCCTCTGCAGCGGCCAGGGCATGCAGGCTTACCCAGATATTCACTTCCGCTGGTACGTAAGTGAAAATCCGGGATAAAGGGGCCAGCGGGCAGGCTATGCATCGCCGTGGTGCATAGCCTGCCTAACTCAATATCGGGCCCATCATTCCTAACATCAATATCCAGCGAGGAATATTTCAGGGAGATTCCTTGTTGCCACTTTTGTTTTGTATGGTGCTTAATCCAATGAGTACTCTCATCAACTCTCTGGGATATGGATTTAGCCTGAATTCTAAAGAAGGTAGCAGCCCAGAGATAACATCCCATTTACTATTTGTAGACGACCTGAAGCTTTACAGTTTCAGTGACCAAAATTAGTAGAGCAACTCTGTGTAGTAAAAAGCTTTTCTGCTGACATCAGGATTACTTTTGGCTTAGACAAATGTGCTAAGGCAACTTTTTTTAGAGGAACATTCAGCAAAACAGAAAACATCTCCCTGGCTAAGGGCTGTGACATCAAGGAATTTGAACAGGAAGGCATATATAAATATCTTGGAGTAGAGGAAAGAACAACACTCAAACAGAAATTACTGAGAGAAAAGATCAGTAAAGAATACTATAGAAGGTTAAAATCATTATTGAAAAGTGCTTTAACATCACAGAATAAGATTCAAGTTGAGTGGAGGAGTGGCCTAGTGGTTGGGGCAATGTACTTCAGGCCGGAAGGTCAGGGGTTCAAATCCCACTAGAGGACAGCATCCTTGGGCCGGAAGGACTGGGGTTTCTAGTCCCACAGGTGCTCCTTGTGGTCCTGGGCAAGCCACTTAACCCTCCATTGCCCATGTTCCCTGTAAAATAGTTATCTCCAAGTTATAATGCCCTGTTCAATGTAATTTCAGTTTGTTGTTTGTTCAATGTAAACCGCACTGATGCCAAATAGCGTGGTATATAAGAGAATGTAAATAAATAAATAAATAAAATCAATCATCTCTCCCTTATGGAATCAACTCCCATCCATCAGGAAGTGATGTGGCCACATGCAGGTGGCTGTGTTCTGCACGGTAACCAGCACTACTTAAAGATGCTCTCTGTGGCGTTTCAGACCTGCCTCCATTCTCTCATGCTGTTCTACTGCTGGAACTGTAATCTCTTGTGTGTGCTGTCTCCCCAGGCTGCTCTCCCTTACCGGATCAGCTCCTGCCCATCAGGAAGTGATGTGGCCACATTCTGCATGATAACCTGCACTACTTAAAAAAGCTCTCTGTGGCATGCCATGCCACGGCTGCGCGCGCCGAAGGAGCACACCCAAGGAGCAGGTCATGCTTTTTGGGTGAACTCCTTAGGTGACTCCAGCGACACAGACCCTAAACGCTGTGTTAGTGCTGGAACCAGACCCTTCAGTCTATCATCACTGGTACCCTTTCCCCCCAGGGACTAGCCTTTACTGTGTCTTATTTTCCATTGTTGTTTTTCTTGCCTGCCTCCTGTCTACAATGTCGGCAATCCCTGTCCACTGGTGTGCGAGACCTATGGCCTCTCTGCCCTGGGCTCCCTCCCGGCTCTCTCAGATTCGACAGAACCTCATTCCTTGCCCTGTAATTACCACTCACTCCCCTTCTTCTCAGTTCTCTACAACTTCTCAGTTGTTGCTGTGCCCGGCCTTAGTAAACTGTTGCTCCCTTTGCGCTAAGACCCTTTTAGCTCATGACTTGGTGATGCTTGTTTCCCTAGATATGCTCTTTCTTACAGAAACATGGCTGAATGAAGATGACGATCCTCTCCTTACCCACTGTCTACCCCCAGGTTTCTACCCCTTAGCTGGGACACCCTGGTGGGGGGTTGCAGTCCTGTATCGTTCCACCTTACATTAACCAAGGTCCACTCCTCTTTCACTCCACTATCCAGAATACCTGCTTCTCTGCCTTCACTCTTCATCTCCTGTGTACTTCCTCCTCATTTACTCCCCTCCTTCTATCCGCTCATCTTACTGGGAAGCACTTCTCCTCACCATTTCTGAGATTTCAGTCCATTTCCCACATCTAGAACTTCTCAGTGATTTCAATATCCATTTTTACATCCCCTCTTCCTCTCGAGGCCAGTTTTTTATTTCCCTGGTCTGAGATCTCGCCCTTAGTCAGCACATTCGCTTCCCAACTTACGTTGCTGGCCATACCCTTGATCTTCTGCTAACCCCTTCTAATTCCCCACCATTCCTTTCTTCTATCTCCTCTTTTCCCCTTCCTTGGACTGACCATGGATGTGTTTCCTTTTCCTTTTCAGTCTCCCTCCAGCGCTCTGTTCCACCATCATCAGACGCTCATATTTCTCCTCATCTGTCTCATCGTATCACTGCAACCATCCTGTCCAACTTCCCACCTTCCGACCAACTACTACCACAGGATTTCTGTAAGCATACTGTTGACGACCAAGTCCAGACTTGGAATTCCTCTCTCTCTGCTGCCCTGGATCGCTTAGCTCCTCTTCGTCCTCTCCTTCCCTGTAGTCTGTCAAGCATCCCTGGTATCACTCTGGTCTTTACCTCCATCACACTCGCTTACAGAGTTCAGAATGCCTCTGGTGTAAACACCCTTCCCCTGACTCTCTTCAATATTTCCATCTCTGTCACCAACACTATTGCCATCTTGTCCAAGAAGCTAAACGGACCTACTACTCTCAGTTTATTTCTTCCTCTGCTAGCTCCTCTCATTAACTCTTTTTGGTTTTGAAATCACTTTGTACTACCCATCTCACCTCCATCTGTGCCAATACTGCCACCCCTTTCCTTCCCAGTCCCTCCCAGCTGGCCTTATCTGATCTTCTCCAATTTTATACCCCCCACCACCTCCTCAGAGTCATCCATGTCAACCATCTGGTCCTCCCTGTGACCACCAAGGCACATCTTGAACAGACTCAGAAGTCAGCCATCTTTTACCTGGGTCCTGCATTATGGAACTCTACCTCCTACTCTCAGCTCTGAAACCACTTTTGTCAAATTCAAACACTGCTGAAGACACACCTTTTTCAGATTGCTTTTGACCTCTCCCACAGCAGTTCTCAGCAAGTCACCCGCCACCTGCCCCCTTCCTCTTTGACCTGAGACACTCTCTAGACCTTCTCTGATTTCTGTCTTATCAAAACTCTGGCATTCCTTTCATTTTTCTTTTTAACCCGTTTTGGACCAGCGTATATTTTACATACATAAGGTTTCCATACTTACTACTCAACTGTTTACTAATTAATGGTTATAAATTCAATGGAACTATGTTTAGCTATTATCGTTATGTCAAAAAGCGTTATATACAGATTTTTTATCTGAGATCTAGTTAGTTTAATAGGTATTCGAAGTTTGCTGATTTTGACGGTACTGGTGGCTCAACATAAAAAGATCACAAAAAATAGTAAGTAGCTTATAATGCTGTAATAGCTACTAGTTTGCAAATAAAAGTACTTGTAGACTTTAGAAAATAGGTTTAGATAACTGTAAGTTACTTAGTGTCAGAGTTATTGGTGCGTATATCGGCCTTGTATGTTTTTCATACGCTGGGCTAATATGTTGTCGAAAATAATTGCTGTCAAGCATTCTGTTCTAGGTGTTTTATTGGTGCAGTATCGACGCACTGCATCAGAAGTGTTTTCACGTGTATCATATTACGCCGTCAGAATGGACTGTTGACAAACTATATTATATCATAATTAAAGTGTTTTAAATGAAAACTACAGTTTCAAAAGTATCATATAGTATGTTTATGTCAATGAATATTGGAACTGAATCCTATCTTTTCTGAAGACGGACAATATACTATATTGGACCAGTGTATGAAAAACATTCACTATGTGAAACTTTTATTTTCTGCAAAGTTTTAATATTTTTTATTAATGCTGGCATTTCATAGTTGTTTGAGTGTAACAAATCTAATAAGTCATCCAGAACAGAGAGAGAATATGCGAACTGTCCAAAACGGGTTAATTATATAGATATTGTAAACCGCTCTGAGGCATTGTCCACTAGGGCAGTATATCAAGTATCTAATAAAGATAAAGATTTTGTCTCTCTGCTCCTCTTTTCCCGCCTGTTCTCCTCGCTCTCCCGCCTTTTCCTCTCTAGCCTCCCTTAACCCACACTTGGTCCACTTTCTCACTAATCTCTGAAGCTGGTCTTTCCAAATCCCTCTCTTCAGCCAGGAAAACCCACATGTCGCACCAACCCATTCCTTCTGCTTGGCACTTAGAGCCTTCACATGCTCTTCTCCCGTTCATTCAGCTTATCCTCAATACCAGCCTCACTTCTGGTGTCTTTCCCATGCTTTGGAAGCATGCTCTTGTTCACCCACTACTAAAGGAACCTTCTCTGGATCCTTCTGTTTTGTCTTACTACCATCCTGTTTCTATCCTCCCTTTTCTCTCTCAAATTCTTGAACAATATGTTTTCACGCAGCTCTCTCAACACCTTGATTCAATTCATTACTTGCACCCCCATCAATCTGGCTTTAGATCTGGGCATTGCATGGAGTCAATTCTTTTAGCACTTCTGAATGAGATCCATACTTCTCACGACCAGGGTGACATATCACTTGCTGTCTCTCTCGATCTGTCCTCTGCTTTCAATTTAGTTGACCACTCTTCTCTCTCATCTCTATGCAGCTGACATATCTGGAACTGTCCTGCAATGATTTCACTTCTATCTTTCCTCATGGTCCTTCTCCGTTTTCTCAGGCCCTGCCTCCTCTACACCTGTTTCTCTCACCTCCCGGGGCATAAAGGGAGACGAATGGTTGCAGGCATATTGACTGCTTTCTGTTCTTTCGATTGGTATCATTAGCATACTTTGTGTGCTTTGTTTTCTGACCCTGTTGTTGTTCTGTGCCATGTGTAAGAGTGTGTTTAGGTATGTGAATGATAAGCTATGCGTGATTTTGAATATCAGTAGCAGGATTTTGTATTTAATTTGACTTGCTATTGGCAGCCACTGCAATTCTTTCACTATTGGTGTAATGTGCTCAAATCTTGATGCTCCTTGGATGATACAGGCCCGCTGTATATTGTGCCATTTGTAAAGGATGGAGAGTACGTTTTTGAAGTCCATGTTATATAATGTTGCCATAGTCAAAATGTGGGAAGACTATCGCCTGAAATACTGAACAGAAATCATGTGGTTCAAGTAATGGGCGTATGTGTTTGCATTTTGAGATATATTGTCTTGATGGTTTTCTTGATATGTATGTAGGTCCGGCTCTTTGGAACTCCCTTCCCTCTACTCTCCGGCTGGAGCCCCATCACCCTACCTTTAAACACGCCCTAAAAACCCACCTCTTTTCCCTTGCCTTTAATCCCCCTCCCCCCTAGCCTTTACCCTTTCCCTATGCTGACCCTCCTCTCTCGTCTTTATCTCTCTCTCCTCTATTAAGTCGTAACTTTCCTTTCTTTTTACAGCCTTGTGCCTACTGTAATGAAGATTTATTTTGTTGTAAACCACTCTGTTTATCACTGAAGGGCGGTCAATCAAGCTAATAAACATAAACATAAACATATGTTTAGGTTTAATCTTTGGTCTAGAGTTATTCCTAAGTACCTAACTTCGGTTTCTACTTCATAATTAAATTTTTCTAACATCCCTGCTCACCATGAAAACGTTTTGGCAACCAATGTTGCTCCTTGAGCAAGTGTCACATGGTCAAATTGATGTGCCCCAAAGATCATCTTCACTGCTGTATTCTGCAGTCGCTGGAGTCTCTTTAAGTGTATCTATGGAAGTCAAACCAGAAGAGAGTTAAGGTAATCTGTTTAAGACTAATGCGTGCTTCATATTCATAAATGACCTGGAAAGTGGAATAACGAGTGAGGTTATCAAATTTGCTGATGACACAAAACTATTTAAAGTTGTTAAAACCCAGGAGGATTGTGGAAAATTGCAAGAGGATCTTGATAAATTGGAAGACTGGGCATCAAAATGGCAGATGAAATTTAATGTGGAGAAGTGCAAGGTTATGCACCTAGGGAAGAACAACCCAAACTATGGTTACACGATGCAAGGTTCCACATTAGGAACCACCACCCAAGAAAAAGATTTAGGCGTCCTTGTGGATACCATGTTAAAACCCTCGGCCCAGTGTGCAGCGGCGGCCAAGAGAGCAAATAGAATGCTAGGTATGATAAGGAAAGGAATGGAAAATAAAACAAAAGATATTATAATGCCTCTATATCGTTCCATGGTGAGACCGCACCTTGAATATTGTGTGCAATTCTGGTCGCCATATCTTAAAAAGGATATAGCAATTTTAGAAAAGGTTCAGAGAAGAGCCACCAAAATGGTAAAGGGGATGGAAGGCTACTCCTATGAAGAAAGGCTAAAAAGGTTGGGGCTCTTTAACCTAGAAAAGAGACGGCTGAGGGGAGATATGATAGAAGTCTATAAATTAATGAACGGAGTGGAACGGGTAAACGTAGATCGATTGTTTACCTTATCAGAATATAGAAAGACTAGGGGACATGCAATGAAGCTACAGGGTAAACTATTTAAGACTAATAAAAGAAAATATTTTTTCACTCAACGTGTAATCAAACTCTGGAATTTGTTACCGGAGGATGTAGTAAAGGCTGTTAGTGTAGCTGGGTTTAAAAAAGGTTTGGACAAGTTCCTGGAGGAAAGGTCCATAAACCATTATTAAGAAGGGACCCAGGATATCAATGCTTGAACCAATACAAGCATTGTGGAACCTGTGTCCCTTGGGGAAACTGCTAGGTACGTATGACCTAGATTGGCCACTGTTGGAAACAGAATACTGGGCTTGATGGACCTTGGTCTGACCCAGTATGGCATATCTTATGTTCTTATGTTCTTATCCTCTTCAGAACCCTAGCATCTAAACGTGATCTCAAAGATCAAATTTTCCTAAGGGCAAAGAAAATCTTTGCCACTGCTGAGATATTTGGTATACATATTCTCAATCCTGCAAAAACAAAACAAAACAGAATAATATCTTTAATAGGGATTCTCTCCCCTAAAAGGTGAGGTTGAAATAGGGGAAGACTTATTTTCAGTGAACTAGACTGCAACTGATTTTGAAGGATTCAGTTTGAGCTTATGAAAAATTAGTGAATCCGAAGTTGTAGCCAGCCCTGTATTTATGCTCCATAAAACCTTCCAATCTGACACCCCCCCCCCTCAAACTGGCCTTTATGGGTTACTTGCACACATACTCATGCGATTTTTAATTGCCTTCCGACGTATTTGAGCTTTTGTGCTTAGTCCTTCTTATCTTGTGGCACTCTAATAATATCTTTGTCAGTGGGACATAATCAAATCTAAGGATGGCCTTGCAACCTTCATTAGATTTTACATAACTAAGGAGAAACTTGCGGGAGAGATGCATAAAAAAATAATGAGAGCATGTGCTTTTTTTTGCAGGCAATATGGTTTGTCATCAATATTCTTGAAATATTACGGAGTAAGTAAAAGGTTTTTTTTCTAAATGCAATCCAGAACTCTGAAGAATACATAATTCATAATTAAATTTTCCTGACATCCCTGGTCCTGCTCATCATGAAAATTATCTCCAGACAAAGGCAATAAATCCATTCTTTTGATACCACTAGCTGCAGCTCTTAAAAAGTGTAATTCTTTCGGGGGACGTTTCTTCAAATGGGTTACTATGTAGGTATTTGATCATGATACCCAGGGCCTGATTCATCTCAACATACCCTGTCTTAGAAGTGTTGTTCATGACTGTCATGGTATGCACAAAACTAAACCCCAAACAATATCTGCTCTTAGACCCAAACCACTATATACAAAAATAGAAATTCTCAATAACAAACTTAATAATCTCTGCAGGCAGAATGACCTCAGGATGGCTCATGCCCTACATTTAGTGAGAATCTCACTATAGGGAACGGCGACGCTCACATCACTGGTCAGTAAAGCCTTACACACATTCTTTTCAAGCTTAACCAATATTTAAACACTCGTATTAATACCACAAAATTACCATTGGGAAAAACCATTCATCGCCTCAACACACATATACATTCACATACATACAAAAGCGTCCTTGTGCATTAAGCAGTACACCTCAGCACGGAATTCACCTGGAACGGCCTCCAGCTACCTATAAGGAAGAAGATATAGTCAAAATCTAATAGTCAGCCATTCCGCAGAATGGCTGACTATTAGATTCTCTATAGTGAGATTCTCACTAAATGTAGGGCATGAGCCATCCTGAGGTCATTCTGCCTGCACAGATTATTAAGTTTGTTATTGAGAATTTCTATTTTTGTATATAGTGGTTTGGGACTAAGAGCAGATATTGTTTGGGGTTTAGCTTGGCTCTTACACAGCTATTTGCGTAATGCACAAAACTAACCCATTTGGAGAAACTGCCCCAAAATAAAATAGGAGAAGGTCCTTGGTGAAACATACCAGAGTGCTATTACCAGGATTTAACTTGTCAATCTCCAAGTTTACCACATTGTTCTAACTGGGTATTATGCTGACATTTGGTGATTTTACTATTCTTATGGTGTTTCTACATTGTAAGTGATCTTACAGACAGACCAGAGTCTGAGATCACAGTGAGCTAAACTATGGGACATGTTTACTAAAGGTTACCGCACGTTAAGTGCTGAAGTGGCCTATAGAAATGAATGGGTAGTGGTAGCACTTAACGTGCACTAACTTTACTTAATATGGGTTAACCTTTAGTTAACATGCCCCTGAGTTTACCAGACCAGAGACCCTGTTCTTTCCTTCCTGGCATCTCTCTGCACTACCAAACTTTTTTACCTTCTGATCTTATTATAATTGTAAGCCACTCTGATGGTTCTTAGAGGGTGGTGAATCAAGAATTTTAATAAACTATAACTTCTAAGTGGTTTATGTCAAATTATATTGTTGTACACTGCCTTGGGTGAATTACTTCATAAAAGCGATTAATAAATAAATATATTTAAACACAGCAGAACATTCTGTTTTCAGAGGAAAGAAAAACGAACAATACACTTCTGGTTTAATGATCGCAGTAGTAAGCAATTGTTTGAATTATGAATTTGGTCCCTTCCAATCTCACTCTTCACAGCAAACAATTCAATGAATTAACTGAATTTATGTAACACTTGTGCCTGCGTGGGTGGGGTTAGTTGCTCAGGCTCTCTTTGCATCAGCTGTGCCAATTCCAGGACCACTGGGCACCAACTCTCCCTCAAGAAGGGGCACAATAAGACACCACCTTTCTGCAGAGGGTTTATCCATGGCCATGAATGAGTACCCCAGAGGAAGGGGCGAGGGACTGTCGCTATAAATACAAAGGTAGTTAATTCTAGCAATTAAAAAAAAACCTGTACTGTGGCAAACTGGGAAAGGTAGATACACAACTAGGAGTAATGAGAAATTGTGATACATTTTATTAAAGATTGTGAGGTGAAATAAAGAAAAGCAGGTCGGAATATACTTTAAAGTCAATTGTGGCAACAATTATAACACTCAGTTTTTTATACTGCTTTATCATTTCAATCAAAACAGCTTATGTTGTAACTTAAACTTGGTAATTAAACAGGGACTTTGATAACTTGGATTTTTTTTCCTGAGCCAAAGGAGGGTTAAGTGACTTGCCCAAGGACACAAGGAGTGCTAGTGGGAATTGAGCCCTGGTCTCTTGGTGCCCAGGCAAGTGCTCTAACCATTAGGCTACTCCTCCACTCAACTCCACTTTAGTATGCACAATAACAATCTAACTGTTTGATGTTTGTCATGTTAGGAGGCACTCTAGAGAGGTGAACCTCCCATTGTTATTGGAGCTCCCAATGCAAACTCGAACAGCAACTGCCCCCCGAGCCAATCTTTCTTGGCCTTAGCCTCTTTTGATGAAATGTGAGACAGTTCCCAAACCAAGGCTCCCTGAGCAGATGATTCCCAGGATCTGAGTTCTGCTCAGTAGTTTATGCCTCAGTGTATTGTCAGTAACTTAAATCCCAAGGCTTTCCGCCAACACCTCAGTAACAATCAGTGACTATTGTTATTTTGGCCAGTGTACTGTGTGGGTGCATGCACAGTCTCACCACTGACACTTTGAGTCTCTCATGCAGGCAAAGCTCAGCTCAGCTCCATGGGGGCCTCGGAAATCTGGATTTGGCTGTTTTTCAGTGATTTGTGATGTTCCCTCTCTGTGGGCCAGTATGCCCTTTTGTCCATCGGTGCATCTATCTATCAAAAATCAACATAAAAACCTCTCTAGGCCCTAACAAAAAGTGTATGCCTAAGCTCTGTGTGTATTCTAGCTAACTGGAAATACAACAGAAATAGAAATTTTTTTCTAGGTAAGACTCCTGTCACTTTTGTTGCCAAAAGGCAGGAGACTTACACTGCAAGCAGTCGCTGTCCTCCTGGGGTGCAGGTGCTCTGAGGGTCCTGGAAGCTTACTACAGTTTTAGTAGCTTCCACACTGTAGCTATTCCTCCACTCTTCCCAGGAGCTTCTCATCTCCAGGAATAAGCAGGAATGTAGTCATCACATATGGGCATCGTCGGTACCGACGGAGCCTGTGCGGGAATGCTCCCCAGCATCCAATTAGAAAGCTTTTGGGAGCATCCCACAGCACCTGCGTGCTGCCTTCCCGCCTTTCCCAACTGCCTCTCTCCAGTTCTTTGTTTTCCGCGGAGCCAGCAGGTCGTGTTCCTGTCACCGCAGAAAATTGTTCTTCTTTTTTGTGGTCGCGTCTGCCTTCCTCAATGCTTTACTGGTACCGCCAGTTTTTTCTTCTTTCCTTCTTTTCTTAAAAAAACCCCCAAAAACCCTTTTTAGTACTTTTCCCGTTTTTTTTCCAGGTGCACGCGCCTTTTTGGGCCTTAGGCCCAGGATTTTTTCCACGATGGAAAAACCCTCCTCTGGGTTTAAAAAGTGCACCAAGTGTGGCGGTACCATCTCCGTCACCGACACCCATGACTGGTGTCTGAAATGTTTAGGTCCTGACCATTCCACCTCAGAATGTATGGCCTGTGCCATGATGTCCAAGAGAGGTCGACAGAACTGAGCTGCCAAGCTCAGTACCCTGTTTCCCTCTGATGCAGCTTCGATGGCATCGACGTCTTCCAGGGCTTCGTCTTCCTCCCGTGGATCTCAGGTAACTAAACATAAGTCTAGCTAATCCTCAAAGGGTAGATCTCCTTCTAAGCATCGAGATGCCTCTGGCGTTGCCCTTGAGGATTCTGCACCGGAAAAATTGCCCCGGCGGGAGGCTTCGGCTTCCAAACCATTATCGGGGCTCCAGAATGTTCTTGAGGCCTCGACCTCGGCAGATCTACTGGTGCCATGCTCTGGGGTACCGGCGGTCTTCTCCGGTACTGACATCCAGGCATCGGCAGCGTCGATAGACCATAGAGTCCTGGCTATTGAGCGCAGTCTGGCAGCTCTCCTTGCGGCATCGATGCCCTCGGAACCGCGACAGACAATCCGGCCGGTACCGGCACCGACCCCGACCCCGGTATCGCTACCGGTACCGATGGCATTGACATCAGTATCGATGTCTGCATTGCCGGTACCCAGTCATCCGATGCTTTCCGGTACCGATACCCCGGTACCGACTACTCCCGGTACCGACTTTGCTCGGTACGGGTATCGGGCTCTTCAATAGCATCCGGACAGATGGTACTTTGAGTCCTCAGAAGAATCTGAGGATTCTGACAGTTCTGTCGATGCAGGAATGCATCTCCCAGAGGAGCCCTCCTCCCCTAAGCACAGGATGTCTCCTCCAGAGGATATTTCCTTCCAGGATTTTATCAGGGAGGTGGCTCGGGGTCTGTCCATTACTGTGGCCCCTGAAACAGAGCCCAGAGCTAAGGAGTTGGAAATTTTACAATATCCCAAAACTCCTAAGGAGGCAGCTACCTTGCCCATTCATGACATTTTGCATGATCTCATGTTAAGAATGTGGGAGACATCTCTTACCACCTCTCCTCATTCTCGCAGACTAGACACTCTGTATCGAGTCCCTCCTTGTCCTGGTTTCCAAAAAAACTCAGCTTCCTCACCACTCTATTGTAGTGGAATCAGCTATGAGAAGGATCCAGAGTGCAAAGAGGCATGCCTCTAATCCTCCAGGACGTGAGTGCAGAACCCTGGATGCTTTTGGACATCGTGTCTTCCAAGCTTCCATGCTTTCTGCCAGGATCAGTTCCTATAGTCTATACATGGGAATGTTCCTGAAGGAGGTCACAGGTGATTTAGAGGCTTTGAGTCCTATTTTTCCTGAGGATAGAAGACAGGATTTTCTCACATTGGTCAAACATGCCCAAGATGTTTCTAAATTTGTCAACCGTGCAGCTTTTGACTGCTTTGAGTGCATAAGCAGAACCTCTGCCATTGCCATAGGTGCACGTAGAATTGCTTGGCTCCAAGCATCTGATCTGGAGCTCTGGGTACAAGACAAATTGGGAAATATCCCTTGTACTGGTGAGAACCTGTTTGGTAGAGACTGGCAGGAAAAGGCCTATGAGTTGGATGCTGACAACTCCACCTTGGATAGATTATTATCCAAGTCCACAGCTGGTCCTGCTAGAAAGAAATCTTTCAAGAAACCATTCTTTTCTAAGAAGAAAATATATTATCCTGCTTATGCTCAGCAGGGACGTTCTGCAGGTCAGCTTGTCAGAAAAGGTCAGCAACCACCCAAATAGAAGAAAGCAAAGACTGCTAAGCCTCAGCCATCCCAGCAGTCTCAGCCTCCACAAGGCCTTTGACTTTCAGCTAGAGAACTTAGCCTTCCTGGCTCTCATGGGACCAGAGCCTTCCACCATTCCAGGAAGGTTATGTCACTTTGCCCCCAGATGGGGTTAGATAACAGCAGAGCACTGGACACTCTCCATCATAAAGGAGGGGTACAAGCTTCATTTTTCAAGCATGCCCCCTCCCACAATAATAAGGCAGTTCAATTCTCCGACCTCTCTCATCAACCTGTTAGGTCAGGAGGTCACTATGCTTCTTGCCCAAGGGGCAATAGAAGAAGTACCCATCCATCAGCAGGGTACAGGTTTTTACTCCCCCTATTTCCTTATCCCAAAGAAAACAGGGGGATACAGGCCTATCTTGGACCTCAGAGAATTGAACAAATTCCTTGTCAAAGAGAAATTCAAGATGATTTCTCTCGGAACTCTGCTGCCATACCTTCAGAGTCAGGATTGGCTTTGTTCTCTAGATCTCAAGGATGCGTACACCCATGTTCTCATCCATCCAACTCACAGAAGGTTCCTTCGGTTCCTTTTTCAAGGAAAGCACTACCCAATACAGGGTGCTTCCTTTTGGCCTGGCCTCAGCACCAAGGGTGTTCACGAAATGCATGGCTGTAGTAGCAGCATTTCTCCGCACTCTAGGGATATTCGTCTTCCCCTACTTAGACGACTGGCTTATTCGAGCCCCAACAGAGTCAGAGGCCAGGACTTCTCTATCCTGCACAATGCGTATCCTTCAGTATATGGGGCTGGTAATAAACATCCCAAAATCCAGTCTAACTCCCACTCAGTCTTTAGAGTTCATAGGGGCTTTGCTGGATACCAGAAAGGCAAGAGCCTATCTCCCCCAGGCCTGCTGCCTTCGCATGGTGCAGTTAGCTTCTCAAACAGTGCTAAAGTCTCATCTCACTGCCCGAGAAATGCTACAACTACTAGGCCACATGGCATCTACTGTGCATGTGGTTCCCTATGCTCGCCTCCATATGAGGGCAGCCCAGTGGACTTTATCCACTCAATGGACCCAGGCATCAGGGTGCCTGTCAGACAAAATAGCAAACACAAGTCGCCTTATTTTGTCCCTCCAGTGGTGGAAGTCCACTCAAAACCTGTTCCTGGGGTCCCCTTTTCAACAACCCTTACCCCAAGCAGCTCTACAAACAGATGCTTCTCCGATGGGTTGGGGAGCTCATCTGCAAGACCTCTCCACCCAAGGCACCTGGTCTCCGCAGGAGACTCATCTACATATCAATCTCTTGGAGCTCAGAGCAATGTTCCTTGCTCTTCGAGTGTTCCACACCCTGCTCAGCTACAAGACAGTCCTCATTCATACGGACAATCAAGTAGCCATGTTCTACATGAACAAGCAGGGGGGAACAGGCTCTCTGTCGCTTTGCAACGAAGCTTTGCGACTATGGGCCCTTGCCAGAGAGCATCAGATTCATCTCCTGGCAGTGTATCTTCCAGGCATACAAAACTCTTGGGCAGGACAGACTCAGTCGAGTTCTGCTTCCACACGAGTGGTCTCTGCATGCAGACCAGGTGACCAAGATTTTTCAAATTTGAGGAACCCCGAACATAGACCTCTTTGCAAGTCCGTGGAATGCCAAACTTCCCCGGTTCTGTTCCAGAATTCCGGCTCAGGGGGCTCAGGCCAGGGATGCTTTCCTCCTTTATTGGGGTCAAGACTTCCTATATGCCTTTCCACCCATTCACCTAATTCCCAAAACCCTGTTCAAGCTTCAGAGAAACAGAGGCCATATGATTCTCATAGCTCCACATTGGCCACGGCAAGTGTAGTACCCTCTGCTTCTACATCTCTCTCAAGCTCCCTCCCTGGAGTTAGGGTCTGCTCCAGATCTCCTATCTCAGGAGGACGGAATGTTATGGCATCCCAATCCCCAGTCTCTGCATCTGAGGGCTTGGTTGCTGAAGGCCTAGATCTCCATGATCTTAATCTCCCTCAGCAAGTAAAAGATATTCTTTTTGCTTCCAGGAAACCTTCCACAAGACGCTCTTATGCTTTCAAGTGGAAAAGGTTTACCATATGGTGTTCGCAAAAGGGTCTTAACCCCCTTGCGATACCTCTGGAATCATTGCTGGAATATGTCTTTCATTTATCCAATGCAGGACTTAAGACTAACTCAGTAAGAGTCCATTTGAGTGCTATTGCAGCTTCCTTTAAGCCTCTAAATGGACAACCTATTTCCTCTCATCCTCTTATAGCAAGATTTATGAGAGGCCTTCTTCTAACTGAGTCTCCCATTAGGCCACCACCGGTGGCATGGGACTTAAACCTGGTTCTTGGGCAGCTCATGAAGCCACATTTTGAACCTTTAGCTACTACCTCCTTGAAATTCCTTTCTTGGAAGGTTATCTTTCTCATTGCAATCACATCAGCACGTTGCATTAGTGAGTTGCAAGCGCTAGTAGCTGATCCACCTTATACAAGGTTCCATCATGACAAGGTAGTCCTTAGGACTCATCCACACTTTATGCCAAAGGTAAGTAGTGATGAGATACTTGTAAATGAACCTAAATTTGATGGGAAGCTAGTGGAGGGAGAAAAGGCAGGGAGTAATGTTGTCGAAAGGGGAGGAGAAGGTGAGTAAGCGGGCGGAAGTGTTTTGAAGGAGTTGAAGACGACGGAGTTGATAAGACGGAAGGCCAGTAAAGATTGAGTTACAGTAATCCAAGCGAGAGGTTACCAGGGAGAGAACTAGAGTGGTGAGGGATTTAGCGGAGAGGAAAGGCCGGAGGGAACGGATATGGCGAAGGTGAAAGAGACAGCTGCGGCCGAGGGAAGAGATGTGAGGGTGGAAGGAGAGGGAGGAATCAAGGGTGACACCAAGGTAACGGAGGGAAGGGATGACAGGAATGGGGAGGGAGGACATTATAGGGGCTAAAGTGGGAGGAGGAGTGGTGAAAGAGAACCAGATGGCAGAGGATTTAGAAGGATTGACACAGAGGAAATTATCAGAAAACCAGGAGGCAATGAGATCAAGGCAGGCGTTGAGGGCAGAGAGGTCAGGAGAGGCAGAGCTAGTGTGATGGACAAGAAGAATATCATCTGCATAGAAATAGGAGATACCGGACTGCTGAATGAGGAGGGCCAGGGGGGCAAGGAAAACATTGAAAAGTAGAGGGGCGAGGGTGTGTTTTGGGAGACCATGGTATATAAGGTTACAGTGATCAAGGGTCGAGGTTGTAACGGCCTGGCAGACGGTTCAAAAGGAGTCTGGAGTTAGTAATGGACGGAGGTTCACTAGTGTTCGTATCTTGAAGTAGATGGAATTGGTTGTTCTTTTTATCTGTTCCTGAAAAGTAAGGTTTTGGTCTATTATTAAGCCTAGGTATTTGACTTGTGTCTTTTCTGTAATTGTGAGGTCTCCAAGGAGAATGGAAGGCGGGTGGGACAAAGGATGAGTTGGAGGAGATTTGGATGGCTTCTGTTTTAGATTGATTAATTATTTTGGAGAAGCAATTGGTGAAGTTTGGCTTGGATATGTTAAAGGGAGCAAAGAACATTATATTGTCAGCATATAGTTGATACTGTATGTGGTATTCTTGGAATATTTGCATATCCTTTAGGATCTCTGGCTTGCTTTTAGAGCTTCTCGTCTCTCTCTCTTTTATTAGAATAGTGTTTCTCAGTCTTTGTTCATGTCATGGCATGGGCAGCCCTGATTTCACTTTGTCATGGCACACTACCATCATGCCCCCAGCATAATCACATCCCTTTCCTTCTCTTCTTACCTGGGCATAGGTTCCTTCCCTTACTCTTCCTTTCCTTCTTCCTCTCTCCCTCCCCGCATGACCACTACCTCCTCACTACCCTTGCCCTCCATTGCCCTCTTCCCTTCTCCCCACCACATAATCATCATCTCTTCCTTTCCCTCTCTGCTTATCCTCTTAGTCCTTGAGTACTCATTTTATCCCTCCTTCGCAAACATTAAAATAAACGGCAGCAGGCTCAGAGTGCATTGTAGGAAAATATCAGCTTTCATACTAACCCATGGAGTATTAAATTAAAAAATAACATTAATATATTATAATTTCTATTGTTGTTATTGTTAAGTGCCATTGAGTCTGTGTCGACTCATGGCGACCCTCTGAATAGTTGTCCTAAATTGTGTTTGGTCTTCAATCAGGCAGCTCATTGTTGACAGACTGGCACCTGTGGCTGCTCTTACTGTATCGATCCATCTCATTGCTGGCCTTCATCTTTTGCGTTGACCTTCTATCTTGCCAAGCATGATGTCTTTCTCTAATGATCTCTCTCTTTGCATGATGTGTCCAAAGTATGAAAGTCAAAGTCCTGTCATCTGAGCTTCTAAAGAAAGTTTAGGTTTGATCTCCTCTAGTACTGACTGGTTTGTTCTTCGGGCAGTCCATGGTATACACAGTATTCGCTACCAGCACCATAATTCAAAGGCATCAATTTTCTTCCTATCTTTCTCACTGTCCAGCTTTTGCATCAATATGATGTTATTGAAAATCCCATGGCTTGAACGAGTCAAATCTTTGTATGGAGAGAGACACTTAACCCTCCATTTCCTCAGAAAAATCCAAGTTATCAATGTCCCTGTTTAATGTACATTACGAAGTTTAAATTTGAATGTAAACTGCTTTGATTGAAATGATAAAGTGTTATATAAAACCTGTTAAATAAAATAAATAAAAATAAATAAATCTCTGCTCTTCAGAATCTTGTCTAGGTCCTTCATAGCCACTCTGCCGAGAGCAATGCGTCATTTGATTTCTTGATTGCTTGTTCTTTATTGATAGTTGATCCAAGTAGGTTAAAGTTGTCCACTATTTCAATTTCTTCTCCATCAACAATGTACTTATTGATTTTGCCAGTTGTCATGATCTTTGTCTTCTTTACAGTGAGGTGCAGGCCCATTTTAAGACTACGTTCCTTGATCTTGAGAAGCAAATGTTTCAGATCATCTTCACTTTCAGTCAGTAATGTGGTATCATCAGCGTAGTGAAGGCTGTTGATGAGTCTTCCACCAATCTTTACACCTCTGTTGTCTTCATACAATCCTGCTTCTCTGATGATTTGTTCTGTATATAAATTTAAACAGGTAGGGGGAAAGTATGCAGCCTTGTCGTACACCTTTGCTGATTTTAAACCATTCTGTTTCTCCTTGTTCCGTTAGAACTGTTGCTTCTTTTTTTTTTTTTAAGTTTAAATTCCGTTTATTGAGAAACTTCAAAGAAAATACAGATATTCGACCAATATCATCATATAAAATACAAAGGAAAAACAAAACAGAATATCCGTAATAAAGTCCACGTCAAGAGGAGCATGCAAGTAGACAGAGGACGCTAACTCAAAATATAAACTCTTTTTATACCTATCCACTACTGATACACTCTAACGTTTTAAGAAATCAGCGGATCCTTAGATCGGAGGAAGGACTCTAATGCCGATGTCTCCAGAAAAACATACTTGGTGCTATGAAAGGTAACTAAACACTTACAGGGGAATTTAAGGAAAAAAGTGGCTCCAAGGGCTAAAACTCGTGGCTTCAACAACAAAAAAGCCCTGCGTCGTAGCTGAGTTTTCCTGGAGACATCGGGAAAGATACTAACCCTCCCCCCACAAAAAAACGATGTCTTATTCAAGAAATATAAATGCATCACAGCATTTTTATCAACTTCTGAGGCGAAAGGCACCAGAAGGGTAGCCCGAGTGGAAATTTTTTCCTGAGAAGACTCAATAAACTCTGAAATATTAAGGGACTCCTGCAACCGAGGTGGAGCAGACTCATCAGAGCCCCCCCTCTCAGAAGCCCCTTTGGAAGATATATAGAACACTTTAGTCACTTTATTATCTTCTCGATATCCCAAAATATCTATCAAATGCTTATCTAATAATATCTGAGGAGATAAGAACCGTGTGCAAGGAAAATTTATACAACGCAAATTCAAAGCACGCAAACTATTCTCCAATAACTCATGCTGAGTATGGAGAATAAGACTATCTTTCATGAAAGACAATGAAGAATTTTGTAATGCAATACATTGAGCTTCCAACTTCTGACATCTTTCCCCCAGCACATCAATCTGAGAGTGTGTGAGGAGAAAAGGGGAGCATGTGAGGAGAGGAGGCTGTTGCTCACCATTGTGCCCGCTTGTGTTCTTCTTCCTCAGCGTCGGAGTGCACGGTCCACCTTGGCGGCGCCTAACCCTGACGTCAGCAACAGGGGTTTAAAGCCTAGAGCCTTGCTGCTTACTGTGGGAGCGTGTGAGGAGAGGAGGCTGTTGCTCACCATTGTGCCCCGCTTGTGTTCTTCTTCCTCAGCGTCGGAGTGCACGGTCCACCTTGGAGGCGCCTACCCCTGACGTCATCAACGGGGGTTTAAAGCCTGGAGCCTTGCTGCTTACTGTGGGAGCATGTGAGGAGAGGAGGCTGTTGCTCACCATTGTGCCCCGCTTGTGTTCTTCTTCCTCGGCGTCGGAGTGCACGGTCCACCTTGGCGGCGCCTACCCCTGACGTCAGCAACGGGGGTTTAAAGCCTGGAGCCTTGCTGCTTACTGTGGGAGCGTGTGAGGAGAGGAGGCTGTTGTTCACCATTGTGCCCTGCTTGTGTTCTTCTTCCTCGGCATCGGAGTGCACGGTCCACCTTGGCGGCGCCTACCCCTGACGTCATCAACGGGGGTTTAAAGCTTGGTCACGTTCTAAAGGGGCGCGTTATTAAGGGGCTCGCTCCTTATGCATTCCTTGGGCACTCGAGGAGCTCGGGAGCTGGCTTGTGGTTGTGCAGCATGGGTAGACGGAGAAAACGACCTCTAAATGTGAGTACTGAGAACCCCACTAAGGCTGTTAAAATCTCTGGCCCTATGGATCGTCATCTTGTGGCTCTGAGTGGTAAGGAGGGAGAGGCCGTTGCTGCAATCTCGACTCAGCTCCCTAGTCTTGACTCCTCATCATTTTTTGGGGTTAGTACCTCTTCCCCCTCTGCTGCTGTTTTAAATGCCGTTCCTGTTACTTCCTCTCCAGTGAGGGATGTGCCTCTGCAATCGGACGTAACATCGGCTTTATCTGCCTCCGGATCTGTAGTGGTTACCGGGAGAGTTCCTTTACCCCGGATCCTATCAGTTCCTGAGAGTCCTGCATTGACGCAATGGGACGGTGTTTCTTCGTCTGCGGACCCAAAGGATGTTTCCCTTTTGGATGTGTGGTCTATTCTTATTAGGATAGAGTCTTCGCTGAGTTCCATCGTTGCACAAATGTCAGACTTTACCAAAGACTCTGTAGCTAAATTTACTCAACATGACTCTCAGAACTTTTGCTTCTTAATCAATATAAATATTGTGCAAGAGAATGATCAGGTGTTCTGATATACCCCTGCTTCTTAATGTGGCCCAGAGTTTCTCATGGTTTACACAGTCAAACGTCTTGCTGTAATAATAAAGCACAAATAGATATCCTTTTGGTATTTTGTCTTTTCAAAGATCCATCTCACATCCGTGATGATGTCTCTCGTTCCTCGCCCTTTCCTGTACCCTGCTTGCTCTTCAGGTATGGTTGCAGTCTCTGTTGAATAATCTAAAGTAGAATCTTGCTGGGATGTGGGATCAGAGCAATTGTGTGATAAGTTCCACAGTCAGTTGGATCACCTTTCTTTAGTATTGGTATAAACACAGATCTTTTCCAGTCAGTTGGCCATGATGTTGTCTTCCAAATTTCCAGGCAGAGCCTTGTAAGTATGGTAACAGCTGCATCAGATTGCTGTAATACGTCTATGGGAGTGCCATCAATGTCTGCTGCTTTGTTCTTTGATAACCTAGAGCAAAGGAATTGGAAATACTCTAATACCCTAAGGCTCCCAAAGAGGCAGCTACCCTGCCCATTCATGAAATTCTTCATGATTTGATGCTCAGGATATGGGAAACACCTCTGACCACATCTCCTCATTCTAGGAGACTCGATACCATGTATCGAGGTCCACCATGTCCTGGTTTTCAAAAGACTCAGCTGCCACACCATTCAATGGTAGTGGAATCAGCCATGCGTAGGATGAAAAGTGCAAAAAGACATGCATCCAATCCTCCAGGTTGTGAATGCAGGACTCTTGACGCCTTTGGGCGTCAAACATTTCAGGCTTCCATGCTTTCAGCTAGGATCAGCTCATATATTTTTTTATATATGGGAATGTTCCTCAAAGAGGTCACAGGAGACTTGGAGTTTATGAGCCCCCCTTCTCCCTGATGACAAATGACAAGACTTCCTTACTCTTGTCAAGCATGCTCAAGACGTTTCCAACTTTGTAAATCGTGCAGCCTTTGACTGCTTTGAATGCATCAGCAGAACTTCTGCTATTGCCATTGGTGCACGTCGGATTGCCTGGCTTCAGGCATCAGACTTGGAGACTTGGGTACAGGACAAATTAGGAAACATCCCTTGCACAGGAGAAAACCTCTTTGGCAAGAATTGGCAGGAAAAGGCTAATGAGATAGATACTGACAATCTCACTTTAGACAGGTTGTCAAAATTTACAGCCACTCCAGCCAAAAAGAAATCCTATAAAAAACCCTTTTTCAACAAAAAGAGGAAGTTTTATTCATCCTATACCCAGCAAGGGCAAGCTCAGGGTCAAGTTGCCCAAAAGGGACAACAGCAACAATCCAGACAACAAAAGAAGCCAAAAGGCCCGAGAGCTCAACCAGCTCCACAGGCTCAGCCCCCTCAAGGGCTTTGACTCCTTCCTAGAGAGCTTAGCTTTCCTGCCTCTGAAGGGTCCAGAACTCCTAAACATTCCAGGCAGGTTGTGTCATTTTGTCAAAAGATGGCACCAAATAACAGCAGAAAATTGGACTCTGTCCATTGTAGGGGAAGGGTACAAACTTCATTTTCACAGCATTCCCCCTCCTACCATAGTAAGACAGTTCAATTCCCAAACCTCTCCAGACAATCTACTGGATCAAGAGGTCTCAACACTCCTTGCTCAGGAAGCAGTAGAGGAAGTGCCCATTCCCCAACAGGGTACAGGGTTCTACTCCCCCTATTTTCTTATTCCAAAGAAAACGGGAGGACACAGACCCATTCTAGACCTCAGAGTATTGAACAAATATCGGTTCCAAGAAAAGTTCAAAATGATTTCTCTGGGAACTCTTCTGCCATACCTTCAAAGTCAGGATTGGCTTTGCTCTCTAGATCTAAAGGATGCATATACTCATATTCTGATCCGTCCAGATCACAGGAAATTCTTACGTTTCCTTTTCAAGGGAAAACACCTCCAATACAGGGTTCTTCCTTTTGGTCTGGCTTCAGCACCAAGAGTATTCACGAAATGCATGGCAGTAGTAGCTGCATTTCTGCGAATCCTAGGGATATTCGTCTTCCCCTACTTGGACGACTGGTTCATTCGAGACCCCACGATTCCAGAAGCAAGCTCTGAACTGTCTCGCACAATCTGAATTCTCCAATACTTGGGATTGGTCATAAACTTCCCAAAATCCCAAATTGTTCCTTCTCAGACCCTGGAGTTCATAGGAGCTTGTTTAGATACCAGACAGTCAAGGGCTTTCCTCCCACAGCCCCGCTGTCTTCGTATAATGCAACTAGCCTCTCAAGCAGCGTGAAAGTCCTCCCTAACTGCTCGAGAACTGCTGCAATTACTGGGACATATGCATCCACAGTTCATGTAGTTCCCTATACTCGCCTCCACAAGCGAGCAGCCCAGTGGACACTATCCACACAGTGGACACAGGCCACAGAACGTCTGTTGGACAAGATATCAAGCTCACAATGACTGATCTTGTCCCTAAAATGGTGGCAATCACTGGAGAATCTTTTAGTGGGGTCTCCTTTCCAACAACCCCCATTCTGTTTATATGTATATATTGCTCTGCTAATTGCTTGTATTGTTGCGATCTCTATGTACATTTATAACCTGCTCTGTTTGCTCAATTCTGTAATTTATTGAATAATCAATTGTATAACTGTGAACTGGTGGTTGTTAGTCCCCCTACCGTAATCATACTGTATTCCTAAATTTTGTGCTGTACATATTCCCTTGTCTTGTCTTCCTAAGGACCGCTTCTGATCGCTGGAAGGAGCGGTGTATAAATTTATGCCAAATAAATAAAATAAAGCATCTGCTGTTGAATGATCCATCTTAGGTACGTGCTTCGCCATCAGCGACGCATTCAACTGTAAGCACCGTAACACCAGCAAGCACAGCAGTCCAACAACTGATGGGGAACTGGCCAACTACCTGTTAACTGCATGCACTCATCACCATATTATCAGAATGCAAGAGCAAGCTCCGATTTTGCAGGCACTCAGCCCAAAGCAATAACACCACCCAAGTAGGGAACAACTCTAAAAAGGCAATGTTCATGCACTAATCCCTTTCCCACCAGGCCTCCAGCCAAGACTCAGCACACTACGCCCCTCAAAAATATATCCTGAATCCAATCCTTCCATAAGCATCTGTATACAGCTCAAGGTCATGGTTGGAAGTTGCCGGCATTTGCCACATGCAAACCCCATTGAACTCCCATAAGAACCCCAGCCAAAGGGTCAAATATACCCTCACCCCACTACTCACTTGGATAAGATGATGCTTCCTCTGCACCCCCCTGGTTGACAAAGCAAGCCATCACATAAAAACTCTCCCATGGGTATCACATGACAGGCAAAATTGAAATGCCCTAAGAGTTCTTGCATTTGCCACAAGATCAACTTCGAGTGAGACAGGGTCTGTTGGATCAAGCCCACCAATTTTGAAACCTTTTCCATCAGCAAACATGATTCCATAAGCATGGAATCCAACTCAATGCTGAGAAAAGTGAGTGAGGTAGTAAGGCCCTTCGTCTTTCCAGCTGCAAGCGGTAAGCAAAAAACAGCCTCCAGTTGCTGTCACACCTCCAGCAACCTGGCATATTCACTTGACCCAGCTGACCCCACCACCAAGAAATCATCTAAATAATGCACCGTTTCATCTGAACCAGCCACTAACTGAAAGGCCCAGTGAAGAAACAAGGAAA
This sequence comes from Ichthyophis bannanicus, assembly GCA_033557465.1. Lineage (NCBI taxonomy): Eukaryota > Metazoa > Chordata > Amphibia > Gymnophiona > Ichthyophiidae > Ichthyophis > Ichthyophis bannanicus. Next base: position 790,010,593 of record CM066031.1, on the reverse strand, counting down.
AGGCCTCAAAACAGGCACAAGCCACCAAGCAGCCCATTGGCATGCACTTTTCGACATAGTATTTCTTCTGGAGCTGAATACCGAGTAAATAGAAAGAGTTGGGATGGATAGGGAGCAACCAAAATGCTGACTCTACATCCGTCTTTGCCATTAAGATACCATGCCCCACTCTCTGAAGAAGCTGAACTGCTGAATCAAAGAAGCATATTGCACTGAGCAAAGAGCCAGATCAATAGTCATTCACACTGCTCCCTGCTGGTACAAGTTATGAATCAACCAATACTTTCCGGGTTCCTTCTTTGGCACTGTGCTCAAAGATGACACCACCAGATTTGGCAAATGAGGATGCTCAAACAGACCTGCCATTCTGCCGAGCTCCAACTCCTTCTGCAGTTTGAATACTACAATCCTCTGCAACTGCTGTACCAAAGGAGCATTACGGGACTGGTTATACAGGGGTGACCTGGAAAAAGGAATGACACCCCCCCTCCCAAAACCTTCCCTTAACAGCAAATCCAGGTAACTATGCAGCCAGTACTCTGCCACCAACTTAATGGGTGATGGCGCCCTGTCCAGAGACCATTGCCGAAGGTGGGCCAGCTGACCTAACCTGTCCACCCCTAAGCGGCCCTCCACCACGTGTGAAACAATGAAAAGTCAGGTGTCCACTCCCACACATGGAACTCCTGTGCTTGAAATGACAGACAGACTGCTCACAATAGCCCATGTTGAAATGAAAACAGGCATAGTCCAATCCATGATCCCAAAACCCTCTGAGATTGGGACGCCCCCCACTACTCACAGTTGCTGAAGACTATCTCCTCCCCCCACCATTTTCCCCACCTGAGACCTGCCCCACCAGGAAACTCCAGTGGCAAGTGCAGGTAGCCAAGTAGCACCAGTTTTCCAAAACATGGACCTACTGGGAGTCATCTCCACCAACCAAATATCTACATCCTAAAACCCCAAGCATCCGACTTGTCCTTAGCTAAACTCTTCCTAAACTGTTCGTCATAACTGAGCCAAGCTCAACCACCATAAGTCCTATGAGCTCTCAAATTCCCATCCGAATATCATAACAAACCCTGGTAAAGGGCCAGCTTAGCCCCACCCAGTGTAGAAGAAAACATGTGGAATGCCAGCAACCACTTATTAGTTGTCCTGGGAATGTTGGAACACCCTTTTTTTTTTTTTTGCCCTCCTCCTTACTACGCACCTTTTTCTTTTCACCAACCTCTTGATCCTGAGCTAAAAGAATAAAACTGACTATGCATCTACCCCACAACACTTTCACCTCCAACTTCTGAGAAACATGACACTCTAATGGAGAAATCTTACTCGGCGTGTGCCCACTGTGAGCCATCTTATGTTCTTATCTTCTTATCCGAGGATCACTACTAGAATAACCCGCACCCAAGTCTGTGGAAACTGGACCTGGAAAGCCTGAACTGCTCAGGACACCCAGCTCCTCATCAGACTGAGTCAGCAGAAGACGAAGAGTTGTAAGAATCCTAAGAGTCCAAGGTATCCCATATCCGAACCACTAACTCATCAACCAACTGGCGCAAGGGCTTCTTCCTATGCATGCAACTCATTACCCTCCGCATATTCCTCAAAAATTTCCTGTCCCTTAATGTATGTACAAGAATCTTGTCCCGTTTGCCCATCCTGTTGCCCCATCTAATTCCAGCGCACCCAGCAATGGACGTGCCCTCTGCCCTATAATACCGACTTGCCTGGCGCAGGCTCCGACCAGCGAAGGCTCTCTTCACTGAAATGCTGCTCTCCATTGCAAACCGTTCACTGGTAGCAAAGTCATCCAAGCCTCCATCTCAGGATATGCACCAACCTGCTGCCCCACCAGAACCCCAGCATTAGCACCCTCCTTACCCTGACCCAAATGCAGACTAGCTCCTCTGGCCCCAGTATCCCCTGACTGACCTTTTGAGGTGCTGGCCCAGCTACCTTAGTAGTGGAATCCTCCTCAAGCAAGCGGGCCGGTCGCTTGGCCTGTCTCTTGGAGGGACTCCTCGCCCACTGGGCAGGGGCCTTACCCATTCTAGTTTTACTCAGGGCCATCAAACACACCCTTGAGAAGAGCCAAAGAAGAATTAAAACTCCCAACAAGATCAGTCAACTAAATAATCTGCACCCCCCCCCCAACCAAATCAGGAACCAGTCCTCCACACAGAATCCCCAAGCCCCCTTACTAAATATCCCCCATTCAGCCCCCTCACAACGTGCACCACAATCAAAAGCCACAACAGGCAGCACACACCTCACCCATTGATTAACTGCACACCAACCTGCACAGCCCCGGAACATGGCAGACACTAGGACCCCTATGGCCACAAAAATCACAGCAACCTAAAAAGCCCCGCAGAGACACCCAGACACAAAAACCCGGTGAATCAACAGGCCCACCAGCAGACCAAAACCACCCCTAGCCTGCAGGAAGACGGACAAAAATCACGGCAGCACTCACTGAGTTCCCTTGCCCCCCAGGCGCATGGCCCAACCCGCTGGCAAAGGAACTGAGAAGCTGCAAACAGCTCACCACAGTGCATTCCGATGGCCTGACTAGTGCCAAAACAGAGCTCGCCCTACACCCCTACCCCAGCAATAGGGGCACCGTACACCAATTCAAACCCCAAAAGACCCAAAACAGAACCCAAAAGACTGCCCCAATTCTGCTGCTGTCAGTATCTGAACCTGCTTCCCACACCACCCACAAGCTGCCAAACGTCATAGCCTGCCAAAACCACCAGGTGACCCAGCGCCAAACTCACCCCACTCGCCTCCCTCAGAGTTTCCTTCCCCTCCTGACCCGGCTCCTCCTCGCCCCCAACTCCCCTTCCGCCCCCAGTGAATGGATGGTGGGGGGGGGGGGAAGGAGGGGAGCTAGGGCACCATTATCTGATTAATGATTCTTTTGTAAATTGGGAAATGACCCCATGCTTAAATTATAATACAAAATTAAAATGTTACTTTCCTGTCTAATCAATGTGTTTATACCTCAAAAATTTCCTGTCATGATTTGACAATTTCCAATCTGTAATCAAAACCACTGCTGATCGCTGGAAGTAGCGGTATACAAAATGTATACTAAATAAAAATAAAATAAAATAAATAAATAAATTGACTGAATGTTTTCTTATAGCTAAGGAATGCCTTTTTCTGATGAAAAAATATCCTAAAATTCCTGTTATCTATTTTTTACCAAAATGATACAAAAATATTGATGTCCCTCTGGGACGCCGAATTATCTCCATAAAGAACCATTTCTTGAACCACTGTCTCAATTTGTGGACCTATTTTTAGGTCCTAAGACACATACTATGAAGTCTGTCTTTTGGCCAATTCCTAAGAATATTAGAGAATCTTGAAGGTGATTTTTAAAGATATGGAATTAGTGATATTTGATGTTATGTCACTCAGTACTCAGATTCCACAAGATGAAGACATTGAAGACACTTTATCTCAACAAGGCCCTTCAAGGGTTTCTACTGTATGTCTCTTTTGGCACAGCTGTCGACCCTTGTATGTAAACAAAATGTGTCCGATATTCAGAGCGATTAATGCGGTTAGCAAACCTGCTCACCGCATTAATGCCAGTGACCAGGATGTTCAGCAGCACTAACACGGTTGGTACCACTGAATATATATGGGTGCTACTAGTGAATGCCCTGATGCTGGCCAGCTAGCATTGGGGCATTCCTGGGGAGAAGCGGTAGCAGCACCCACACTCCACATTACCTAGCCGTTTCCTTACAGTTCCGTCTGGTGCCTCACAGCCTCTGGTCTATCCACATCAGTCGTCTCGAGCTCCCTCCTCAAGCTCATGCCCACCTAGAACGCACCCACAACTCAACGTTTTTCTTCCTGGCACCATCCCTATGGAACTCCCTCCCTCTCCTCCTTTGCCAGGAACCATCATATCCTAAGTTCAAGGCGCTCCTTAAAACTCGTCTCTTCTGCATAGCCTATGTCCTCCTATCAGATCTCTCTAGCTGATTCCCTCTCTCTTCCTACTCCCCTCTTCTCCTCTCATCTCTCTCTGCTACTCTGGGTGTGCTTGTTTGCTTTCCTATGTTGAATTGTAGTTCCTTTTCTGCTTTCTGACCAAAGTTTTGGTCTTTCCTGTATTTTTGCATTTATTGTAAACCACCCTGATCGTTTCAGAAGGCACATTATAGCAAGAAACTCAATAAAGGTAAAGAGAACTGGGCAGTGGCGATATTCAGCCACTTCCCACTTATCCCTAAGTGGCTAGCCTAACTTTTGCCACAGAAGCTATGCAGGCAGTGACTGAATATCACTGCTGCTGAGTTAGCTTCTCTGCTATCCGGCCGACCTGGATATTCAATGACATGGCCAGATATGGCCCTGGCATTGAATATCTGGGTTTTACGTTCAGTGGTGATGGCATTTTACAAGGTAAATTTTTACTCATGCATAGTGTCAAAGTTAGAGGGCGTTGTGCACCAGTACCAAGCTTTTAGAGTAGCCTTCTACATTATGGTGCCTGCTTATTTTGATTATACTGCTGCTTAGCATGCTGAAATCTGGACAGACTTTACACAATACTGCTAATACACATGAACACTTTATTTGTCAGAACATGTGATAAGGAAGCTTATCAAAGCTCAGGGAATGACGACAAAAGTGGAGAATTTACTCTGATCAAGGGACCTGTGCTGGCAGGTTATAGAACTAAGACAGCTTGTTTCCCTAAAAGACTACATGATCCAGAATGCACTTATATGCAGAAAGTCCCTAGGGGAGCTAGAGTGGAAAAGCATGTGTCTAATCAGAGAAAGCATTATGTCATCCCTAATCAAACAGCCTCTAGAAGAATGCTTAATCCACAACACCTGAAGAATGCAAGGGTGGAGTTGCAATCAAAGCCCTTTAAAGCTAGAGGAGAATCTTCAGGAAGACAGAAGGAGACGGAGACAGAGAAGGGGAATCAGAAGAACAGAAGGAAGAACAAGCGGAACCTGAAGGAACAAGGACAAGGAAGCAGACGGTCCAAGAGAGGAGCTCAGAGAGGTACCTATGCCTGGAGAGATACCTGGGGGAAAGGATCAGAGGACTGGAGAAAGCCAGAGGTCTGTAGATCCACAACCAGGGACCCTCAAGCAACACCTAGGAAGAGGACTGTTGCAGCTAAGGAAGAAAGGAGCCCACATACCTCTTGGAGGACGTCTGGAGAAAAGATCCTGAGGTCCAGAGATACCAACTGGAGGACAGGACACAAAAGCTCTATTGCATACTGGCCAGAATACCAGAAGAAGCAGCCTGCCGCTTGCCTGGATTCAGTTAGGAACTGTGAACGTTTCCCTAGCTTTGAGCAGTGCAAACAGCAGGGAAACAGTTTCTCTCCGTGCAGAGGTCAGTTCCTAAAGCCCTCTGAGTCAGACGGAGAAACAGAATCTATGCAATTTCAAGAGCTAGGTTCAATATCTGATACAGAGGATAATTATATGGACTGTTCTTTGAATAAGTTGTTATTTTAGGAAAATCCTAAATATCAGAGCAAACATCAAAAGGAAACATTCTGAATATTGGCTTCCCATAAAGTTTTTTGTCCAAAAGAAAAAGCTTTTGGGAAAGTTTTGCACGTGTGCTGAAATCAAGCTACTGATTGCAATTAATTGTCACCTGTTGGTGGAGGAGAGCCCAGCACAAGCTGTGCACACGTAAGGATTAAAAAGTTCTTTTCTGTATGGAGAAAGTGAGCATTGTTTTTGTATAAAGAAGTTTCCCTCTTTGATTTGTTTTTCTCCAGCACTGCTAAGGAGTTTATTAGCAGTGACTGAAAGAAGCCTTTCTGTTCTATAAAGGACTCTGATTCTTATTTGCATAAGATATTTCAGTTGCCTTATTTTGTGTTGAATAAAACCCTGGAGAAGTTATCTGGAAGGTGTTACCAAGCATATCTGTGTGTGTGATAATCACCCCATAAATAAACTCTAATTTTGTCTACACTCGACCAACTACAAGAGTTTTCATTATTCTAAAAGGTCAAGCTTTGTGTGAATGGACTTCAATAACCACAATCCTTTGCAAGACAGTTAATTTGCATACTTGCCAAGATGGTGGTACCTTCATAACAAGCACCCCCTTTTACAAACATAACATGTGAAAACAGCAGACCCAAAATAAAGACGGGCCTTTAATAAGCATCAGTAATCATGAGCTAACAAAGTTTGCCTGAAAACAGCATTCTTGTCTCTTTAAAAGTTACAGTCTGTCTGCTCCTACTGCAGGCAGCCTGTGCGGATGCAAACGTGTTCACACCTTAACATAGTGACATAGTAAATGACGGCAGATAAAGACCAGTATGGTCCATCTAGTCTGCCCAGTAAGATGGCAGGAGTAGGTGCACCTGCCGCTCTGTGCAGGCCAGCCCTCCCCATGTCTTTGTTTAGGGGTGAACCCACTGCTCTGTGTAGGACACCCAGGGCCGGCCCGTCCATTGAGCGAGAATGTTGTTCGCACAGGGCTGTTCGCTCAATGGACTGCTGCAGAGGGAGCCGGGGAAGCCCGCGCGAAGCCCCGGCTCCCTCTGCACAGCCCGCCAGCGTGAAGAGCCTTTACCTTCCCACTGGCGGCTGTTTCAATGAAGCCGCGAATGCCGGGAAAGGTTAAAGGCAATGCCCTTTAACCTCTCCTGGCATTCGCGGCTTCATTGAAACAGCCGCCAGCGGGAAGGTAAAGGTTCTTCACGCTGGCGGGCTGTGCAGAGGGAGCCGGGGCCTCGCGCGGGCTTCCCCGGCTCCCTCTGCAGCCCCTTAGACGGTGCGGGGCTCTTCGGGGGGGGGGGGGGGGGTGGCAAGGACGGGATGGGCTGTGATGGGGGGGGGGGGAAACAGACTGGAAATGGGCTGTGATGGGGGGGAGACTGAAAATGGGCTGGGATGGGGGAAACAGAATGGAAATGGGCTGTGATGGGGGGGGGAAACAGACACGAAAAGGGCTGTTATGTGGGGGGGGGGGGGGAGAACGGACTGGAAATGGGCTGTAATGGGGGGAACGGACAAATTGGGCTGGGATGGGGGGAAACAGACTGGAAATGGGCTGTGGTGGGGGGGAGAACAGATTGGAAATGGGCTGTGATGGGGGGGGAACGGACTGGAAATGGGCTGTGATGGGGGGGGGGGAAACAGACTGGAAAGGGGCTGTGATGTGGGGGGGGGAGAACGGACTGGAAATGGGCTGTGATGGGGGGGGGGACAAAATTGGGCTGGGATGGGGGTAAACTGACTGGATTTGGGCTGTGGTGGGGGAGGAGAACAGACTGGAAATGGGCTATGATGGGGGAACGGACTACAATTGGGCTGTGATGGGGGGAGGACTGCAAATGGGCTGTGATGGTGGGGGGAATGGACAAAATGGGCTGTGATGGGGGGGAACTTTTATTGGAAATGGGCTGATGAAGAGCTGGATTAGGACTGCAAATGATCTGTGATGGTGGGGGGGATAGGACTGGAAATGGGCTGTGATGGTGGGGACGGATGGACTGAAAATGGGCTGGGATGGGGGAAACAAACTGGAAATGGGCTGTGATGTGGGGGGGGGACAGACTGGAAATGGGCTGTGATGGGGGGGAATGGACAAATTGGGCTGGGATGGGGGGAAACAGACTGGAAATGGGCTGTGGTGGGGGGGAGAACAGACTGGAAATGGGCTGTGATGGGGGAACAGACTACAATTGGGCTGTGATGGGGGGAGGACTGCAAATGGGCTGTGGCTGTGATGGTGGGGGGAATGGACGAAATGGGCTGTGATGGAGGGGAACTTGGACTGGAAATGGGCTGATGAAGAGCTGGATTAGGACTGGAAATGGGCTTATGGGGGCTGGAATAGGGCGAAGTGGGCTGACGAGGGGGCTAGGATTGGAAATTAGCTGATGGGGGAACGTGGAGGAAATGGGCTGATGAGGGACTGGAATGGAACTGGAAAAGAGCATATGGGGGCTAGGACTGGAAATGGGCTGATGGGGGGAAAGTAGACTGCAAATGGGTGATGGGCTGGAATAGGACACTGGAAATGGGCTGATGGGGGCTGGAATAGGACTGGAAGTGGGCTGATGGGAGTTGGAAAAGGGCTGGAAATGGGCTGATGGGGAGCTTTTAGTGGAAATGGGCTGATGGGGGGGGGGCTGGAATGGAACTGGAAAACAGCATATGGGAGGCTAGGACTGGAAATGGGCTGATGTGGAAGCTTGGGAGACTGGGACTAGAAGGGGGCAGATGCTGGGTGAGTCTAGAACTATAAAGGAGCTGATTTTGGGGGAGGACTAGAAAGGGATGGGAAATGAGAATGGAGAGGGGAAAAGATATTTTGTGTGGGAGGGAAGAAAAGTCTACGAAGGGCCGGGTATTGGAAGAGTAAGTGTAGATTGAGAATGGAAGGGTGAAATTTGAGTGGATGATAAAGCAATAAGGAAAGAAATGGAGGAAAGAGCAAAAGGGGAAAGATCAGTATGTTAAAGCAGATATAGAGAAAAAATTTGGAAAAAAATCTAAAAGAGAAGAAAGGAAAATGGATAGCTCGCAGAAGACACAAAGAAACCAGAAGAAAGTGACTGGAGCAATTGCAACTGAAAAGAAAATGCACAAGCAACAAAAGGTAGAAAAATACTATTTTATTTTGAATTTATTAACTGGAATATATCAGCTCTGGGAAATGTGCATTGTTAACATCTTTTGTGTTTTGTTTAGTACAAGAGGAAATTAATTTATAGTTTTATTTCTCCAGTGTTGTTGTGCATCCCAAGTTTGGCTTTTGGGGTTCCCAGTTTAATTATTGTCTTCCTATTTCTAAATTGTGATCCCTTGTTCTTTGGTGACGGTCTATATTCTGCATTTTAACCAAGCTGAGGTATTCTGTTCATGTAGTTTCTATTTGACCATGTCACTTGTTCTCTTTCCCCAGTAGGAGATGCATTGGTATTCTCTGAGATGTATTGGTTTAATATTTGCAGTGTTGCCTTTTGATAGGTAGGGTTTGGTGCTTTGTGAGTCCTGGCAGAGCTGTTATGATTTGGTGGATTTGCTATGAGTTCTAAAAGAACAGTGTTTATAGTACTTCCTAATGGGCCTGGCGGTTGGCACTGGAATATAGTAACGTAGAAATCTATTAGTCTTTCTTTATCCAGACACTCATTAAGAAGCATGTTTACTAAAAATGCATGTTAATATGATGCAAGTATTTATGCAAATGAGGCTCTCTATGCAAATGAGGCCCCGCAATTAATCTCCGCACATGGCCCCGCACCCCCCTTGGGCCGCCCCTGAAGACACCCCTATTTGTTGAGAAATTAAATAGTTATGTTTATTTTGTTTTTATCCTGTTGCTGTAAAGGGATCCACTCTGTCTGTCCCATGCCATTTTGAATTCTGTCACTGTATTTGCCTCCACCACTTCCATCGGGAGGGCATTCCAAGCATCCACCACCTTTTCAGTGAAAAAGTATCTCCTGACATTGGCTTTCAATTTACCCCCTTGCAGCTTCATGTTATGCCTTCTAGTTTTACAGCTTCCCCGTCTTTAGAAGAGGTTTGTTTGTTCATTATTTCTCTTTAAGTATTTCACGGTCTGAATCATATCTCCCCTGTCCCTGTCCCTCCTCTCCTCCAGAGTGTACATATTTAGGTCTTCAAGTCTCTTCTCATAAGGCTTCTGACACAGGCTCCAAATCATTTTGGTCGCCTTCCTCTGAATAGTTTCCAGTCTTTTTACATCCTTTGCAAGATAAGGTCTCCAAAACTGAGCACAGTATTCCAAGTGAGACCTCACCAGTGACTTATACAATGGCATTAGTACCTCTTCCTTTCTTCTGATAATTTCTTTTTGTATGCAGCCCAACATCCTCTTGGCTTTTGCCACCGCCTTGTCACACTGTTTTGCCACCTTGAGATCCTCAGAAATAATCACACCAAGGTCCTTCTCCTGGTCCGTGCACACCAACCTCTTGCCCCCTATCGTGTACATTTCTCTTGGATTTCTGCTTCCCAAGTGCATGACACTGCACTTCTTCACATTAAATCTTAATTGCCAAGCATTAGACCATTCTTCCAGCTTTTGTAGATCTTTCCTCATGTTATCCACTCCCTTAGGGGAGTCTACTCTGTTGCAAATTTTTGTGTCATCTGCAAAAAGACAGACTTCCATTCAGTCCTTCAGCAATATCACTCACAAATACATTGAACAGTGCTGGGCCCAGGACCGAACCCTGGGGCACCCTGCTATTCACTCTCCTTTCATCTGAGTGAGCTCCATTTACCATCACCTTTTGTCGTCTGTCAGTCAACCAATTTCAACCAATTTAAGGACTCATTCCTTTTAAACAAATAAATCAGTTTATCCCAGTGATTACTTTCTCCCTGGACATTCTCAGTAAGCCCTCTTCCACAACCTTTACTCCAGGAATACTACTATAGGGTATTCCCCTCCTCCTGCAGCATATTCCAGAAAGACAATATGAATGCTGGCTTACCATCAGCTTCTTTCTATCAGCCAGTTTACTCACTGTTTGCAGGGGTTCTCTCTCTCTCTCTCTCTCTTCCTCTGCAAAGCCAGTGGGACTTGAACCTCTGCCTCTTCCTGTCTGATCCAGTGGGACTTGAGTCCACTCTCCTATCTTAGCCAGGTGGGACTTTAATTCTGCATCCTGGCTTCCCCCTAGCCTAAACCTAGGGTTTCCTGTCACATCCAGGCAGGGTCTTGGGAGTTTGGGATTCTCCTTCCCCAGACCCTCTCCACTAGTTTCTGCCCCTCACTGATTTATAAATAGTCCAACAATCTACACTCCAAATATCTCTCCGGTCTTGTTTAAGAAATTAATCTTCCACTTCAAGTTGGTGCTGCTGCATGTATCTATACACTCTTATAACTAATATACAGGTCTCAGCTCAGGGAAAAATGTGGCCAAAAATGACCAGTAGTGTTCCCACGATAACATCAGTGACCTGATTCATACATTTAAAGTGACTTAGTGCATAGATCCCATTTCTTTTGCCCACACGAAGCTCCTTCTCCAGCTTCACTTAATCCTCTTTTCTCTTAATCACTAAAAAACCTTAATGTCCAAAACTTATGATTAAATAAGTGTGGTTAAATCAGATTGGCTAAAACTCTCATATAGTGCAAGTTTGCAACTCTTTCAAACAACAGCTTCCAATTTTATATGGTGCAAACTTGTTGATCACCCAACGCAGTTCATAGACACTGTCATCGCGTTTCTCCTCACGGTTCTTCAGGGGTAATATTACACTAGCCAAACTCCCACGTTACTTCTCTTATCTGAAACATCAAAATGCTGCCCACGTTCACTATCCTTTATTTCCACTCATACTTTGCAATCAAACATAACTGGTGAAAAACGCCGCGCTAAGTCACTTTAAATGTATGAATCAGGTCACTGATGTTATCGTGGGAACACTACTGGTCATTTTTGGCCACATTTTTCCCTGAGCTGAGACCTGTATATTAGTTATAAGAGTGTATAGATACATGCAGCAGCACCAACTTGAAGTGGAAGATTAATTTCTTAAACAAGACCGGAGAGATATTTGGAGTGTAGATTGTTGGACTATTTATTTTACACACTCTAGGATATAATACCCCTGTTATTAGTGTTGTTAAGCCTCACTGATTTATAACTGCCTCTAAGGGCTACATCTTAGCCCCAGCGTGTGTAGTTTCCTTCACTTCTGTAAAGATGGCTCCCTCTACATGAGTCTTGAAGGGGGACTTCAATTCCCTTAGCCATTCCCTAGTACTTACTAGACATCTCAGCCCAACACTGGAGCTCCCCCTTGCTCCTGGAGGACAAAAATACCCAGGTGTGCACACCACAGTAGTGTGGGCGGTAATCAAAAATAATATTTCCATTGGTACAACAGCATTTCCAATTAAAATAGTATTGATTATAATCCTCCAGATCTAGTTGGTCAAATATTTAATGACCTCCCAGCTATGTCCAGCTTCCAGCCCCCAAGAAATCCTACACTCGTTCTATGTAACATTACTTTTTTTGCATTACTGGTGCATAATTTGATGCATGTATGCTCCCAGGCAATTTTATGATCCCCTATTTCTGGCAGTAAAATGCTGCTTTACCTGCAGAAAAGCTTTATACAATTACCCCCAATGGAGGTAATTTTATAACTACCCAAACATGTACTTTTCATTGCACAGATTTTATCAGATTTTCAAAGTTAAGGTATCTGCATGCTTTCACCAGGGCTTAATTTGTAGAGAAAAAGGAAGTGGAACTGTGGAGCTGAGGAAAGGAGGGAGGGGGTTGGCTGCTGGCTGGCCAGGGCTGGAGCAACAGAAGAGGGACTGGAATAGGGAGTGACTAGGCTCTACTCTGCTCCAGGCTCTCACAAGCTTCCTGGAAGGGAGGGGCTAGAGAATAATGGAAGGGCCAGAGTGAATGTGATGGGCTGCTGCTTAATGAGATGGCAGACTGATCATGAACTCCTGCCATCTTGGGCCACACTCCTACTGAACTCCCCAGGACCTGGAAGCAGCAGGATGTGAAGTTTCCTGCCATGGCCTCTCATTGCGACATCTGTTGCAATGAGATGACATGGGGGCTCAGTGGGCATGTGGCCCAAGAAAAGGGAACAGGAGTAATGTGGGCTCCCTTTTTGATTGACCGTAAAGCTTCTGCTCACTCCACTGCCTGCTCACTTTCACTGCTGCTGCTGATTGTACCGTGAACTTCACAGCAGATTGCTGCCACTGAAGCCAGCACTGCAGCCCTTTGCCACAAGGCTTTGCTTCGGGTCCATCGACTCCGACAGTGGCCACCTCTACCAGCTCATCCTGGTTCTACTGCAATGGGGACTCTTTCTTTGTTGGGAGGAAACCAGAAGATGTGCCGTATGACCAGCTGGGAGCCCTGATCAGCTAGCACCTTTTGAAATAAAAGACAGTGACCTGGTAGCTTGGCGGGAGCAAGGCAGTAGCCGGCTGGAAGGTCTTTCTTGGGCTGGCAGCTATGAGTCTCCCTCCCCCTCTGGAGTGAGTCACCTCAGGGGCACCTTTGCTTAGAGGCAGGCCTGTCCAGTGCCTCCAAGAGGCCATATCCTTACTGCTCAATGCAGGCCGTGACACATCCCAGTCCCCGATGCCTTCCATGAAGGTAGGATCATCACCTGCCACATCAAGAGTGTCCTCACTGGGGAGCTCGGGAGGACAAGGAATGTGTGAGGAGGGTCTAGAGATGTCTGTGGCCGACCCCCCTTCCATACACCCAAATTCAGGGGATTCCTCCCATGGCATATCTATGGTCGATCTCGGTGACTCTTCTTTGGTCCCACCAGTTCCCAATGATCGCCGCCAGAAGGCCACACTGAACGCAAAGAAGCTGGAGAAGTTACCACCAGAACCAACATGCAATGAATCAACACAGCTTGATCACTCAGCTACCCCAGGGCAGGTGGAGTATGTGGGTGGTCGCCCTACCAGGAGCCACAGGTTACTGGTGCATTATCTGGACAATCTATCAGCCCAGCATGTCTATTCAGGTTTGCAAACAAGCCCACGGCTGGTGACCAGGTCTAACCAGAACTACTGGACCCTTAAACCAAAATCTCTCTTGGTCAGCAAAACGACCCACACTACAACCCACTTGGCCGGCCACTGCTGGTGATTGCTTCAGATCCCAGGCCCGACCCTCAGCCATATCCCATCAACCTCAAGTCATTCGGCTGGGGGTTAGCTCATTGCAGCAGCACACATTCCTGGTCATTGAGCAGGGAACACACAACTGCTCAGCGCACACCAAATAAGTCCAGGAAGTACCATCACAGCAGACATGGACCTCCCACAAGCACAGGAGGCACCTCTCCAACTCATCCATCAGAAGCAGAAGCAGCAGGATATTCACAAGCATCAAGAGGAGCCACCATCATCTCCACCTCTGATCTTTAAATAGACATCGGCACCATTCACACTACCAATGTCGCCAATGATGAGGGTACATAGCATTGCACAGCTCTTCCAGTGGAGCCTCCTCCAGCAGTTTATCACCCCCCAAAAAAAGAAGACTGTCACAGTGACAGGCATTACCTACCATTGTCTGATAGGGTGACTTGCAAGGACATAAGTGCATCAGCATCCTCTACATCGAATTCCGTATCAGATTGACATCAACCATCTCGACAACACAATGTACCACCACTAGCGACCACCGCAACACTATCAACAGTTGGGATGAGGGCAACTAGATCCCAGAAATCTGCAGCATCAGGTGAGAATATTTCTCCTATTCCTACTCCTGCCCAGGCCAGGAGCAGTGTAAATATGTCTGCAATTCCACCAAGCTTCGGCAACATCTGACCCCAAAAGGTCTAGCGAAGAGAAATGAAAGAGAAAGAGCAGGCGATCCCCATCATCATTGTCATAGCCTAGTTCCTCCTATTCCTATTCCTCATCCACATCCTCTTCATCCTCCATTGAGGCTGAATGAGCTAAGAGTGCAAGCCCACAAGCCTCCCCAACCTTGGCTCTCACGCAATTATAGAAACATAGAAACATCATGGTAGAAAAAGACCACATGACCAATGTTCCCTCTAATTTTCTGTAGGCTGTGTGCGCATAAAATATCAGCTGTGCAGCTTTTGAAGGAAGGTTACATTTTTGTGCGCCACATAACGACACTCGGAGTTATATACTTTAAAATTTGACTACACATCAGAATACAGTATGCAGACCACATTGATTGCACTAGAAAATATTGTAGAACTTGAGAAAACCATAAATACACAACAACTTTTAAATTTTAAGACGTCTGTGTTGTTTTCTATCAGAATCAGAACCGTAGTTTTTGTGCGCTCTGTTGTAAAATTTGTGCGCTCACTTGGCAAGGTGTGTGCGCGCGCACACGCGCACAGCTTAGAGGGAACAGTGCACATGACTGATCTAGTCTACCCTTCCATATCAACTACAATAGTACTCTTTTTTTTTTTCCTTTAGAAATCTTCCCATGCTTTCTTGAATTCAGATACTGTTCTTCTCTCTACTACCTCTACTGGGAAACTATTCTATGCATCTACCACTCTTTCTGTAAAGAAATATTTCCACATATTACTCCTGAGTCTATCCCCTTTCACCCTTATTCTGTGTCCCCTTGTAGCCGAGCTTGCTTTCAATCAAAAGAGGCTCTTCTTGTGCATTTATGCCAAAGAGGTATTCAAACATTTCTATCATAACTCCTCTATCCTGCCTTTCCTCTAACGGATGTATACATATTAAGATCTTTAAGTCTTTCCTCATGTGCTTTATAACGAACACTACTAACCATTTTAGTAGCCATCCTCTGCACCAACTCCATCCTGTTTATATTCTTTTGACGGGGTGGTCTCCAGAATTGTACACAATACTACAAATGAGATCACACCAGAGACTTATACAGAGGTACTATTACCTCCTTTATCTGCTGGCCATTCCTCTCCCTATGCACCCAAGCATCCACTGTATTTTCTGCCTGTTTATCCACTTTAAGTTCATCAGAAACAATCATGCCCAGGTCCCGCTCTTCTTTCATGGACAGAGGTACTTCGCCCCTTGTACTATACCGGTCTCTTGCATTTTTGCAGCCCAAATGCATGACCCTGCATTTTTTTGCATTCAGTCTCAGCTGCCAAATTCTTGACAATTCTTCAAGCTTAGCTAGATCCCTCCTCATATTATTTGTTCCTTCCTGGGTGTCTACTCTATTGCAAATTTTGTATCATCTACAAAGAGGCAAACCTTACCCAACAGCCCTTCCACAGTATCGCTTACAAAGATGTTAAAAGAATTGGACCAAAGACAGATCCCTGCAGCACACCACTGGTAGCATTCTTCTCCTCAGAGTGAGCTGTATTTACCTGTACTCTTTGTCGCCTCCCACTCAACCAATTTCTAACCTAATCAGTCACTGTAGGGTCCATCCCCTGGGTGCTCAGTTTTTTTAAAAGTCACCTGTGTAGAACGGTGTCATAGGCTTTACTGAAATCTAAGTACATCACATTTAGGGCTCTCCCTCAGTCCAACTACCTTGTCACCCATTCAAAGAAATCAATCAGATTTACATAAGAACATAAGATATGCCATACTGGGTCAGACTAAGGTCCATCAAGCTCAGTATCCTGTTTCCAACAGTGGCCAATCATGGTCATACGTACCTAGCAGTTTCCCCAAAAGACACAGGTTCTGCAATGCTTGTACTAGGTCAAGCATTGATATCCTGGGTCCCTTCTTAATAATGGTTTATGGACCTTTCCTCCAGGAACTTGTCCAAACCTTTTTTAAACCCATCTACACTAACAGCCTTTACTACATCCTCCGGTAACAAATTCCAGAGTTTGATTACACATAGAGTGAAAAAATATTTTCTTTTATTAGTCGTAAATAGTTTACCCTGTAGCTTCATTGCATGTCCCCTAGTTTTCCTACATTCTGATAATGTAAACGGTCGATCTACGTTTACCCGTTCCACTCCGTTCATTAATTTATAGACTTCTATCATATCTCCCCTCAGCCATCTCTTTTCCAGGTTAAAGAGCCCTAACCTTTTTAGCCTTTCTTCATAGGAGTATCCTTCCATCCCTTTTATCATTTTGGTGGCTCTTCTCTGAGCCTTTTCTAATAACGCTATATCCTTTTTAAGATACAGTGACCAGAATTGCACACAATATTCAAGGTGCGGTCTCACCATGGAACCGTTTAGAGGCATTATAATATCTTTTGTTTTATTTTCCATTCCTTTCCTTATGATACCTAGCATTCTGTTTCCTCTCTTGGCTGCCGCTGCACACTGGGCCGAGGGTTTTAACATGTTATCCACAATGACGCCTAAATCTTTTTCCTGGGTGGTGGTTCCTAATGTGGAACCTTGCATCACGTAACCATAGTTTGGGTTGTTCTTCCCTAGGTGCATAACTTTGCACTTGTCCACATTAAATTTCATCTGCCATTTTGATGCCCAGTCTTCCAATTTATCAAGATCCTCTTGCAATTTTCCACAATCCTCTTGGGTTTTAACAACTTTAAATAGTTTTGTGTCATCTGCAAATTTGATAACCTCACTCATTATTCCACTTTCCAGGTCATTTATGAATATGTCAAAAAGCAGCGGACCCAGCACAGATCCCTGGGGTACACCACTATTCACCTTTCTCCATTGGGAAAATTGGCCATTTAGCCCAACCCTCTGCTTTCTATCTTTTAACCAGTTCTTGATCCACAGTAGTACACTGCCTCCTATCCCATGACTCTTTAGTTTTGCCAAAAGTCTCTGATGAGGGACCTTGTCAAAGGCTTTCTGAAAGTCCAGATACACTATATCAACTGACTCACCTTTGTCCACCTGTTTGTTCACTCTTTCAAAAAAACATAACAGATTAGTAAGACAAGATCTTCCTTGTCTAAAGCCATGTTGGCTGTCTCCCATTAGGCCATGACTATCTACACGCTGAGTAATTTTATTCTTTATGATGGTTTCTACCATTTTTCCCGGTACTGACGTGAGGCTCACCGGTCTGTAGTTTCCCGGATCACCCCTGGAACCCTTTTTAAAAATTGGTGTTACATTGGCTATCCGC
The DNA here is from genome assembly GCA_033557465.1 of Ichthyophis bannanicus. NCBI lineage: Eukaryota > Metazoa > Chordata > Amphibia > Gymnophiona > Ichthyophiidae > Ichthyophis > Ichthyophis bannanicus. Next base: position 789,992,981 of record CM066031.1, on the reverse strand, counting down.
CAATCTTCAGGTATTAGAGATGATTTTAATGATAGTTCACAGATTACTAATAGCAGGTCTGCAATCTCATATTTCAGTTCTTTCAACACCCTTGGATGTATACCATCCAGCCCAGGTGATTTGCTACTCTTCAGTTTATCTAATAGTTGTAATACATCTTCCCGATGTATCAATATTTCCTTCAATTCTTCCACACCTTTAAATACCACTTCAGTCATGGGTAACATCCCTACATCTTCCTCAGTAAAGACCGAAGCAAAGAATTCATTCAGTCTCTCCGCTATCACCTTGTCGCCTCTTAGTGCCCCTTTAACTCCTCTGTCATCTAATGGTCCAACTGACTCTCACAGGTTTTTTGCTACGAATGTACTTGAAAAAATCTTTATTTTCTCATTCCTCATTCTCATTCCTGACAAGACCTGCCTCTGGTAAACCCATGCTGCCTTGGATCCTGCAATCCATTGGACTCCAGAAACCTCACTATTCTCTGTTTTATCAGCCTGTAGTTTTCAACCTCATCCTTCTGCTTTTCTGTAAATTGACCACATGTGCCTTTCTCCAGCCCTCTGGGACCACTCCTGACTACGTTTCGAGCTTCTCTTTTTCCAAATATAGATGCCTGTCTTCCCCTCTCTGTGATCTCTTGTATTTCATGAAGGCCTCCCTCTTTTTCTTCACTTTTTCAGCTACTCCTTTCGAAAACCATAGCAGTCTCCTTTTCCTTTTACCTTAATTTACCATTTTAACAAAAAGGTAAGTTGCCTTTAAAATATCTCCGTGGTCCTATAGCTGTAGTTGCATGACCTTTTTAATTACCTTTGCAAGGGAAGGCAGGCTGGAGATGGGCCTGTAGGAATTGGTGAGATTTGGTTCTGATGAGGTGCTTTTGATTATTGGATGGACAGAAGCATTTTTTTAGGTCAGGGGGGCATATAGCCTTGTGTGAGAGAGAGCTGGGTCATCTTAAGTATGATGTGGACTAGTTTGGCTTGAGCTATTTTGATCCAGTTTACTGGGCATGGGTCAAGAGGGGAAGTGGTGATGTTGAGACTGGCGATGATGTTCTGTAGATGTTCCGTGGAGATTGGTTTGAAGGTTTTCCAAAGGACAGGTGCAGATCTGAGGTCTTGTAATGTTGGTGATGTGTTTGTTCTATTGTATCCCTTGTGGATCTTGCTTTGATAATAATCAGCCAATTTTTGTGGTGATATGTCATCGTCCTGCATGTTTTAATTAGGGGCATTTACTAATGATGTTACTATATCAAATAACTCTCTGGATCAGTTTAGAGAGCTCATTATTAGCTTTGTGTGATATTTCCTCTTTTCCTTATTTATCACATCTTGGTATTCTTGTAATTTGGATGTGTAGGTATTTCTGCCATTGGTACTCTTAGTGTCACCATTTTCTCTCCATTTCTCATAGTTTGTTTAGTTTTTCTTAGCTTTGCAGTGTATCAAATAGCAGTGTGATGCTTTCTTATGGTTCTATTTATCTGTGGTGCTATAGCAGCTTTCTTTATTGTGCCATTCCAGTTTTGAACTAGGGTACTGATGTTATCTAATTCTTGACCAAGTTGTGATAAGATTCTATTTAAGAATGCTTGCTTGTCCAGCTGGAGAAATCTTCTAGTTATAGGCTGTGGTCAAGTTTCTAAGTATGTGTGAGGGTTCTGAGAGATATTGATTGTGATGGTTTTATGATCAGATCACGATACTGGGGAGGTCATGGGGGAGGGTGTGTAATTGTCTTTTAGCATTTGGTGAAATATGAAAATGAGATCTAGTATGCCTCTTTTTTTCATAGGTTGGTTCATTGATGATTTGGCTGAATTCTAGTGCTTCTATTGCTTGCATGAAGGCTTTTGATAGTTTGAGCGAGTTGATGCTAGATTTAAATAATCTAGTACTATGAGTTGATTGTTTTATGTATTGTGTCCACCTACTGCTTCTAAGAGGGCTGTTAGCTTCTCGACTTTTGTGTTAGGTGATTGGTAAGCCAGACAGATTGTGAGTATATCAGTGCCTCGTCCAGTGTTGTCTGCAGGGCCGGCCCGTCCATTGAGCGAGAATGTTTATTGCGCAGGGCCCCGCGTTTCAGGGGGCCCCGCGCAAAGAACATTCTGATCTAAAAGTAAATTTTAAATTTTTTTTTAAAAAAGCTGTCTGCCGCCACGGCCGCCGCGGCAGAATCGAGTGTGCTGTGGGGCCCCCCCCTGCCCGGCAGAGCCTGCCCTCCCTGCATCAGCTCCCTCTCCGCAGTCACACGCACTGGCTTTCAGAGCACGAGGGGAGAGTTTCTCCCTCGCGGCTCTGTTAAGCCCGCGGGTGCTGATGGGAAAGTTCCCATCAGCCCCCGCGGGCTTAACAGAGCCACGAAAGGGAAACTAGTCCCTTCGCGCTCTGAAAGCCAGTGTGTGTGACTGCAGAGAGGGAGCTGAAGCAGGGGAGGGCAGGCTCCGCCGGGCAGGGGGGGGCCCTGCGGCACACTCGATTCTGCTGCGGAGGCCGCGGCAGCAGACAGCTTTTTTTATTTTAAATTTTCCCTGGGCTGGGGGGGGGGGGGGGGTTAGGAGTGGTGATGGGCTATGGGGGAGCTAAGTCTGGATATGAGCAGATTGGGGTTAGGATTGGAAGTGGGCTGATGGGGGGGTTAGGACTGGTAATGGGCTATGGGGGGGCTTAAACTTAAAATTGGGTGATGGGGTTAGGACTAGAAATGGGCTGATGGGATTAGGACTGGGAGTGGGTTGATGGGGGCTTAGGACTGGTAATAGGCTATGGGGGGGAAAGGACTGGTAATGGGTTGGGGGGGTTGCTAGGACTGGAAATGGGCTGAGTGGAAGGGAAGGCTTGAACTGCAAATAGCTGATGGGGAGGGGGGCTTGGAATGGAAATGGGCTCTTAGGGGAGGGAGCTAGGACAGGAAATGGGCTGATGGAGGGGCTAGGATAGGACTGGGAATTGGGTGTTGGGGGGAGCTAAGATTGGACATGGGCTGTGGTGGGGGCTTGGATTGAAATGGACTCATGGAGGGGCTAGAACTGGAAGTAGGCTCATGGGGGGCTTGGATTGGAAATGGGCTGAGTGGAGGGGAGCTAGGATTTGACATGGGCTGATGGAGGGGCTAGGAAAGGACTAGAAATGGGCTGATGGGAGGCTGGTATTGGAAATGAGCTGATGAAGGGACTCGGATAGGACTTGAAATGGATGGGGGAGCTAGGACTGGAAATGGGCTGATGCAGGGACTAGAAGGGAGCGGATACTGGGTGGGGCTGGAACTAGAAGGGAGATGATGTTGGGGGAGATTAGAATGGGATGGGGATGGGGCTGGGAGAGTGAAATGGAGAGGGGAAAAATATTTTGTGTGGGAGGGAAGAAACATCTACAATTGGCCGGGTATTGGGAGACTAAGTGGGGATTGAGGATGGAGGGGTAAAATTTGAGTGGATGAAATAGGAATGAGGAAAGAGCAAAAGGAGAAAGATTAGTATGTTAAAACAGATGTAGAGAGAGAATGGAAAAAAAACTAGAAGAGAAGAAAGGACAAATGGACAGCAGACAATGGAGAGTTAGCAGAAGACACAAATAAACCAGAAGAAAGTGGCTGGAACAATTGCAACTGAAAAAAATGCACAAAAGGTACGAAGATATCTCTTTATTTTAAATTTATTAACTGGAATATGTTAGCTCTGGGAAATGTGCATCATTAACGTCTGTGCTTTGTTTAGTATAAGAGGAAATTAATTTATAGTTTTATGTCTACATTGTTGTTGTACATTCCAAGTTTGGCTTTTAGGGTTCCCAGTTTAATTATTGTCTTCCTGTTTTTAAATTGTGATTCCTTGTTTGGTGACGGTCTATGTTCTGCATGTGTAACTGAGCTGAGGTATTCTGTTTATGTAATTCCTATTTGACATTGCCACTTGTTCTCTTTCCCCAGTAGGTAATGTATTGTTGTTCTATGAAATGTATTGGTTCAATATTTGCAGTGTTGCCTTTTGATAGGTATGGTATGGTGCTTTATGAGTCCTGGTAGTGCTGTTAGGATATGGCGGGTTTGCTATGGGTTCTAAATGGGCAGTGTTTGTAGTAGTTCCTAATGTGCCTGGCAGTTGGCACTAGATTATAGTAATGTAGAAATCTTTTAGTCTTTCTTTATCCATACACTCATGAAGAGGCATGTTTACTAAAAGTTAGTGTATGGTAACATTATGCAAATATTTATGCAAATGAGGTCCCTTATGCAAATGAGGCTCCGCACCGAGTCTCCGCACATGGCCCCGCACCCCCCTTGGCCACCCCTGGTTGTCTGTGATATTGTAGAAGTCTAGTTGTTTTCTGGCTAGGATGAAGAAAACCCCCTACCCCCATGCCTCTATAGTTAGCTCTATGGCAGCTGAAGAGGCCATAGTTCAGTGTTAGGAGCTGATTTATAAGGACATTGTCAGTATCAGTAAACCATGACTCAGTAACACACATAATATCAATCTGTGGTCACTGAGGTAGTCAGTTAATATAGGAACTTTACTGCAAGCAGACCATGCGTTGAAGAGTACAATTTTGAAGGTTTTATGGTGATGTGCTAAAGCATTGTGAGCTATGGTAGTTATTTCATATAGCTTGATTTTGAAAAGGGCATAGGATCATCTAGTCCTTGATTTTTAAGTTGGGTTGGTGGCGATATTTCATGCGTGATTATATGTTATTGGGATGTTACCTGAGCAATGCACTAATGATTCAGTGCATATGTGGTAGTGAGATAATATTTAGCAGAATCACTATTGAGGTCATGGTAGGTGAGTAATGTATTTGATTTGAATTTTACAGAAGCAGGTTATGGTGTGGTATAATCTACTTCCTTAAAGCAAGAATTGTGTAAGTTTCTTTTGGGTTAGTATAAAAGTTGCTTTGATAGCAAAAGTAGTTCTTGGAGATTGTTCGTCTGGTAAAGCCTGTAATTAATGGTAGATCAAGGTTGGTGCCCATGGATAGCTTGAAAGGGTCTGAGCTGTCCATGTGTCCTTATTTGAGTCTGTTCAAACTTTTGTTCACACCCAAGGGCCTTTTGGCTTGGCCCTTAGGCAAGGACTTGCTAGATGGTGGCCTGCCTAATGCGTTAATGAGCTTAATAGTAAGTGTTGCTGAGCGCGGATGCCTCCTATAGGGTACTGGCTCTGAGCGTGGACCGCTTGCTTCCCTTAGTGTCAGTGCCAATCGCCGTTCCTGGGGCTCTGGATGTGTTCCAGCAGCGAGGTGAGAAACCGACAGGCTTGCTGGATTGCAAGTGGCTAGGAAGGGTCTCTGCAGTGAGCAGCACTGATAACTCCTATAAAGGCAGAGTTTACCAGCTCTGATTGTGGCCTGGTTGCTTCCCTTAGTGTGAGTGCTGATCACTTCCTGGGGCTCCAGGTGTATTCAGGCGAGAGGTGAGGAGCCGACATGCTTGCTGGCTTCCATGTGGCTGGGGAAGGCTCTGAGTGCCTGACACTCAGCCCGAGTGACTTGTGGTGACCTCTGGAGTCCTCTGTGGAGGCTGCTGGGACAGATATGCAGATGAGTCTTCCGGTCCTCTGCTGCTGGGAAGAGTCCAGGGTCTGTGGCAGCTCTTGCCTGGGTAACTCGTGGTAACCTCTGGAGTCCTCTGCTGGGGCTGCTGGGACAGATAAACAAATGAGTCATATATAATAGACATTGTTGTGTCTAAAATTTAGTTGTATCAAAAGGTATCAAAAAGAAACACACAGACATTAAAAAAATAAAATATGTATGATGATGAATGATGTATCAAAGATTATAAATGAGTACAAGTGCAGAACGAAGGCAATCAAATCAAAGGTAATGTTAGTGCAAAGCAATATTTATATAGAGTGAGACAAATGTAAACTAAAGTAAATCCAATTCACAAGATAGACAAATTAGGATGCTAAATTCCAGTAATATTCCCGGTTCAAGAGGTAAATTTGTGAGTTTACTATTTAGATAAAAAATTATATATACACATATACCATATATGCAATCTAATGATTCAAAAATACATTCAATTAAGACAAAAATAAAACATTTTCAAATTATAGGGATACCATCACCTTATATATCCCATATACACCCATATGTTTATGTTTATGTTTTATTTCACTTGATAAAAACCGCCTTTCAATAACAAGCAAAGCGGTGTACAATAAAACCAAGTTTAAAAGAGGGCCAAAGCCAATGAAGTAGAAAAGAATTACAATTGCTTAATAGAAAAGCAGTAAAAAACAAGAGAGACAAGACCAAAACATAAATGAGAACAAGACACAGGGAAAGTAGAGGATAGGGCGAGTGGGATTCACACGAAAGGGGAAGGGACATCAAACGCCAGGGAAAAAAGGTGGGTTTTCAGGTTTTGTTTGAATGTGGAGTGATGAGGTTCCAGACAGACTGAAGAGGGAAGGGAATTCCAGAGGGCGGGGCCAGCAAAAAAGAAAGCAGAGGAGCGAGTAGATTGTAGGTGGGCGCGGGAGGGGGAGGGAAGGGTAAGGCGATTAAGGTGGAAGGAGCGAGGAGTGTACCTAGGAGAGTGAAAAGAAAGAAGGTCTGTTAAGTATTGAGGGGTGCCTGTATGGAGAGCTTTATGAACCAGGGTGAGAAGCTTGAAATGAGCACGGTGGGGAAAGGGTAACCAATGAAGGCGGAATAGTAGGGGCGTTATGTGATCACGGGGGGAAGAATGGGTGACAAGACGAGCAGCAGTGTTCTGAATCCGTTGTAGCCGGGACTGTTGGGATTTAGAAAGACCGACGAAGATTGAGTTTGCAAAATCCACCCGTGACATAACCAAAGATAGCAACAAAGTGGTGAGAGCTGATGGAGATAGGAAAGGGCGGACTGCACGGATTTGTTGGAGGAAGAAAAAAGTAGGATTTAGTGACATGTGAAATATGAGCATGGAAAGATAGATCAGAATCAAAGTGAACCCCAAGGTAACGAAAGGAGGAGACAAGGGGAACAGGAGAGCCAGAGAAAGAAGGGGCCAGTGTGGGAGGTGGATTGTTGTGAGAAAACCAGATAGCAATAGTCTTGGTAAGATTAAGGTGAAGGCAGTTACGTGTCAACCAGTGAGCCACATCGGAAAGACAGGAGTTTAACGTGGAGAGGTCAGGGCAAGAAGGGGAGGTGTGATGAAGTAGACAAATTTGTAGAAACTTTCCAATATATAAATAACACAGGTACACTACCAAAAAACTGCCTCCAGTTTTGCAACTGATTCCTATAGATTTTGGGGTGCTGAATCCAGGAAAAATAGCCAAAATGTTCCATCACGTCACGTTTTCTTGCAAAATTAGATTTCTTACCCATATAAGGAATGTTCACATAATTTCTTTTTAGCCGACTGCAGTTTATTTTCTTGGCCCAAAATAGAGGTTGTAATGGTTAACTAACTAGAAACACTCCCTCATGATATTTTAGAGTGTTTTGTATTCATTTTATACATTAACAGGACAATTGGGAGGCGGGGGGCTAAATCCAGTACTCGCGCTGGCGCATGTTCTTTCCTGTTCGCCTCGCCTCGTTCGCTCGCTCAAACACGGTGGTTGCGACATGAACGTTCCTGTCAAATTTCAGTTTCTTGCAAGTTCATTATTACCTTTTGTTTGCTCAGTCGTAATCCAGCTTTATTCCGAAGTGGTTCACTACAGTTGTAGTTTGCAGTGCTGTGTATTTGTGATGGCTCACAGAGCCAGAGGTTGCGTCAACTCTCCGGACAGTTTTTGTTTTATTTGTGGGGAATATACCGTGAAAAAGCGGCAGAGGAACATTTCTGCATTTATTAAAAAAGTATATTTCGCCTATTTCGGTTTGAAGTTAGGCGATCAAGACAAACCGTGGGCTCCTCACAAAGTGTGCAAGACATGTGAGGAAGATCTACGCTTATGGATGAAAGGTAAAAAACAAGCATTTCGTTTCGGAATACCTATGATGTGGCGTGAACAAAGAGACCACAGCAGTGACTGCTATTTTTGCTCTTGCATTGTGAAGGGATACAACTTAAAAAATAAGAACGTAATAAGTTACCCCAACCTTCCCTCAGCAATTAGGCCTATGCCTCATAGCAACGAAGTACCTGTGCCTGAACCACCAAAATATTTGGATCATATTTGTGTGGACGGTTCTGATCATGATGAGACTCATCAGATGGCTTTTCCCGATGAGTCCAGTACTTCCGAGTTTGAAACTGAACCAGATCCGAAACCTGAACTTTTCTCTCAAGCTGAATTGAATGATTTAGTCCGGGATTTAGGACTCCCAAAAGATGCTGCCCAACTGCTAGGTTCTCGGCTTAAACAGAAAAATCTATTGTCACCAGGAACAACTTTTTATTGGTACCGCAACCGCGAGACACAATTTTTGAAGTATTTCAGCAAAGAGGAAGATTTGGTATTTTGCAACGATATATACGGAGTGATGGAAAAGTTTTAACTCAAGTATGATCCTGCTGAATGGCGGCTGTTCATTGATTCGTCAAAAGACAGCATAAAAGGTGTTCTTCTTCATAATGGCAACACATTCGCTTCAGTTCCTATTGCTCACTCTGTTATTCTCCAAGAAAAATACGAGAATTTGGCCCTGATTCTTCAGAAGATTCGTTATGATGAGCATAAGTGGATGATTTGTGGAGACTTTAAAATTCTATCCATGCTATTAGGGCAGCAATCCGGTTTCACCAAATATCCCTGCTTCCTTTGCTTGTGGGATAGCCGGGCCCGCGACCTACACTTGGGGAAAAAAGACTGGCCAATTTGGGAGTATTTGAGACCCGGTGAGAAAAATGTTCTTCATGAGAGCTTGGTACCTCGTGATAAAATTCTATTACCACCTCTCCACATTAAGTTGGGTCTCATTAAGCAATTCATCAAGTCCCTTCCAAAAGATGGTGAGTGCTTTCGGTACCTTTGCTCAAAGTTCCCCCGACTTTCTGAAGCAAAGCTAAAGGAAGGAGTGTTTGTTGGCCCTGATATAAGGAAACTCATTTCAGATGGAGCATTCGCTGAAACGATGTCTGAGAAGGAAAAAGAAGCCTGGGATTCCTTCAAGGATGTTGTTCTCAAATTCTTGGGGAACAGGCGGGATGAGAACTATAAGGATATTGTTGCCAGGATGCTCAATGCCTTCAAAGAACAAGGCTGTAACATGAGCCTGAAAGTCCATTTCTTGCACTCCCATGTGAACTACTTTCCCGAAAACTTGGGGGCGTACAGTGAAGAACAAGGTGAAAGGTTTCACCAGGACATCAAGGACGCAGAGAGAAGGTACCAAGGAAGATGGAACACCACTATGATGGCTGATTTCTGCTGGTTGCTGCTGCGGGAAACCCCAGATGAAAAATACGCCAAGCAGCGCACCAAGAGAAGCATTCGGGGGAAGAAGAAACGGGCCCACCAGGAGATTGATTGACCCAAGAATGACTTTAAAATCTAAACTGTGTTGACAAATATCGTGTTTTTACTAAACTTTGAAATAAAAATTTGCTAGTTATTACCACAGTGTCGGATCTCATTTATTAGAATTTTATGTTCACACCATCGGGTGTTTGTCTTCATGTATTGCAATGGTGCGGTTTGCGTTTTCTATTCTTACATACATACCTGTACAACATTTTTTGCACATTTTTTGCTTTGCTTTGTGTCTAACCTCGCTCTTATATGCTCAATGTTTGTGCACATGTATGTGGCTGTTTTAAGTGCAGACAATTTTGCTACCATCACAGTGTGTTTTGTTGACATTATTCTTATGTGCTGCCTTGTTACAATTTTCTTTATTCTTATTTGAATAACTACTAAACAATTAGTATAAAGAATTCATCCAAGAAACTTTTATCTCGATCGCACTCAATCTGAAACGTTCACCTCAAACTGCTAACCCAATGTAGCAAAAAATCTGTACGTGATGGAGAAAATTGGTTACCAGATTTGGATTCAGCGCACCAAAAAACGTAAAAATCAATCGAAACATTAGAGGCAGTTTAAAAAAAATTTTGTTTAGTGTACCTGTGTAATTATTGTTCCTAAAATCAATGAAAAACTTACAAATTATTCATTTATTTTAATTATTTATTTATAACTTTTCAAAATATATCAAGCAAAGCTTGTACAGAAAAGATAAAACATCCAATAATAAACACTCATGAAACAATACAAAGAAACCAATTGAAACAGAAATATCTATAGCTCACAACATAGGAGGGATATGGAAAAAGAAAGAAAACAGTTGGCCTGCATGAACACAATTAAACAAAAATTCAAGATGGCTTAAAGGGACAGAGGCTTAATACTTCTTAGGCATAGTTAGGTAGCGCTAGCACCTCAGTAGGAGTGGAAACTAAGGGAACCCTAGCACAGCTAAAAATAGACAGATGCTCGGGCTGATAAAAAAAATGAATCTTTGCATTTTAAATACTACAATACATTTACAAAGAAATCACAAGTAATATGAGGCCCCGAGCTGCAAAACCCCAGATTTTAATAAAAAAAATTGTCTATGCCTTTTCTGTGTTTCTCTTGATACATCAAGGAACATTAAGACTTTAACTCCATAGAAAGAAGATGTCCGCTTTTTATAATAAAGCTTTAACAGCCAATCTCTGTCCAAATCTAATGCAAGAGTGACCAGCAAAGTAGAGACTTTTAAAGTATCAGATGATGGTGAGAGAAGGAAATCCAAAACATTCAGAACATCCATTTCCAAGTTCACCATTAGCAACCCCCGGCTCTTTCTTTCCAGCTGGTAAATAGAATGCTTTTGTAACGGGCGGTATCAAATCCTGCGGTACAGATAATATATCCTGAAGACATTTTTAAATAATTCAATCTGAGCAGTACGCAGAACAATTGGAAAGTTTAATAAACGCTAATTTGAGGCCCAGGCGGAATTCTCAAGCAATTCGATTTTCACCCGGAGGGCAATGTTATCTTTAACAAGAGCTACTGTAGTGAATCAGCAACACGGTTCAATTTTAGTTTATTATCCTTCACTTTCAATTTAATTTTCTAAGTCACAACGACAAAACTCTCCAACTTCATTTCCATATATGTTACCTTCGCCGAGATCCCAGCTGTCTGCTGAGCGATGGCATCAGTGAGGTTGGTGATAGTATCCCAGATATTTTCAAACGTTATGATTTTCTGTCAGGTTAATAGCAAAACAAGTGTAGGTGATGCAGCTGGTAATCCCTCAATCAAGATTTTTGCCTGTAATCCACTCTGAGGGGGCGCTCCCATTGTTGGTTTCCCTCCAGGAAGATCTCTAATGTCTCCAAGGGCCAGTTCTCCACCTTGCAACGCCAAAGCTCCCTGCTCCAGAGCTGTGAACCCACCGTCTTCTGATGGGCCAACAGCGCTAGCCAAAGGAGGTATAGCAGAGACACCTGGAGGCAGCAGCGGAATCCGTGCATCAGGAGATAAGCTGACATCCAGGCTAAGGGGTAAAGTGGTGTCCTCCTTCCACTCCCCAGTGCCTGCTCTAATCTCCCGCTTAACTTCCTCGGAGAGCTTGACAAATCTGTCCATTGGACCCAAAATAACAGGCTGAAGCTTGGCCAGGTAAGCCTTAGCCTTGCCCTTCCTCTTAGACATTAGGAAAAAGAGACAAGCTCAAACCACAGCAGCCATCTTGGGTTGAACCACAACCTGCATCCCCCAAACTGTTCATTTTTAAAATAATAATAGCGTATAAGGAATAGTAATGTACTGAAAACAAGAAGGGGAAGACCAAGATCAATTGCCAAGGAGAAGTATCCTAAGTAACAATAGTGAAGCACCATGTGAGTAAATGCCCTGTTGTCAGTAATAAGCAAGTAATAGATCACCCCTATGCATGCCTACCAGTAAAGTACATACCATTATGTCAAAGCACATACTTTTACTCTAGTCGGTATTTTATAAGAGGCCATTTGGCCATCTACATGGAAATGACTTCCGTATAGGGTAGGCAATTTTATCTTTGGAAATGATTTTTTAAAATTCCTCTCCCTATATTTAATATTGTTTTAGTTTTGGGTTTGTTTTTTCAGCCTCAGTTCCCACAGAAATGCAATGTGTCACATGCACGTAGCAGGCTCCCATCATGCTTTTAAAGAAGGTCGTGTCTGCCTTATTCAGGTGTGACTTACATTCTTGTCTACAGCCAATAGAATGTTTTCTCTTTTCCTCAGAGTGGTCAGATGTAAAATCTTGAAACACAGACAGCCAATCAGGGGCATGTTTACTAAACTGCGCTTACTGTCAACGTGCACTTGAGAGCACGCTAATGGCTGGCGATAATAGTGTGCATGCTAAACAGACAACTTGGGGGTAATACCCTTCAGAGCTGACCTAAGAGTTTCTGCTGCCCTAGGCAAAAGCCCTGTCCATGCCGCACCCCTGCATGCCAAGCTGTGCCGCCTTCCCCCCTCCCCATGCTGAGCTGCGCTGCCACTGATTCTAGTGGCAGGCTCGGGGTGCAGTTTAGCTGCAGCGACAGGCCATGTGCTATAGCACACATGGCATGCTGCTTCTGACACAACTTCAGGGGTCAGAAGCGGCAGGCCATAAGTACCGAAGCACATGGTCCGGCCAGAATCAGTGGCCATGGCACAGCATGGCTCAGCACAGGGGGTGGGGGGCAGCAATCATGTGTGCTGTGCCACTCACGGAACTCTGCCACCCTAGGTGGACACCTAGCTTGCCTAGTGGATGGGCCAGCCCTGATGACAGGGAGGGAAAGGGGAAGGGTAGCAGCAGAGCAGGGGTGTGTCTGGTCATTGCAGTTACTGTGGAGGTTGACTGTGAGTTCAACTGTCAATGTTACGGTTAGTGTGGGTGCACTTAATGCCACCTCAATGGATGGCATTACATACATCTGCATTGCCACCGGTGTGCATTAGGGTATGAATCAGTGCAGTATCTGCTGCAGCCATGATGTACACACCCCCAACAGGTAGCGCACAGATTTTACACATCCTGCATATTGATATCTACCTTAATCACGTGATACCTGCAAAATGCTAATGGACTTTAGTAAACATACCCCTTACCCATGGGTAATCTGAAGCACAGCATTGTTTGCAGGTCACTTAAAGTGAGTGATAAAATCAGTCTTTGCACTGCATGGACGGGAGAGAGAGCTTAATTGATGAGGACAGACCGCCCAAACTAGGCTTCTTCAGTCTGGATACAGGAGGTGCAGTTATGGACTGATCTATCCCATTCACTCTTTCAAGGTACTGTATGTGCAGTATAGATGCTTTTCAAAGAGCTATGGGCCCGATATGCAGCAGCGGTGCTAGCACGATTACAGCGCCTAGCCGTCATTGCTGAACGCTAAACTCGGATATTCAATGCCAGGGCCATGTACGGTCACTGGCCTTGAATATCTGGGTTTGCCGAACTGGCCAGAAGCTAACCCATCAACGGTGATATTGAGCTGCTGCCCGGTTGGCTCCCACGAGTAAAGGCTAGCTTTTACCTTGCCTATCTTTACCCGTGGGTTGCTAACCTGGCAGCAGCTCAATATCGCCGCTGACTGATTAGTGACGAGTACCGCCCCCGGAACACTCCAAAGCTGACTGTGTAAGCATAAGGTCATACAGCAGCAGTATCCAGGGACATTCCGTGGCACTAACTGGGTTTTTAAACTATAGGGATAGCACCACCTTATATATCCCATATACACCCGTGGTAGTGCACTGAATATCCCGCTTAGAGGCAGTTACACGATTTACAGGTCTGTAAACTATATAACTGCCTTTGAATATCGGGTCCTATGTGTACATCTCACCTTTATTATATCAACGCCCTGAAACTTTGCAATAACATTTGTGGATAGATATTTATAGTTGACTGCTATAACGTTCTTTTCTATATATGGCTGCCTTTCTCCTTAGCTGCTTTTTTGAATTCTTTGACTGTTTCATGTTTTTCATCTCAACTCTTCTTGTTTACTTCCCATCTTTTCTCAAAGAAGCATGTTCAGTCACTGCCTATTGCTAGGCCATGTTCTACAATACATTTCCATTTTTCAGAGCTTGTAATGCTTGCTCTTACTGTGCATTATTATGCATTTTGCCCTTTTCAGAAGGTAATAGTTATTTTGAAATCTATTGTTTGACATTTTTATCATAGCTTTGAAATTCTAAATAGAAGGCTTGTGTTTATAGGGTAAGTATAGTTGTTTGATCACAAACTCAAATGCCCTGAGACAACCATTAAGTCTGTTATAGAAGCATATATCATGTGGCTTCTTATAGCTACACATACAGGCGCTTTAGACTTCTCAGCTACAATCAAATTTGGTCACTTAAAAATGTCTAAAATAATGGTTCTCGATTCTGGTCTGACCCCCTCCTAATGGGTCTAGTTTTCATCCAAGATCTGCAAGATCAATCTGCAAGATAGTCAGGGCCATGTGTTCAATATGTGTAAATATTTATCATCATTTTTCATTGTGGAGATTGTGACAACTATATATCTTGGGAAAAGAGATGGCAGGGAACAAAGATGAGGCTTGGAGCTGAGAAATAGGTTCAAAGACAGACATCCATGCTAAGGAGCTATTGCTCGGGACAAAAACTGCATTAGTGGACATACAATTCTAGAATTTATAATTGTGGTATGTGACCAAGTACATATGTGTAGTAGGATTAACTAGACAGTACAAAAAAAACCCAATTGGCTTTATTTTTCATCAACACAAGCAGAAAAAGCGAATATGAAACATCAACAAATAACGAAGAAAAAAAACGGTAACATATACTTAGAGGGCAATCTTCGGATCCAGTTTTACGTGGGTCAGTAATGATTTACATATGCAATTTAAGTGTCTAACAATCGCCTCTCTCAATGTGTCTGAAAGAACTGCACCATTTCACAACATGAATCCTTTTAGCTGCTTCTAGAAGAGGCATACTCAGGGGCGTGTTTAGGTCAGACGAGGAAAATATCATGCATAGATTGCTTTTTTTTTTCTTTTTTTTAAAATCTATGCATGTTATTTTCCATGAATAATAATAATTTAGTTTGCTTAAGCCTTTTCACTTTCGTGCTGAAGGTGAGTCATAAATCATATTCACAGAGAAAGCAGATGCAAATATCTATGGGTGCTTTGTTTTGTTTTTTTATTTAAAATATTTACTGTACATATTGTGAACATCTGAAAACCATTTTTTGTCCATCCTTAATCAAATGTTAATGTAAAGGAGCAGGGACAGGACAGCACCAATAGAGCCCTTTACCTGTAGACAGCAGGCTAATTTGCAAGATAAATACATGCCAACATAGAGGAAAGGGGAATATGGAGGAAAGAGGAAGCTTCCCAAATCCTGTGTGGGTGTGGCAGGAAGACCAAGCATACAAGCTGGGGAGGCTGAATAGCAAGTCAACATTTAAGGTTTTTGGCTTTATGTTGTAAGAGTGAGAATAGTCTGCAGCAATGCTACTGAAGTGAAGAGCTGGTTTAGGCTATCTAGGAGAAAAGAGAGAGCCCTTGGTCATTTTTGACCCTGTCAGCAGGAGACAGGAGGAAACATATTCCCTAGAAGCTGATGGCTTGCCGCATGCAGCAGAAAGGGGGATGGATGTCCTGCAGTAGAGCTACTGAAGTGAAGGGCTGGTATAGGCTGTCTTGGAGTGGAGACAGAGCCGTGTCAATGGGAGACGGTGGGAAGGTCCCCAGCTAATGCAAGCTACTGTAAGTGGCTGAGATTCGGGAAAGGCCATAATACTATTAACCCTCGGAGGAGGAGCAGGACGGAATGGAAAGTCCTGGGCAAGGTATCAAATGCTTTTAATTTTGTTCTTTACACTAGTAAAATGTTTCTACTTATCGTTTGCTGTGCACAAGTGGTGGAAATAAACAGGAGCAAAATGGGGGAGAGGAACTGTGACTCTTTCCCTGAAGGCAGCTCAGCTGGCTATAATCTCTGGGCTAGAACATTCTGCTCAGGCCAGATGGTCAGGAAGTAAAATGGGGGTTAGATGTACTGCTCTCTCTGCAGCAAAGTAGTAAAGGTTTGGCTACAGTTTTAGCTCAGCCCAGCTCAGCTGACTATAATCTCTGACTGGAGTAATCTGCTTGAGTGAGTGAGCAGAGGATTAGAAGCACTCTTCTGTGTTAGCTGTGACACTCTGAGTAGGGTTGCCAACTGGCTCCAGATGCGCCCAACAGGCTTGATCCAGTCCCGAGTTTACCTCATTGCATGCAGGGAGATGTAGTTCTGATTTCTCTATTGCACTCCATAAGAAAAGCAAGACTACATATCCCTGCATGCAATAGGGTAAACCTAGGACTGGATCAAGCCTGTCAACCCTAACTCTGAGTGGGAAAGAAGTGCAGTAAACCGTAATGGTACTGAGGTAGTAAAGTTATACCATATTTAATGGGCCAAGGGTTTCTGAGTTGCTGACAAAGAACAAACTATTACTGTGGTCCTTGCAGTATTGTTTACGGTCCAGCCCTATGTATGAAATTTTAATAATATCCTGAATTATTTTGTAATCCTGTCTTTTGTTTCTGATTTAAAGTAACATTGAGGTTTTGTTTTGAAAGCATTCAAGAGTCTGAATGATTTTGGGAACAAGAATTGGGGCTACAGTGTGGAGCTAGGCATATTAGCCTTGCAATGGCCCATGCTCCTGCCTAGATGCACCTTAGAGCACACCCTACCTATAACAGTATAATTGTATGCATAGGGTTAAATTCTAAGCAGCATTTTAGACATGTATACTGGCACAGACACATAAAAAATCCTTTATAAAATTATCCCTTTGAGTCCAGAACAGCAGGAACCTCTGTGGCCGCAAAGGTCAATGATTAAGCAAGCAGCTCTCCTGAATGCTTGAGGTGGAAGTAGAAGGACAGGCAGAGCAGGCAATGAACTAGCTGTGCTGCAGGATCTGGATTCAGAATCTTTGCCCTGGTCCTCAGACAGTGAGAGCGAGCCCTGAAATGTTCAGGATCATTAGAGGAAAGCAATGGAACCAGCCTTGAATTAATGAGCTACTGGTATGGCAGATAAAGGAATAGGAGATTGGTTGGCCACTGATTTTCTACAGGTACAGTCTTATGGAGTGTTACCAGCAACTGCTCACTTGACTGATCTTGATCTTTCATGAGAAGAAAAATCCTTTAGATCTTTCCAACATCAGGCTATATGGCAAGCAATAATGGAGTTGGTTCAAAACTTTATCTGTTCAGATTCAAGAAACCACAACAACATGTCAAGAACTTGAGACTTACGTTTGGAAGTATGATGAACACATCTGGGTCAATAAGATATGCCATACTGGGTCAGACCAAGGTCAATCAAGCCCGGTATCCTGTTTCCAACATTGGCCAATCTAGGTCATATGTACCTAGCAGTTTCCCCAAAAGACACAGGTTCCACAATGCTTGTACTGGGTCAAGCATTGATATCCTGGGTCCCTTCTTAATAATGGTTTATGGATCTTTCCTCCAGGAACTTGTCCAAACCTTTTTTAAACCCAGCTACAACAGCCTTTACTACATCCTCCGGTAACAAATTCCAGAGTTTGATTACACGTTGAGTGAAAAAATATTTTCTTTTATTAGTCTTAAATAGTTTACCCTGTAGCTTCATTGCATGTCCCCTAGTCTTTCTATATTCTGATAACGTAAACAATCAATCTACGTTTACCCGTTCCACTCCGTTCATTAATTTATAGACTTCTATCATATCTCCCCTCAGCCGTCTCTTTTCTATGTTAAAGAGCCCTAACCTTTTTAGCCTTTCTTCATAGGAGTATCCTTCCATCCCCTTTACCATTTTGGTGGCTCTTCTCTGAACCTTTTCTAATAACGCTATATATCCTTTTTAAGATATGGCGATCAGAATTGCACACAATATTCAAGGTGCGGTCTCACCATGGAACGATATAGAGGCATTATAATATCTTTTATTTTATTTTCCATTCCTTTCCTTATGATACCTAGCATTCTATTTGCTCTCTTGGCCGCCGCTGCACACTGGGCTGAGGGTTTTAACATGTTATCCACAATGACGCCTAAATCTTTTTCCTGGGTGGTGGTTCCTAATGTGGAACCTTGCATCGTGTAACCATAGTGAAAAAAGCCACTCTGAGAATAAGACCGCAGTTCTTATTGTTAAGAACATATGCTCTCCAAGATTCCTTCACTTGGGTATTCTTAGATACAAATCTAACAATGTTTATTAACCAGCAAGGATTTTGTCCCCTATAGTCAAATTGTCCTTATTTAACAAAAAATCTGCTAATGTGTTCTGTAGTATGGTCCTCTGTATTTAATGCTATCTGTGTGAATCTTTGAATAATTTGGGTGGTATTTTTTAAGCTTCTATTTGTTTATTTTTTCTTCTTTGGCTGTGCATATGCATCCTAAGACTAATTTTTTGTACAAGTTCTTTTTCCTTGGAATTATTTCTAAAATGTTGGTAAATAAAAATTATTTGCAAGGTATAAGCTAGTTGATGATCAGCCATGTAGAGACTGCAGTGTCCAGCTATAGGCTGAAAAAAATGACTGGTTCTGTGCATCCAATTTTTAATATGAAACATTTTGGACAAACTGCACTTTTCTGAATGTAGTGTAATTGATGTGATGTTTTTCCCTCGTCTCCTTTTTGTGAGTTATACAAAAGATAATGCCAGAGAATGCTTTCACATACAGTAAAGTTCAAACTACTCATCTAGAAGTGAATTTGACCTATTGCTCCCTGCTTCCTCTTCTCCATGTCCCTCCTCACCACTTTCATTGGCTGGGCAAGCTGTTGCTATCTGTGCATTTCTCCTCCACTGCTAATTCCATGCTCTGAGGCTTAGTTAAGGGAATAATGCATTTTGTGGCCAAATAATGTGTGTTAAATGGCAAAAGTATGCATGATTCTTTTTAACATATATTTCGGCAGCACAACGTGAGCTAAATATTAAGATGCAAAGGATGCTACTGCAGGCAGAACATTTCATTATTATGCAAGTTGAATAATGCATCTTGCATTTAACCTTTTCTTGAAAAAACAGCTCCAGCCTTGAGCTGATGTTAGGGGTTCAATGCTCCCTGAGAGGAAAGTTAACAGGTAGCATGACGTTCCTGGGGAGCCTCCTCTAGGGGCTGATGCCTGCATTTGCACATACTCCTGACAGTGAAATCTCATCCCCCTACCCTCTGATTGCCTCAATTGACTGAAATTGTATCCCCCAACTCAGATGCCTCCCGACAGGAAAATCTTAGCTTCTACCCCCTGATCATCCCTGGCACTGAAATCCCAACCCCTACCTCTGACACCCTCCTGCTGACTTTTAGAGTGAAATCCACCCCCCCCCACCCCCCAACACACTTGTTTCTAGTGGGTTCTTTGGTGGCTAGGAGGGGGAATAGCAACTCTAATCACTCCTGCTGTATCAGCTGGTGATCGCAAAATATTGCTACTCGACCCCTAGCAATATTCTTGCAGTATTACCTCTAGGGGTCAAGCTGTTCTTATTTGTCTATACCACTGTTGTTGTTTTGTTGTTTAAGTGCCGTCGAGTCAGTCGACTCATGGTGACCCACCGGATAGTTGACCTAAACTGTGTTCGATGTTCAGTCAGGCGGCTCATTGTTGATAGAATGACACCCATAGCTGCTGTTATTGTATTGCGGTAGTAGTAATAGTATTAGTAATAGCAACATAAATTATGGAATACAAAAGTTATATACCCTCATAAATCAGACTAAGATGTACAAAAAGACAACGATGAGGTAAAGGCAGTTCATAAGAGGGCCACCAAAATACTATGTCAGTAGAAGAGTATTAGGCACCCTAGGCAAAACTGTAGCCTTGTGCTCCCTTACAATTAGCGTTTAGACCCCTAGCACCTCTCTCCTAAGATTTTGATGATTAAACTCAATTGTAATCAACTCGGCAGCATCCCTCTCAGAACAGTCCTATAAAAATGAATATTTGGACATCACATTTTTAAATATTAAACATTTGCTTTGTAAACATATACAGGGTGGACCAAAAAAAGTGAGAACATCTCATAGCATCTAAGTTATTTAAAAATTCAAAAATACAGATGTAAACGATTGACAAATTAAAAAAAAAAAGATGGCGACCGGAAATTGTCGAAATAAAGACGTTATATAGCTAAAAAAGGTAAATAAGTAAACTATTTAAGCTTTTAATTTACGAGATGTTCTCACTTTTTTTGGGCCACCCTGTATATGCTGAGGGAAATTTCAAAAAGCTACTTACAAGGGCAAATCGACTATTTACATACTGCCCATTGTTCCTGCAGGTAAAAGTATGCACTGACGACTCTTTGAGTTTGTGTGGCTGCCAGGACCCATTGCTTTGCTTTGATTATAGCTGCTGCTGCTTAGTTTGTGTAGTGGTTGGGCTGGCTCTTGTGGCCCGTATTATAAATCCTTTAAGGAGAATTAAGGAGCCAGAGATGAACCCTTTAGAAGAAAGGTAAAAAAAGGGAGATATAGCATAAACATTCAAATATCTAGCAGACATCAATTAGATAGGATAGTATTCTAGGAGTGTGTATTGGTGAGCACTCATTCAGTTTGTTGGGTGCCATAACAGTGAAAGCAAGCACAACTGGATCTGCATACAAACAATACACATGCACAAACACAAATAGGTGAAATGAACACCAAATATCCCTCAAATTCAGGCAAAAATCATTTGTAATGAGCATGAACCAAATGTGACTTCCTTAATGAAAAGATATGGTGGAGGTGCCATCCTTCTCCCTGTTTCACTCTGATGGAAAGTGACCACATCCACTCTTCTTAACTTTCTGGAACTACTGTGGATTCCAGCATATTGCTGAATAGGGTTTTAGTGAACTTCCAACACCTCAATAAGCTTTTTAATATTCTAGGTGTAGGATGGATCCTCTCTGGCCATAGTCCCATGATGATTTTCTTTGCCATAAATAAACTGTACTTTACCTTCTTTCTGTTATATATACCCGCCATTCATCAGCATTTCCTCACCATCTTCTTCTTCAAATGTTGCACCGATGTATATGATAATAGACAAGAAATATTCACCATCTAATCTGCCCAATATATTTTCCTCTTGTTATAGTATATGCTTTGATTTTACCTTTATTTCTCTGTAACTACTGGGCCCTTTTACTAAATGCTGGTAACAGTTAACACGCGTTTTATAGCAAGGGTAACCAGCCACAATTACCCTTGCCATGCCAGCTATCGATTACTGCAACAAACACTAACGGCACGCACACGTTAATGTGGACATCGAGTGGGTTAGATTTGGAGCATGGGCATGGTGAATGCATTAGCATGTGAATGATGTTTGCATGGCACTTAGCTTGGATTCACCTAGCGGAACCTCTATGGGTGCTCTTAGGTGCCCCCATTTACTTTACCACTTGTTATGGTGCCCAGTTATTCATTAGCTGTCGGGAACATACTGGGATTAGTTTGTCGCCATTGCATTTGCAAGTTTGAAGTCACTAGCAATTCGCCAGCCCATAAGGAAGGATACAGAACCTTTTGGTCAAGTTAAGGTCTGGTCAAGGAGGCAAATAGAGCTACTGTCGGCAACTGCTGGATAGTGTAAAGTGGAAGAATGCCCATGCTGAACTGGCTGCATGTATTACATCGGTGGGTCCACTACAAAATATGTGAGATACTGTGTAGATAAAGTACTTTTTTTCAATATATTTTGAAGGCTATGCAAAGGCTAATTTGCCTGTAAGTGTTGCAATAGTGACAGCTCCTTTATGAGTGTTTTGTGGTGTGCCACTAATGAACATTTTTTTTATTAGAATATAAAAAGCTATATATAAAATATCGTGGATATAGAGACATTTTCAAATTGATAATAAAGGTATTTTCTTGAACTGTGAATGGACTATGAGTGGAGTTAGTGAGCCTGGTGATTGATAAGGGAGCCGGTGTCTTTTGGTGACCCTCCTAGATATTTGGTGCTGGCTTGGCTCTCCTGTGTCTCCCAGAGTCTCAGCTCAAAGCCCGGAAGTGACGCGGCCGTTTTCCTGAGGTCGTGACCCTCCTAGATATTTGGTGCTGGCTTGGCTCTCCTGTGTCTCCCAGAGTCTTAGCTCAAAGCCCGGAAGTGACGCGGCCGCTTTCCTGCGGTCGCGACCCTCCTAGGTATTCCTCCGCTTATTTAAACAACCTGGCTGTGGCGGTCTGCGCCGCGGGCGCGCGCCCAAGGAGCAGGTCCTGCTCCTTGGTTGAGCTCCTTAGGGCGAGCGGGGGGCGCAGTCTGAGTTCCTATTGCCTCGTATATTCGCTGATGTTTCTGCTCCCGTGGCCTACAAATTGCTCCTGTTTTGGCCTTCGCATCTTTTCAGGTCAATTTTGTCGTCTATTTTGGGTACACCT
This sequence comes from Ichthyophis bannanicus, assembly GCA_033557465.1. Taxonomy (NCBI): domain Eukaryota; kingdom Metazoa; phylum Chordata; class Amphibia; order Gymnophiona; family Ichthyophiidae; genus Ichthyophis; species Ichthyophis bannanicus. The sequence goes on along the minus strand of CM066031.1, from coordinate 789,970,600 downwards.
GTGTTTGTTTGGATTATTTTAGTTTTACTTTGTGGCCTTACATTCCTTTTATCTTCCAATGTTATGTCGGTCATTCCGGTTTTTTGGGGTTGGCGTCCTTTGCCTGTATCCCTAGTTCCTCCTGGTTCACTAACGCGCTGTCCATTGAATTTGATTTCCTGTAGCCGTATTAGAACTCTGTCCCAGCGGTGTCCTCTTTCCGCCGATCCGCTTATGGTTGCCTCCATGGTTACTTTCCATATAGCTTTATTAAACTGCCGTTCCCTTCGGTCTAAATCTCTGCTGGTTCAGGACCTCATCTCCCTCCACTCCCTTGACCTCTGTTTCCTTACTGAAACTTGGCTCAAGGAAGGTGATGATCACATCCTCGCTAGTTCCCTTCCACCCGGTTTTGCAGCAATCTCTTCTCTCCGAGCAGGTAGAGGTGGTGGGGGGGGGGGGTGGCCCTGCTCCATCGTGACTCGATGTATATTGAAGAAGTTTCCTCCCCCTTCGTTTTATTCTCGGAATCCCTTCTTCTTTTTTTTTTATTATTTATTTATGCAATTTACAATACATTAGAGAAGATGCTTAATAAAAAGCCTTACTCAAGAAACAGGGTTACACCTAGAAAATCAACATTTCACTATACAAAATGCTCATATGACAGAAATAGTAAAAGCAAAAAGAAAAATACAGTGTTAACCCTCTCTAGTCCACAAAAGGAAGTGGGAGCATCACAGCAAAAAGAAATTAACATTGAAGCTCAAAAGCAATAGATCATAACCACATATCCAGCATTACTACATAACAGGAGCACTAAGAGGGAGCAGGAGAAGCTTCCAAACGTCTGGAACTAATAAAGGTAACCAATTGCGCAGGGTCAAAAAAAACATAAGAAACTGAACAATACTTGATCAGACATTTACAAGGGTGTTTAAGAAAAAATAACCCCCCCAATTGCAAAACACCAGGTCGTAAAAGTAAAAAATCTCTACGACGCTTTTGAGTCTCCCTAGAGAGATCAGGATATATACGTACCGCTAAACCCCAGAATAAAATCTTCCTCTTCTTAAAGAAAAGTTTCAATATCCACTCTATCACATATCAATGCAAATGTTACTAGCAAAGTTGAGGGATCTTGAGACTCTAAACCAGAATTTTCAACCAAATCTGTAACATTAAGGGAATCCCCTTGCACATTACCATCCCCTGAATTCCTCAACATAGGGACACGTTTAGCTTTAGAAATATAATAAGCATTAACCAAAGGTGGCATAAGGTTAGAAGAGACCCCCAAAATATCGGAAAGATACTCTTTAAACATGTCCCTAGGAGATACAGATACTAATCTAGGAAAATTAATAACACGAAGATTATTACTACGCGAAAAATTTTCTAATTGTTCCAACTTAGAATACACAATCAAATCCTTCTTTTGAGAGATATCTACATAATCTTCCAAAGGTTTTACTTTCTGCCGTTCTTCTTCTAACACCATAGAAAGATTAGACACCCTCTCCTCCAAAACCGCAACTGTCCCCAAAGTCACATTGACTTTCGATGATACAGATGTAATCTGCGGGAGCAATACTTCACCAAGAGAGACAACTGCATTCCATATCGACTCCAGAGTGAAAGTCACAGGACGTTGAAGAACAAAGGTTCCATCCGGGGCAGCAGTCAGAGCATTCTTCATCCGCCGAGCAGGCTGCAATAGTTCCAAGCGTGTAGAAGGAAGAACTTCTCCTGCATACAAACCTCCAACAGACAGCGACGAAGTTGGCAAAGAACAGGAGGCTCCACTGGCCTCACTTCCAGGCTCCTGCGACACACCTTTCCCTGGGCCTCGCAAGGAAATCCCCTCTCCCAGTTCTCTTGGGGGGGATACCTCCAGGAAGCCTTCCGGCAACAGGCTAGGATGAGGAACCTTCGGCGCTGGACTCACACCAGGGGAGAAAGATGACACAGAGGCCGATACCGAGCTCTCCGACTTCGGTAAATCGACCAGCCGGTCGTCTCCACCTGCAACAGCTGGACCCCGGGGAGCACGAGATACAAAAGCGTCCAAAGGACCCAAAACAGCAAGAGGCGTCGAGGTAAGCTGAGGCTGCGAGAGCTCCTGCCCAGCCTTCCCTTTACGCTTCCTCCCCATGAAGCAATAACGTGCTCACTCAGTGAGAGTTACAATCGCCATCTTGGAATGCCCCCCGGAATCCCTTCTTCTTCGGTGTCACTTTACACCCCTGTTGTATTTTCTTCTCCTTTATCTTCCTCCTTCTCTTACTACTGCGCGCTGGGAAGCAGTTTTGCAGACCATTTCAGGTGCAGCTCTACATTTTTCTAATCTCGTCATTTTAGGTGACTTTAATATCCATGTGGATAATACTAGTCGCCAGAAAGATCGTTCATTTTTGAATCTCTTGAGTGATATTTCTCTACGGCAACACGTATCTGGCCCTACTCATGTGGCAGGGCATACGTTAGATTTGGTTCTTTCACCCTCTACGTTATTACCTGTGATTTCCCCCCTTCTACGTTGGACATTCCCTGGTCAGACCATTCTTGTGTTCTTTTCTCACTTTCTTTTCCTCCCTTGGGAGTTGTAGATTCGCCTACTTGCTCCTCCCCTCCTTTGCTCCGTCGTTGTATTGCGCATGAAATCCTTAGTGTTTTCCCTCCTGCCTCTTCTGTTTTCCCATCAGATTTTGCTTCGCTCTCCCCAGATACTCAGGTCTCTCTTTGGAACTCCCTTCTTGCTGACGCTCTAGATCACCTGGCGCCACTTGGTCCTTGCTCCAGGCCCTCTCGTTCTGCCCATTCTTTGTGGTATCATCCTGTATTACGTCTCCAGCGGTTCCAGCTTCGGCAGGTGCAACGCCAGTGGTCTCGCCACCCTTCTCCAGAGTTTTATCTCCGTTTTAAGCAATTATCTACTGATTACCGCTTGGCTGTTCAGTCTGCCAAACGTGCCTTTTATGTTACTGATATCTCTGAAGCTGCGAATTCTTCAAGACAGTTGTTCTCTATCTTGCGCAAACTGTCTTCTACAGGTCAGAATTGTAAACGATTGACTATCATTCCAGATTCTCAGCTTCTAGCTACTTTCTTTGCTGAGAAAATTCAGAATCTACGCTCTTCGTTTTCAAACCCCTCTCCCCCTCCCCCGCTTTCCCCACCTGGTTCACCACTGTCCTCTGCTCCCTCGTCTGCATCGATAACTGCTGTTCATTTCTCCTTACCTTCCTTGCCGTCGAATCAAGCCCTTGCTCATACTTGGTCTTCTTTCCGCAGTGTTACCTCTGCTGAAGTACTTCAGATGTTGGTTAAGTCTAGAAAGACCACTTGCTCACTCGACCCAATTCCATCTCGTTGGCTGACTGAGCCTTCTCTCCAATTCATACCCATTATTACTTCCATCATTAATGGTAGCCTGTCATCTGGTCAATTCCCCTCTCTCTGGAAGTTGGCTGTTGTTCATCCTCTTTTGAAGCAGCCTTCTCTTGATCCATCAGTTGTTTTTTTTTAAATTTATTTATTTAGTATACATTTGTATACCGCTACTTCCAGTGATCAGCAGCGGTTTGATTACAGATTGGAAATTGTCAAATCATGACAGGAAATTTTTGAGGTATAAACACATTGATTAGACAGGAAAGCACAGCACACAGAGAACTATTTTACAGGGAACATGGGCTATGGAGGGTTAAGTGGCTTGCCCAAGACCACAAGGAGCACCTGTGGGACTAGAAACCCCAGTCCTTCTGGCCCAAGGTTGCTGTCCTCTTTTTGAACAATTTAAATTCTCATGCAGAATCCATTAATGCTCTTCATCCTTGCCAAGCCGGTTTCCGACATGGTCACAGTACTGAAACTGTTCTCCTGGCACTTTTGAATGAATTACACGTTGCCCATGATTGCGGGGATGTTACTCTTATAGTCTCCCTTGATCTCTCCGCAGTGTTTGACCTGATTGACCATCCCACTTTACTATCGCGTCTGTCGGATATTGGGCTGCGCGGCATAGTTTTGCAGTGGTTTTATTCCTTCCTTGTGGCTCGCTCTTTCTCTGTGTTCTCTAATGGTCAGTCATCCGCTGCTTTCCCTCTCACTTGTGGTGTTCCCCAGGGCTCGGTGCTTTCTCCTTTGTTTAATATTTTTCTCTCACCATTACCTCTACTGATTCAACAGTACCCAGTTTCTACCTACTTGTACGCCAATGATATTATTCTCTTTTTTCATACTTTGCAATTAACTCGGGATATTTCTCAGTTTAACCATTGTCTTTCCCACATTGCTTCCTGGCTTTCTCAGAACTTTCTACACCTAAACCCATCTAAGTCTTCAGCCATGTGGGTCTCTCTGAGTGGCCCTTGCCCCACGGTTGCTCCCATGATCGGTTCAACTTCCATCCTGCTCACCACTTCCTTCCGTTATTTGGGAGTCATCCTGGATTCTTCGCTCTCTTTTCACTGCCATATTTCTTCTATTACACGCCACTCATTTGCTGCCCTGTGGCAAATCAAGGCTGTTCGTTCCTTGCTTCCCTCTGGTTCCCTAGTCACTCTTGTGCTAGCTTTAGTCATTAGTAGGTTAGATTACTGTAATGTTTTTCTGGCTAATCTTCCTGGTTTTCAATTACAACATTTTACAGCTTATCCAAAATACTGCGGCTCGTCTAATTACATTTTCCTCCCGGTTTGATCATATTACTCCCATTCTTTTCCATTTACATTGGCTGCCTCTCCGTTATCGTTTCAGATATAAATTTCTTATTTTAGCCCACCGCACTATCTACACTAATAACCCCCTGTATCTTGCGGATCACATTTCTTTTCATACTCCTTATCACCAGTCCCGCTCTTTCTATGTTAATCGTCTATCTTTACCTGCTCCATCACAAGCTCATCTGGAGCAGACTCGCAATTCGGCTTTCTTTTTTCTTGCCCCTGTGTTATGGAATGCATTACCCCCAACTCTTCGGTTAGAACCTTCTTATGCTCAATTTAAGTCATTACTCAAGACACACTTGTTTCAGCAAACCTTCGATCTTTCCCCCGATGCCCCCCCCTAAAGTTGCTATATTTGTTCCGCTGCCAGCCTAGATCTGTCTTACCTCCCCACTGTTTGTCTTTATGTTAGTTTTATTTGGACCTCCGGTTTGTTGGAGTGTTTTTTAATATTTTATTGTTTTTAATATTTTATTGTATTTTAGTATTTATTATGTGTGTTCTGTCCTGCTCACTCTTTCCTATTTTTTATGGCGTTCCTTTTCTTATAATTTGCAGTGCGTTCCTTTTATTTTATTGTACACCGCTTAATGTTTCGACAAAGCGGTCTATTAAGTGTAATTAAAGATTAAAAGATTGAGCAGTGTTTGCTCAAATGTAACTATCCCAATCTTATGGTCTCCTGCCCACTTTTTATAATATTTGATCATCTTTTTCAGAATGGAAACAAGTAGTGTGTATCCACTAAATCTCACTGAAGGAGGTAGATAGTACCTAGAGGTGGTGGCTTAGTCACCGGATTCTGAGGCAAGTAGGAATGAAAGAAAAGTGCTGCTGCTAATTGTTAGCCCCTCCTATCACAAGCCCCCCACCCAGTCTTAAGACCCCAACCTGATCACTGCCCCCTGTTCTAATCACCTTCCTTGAATAATCGCTATACTACGATCCCACCTCATGGTCACCAGCCCCTCAGCGTAATCCCTCCATTTAGCACTCCTCACCCTGGAAAGCAAAATGCAAAGTGAAGGCTTGCTTTCAACCAGCGCTCTCCCAAAAATGCAGTCACATTTCCTGTACCTCCCCACCTCCTCAGGGATCTATGCAGGGGCTCCTTGATATTCTCAGTGGTGATGGGAGCACAGCAATCTCCCTCCAATCCTGCCTGATCTGCTGGGTAATCCAAAAAAGTACCAGTAACCCCTAGCAGTAGTCTTATGATACTACCACCAGTCGTTTCATAACAGTAGTACCACAAGACTACCAGTAGGGGTTATCGGCACCATTTTGGATCCTCCGTTAGATAGGGCAGGGGGACTGCTCTTGCCCCATCACTACTGAGAAAACAAGGGAGCCCTGGGTAGGTCCCAGGTGAGCAGGGGAAGGGGGGTTGGAGGGGCGCCAATTGGGGACTTGCCTTTGCTATGCATTTTGCTTTTCAGGATGAGGGATGCTGAAGGGGACTAAACCATGGAGGGGACCGACTGAAGGAGAGGATTGGAGCATGGTGACTGTACAAGGAGAGTGATCAGAGCAGAGAATGCGCTGTTCAGCAGGGGTCTTAAGATCGGATGGGGGGGCGCTTGTAATCTAAGGGAGCTAATAGTTGTGCCATCTGGCAGCAGTACTTTGGATTCTCTTCATGAGCAGTAGCTGCGCTACTGGACTTCTAGTAGCATGGCTGCACTTAACGCCACCTCTTGCCACAACTATTGGCACTTATCACGGTTAATACGTACTGTGGTCCTGCACGCTAGTTCTCGCCCACTGGCATGCCTGCCCTCGCCCCAATTCTGCCCCATTCCACTTTATGCAGTTAGCATATAAAATAGTTTGCACCAGCTGTCATGCCAGCATGGAAACAGTTATGGCAGATATGCACTAATGGGCCAATGCAGAAAAATCAAAGCGCCCTTTGTACAAAGATAATGCAACTTATAAGCAAAAGTTCCAACCGGCCAAATGCAAAAAAGAGACTTGATACACACGTAAACAGCAGAGGAAAAGCAAGCGCACACAATAACGTGACATGTATTTAAATTATGCACATATAAAATGGCATGCTAATATTATGTGCGTCTGCTGCAGAGAAATGCTTGGAGGATTTTGTAACCAGCCAAAGCACCAATATCTCTACGCCTGGGTCTGAGGTGTCTTAAATGTCCTGTGCATGCCTCCGACAGTATTTTGATGGTATCAGGGGCTTTCCCCGATGCCTGAATCATCTGAGGTGATGTGTCAAACTTCCCCTTAGATGATCTAGGCATTGGGGAAAGCCTCCAGTGTCATCAAAATACTGTTGGGATGTTGGTGCCTCTGACAGAAATCAAATCTCTGGTGGCCCAGAGGCCCCAACCCCCCCCCCCCCCCCACCCATACAATTAAAAATAAGCCTAGTGGCCTAGCAGCCCTGAACTACCCACTCCCTTCCCAGTACCTTTTACAATGGAGCAGAAGCACTGCCCATGCGCTCCCACACAGCCATCTTGAAAACTAATGGTGCCTTGCCCATGTGGTGCATGCTGGAATGTACCGGGCGGGGTCAGACTGCCATGTAAGGCATTTTCTACCTTATATGGCAGTCTGACCTCACCCAGTCCCAGGATATACTGTGTGGAGCCAGGTACCACCATTTTTCAAGATAGCGGCACAGAAGCGGGCTAAATATCCAGATTTTGTTTTAACGCTATGGCCAGCATTTAAAAGAAGACCAACCCTGGAGTTTAAGTACTGCCCTGGAAGATACTTTTGCCCAGTAATATGATCTAAATGGCATACATTATAATTAGGGTGAATTTTGTGCTATTTTCTATAGGAAACAGCACAAAACAATATAGCAAATGTTGCTTATGTTTTCATGTCATTTTACAGCAGCCCGTCCCTGATGGGTGCAAATGTTTATTTCTCAGGACCCATGGAATGATAATATTTAGGGGTAGGTTTATAAGCGACATGAGCATATAGAACAGCATTTTACATGTTCTGGTAAGTGCTTCTAAAATTGCCCTGTGTATACCTTCATGAAAGTATGCATTAGGAAAGCACAGTGCCTACTTTTACATGTTTATAAATCTACTTCACACAAAAAATATTGATTTACACTTGTAGAAGGCTTCTGATCACAGGAACAAGTAAGTGTGGAGCAGGCAAGCTCAAAAGAACAATTTGAGTGGAGCGCAGGTGGAGTCATAGTTTACATGTGGGTAAAGTGATAACAGTTCAAAAACCCAAAATATCCCTGTCACAAAATAAAACTACTCAAAATATTCTTTTGTCGGACTTAACATAAAAACAACTAATGTGTATAATAACAAAAGCACCTTTTCTCAATAGTCTTTTAAAAATAAAGTGTTTGCATACCCCATGCAAATTTAGAAATCCTTTTCTGTACATAAAAATTCAATATCGCATTCAGAAAAGCTTATAAAAGTAGCCATCCACTTTTAACTTGGCAGTATTTAGACTGCTCCTGCTCCAATATAGTCCATCGCATGCTGCTATGTTTCAATGAAAATCCACAACATCTTCATAAGGGAAGGTCCAGTAGAGTCATACTTGTTCAATCAAAATTTCTAACTCCCCAATGCCAACTAATGTTCTTCAGCATCCAATACTTCAAACTGCTCAAAGTATAAAGCCCCATGGTGTGCAACTCACTTTTAATGGGACTTCCGCCAGGAAAAGGCGATCCACGCCACCCAACCATTAGTCAGGGGAGAGGTTAGAAAAATTCCAGCAGCCAATAACCATACAGAGACACTCATACCAGTGTCATTCAATCAGTCTCCATGTTCAGCCCTTTGGGAGCAATGCAGTCAAGGCGGACCTTCCCTGATGCAGATGTTGTAGATTCTCATTGAAACGTAGCAGAATGCTATGGACTAGATCGGAACAAGAGCAGTCTGGATACTGGCAAGTAAATATTGGATGCCTACTTTTATAAGCTTTTCTGAATGTAATATTAAATTTTTATATAAGGAAAAAAATGTTTGTTTGAACTTGCGCAGGGCGTACAAACACATGATATTAAAAGGACTATTGGGGGAAGGTGCTGTTCTTATTGCAATTGTGGTCAACATTATTGGCACCCTTGCAGGTCAACCCCTTAAGGTCCGATATCTACTAAAAAAAAGTGGCTAGTGAAATGACTTTGGACTATATATGCACACATATTTGACACATAAAAGAATCAAATAAAACAAGACCAATTAAAAATGGAAAAAGAAATAGTATCAAAACTGGGACATTGCCAGGACATGATTATTCACACTTCAAAAGTTTGACCATCAACATCCCCCAAAGTTTCTACCTAACCCAAAGAAGTATTTTTTGTTGGATCATTTGTCTCAGGAAGATAAGAAAATAACCCCCCTCATAACAAACCCTCCATTTTATTCTTCAGTATTATGGAAATGAATGCTCAAGTGTGTGAAAACACCACATCAGCGGAACACACATAAGCAGTGTTAAAATTTATCTGATGCACTGATGTCTCTGCTCACATCACTTGCCAGTAGCTTTAGTGATGCTTATAAGAGACCGGACCATCCAAAAAGCCAGGCCAGTAATGAGGAATCCCTATCCTGTATGTAACACAGGTATGTGTTTCGGACTCATTCACCTCTGATAGAGCCCTGTTTCAAGCAATATCTATTGAAAGAGATTCCATCCATTGATAACATAGCCTCGTACCTCAAAGTTACTCATCTTACAACTAGAAAAAAGAAAGAGTTTGGGGTCCTTTTTATGACGTAGACCTAATACACTTATTCCACTTCAGACACTCCAACCACTGGTCATAATATGCTCCGTCAGTCCAACTCCTGGTTCAGACCTGATGGTGAAACAGATCCCAATCGGTGAATCCATGATTGCTCCAGGTATTGCAGATGAGATATTCTATCTCCCTCCACGAGAGCATTGAGGAACATGATCCAATATGCGCCACTTGAAGTCAGAAAAACGTATATCCATCTTGTATGCTGTGAGCAACCACTGGTGCTGATAGAACCTTAGTGTTAATTCTTGAATGGTGTTCTTGCAAACGGTTCTTCATTGGTCTTGTGGTTCTCCCAATATATTTTAACTGACATGGACAAATCAACAAATACACTATATAGGCAGTCAGGCAAGTGGTATGCTAATGTGAGGTGTATACCTTTGTTGGTAGAAACATCCACCTATCATCCTAATGCAAAAGTCATAAGTTGAACAAGGGAAATGTCCCATTTCTTGAGTAGTAGGACCAATGGAACAATCAAATTCCTGTGACGTATGTACAACATAATCACGAATACTGCAGCCGTGATTATAGGCTATAGTTAATCTACCTTGAAAACATTGGTGCAAGGATAATATATGCCAGTGCTTTTTCAATATAGTGGTCACTGCTGATGAATTAATCATATAAGGCAAGACTGCTATTAAAGATGGAGTAATGGATGAAAGCTCTCATGGTTGATTTTTGCTTGACAACCACTCTGGATGGTTGTTATATGCTCATTTTATAAGCCCGTCGGAAGATGGCCTGATGATAACCACATGCTAACAACCACTGGAATAGATCAAAAGCATGTTTTTTAAACTCGGACAAGTTGGTACATACCTGTCATAATCGCAAAAAATTATCCCAAAGGTGGAGGTTCTTAATGTTGTGGGGCTGTTTTACTGCCTCGGGAACTGGAGCTCTGGCATGTATTAAAGGAATCATGAAGTTAGAGGACTACCAAGGTATTTTGGAGCAAAATATGCTATCTCGTGTCAGAAAGCTAGATCTTGGTCAAAGGCCATGGGTCCTTCAGCAGGACAATGACCCAAAACATTACAAAAGAATGGTTAAAAATGAACAAATGGACTGTTTTAAACTGGCCAGCAATGAGTCTTGATCTCAATCCAATCAAGAACCTTTGGAAAGAGGTGAAATCTGTCCTTGGTAAAAGTAACCGAGGTACCCGGAAGCCCAACCCAGCATCTCCCAAATCCTCTAACCACTCTGACACCTCAGACAGACTAACCTCCCACCTGCTGTATGTCAGCACGCCTCTCCCCCCCCCCACCTGGTACCCAAATAAACAAGCAAACACTGGATCATGGTAAACAATTGCTTTGGTCGCAGCTTTATTAACAACAGTGAAAATCCGGCCCAACATGGGCCAACTCAATATTGGCAAATGCCCACATGCCCCCCCACCCCCCTTTTCCGGATGATGCCCCCCACTAGCCGTTTATAGCAAAGTGGTGCATCATCCACCCCCCCTTCCCCCTACCGCCCACCTCGCCATGTTATTAGCAAAGGCAGGCTCCAGTTGCCTTCCACCGGGCAGAGACCCCAGCCGGGATGTCTCTCCCAACCAAAGGAGCAGAACCGCTCCCGTTCAAAGCGGCATCAGCCTCAAATGCCCCGCCGGGTCGGTGAGCGCCAGCTCGCTACCCCGCCACCGGCACAAGGTGAATCATTAACCTTGTGCCGCCCCCCCCCCAAAGAAAGCTGCGACCAGCACCAACCCTCAAGAGCCTCCTGCCAATTGTTCAATAGCAGGTCCTGCCCAACCGGGGTGAGGTGAACCCCATCCAAACGATACAGGCCAGCGCACCTGACATCCGCCCACGGATGCAACACCTGAAGGCTCCCCGACTGCTGAACCCAACGCCCAATCTGCCTGTTGATCTTGGTGAGGCCTCGGGACCAGTGCCGCTGAGACCAGCACGCGGGACGAGGAATAATGTACGACCATATAATGGCCACCCCCGGGAGGAACTCCCACACCAGATCAATGTCCCGCTGCACAGCTCTGATGATCTGCCGACATGACCAGCTCGCCAAGTCGTTGCCACCCAAATGTATTAGCAGTCCGACAGGGCGCTGTCGCCGAACCATCTTCGCCTGTACGCAGGCCACCAGCTGCCACCATCGCATGCCGCGTTGACCCATCCAATGCAGCTGGACTCCTGCAGACTCGAGACTGAGATGGGTGCCCAACAGCCGCACTGCTGCCCGACGCTCCGCCCAGTAGACGAATGAATGTCCGACAATCCACCAGTCTCCGGAGCGCGCACCATCTGAAAAAGGAGAAGCCGCACTGCCACCAGCAGTCAACTCTGCAATAGGAAGGAAAATATTAGCAGCCCCCCCCCACTCCCATACATTCCACCCTCCCAGGGTATGCCCAGCAGCCGGGGGCTGTGCATGAAAGCTCATGGGCGAATGTAGCCCTCGTAAGCCCCAGAACGCCACCTCCCGATTCGCTGAATGACCCGGGCTTCGAGACCCGCAGCAGCCGCACTCGTGGCCGCCCCAATCCTGAAAGAATGCGAAGCATAGCTCCTGTCGTCGTAACCCAGAAACCGCAAGACCCTTCGCAGCACTGCCGTAAACTGAAACTGCGTTGCCGGCCTGCCATCTACATGAATGAAAAAATATCCCCGCGCCACCGGCCGAAGCCATAAGTATTGCCGTAGGGCATGCACCGGGCAGGACTGCAGGGGGAAGATAGCATTGAGGACTACCCAACCCCCTTTTTCTGCCTGGTCATATGGCCATAGATATGCACCAGGGACGCCTCCACCGTCACGTGCTCAAATTCAAGCCCGCCAAAAGCGCCCCACCTCGCGGACCTAGGTACGAGATCACACACCCGAAAAGCCCCAAAAAACGCGATTGCAAACAGCGCATGAAAAAGAATGGACTCGTAACTCGAGGCCGTGATGCGCGGCAACGACTCACAAATCTGTAATAATAGGTCATGGGAAACCGGTAGCCGCCAATCCCGAGGCCGGGGCTGCACTCTGGCCCAACCCGCCAACAGATGCTTAACCAAAAAGGATACCCTGGGGTTGCCCCAGCCCGCCGACTTACAAAAGAAGGAAAACCCTGCCAGCGCAGACACGACTGCAGACTGTGCCCAGCCTTCCTTCTTAGCCCACAACACAAATTGTCCCACGAGCTCCTCTGGCACCCGCCCCCCAGACCAACCCCTAGCACCCAGGAACAAACTCACCTGGGCATATACATGCCGATACACCGCCAAGGTACCACGCACCACCGATGCAGCCAGCAACGCCATTAGGTCAGGGTCCCAACACTCCAAAGATGCTCTGGGACCGGTGACGCCAACTCCTCTGCCTCTGGCGCCAAGCGCCGGAACTGCTCCCACTGGAAACGGGACAGAGCATCAGCAATAGAATTCTGAGTGCCCGGCACACGCCGCGCCCTGGCAGCCACATTCAACCGTAAGCAAGCCAACAGAAAAATCCTCATCAAAGAAGCTACTCTCGGACACCGGGGCGCATGTCTGTTGATCACCTCGACCACCGCCGCGTTGTCACACCAGAAGACCACACGCCGATCCCACAGGCGATCAGGCCAAACCCAAAAAGCAACCACTATAGGAAAAAGCTCCAGAAAGGCGATGTTACGTGTCAATCCAGACTGCACCCAGTCCGCCGGCCAAGGCTCTGCACACCAAGCCCCCTGGCAGTATGCCCCAAAATCGGAACTACCTGCTGCATCGGTAAACAAATGCAAGTCTAGATTCGTAATCTCTGGGAACTGCAACACCGAGCACCCATTGAAAGTCGCTAGGAAAGCGTCCCACACCCTCAAATCCTCACGCATGCCCACCGACACGTGAATCCTATGATGCGGGAGCCGCACCCCAGCCATGGCCAGCGATAACCGCTGCGAGAACGGACGCCCCATGGGCAGAACGCTGCATGCGAAATTGAGGTGCCCAACCAAGGACTGCATGACCCGCAGAGTCGTCTTGGGCGAAGATCCCACGAACGCCACCAACTCCTTAAGCCACTCGACCTTCTGAGCAGGCAATTGCACGACCATAGACTCCGTATCAATCTCAATTCCCAGGAAAGTGAGGCGGGTAACCGGCCCAACAGTTTTTCTGGCAGCTATAGGAATACCAAAATCACCTGCCAAGCGCATGAAAGTTTCGAGCAAAGTGACGCAAGTTCGGTCCCCCCCCCGGGCCAACGAATAGGAAATCATCCAGATAATGGACTATGCTACTAACTCCCGTCTGCCGCTCTAATACCCAGTGCATAAACGTACTGAAGGCTTCGAAATAGGCGCAGGACATTGCACAGCCCATAGGCATGCACTTGTCAAAATAAAACGACGAGTCGAAGCGAAAACCCAACAATGGGAAAGCAGAAGGGTGCACAGGTAACAGTCGGAACGCGGATTCGACATCAACCTTCGCCAGCAACGCCCCAACCCCACACTGTCGCACCAGAAACACGTCTGCGTCGAAGGAAGCGTAACGCACCGTGCACCGGTCGCAAGGAATGCGATCATTCACCGAATCACCTGGTGGACAAGAAAGGTTGTGGATCAGCCTAAACTTACCCGGCTCCTTGGGCACCACTCCTAAAGGGGAAATAGTGAACGGTGAAAACGGGGGCTCGCTAAAAGGCCCCGTGACCCTGCCGAGCGCGCACTCCTCCGCAATCTTCCGCCGCACCACCCCGGCGTGGGCTTTAACGGAACTAGCATTACGCGAACCACCCGCCGCCGGCAAGCCCTGGCACGGAATCCGGAAGCCCTCTGAGAAACCCTGCAATAGCAACTGCGCTACCCCCCCACGCCGAACACACCTGTAACTCACCAACCAAGGGTGCAGAACAGAGACCCTGATGGGCGTAGGAGCCAAAGTACCGCAAGCCCCCTCACTTACCCCCCACGGGGGCGCCCGCCACCCCTTTTCGACTACACTTTGTGGCCGTGTGCCTGCTCCCACACAAGGAGCAGATGTGCTTGAATTTACAGTCGGGGAATGGGCACGATGCCTTGTTGAAACACCAACAGATGTCGCCCCCCACCACAAACCCTTTTGGCTGGGACTGAACGGTAGCTGAGGCCCGAAAGGACTGCAGATCACCCGACGAAGCAGACGGCCCCACCTTGCCACTTCCTCCCCCATGCCCCTGATCCGACTTCTAGTGGACATCTATTTTAACCATAAATTGATGTCCTTCATCCCCCACAAGAGCTGCCCATTCTCCTCCATCATGTCCCGGAACTCCTCATCGTAATTTAACCACGCCCACCCTTCGTGAGCCTGCGACGCTGCTAAGATAGTATCCGCATACGCCAGCAACGCTCTGTATTGATCCGGGAAATAATGACCCTAAACACTAGCCAGACGCAAAAAGGCGCGAGTCCAGTTCAGGGTGTTGCGAGCCGCCCTCCGCACCCTGCCGGCTTTCTCGTCCTCTTTGCGCTTCTGTTTGCTTTCGCCAGAACGCTTCCTGCCATACTGCAGGCGAAAAATATCAATATACCTGCGCCGCTTAATCCTATGGCGCAGCTTCCGCGGCACGCACTCCCATAATTCGGAACAGCGTACCACCGCGGGCCCCCTGCCTTCACCCTTCCCACCCCCTGCTAGCCCCGAGTCACTCGAAGAAACCAAAGAGGATGACGAAGAGGAGGACGAAGATGCTCGACGACAACGGCGCCCACGCCTGCGCTTCGTTCTCGCCTTCTTAGCTGCGTCACCCCCCACACTAGGAGTCTGCGGTGCACCCGAACCCACTGCATACTCACCAGCTGCAGAGGGAGAAGCCATAGGAGCATCCACAGGCTGGACCGCAGCCGCCGAATCAGTCCGTTCTTCCGAGGAACCTGCATGCCCCAAACTGAGGCCCCGAGCCGTGTCTGCCATGTTTGCCCGGGGCATCGAATTCTGATGTACCTGCAGGGGAAAAGCAGAAGAAAGACCAGCAGCAACAGGCCCGGACGTACTGGGTGTAGCAACCGGCCCCCCACCCCAGCCCCAAGTCGAGGAACCGAGGCCACCAGCATCCCAAGCAGCGGGGCCCCTGCCCCCAAAACAGCCCACCCCACCACGCCCAGCACCAAACCAATCACCCCAGCCACCCCCCCAATGCCCCATACCCGCACTCTGCCCCATACCAAATGCCCACGGGCCCATCGACCCAAAGACCCCGGGTGCATGAAATGCCCGGGCACCGCAGCAGAGGAAGGGGTCTCACCTTTAAAGCCACCTGCTACAGCAAGCGCTGCCGGCCCATCGGCCCGCGCGACCGCTGCCCCTGCACCCCCCCGGTGCCAAATGGCCACCGACGCCTACCCCCCCTCCTGCATCGCACACCTCTCCGCCGCCCGCTGCCAGAGACAAAGGCCCCAATCCAGCGAACCCCGAGCCCTCTGCCACCACCCCTGCCACACTGGTCTGCGGGACCTGGGTCAAAGCTCCCCGGCCCCTCGCCCCCTTGGCCTTCCCCCTGCCATGCCCTGGACGGGCCGCACGAAGCTCACCGACTGGCATAGCCCCCCTGCCAGCTGCCCTGCCCCTACCTGAAGACAAGCCCCGACCCTTGGCCGCCCCTGCCGCCCCGGGCTGCTTCCCAGCTCCTCGTCCGCCCAACCGGCGAGGCATAGCGCCCCCGCCCATGATGAACAGAAAGACGGGCTACCACAATCAATAACCCCACACACGCACCATCCCCCCACCAGCCCTGCAGAAGGGCTTGAAATAACGCGTAAGGTCCCTTTGTAATTTTTTTTTTTTTTTGAATAGGGTAAGGCCCTCACTCGAAAGACACCCACATAAAGGAAATGTTTCTATATACTGAAGGCCCCCCCGCGGCACACAATGTGTCCGTAGCTGAGAAAACAACACTTCAGTCTGCTGCACGAGCAGCCGGCTAAAGTGCTCGCACCCGCAAAGCGCCGCAACTGAAAAAACACCTCAGCCTGCCCCGCCTCAGACTGCCGCACGTGCAGCCGGCCAAAGGAGCATGCACCCTCAACTCGCCCCCACCAAGCCCCTTTAAATAATGCCCGATTTGTGCACTGGCCGCCCGCTGCGCCGAACCCCCAAGCCACTGACACTGACATCCAGGCACCCCCCCACCCGAACCACCACCATGCCGCGCCGCAGGCCCCAGCCAAGCCAAACCGGCCACACACCTTTCTCCGGGGCGAGCAGGAAGGAAGAGGGAGAATGAACACAACTGCTCTCCCACGCTTCCTGTCGCCCCGCCCCCCCCGTCCAAACTTGCACCAATCACGCACCCGACGGCGCCACGAGCTGCAGAACGCAGCCCGCCCTCGCTCCCCCGCGTTCACCCCCCCCCCAAAAAAACTCCACACTCATGCCATGTGCTGAGGGTTCAGGCCCCGGGGACCCGGTTACAATGCCGGCCTCGGGACCCGGCCCTGCGGCAACGGCTGAATGACTCCTGGAAACATTCATGAGCTGGAACAAATCACAGTTGAAGAGTGGGAGAAACTTCCAGCTGACAGATTTAAGAAACTTATGGATGGTTACAAGAAATGTTTGGAGGCTGTATTCACTGCCAAGGGTTGTCCAGCCAAATAATAGTAAAGGGTGCCATTATTCCTGTCCAGGTTATATTTAGTTTTTTTTCTCAAAAATTACTACATTTAAGTTGCACAAACATCATCTTCTCTGTTTTTTGTTTTTTTTGTTATATGATATACAGTTGGAATATTTCCAATTATTTCTCGATATTCTACACAACATACCTAAAATGCCAATAACGTTGACCATAACTGTATACAATGGTACCTATATTTATGTTAAGTCCAATAAGAAAATGTTTTTCAGTAGTTTTACTTTGTGACAGCGATATTTTTCTATTTTCTAAAATAGGCACCTATGTGCCTGAACTATGCACGAACATTTTATTTATTTAATTTATTTATTTAACAGATTTTATATACCGTCTTTCTACAAATCAAGATGGTTTACATAAAACATTTAAAATAGAGTGTTTCCACTGTTTACATAGAACAAAGTAACAAATATATAAGGTAACAATGAGAACTAATCATGAGAATAAACAACTATTTACAAAGGTATTTACCAAGATATCGGTTGTCAGTATGAAAGGTTTAGAAGGGGTAGGAGCTGGGTGGAAGCAGATGAAGGTTAAGTACTAAGGTGGAAGGGAAATATGTTCCTGAAAAAGGAGGGTTTTTAAGTTCTTTCGGAACTCTAGGTGAGTTCTAGTGTTCCGCAGCTCATGGGGAAGGGAGTTCCATAGGGTAGGAGCATAGAGGGAAAAGGCCCTGTTAATGGTAAATTGTTTGCAATATCTTATGGTTGTTGGGATAGAGATGAGGTTTTTGGTAATAGAACGGCGGGTTCTAGAGTTGGAAGAGAAGGGAAGGAGAGGGGAAAGGCATGGAGCTGATTCGTTGGAGATGATTTTATGTATAAGAGTAAGCACTTTGAACTTACTCCTGCAGTAGATGTGGAGCCAGTGGAGATCATATACATATATATATGTAACAATTGCACCTGCTGTCGAGCAAGCATAACACTGTATCCACGCCTTTGTTCTAGATGTAATTTCTGCAGGATTTGTGCTAGTATTTATAAAGATACTTTGAGCCCAATTCCGTAACATGTATGTCCGACATGCAGGTGTGTCCAAATCAAAAATGGTCCTGATTTTTAAACCTAATTCCGCACCCGCGGTTATAGATGCTCGCAGGGTTCCGGAATTGGGTAAATAAACATTTTTGGCACAGGATGAACAAATTACTATGGCGTATGAGAGACAGGTATACACAGCAAATGGCCATGGATGTCCCCGTGCTCACCGTATTCTGAAAATATGGACATTTCCAACCCTGCCCATCAATGCCATATACCCCTGGATGACCACATCTCCTCTGTAAAATGTGCCTCTCCTAAGCTGTTCCTCTCACTGACAGTACTGTGCTGATACAAACTACATATGAGTACTGTTTCATAAATGTTGATGCAAATTAAACTGACATCAGTACCGGGACATCAGTACCTGACATCAGTACCGGGAAAAATGGTAGAAACCATCATAAAGAATAAAATTACTCAGCATGTAGA
The DNA here is from genome assembly GCA_033557465.1 of Ichthyophis bannanicus. Classification (NCBI taxonomy): domain Eukaryota; kingdom Metazoa; phylum Chordata; class Amphibia; order Gymnophiona; family Ichthyophiidae; genus Ichthyophis; species Ichthyophis bannanicus. The sequence continues at coordinate 789,952,017 of CM066031.1, read as the reverse complement.
TAGTCATGACCTAATGGGAGACAGCCAACATGGCTTTAGACAAGGAAGATCTTGTCTTACTAATCTGTTATGTTTTTTTGAAGGAGTGAATAAACAGGTGGACAAAGGTGAGTCGGTTGATATTGTGTATCTGGACTTTCAGAAAGCCTTTGACAAGGTCCCTCATGAGAGACGTTTGGCTAAACTAAAGAGTCATGGGATAGGAGGCAGTGTACTACTGTGGATCAGGAACTGGTTAAAAGATAGAAAGCAGAGGGTAGGGCTAAATGGCCAATTTTCCCAATGGAGAAAGGTGAATAGTGGTGTACCCCAGGGATCTGTGCCGGGTCCGCTGCTTTCTGACATATTCATAAATGACCTGGAAAGTGGAATAACGAGTGAGGTTATCAAATTTGCTGATGACACAAAACTATTAAAAGTTGTTAAAACCCAGGAGGATTGTGGAAAATTGCAAGAGGATCTTGATAAATTGGAAGACTGGGCATCAAAATGGCAGATGAAATTTAATGTGGAGAAGTGCAAGGTTATGCACCTAGGGAAGAACAACCCAAACTATGGTTACACGATGCAAGGTTCCACATTAGGAACCACCACCCAGGAAAAAGATTTAGGCGTCCTTGTGGATACCATGTTAAAACCCTCGGCCCAGTGTGCAGCGGCGGCCAAGAGAGCAAATAGAATGCTAGGTATGATAAGGAAAGGAATGGAAAATAAAACAAAAGATATTATAATGCCTCTATATCGTTCCATGGTGAGACCGCACCTTGAATATTGTGTGCAATTCTGGTCGCCGTATCTTAAAAAGGATATAGCGATTTTAGAAAAGGTTCAGAGAAGAGCCACCAAAATGGTAAAGGGGATGGAAGGCTACTCCTATGAAGAAAGGCTAAAAAGGTTGGGGCTCTTTAACCTGGAAAAGAGACGGCTGAGGGGAGATATGATAGAAGTCTATAAATTAATGAACGGAGTGGAACGGGTAAACGTAGATCGATTGTTTACCTTATCAGAATATAGAAAGACTAGGGGACATGCATTGAAGCTACAGGGTAAACTATTTAAGACTAATAAAAGAAAATATTTTTTCACTCAACGTGTAATCAAACTCTGGAATTTGTTACCGGAGGATGTAGTAAAGGCTGTTAGTGTAGCTGGGTTTAAAAAAGGTTTGGACAAGTTCCTGGAGGAAAGGTCCATAAACCATTATTAAGAAGGGACCCAGGATATCAATGCTTGAACCAATACAAGCATTGTGGAACCTGTGTCCCTTGGGGAAACTGCTAGGTACGTATGACCTAGATTGGCCACTGTTGGAAACAGAATACTGGGCTTGATGGACCTTGGTCTGACCCAGTATGGCATATCTTTTATGTTCTTATGTACTAGTCTTTTGCATGCCCACAACTGCAAAATCTCAGTGCACTCAAAGATAGTATAAAAGCAAATGGAAAGTGATATGTTTGTCATGATATACATTTGTATCACGACATATGGCAGTAGAAGAATTCCTTGTTTGTTCTTGCATTGGTCATCTTTGGAAACCAGTCTGTACAATGCTAAGTATGGACCAGAAAAAAATAAAAAAACGTTCTCTATAGCTAAAGGTCAAAATGTATCCCTGTCAATATTAAGGGACCCTCAGAATGAAAGCATTCAACAGTTCAAACACCACTAATACATGCCCAAAAGCACCATCTTCAGTCTCTCAAAATGTGCATGGCTTATTCGTGTTATGGAATGACCTCCATAGAGTCTAAAGAGGTTTTAAAAAATAGTCCTATTTTATTCCGTTTTCCATTTCCAAAACTAGGCCCCTGTTATAAAATTGCCTACCATATGCATAGGAAAATGTGTGGAGTGAAGGTGAGGTCAGCACTGTGCTGGGTAGTGTATAAAAGATATGCGTAAGTACTCATTGTTAGCGTCATATGCAGTACAAAATGTCTCCTGCCTCAGAGCAGCTTTCAGGGAGGCAATTTTAGAAGGCCATATAGATGCATAGATGGTGCTTATTTTATAAAGACATCAACAACTAGACATCAACCTTCCCTATTAATACAAATTTATGATGCGCCATCAAATTAAAGGGTGCACAATAGTGGATAATTCCACACTAATACATGGAATTATCCATTATTGTGAGCTCCTTAATTTGATCATCCATCATAAATTTATATCAATAGAGGATGCTATTTAGTTGCTGATAAATTTATTATCAAGAGCTTTTCAGTAAAATGTGGTGATTGATTATTATTTTATAAAGATAAAATACAGTATGCACCTATGTTCTTTCTAGAGGCCAACAAGAAAGCACTTATCCACGTGCAATAACAGAAACCAAACTAAACCGTGGATTCCAATGGAAGGAAACCGTTTATTCAATTAAAAGAAACCAGCCAAGGCCCGACACAGGCCGTGTTTCGCAAACCTTCTTCAGGGGCTAAAATGACTAAACACACAAAATAATAAACAAAATACGTTAACATAATTTAAATAATTGTAAAACAGGACTGAGAACACTCTCTAACACATAAAAAATAAGTTAAAATATATAATTTATATAAATTAGCACGCTTAAAAAAACAAATCGGAACTACACATCAAAGAAATATGAAATTAAAAATCTAAAAACATACATACAAGTTAACTCATAATAAAAATATGGGTTCTCATAAATGAAATTATATATACATACACATTTATTACAATAATAACATGATAAAAAAGTATGTGGGTGAACCTATGATCTACTGGAGTGTGACAACAAAATGGCAAGCAAAAAGGCTTCCAACCAAAGGAATGGGAACAAACAAATAAACGGACAATGTTCATAGATAAAATAATAAATAAATATAAATATAAAATGTCTAAAATGAACCCCAAAAGGGATTAACAGTGTATGTACTTAAAACAGTGTACTTAAAGTAAAAAAATAAAAAAAGATACCAAATAGAATTATATTATGTGCCTATCTTATGAACCTCTCACTGATGTCTTGATAGATGTTCAAGGAGATCTAATCCAAATGGTACAAAAATGCTACCAAAGCACAATGTCAGATGATTGGAAAAGTAACACCCTGGGGGTTACCATTTAGAAGGTTTTCGTATTATATGTTAGTGGAATAACAATCCTACCAATAACCTACCATAGAGTACATTACACTATTTAAAATGATATGGGACTAGTCTCAAAACTATTAATACATTATCAATTAATTAGCATATTACTGTAAAAAAACACATAAATAAAATGGGAAATGCAAGGAAACTTTATAACCCCACCTAATATGAATAAACATAACTAAAAGTACTCAAATAGCATCTGAGATGTACAATACTGTGATTGTAACCGAGGTATCCGGATGCCCTACTCAGCCTGGATCCCCCACCCCTCCATCACCCACCCCCAACCATTGACAAAGCAGGCAGACATCGAGTATTGGTGTTAATGCATGGTCGCAGCTTTTATTAACAGTAAGAAACACCGGCCCAACATGGGCCAACTCAGAAATTCAAACCATAACAGAGAAGACCCCCCCCCACCCGTCATTCGGATGATGCCCCCCACCAGCCGTATAGCAAAGTGGAGCACCATCCAACCCCCCCCCCCCAGTTACCCCTTCCCGCCCGCCTCGCCATGTTAGCAAAGGCCGGCTGAAGGGGTTGCCTAATTCCGGGTAGAGACCCCAACCGGGACGTCTCCCCCAACCCGCATAGCCATGCTGCTCACATGGAAAGCGGCCTCTAGCTGAAATGAGCCGCCGGGTCAACGAGCACCAGCTCGCCACCCCGCCACCGGCGCTAGGTAGCGTGCTATCCTAGCGCCGCCCCCACCAAGGAAAGCTGCGACCAGCACCACGACTCAAGCGCCTCCTGCCAGTCGTTCAAAAGAAGGTCCTGCCCCACCGGGGCAAGGTGAACCCCGTCAAGCCGGTACAAACCAGCGCAAGTAACGTCCGCCCAAGGGTGCCGAACCTGGAACCCACCCGTCTGCTGGACCCAGCGCCCCATCTGCCGATTAACCTTGCACAAACCCCTTGACCAACGCCGCTGGGTCCAACAAGCAGGGCGGGGTATAATGTCCGACCAAACAATGGCCACCCCAGGGAGGACCCCGTGCAACAGTGCAATGTCTCTCTGAACAGTCCCAATGAGTTGCCGGCAAGCCCAACCGGCAATGTCATTGCCACCCAGGTGCAACAGCAGCCCGACCGGCCGCCGGCGCCGTCCGAGTTCCGCTCGAACACAGTCCAGGAGCTGGTCCCAATGCATGCCGCGGCGGCCCATCCAGCACAACCGCACTCCGGCTCCGGCGAGACCCAGGTGGGCACCCAGCGGCCGCACCGCCGCACGCCGCTCCGCCCAGTAGACAAAGGAGTGCCCGATGATCCACCAGTCGCCGGATGCCGCACCATCTGAAAGCAGAAAGAACGGACTACCACCAGCAAGCAACTCTGCAATAGGAAACAAAGGATTAGTGCCCCCCAGCCCCCTCCCCCACCGCAGGCAGACCTCCACCTCGGCAGCACCCCACGCTACTCCACACCGCCGCCAGCCGACGGGTGAACGTACCCGGCGTAAGCACCCGATCGCCAACGGCCAATACGCCGAATCACCAGCGGGTCTAACCCCGCAGCCGTCGTGCTGGTAGCTGCTCCGATCCAGAACGAGTGCGACGCGTAACCCCGCTCGTCGCAACCCAAGGCCCGCAGGGCCAAGCGTAGCACAGCCGTGAACTGAAACTGCGTCACTGGCCTGCCGTCCGCATGAATGAAAAACTGGCCATGCGCCACAGGGCGCCGACACGCGTACGCACTAAGAGCCCGAACGGGACAGGACAACAAGGGGGGGATGGCGCTCAGCAGGACCCAGCCCCCTTTTCCGGACTGGTCCGTCATAGAACGTGAGAGAAAAATGCGAACACGCGCAGGATCCACCCAGACGTGTCCCGCAGCCAGCCCCCCAAAAGCCCCACGCCGCGCCGACCTAGGAACCAGCTCGGACACACGGAAGGCGCCGAAAAAAGCAGTGGTGAACAAAGCGTGAAACAACACCGCCTCAAAGCCCGAGGCGGCCACCCGCGGCAAAACCTCACAAAGCTGCAGCAGGAGGTCGTGAGATACCGGGCGCCGCCAGTCCGGTAGCCCCGGTTGTGCGCGGGCCCAACCGGCGAGCAACCGCCCAACCAAAAAGGAGACACGCGGATTCCCCCAACCAGCTGCCTTGCAAAAGAAGGAGAAGCCCACAAGCGCTCCGGTGACAGCCGACCGCGCCCATCCCGCCTTCTTCGCCCAAAGCCCAAAGCGGCCAACCATGTCATCCGGCACCTCCCCCCCAGCCCACCCACGCGCACGCAAAAAAGCACTCACCTGAGAGTAGCCCCTACGGTAAGTCGTCCAGGTACTACGAGCCACCGACGCCGCCAAGAGATCCATCAGGTCGGGGTCCCAATCGTCCAGAGATGCTCAGGGACCCGCGAGGGCAGCTCGTCCGCCCCAGGAGCCAGTCGCCAAAACTGCTCCCACTGAAAACGTGATAAAGCGTCAGCGATTGAATTCTGAGAACCCGGCACATGCCGTGCCCGAGCGGTGACATTCAGACGCAAGCAAGCCAACACAAACACCCTCATCAAGGCAGCCACCCTGGGGCATCGAGGAGCATGGCGATTCAGAACCTCAACGACCGCCGCGTTGTCGCACCAGAAGACGACCCGCCGATCACGCAGCCGGTCAGGCCATACCCAAAAGGAAACCACGATAGGGAACAGCTCCAAGAAGGTGATATTGCGCGTCAAGCCGGAGCGCACCCAGGCCGCAGGTCAAGGCTCCGCACACCAGGCACCGTGACAAAAGGCCCCGAAACCGAAACTGCCCGCCGCGTCGGTAAACAACTGAAGGTCGCGATTCGACAACTCAGGCCACTGAAGGACGGAGCTTCCATCGAAGCCAGCCAGGAACGCGTCCCAAACCCGCAGATCCTCCTGCATCCCCAAGGACACCCGAATCCGGTGATGCGGCAGCCGCACCCCCGCCATTGCCAAGGATAGGCGCCTCGTAAAGGGGCGCCCCATGGGAAGGACGCGGCAAGCAAAGTTCAGATGCCCAACCAATGACTGCATGACGCGAAGGGAAGTCTTCGCAGCGGCGCAGACAGAGGCCACCAGCTCGCGGAGGCGATGCACCTTCGCCGCCGGCAAGCGGACTACCATAGCCACCGTGTCAATCTCAATGCCGAGAAAGGTGAGGCAAGTAACCGGTCCCACTGTTTTGTCAGCTGCTACGGGAATGCCGAACGCGGCAGCCACGCGGAGGAAGGTGCTCAAAAGAGCGGGACAGGTCGGAGCCCGCTCGGGCCCGACAAACAGAAAATCATCCAGATAGTGAACAATGCTGGAGACTCCCGACTGCCGTTCCACTACCCAATGCAAAAAGGTACTGAAGGCCTCAAAATAAGCACAGGAGATCGCGCAGCCCATGGGCATACACATGTCGAAGTAGTACCGCGCCTCAAAGCGAAAGCCAAGCAACGGGAAAGCGGAGGGATGAACCGGCAGCAAGCGGAACGCCGATTCGATATCCACCTTGGCCAGAAGGGCCCCCGGTCCGCACTGACGGACCAGGGAGACGGCGGCATCGAAGGAAGAGTAGTGCACTGTGCAGAGCTCGCGAGGGATATGGTCGTTGACCGAGTCGCCCGGAGGGCAGGAGAGGTTGTGTATCAACCGGAATTTGCCCGGCTCCTTCTTCGGAACCACACCCAATGGCGAAACCGTGAACAGGGAAAAGGGGGGGTCCAAGAAGGGACCCGCCACCCGGCCCAGAGCACACTCCTCGGAGATCTTGCAGCGCACGAAATCCCCGTGGAGCCGCGCAGAGGTGGCGTTGCGAGAACCACCCGGAGCGGAGGACCCCCGGACAGGAATGCGAAAACCCCGCGTGAACCCCCCCAGAATCAAGCCGGCCGCCCTACCCCAGCGGGAACGCCCGTACTCGAGCAGCCCCGGTCGCATCGCCGCAACGCACACCGGGGTAACAGCCAGGGCGCGCGACACCTCACTTCCCCCCCGCAGGGGCCCCTGCGACCCCCTTTCTGCTGCACTTCGCGGCCGCGTGCGCGCCGCCGCACAAGGAGCAAGCATGCTTAAACTTGCAGTCCGGGAAGGGGCAAGATGCCTTGTTGAAGCGCCAACAGACGTCCCCCCCGACAACCGCCGCCTTTTGCTGTGGCAAAGTGGGGCCGGAGGCACGAAAGGACCGGCCCCCCGGCGAAAGCGGAGACGAGCCCGCCTTAGCCCCCACCGCACCGGTTGCAACGCCCCGTCCCCTCGCGGACATCTGGGTCAACCACAGGTTGATGTCCTTGGTCCCCCACTGCAAGAGACTATTCTCCTCCATCTGGTCCCGGAACTCCTCATCGTAATTCAACCAGGCCCACCCTTCGTGGGCCTGGGACGCCGCCAGGATGTTATCGGCATAGGCCAACAACGCCCCGAATTGGTCCGGGAAGTAACGCCCCCAGACACTCGCCAAACACAGAAAAGCGCGGGTCCAATTGAGTGTGTTGCGAGAGACCTTGCGCACACGGCCCGCCTTCTCATCGTCCTTGCGCTTTTTCCTGCTCTCCCCAGAGCGCTTCCGTCCGTCGAGCAGACGGAAGATGTCAATATATCTGCGACGCTTGATCCGCCGGCGCAACGTCCGCGGAACCGACTCCCACAGCTCGGCGCAGCGTACGACGGAAGTCCCGCCGGGGACTCCGCCATCCGCCGCCCCCGGAACAGAGCTGCGCGATGAGGCCGAGGAGGACGACGAGGAGGAAGAGGACGAGGACGCCCGCCGGCAGCGACGAGCCCGCTTGCGCTTCCCTTTCCCCTTGCCCACCCCCCCGGAGCCCGGAGCCAAGTCGGGGACCCCACCCTCAGCCCCGACACTATACTCACCACTCCCCCCGGAGGAGGCAACCGGAGCGCCCCCAGTGGGCGCGGCAAGGGCCGGAACAACCGCTGACGCCGTGGAACCCGAAGGGCCCGCTCCCACCAGCCTGTCGGAAGCAGCCATGGCAGTGGCAGTCGGCAAGCTCCACGGAACCTGCGGAGATAAAGAAGAGAAACCAGCAGCCGGGGCCCCAGGGGTACTGAGAACTGCCGAGGGCCCAACCCCCCAGGCGCGCGCCGAAGGCCCCAAGCCCCCAGCCTCCCACGCCGCAGCACCCCCAGCCCCCCCTTGCCCCTCCCCAAACCACCCCCCCAGGGCCCCAGACCCCCCCCACGGAACCGCCCCATACGCCCAAGGGGCCGGGGGACTGAGAAACCCAGGAGGAGGAGGAGGAGAGACCAAGAGGGAGGGGGAAGGCCCCACCCCTAAACGGGAAGGGGAGGGAGCCAAAAGCCAACCGCCCCCCATTCCGGGAGGCGGATTGGGCACCAGAGCACGCGGGGACCCCGGCCCGGTGACGACCGAGCGGCCCTGCTCAAGCGTCCCCTCGAGCAACACCAAATCACAGTCCCCTCCCCGAAATTCCCGTAGGAGGAGCCGGATCACCCACAGAGGCGCCCTCGGCCGCAGGCGCGGGCACGATGTGCCCCCCAGAGGCCCCACCCCCTGGGCCCCACCTGCTCCGCTGCGCCCCCGCCCCTGCCGGGCCCGAGCCCGGGAACCGGTAGCCGAAACAGCAGGGGGCACCACCCTACCGCGGCCCGTGGGAGCGGACCCACGCCACACAGTACCGTGCCCACGAGCGCCGCCCCGCGGCCCCCTAGCAGCGCCGCGCGCTGAGACCTGTTTGGCCATGAGTGCTTCCCAGTGGCCCAAGGAGCTGCCAGCGGCCTAGGGGCTTGCTGGGCAGGCCGACGGCCTACCTAGGCTAGGTTAAGTCAGTGCCTGTCCTTTGGGCCTAGGTTGCGTTTCGTTGAATTGTAATTTTTTTTTTTTTGTTTATTATTTATTTTTTTGGTACCTGTGGCCTACAGCTGGGCTGAGGGCGCAAGGAAACAGGAGAGGGGGAGGGGAGGGCCCGCCTAGCAACCACCCGACCCCAGGCCCGCTATCACCAAGTGCCCCGGAGGCAGGAGCAGGCTAGCCCGCTAACCGCAAGAGGCAGGGAAAAAAACGAGCCTCCCACGTGCGCCGGAGTGATCGCGCACGCAGGACAGAGCAGCCCAGATCCACCGCGAGCTGACAGGTAGACGGAGATGCCAACGCCGCGCGGGCTGGCGTCGGCGCTCGATCGGGGACCCACGAAGACCCGGCACACTACGGGGCACCCGAGGCCTAAACCGCCAGCAACAGCAAGACAAACCTCAAACCTTCTTGGTCGCGAGCAAGGAGGGAAAGGGGAGATCGCCAGCCGGCGCTCCCTCCTTGCTCGCGCTGACTCCGCCCCCGCGACCGTCCGACGGCCAATCATCGTGCTCCCGCAGGAGCGCGTGGAGTCTGCCAGGGCGCATGCCTAGCTGCGCCTCGCCCCCCCCCCCCCCCCGAGAAGCGGCCTGCCTCGTGGCCATGCCCCGGGAACCCGGTTACCAGGCAGCCGCGGGACCGGGGCCCGGCGGCTAAGCTGGTACTAGTACAAAACTCAAACAACCTGGGTAAAAAAAACTCTTGTCTAAACTATACATTACAATTGTGCCCACCATGCCGATATTAAAATTGCCAAACGAAATAAACTATCATGGCAGGTTTAGGAACAACAATTCATTACAATATTGAATGAAATAAACAGTCATCTTATTTATTGTCATTTTCATTTATGAATATTTATAAGGATTATTTTGTAATGTATGAATACACTCGCTCATTACCCTGTTTTCTGACCTTTGTGCAATCTTTTTACGTTGTTCACAGCTACTATAAATTACTGTTGAGCGCATGCACTGGCGTTTTTTAATATTGAATGAGGAAGTAGCGCAAAGTCTACGCTTGTCATGCCGCGTTAAATGTGAACAGCAAAAAGGTTTTCAGTAAGTGTATTTCACAATTCCGTGAGCACAGATTAATTTGCATATATTTTACGTTGTGTGCATCTCTTCTTAAAGCACAGTTTTAAATATACTGACTTTATTTGCAATAGCATTGTTTTGGCATCGATTGAATACATAGGATAATAGGTGCCCCTTTTTCGTGATTTGTTTCATATGCTATCAGATGGCTGTTCTTGAATGCGTCATGACTGTTTATTTTCATTCAATATTTGTAATGTTAGTTCGGCCGGCACAATATCTGTATACAGTCCAGGGTTTAGCTGGTTCCTCTGCTCCGGCTGGTTGAGTGAGTATAAATTCATATGCATTCTTTTATCATTTCTTTAGCATCAATCACATTTGGTTTCAATTTCACCTTCATTTACCATTGTACTCCCCATTGAATTGTTGTTCCTAAACCTGCCATGATAGTTTATTTGGTTTGGCAATTTTAATATCGGCATGGTGGGCAAAATTGTAATGTATAGTTTAGATACGTTTTTTTACACCGGTTGTTTGAGTTTTGTACTACAATCACAGTATTGTACATCTCAGATGCTATTTGAGTACTTTTAGTTATGTTTATTCATATTAGGTGGGGTTATCAAGTTTCCTTGCATTTCCCATTTTATTTATGTGGTTTTTTTACAGTAATATGCTAATTAATTTATAATGTATTAATAGTTTTGAGACTAGTCCCATATCAATTTAAATAGTGTAATGTACTCTATGGTAGGTTATTGGTAGGATTGTTATTCCACTAACATATAATACCAAAACTTTCTAAATGGTACCTCCCAGGGTGTTACTTTTCCAATCATCTGACATCGTGCTTTGGTAGCATTTTTGTACCATTTGGATTAGATCTCCTTGAACATCTATAAAAACATCAGTGAGAGGTTCATAAGACAGGCACGTAATGTAATTCTATTTGGTATCTTTTTTTATTTTTTTTACTTTTTTAAGTACACTTTAAGTACATACACTGTTAATCCCTTTTGGGGTTCATTTTAGACATTTTATATTTAATTTATTATTTTATATATGAGCATTGTCCGTTTGTTTGGTCCCATTCCTTTGGTTGGAAGCCTTTTTGCTTGCCATTTTGTTGTCACACTCCAGTAGGTCATAGGTTCACCCACATACTTTTTTATTATGTTGTTATTGTAATAAATGTGTATGTATATATAATTTCATTTATGAGAACTCATATTTTTATTATGAGTTAACTTGTATGCATGTTTTTAGATTTTTAGTAACATAGTAAATGACGGCAGATAAAGACCAGCAAGATCCATCTAGTCTGCCCAGCAAGATGGCAAGAGTAGGTGCACCTGTCGCTCTGTGCAGGCCACCCCTCGCCATGTCTTTGTTTAGGGGTAAACCCACCACTCCATGTAGGACACCCCTATTTGTTGAGACGTTATATGGTTCAGAAGTTAGATGGTACCGTTTATCTTGTTTTTATCCTATTGCTGTAAAAAGATCCACTGTGTTTGTCCCATGACTTTTTGAATTCCGTCACCATGTTTGCCCCCACCACTTCCATCGGGAGGGCATTCCAAGCATCCACCACCCTTTCAGTGAAAAAATATTGCCTGACATTGCCTTTCAATTTACCACCTTGCAGCTTCATGTTATGCCCTCTAGTTTTACAGCTTCCCCGTCTTTGGAAGAAGTTTGTTTGTTCATCATTTCTCTTTAAGTATTTAAAGGTCTGAATCATATCTCCCCTGTCCCTCCTCTCCTCCAAAGTGTACATATTTAGGTCTTCAAGTCTCTTCTCATAAGGCTTGTGACGCAGGCTCCAAATCATTTTGGTCGCTTTCCTCTGAACAGTTTCCAGTCTTTTTGCATCTTTTGCAAGATATGGTCTCCAAAACTGAACACAGTATTCCAAGTGAGGCCTCACCAGTGACTTATACAGTGGCATAAGTACCTCTTCCTTTCTGCTGGTAATCCCTCTTTGTATGCAGCCCAACATCCTCCTGGCTTTTGCCACCGCCTTGTCGCACTGTTTTGCCACCTTGAGATCATCAGAGATAATCACACCAAGGTCTTTCTCCTGAACTGTGCATACCAACCTCTCGCCCCCTATCGCGTACATTTCCCTTGGATTTCTGCTACCCAAGTGCATGACACTTCACATTTTCACATTAAATCGTAGTTGCCAAGCATTAGACCAGTCTTCCAGCTTTTGTAGATCTTTCCTCATGTTAACCACTCCTTCGGGGGAGTCCACTCTGTTGCAAATTTTTGTGTCGTCTGCAAAAAGACAGACTTTTCCATTCAGTCCTTCAGCAATATCACTCACAAATACATTGAACAGTGCCGGGCCCAGGACCGAACCCTGGGGCACTCCGCTAATCACCTTCCTCTCATTCGAGTGAGCTCCATGTACAGTCGCCTTCTGTCGTCTGTCAGTCAACCAATTTCTAATCCAGTTTACCATCTTGGGACCCATCCCCAAGCTACTGAGTTTGTTGACAAGCCTCCTATGAGGAACAGTATCAAAGGCTTTGCTGAAATCCAGGTAGATGACATCCATCGCATGCCCCTGATCTAGTTCCTTGGTCACCCAGTCAAAAAACTCAATCAGATTTGTTTGGCAAGACCGTCCTTCGGTAAAACCTGTTGGTTTTGAGAAAGTTCACTATTCGCTCTTTCAGGAGTGCCTCCATTACTTTTCCTGCCACCGAGGTAAGGCTCACGGGCCTGTAGTTTGACACTTCTTTCCTGTCACCACTTTTGTGTAGAGGTACGACATCAGCCATTCTCCAGTCCTGAGGAACCTCTCCTGTTTCCAAGGATCTGTTGAAGACATCTTTTAACGTTCCTGCAAGAACCTCTCTGAGCTCTTTCAGTATCCTGGGATGTATCCCATCCGGTCCCATAGCTTTGTCCACTTTCAGTTTAGCAAGTTGTTCTAACACCTCGTCTTCTGTGAATGGTGTGGTATCTACTTCATTCCCATTTTTATATTTGGGAGTCACAGCTGGTCCATCTCCAGGATCTTCTTTAGTAAAAACAGAGCAGAAGTATTTGTTTAGCAATTTTGCTTTTTCAGTGTCACTTTCCATGAGTCCTTTCCCAGCACTTTTGAGTCCTGCAATTCCAACTCTGATCTTCTTCCTTACCCGAATATACCTAAAGAAAGTTTTGTTGCTACCCTTAACATCTTTAGCCATCCTTTCCTCTGCCTTTGATTTTGCTATCCTTATTACTCTTTTAGACTCTTTGAATTGGATCCTGTATTCATTTCTGTGTTCTTCTGTTTGCAAGCTTTTGAATTTTGTGAAAGTTGTGTTTTTTGCCTTTATTTGAGCAGCCACCTCTTTGGAAAACCAAATAGGTTTCCTTCTCCTCTTGTTTTTAATTACTTTTCTTACATATTTATCTGTTGCCCCTTTTATTGCCTTCTTTAGTTTAGCCCATTGCAATTCCACTTCCTTTATCTCCTTCCACCCCGTCATCTCCTCCTTTAAGTACTCTGCCATTTTATTGAAGTCAGTGTATTTGAAGTTTAGGACTTTGAGCTTGCTATGATTGGCCTGTACCATGGCTTTTATCTCAAACCACACCGTGTGATGGTTGCTGTTGCTCACAGGGGCACTCACGCAGACATTCGACACACTATCACCATTGGTGAGCACTACATCCAGCGTTGAGCTTTCCCTGGTTGGTTCCATCACCATTTGTCTAAATAATGCATCTTGGAGAGCATCCACAATTTTTTTGCTTCTTTCCAGATGTGCAGAAGGAGTAATCCAATCCACATCAGGTAGATTAAAGTCACCCAATATGATCGCTTCCCCCTTTGTTGCTATCTTGGCAATATCTTTAATCAATTCGTTATCTCTCTCTTCAATTTGAGTCGGAGGTCTGTAGACTACAGCAATATGGATGACAGTGCCATCTCCTCTTTCCAACGCAATCCAGAGTGCTTCTTCTTTTCCCTATGTCCCATGCATTTCAGTAGCTTTAATATTGCTTTTGACATACAAGGCTACTCCTCCTCCTTTTCCATTTTCTCTGTCTCTTCTGAATAGATTATAGCCAGCTATGGCTATATCCCAATCGTGTGATTCATTAAACCATGTTTCTGTAATGGCCACAATGTCCAAATTCGTTTCCACCATTAGGGCTTCCAGGTCCGGAATTTCGTTGGCTAAGCTTCGAGCATTTGTGCTCATTGCTTTCCAGCATTTTCCTGGCTTGTGTGTATTTTGCATTGATTTTGTTCTGCCTACGTCTTCCCACATGTTTTTGATGTGTGGTTTAAAAGTGTGGCTGTTTCTGATGGTGTTCTGCTCTTGCTGGGGGTGGCATGCAGATGTTGGCCTTCCACATCCGTCACCCCCTCTTCCTAGTTTAAATGCATATCCACATACTGCCTGAATTTTTCACTTAGGATTCTTTTCCCTACGACAGAGAGATGTAGTCCATCAGCACAGTATAGTCTCTTGTTGGTCCATCTGTTGTCCCAGTTACCAATAAATCTGAATCCTCCTTGTTTGCACCAGGTCTGGAGCCATGTATTAAAGCTGTTAATACGATGCAGCCTTTTTGTCCCCTTACCAAGAACAGGTAGAACTTCTGAGAATGCAACAGTGTTAACAACGCGCTTGAGTTTCTCTCCCAGAGATTGGAAGTCCTTTTGGGCTGTGGAGGCACTGTTCCTAGCCAGGTCGTTTGTGCCTAAGTGGATAATAACATCAAGTTTGGAGTGTTCACTTTTTGCGCTAAGTAATTCAACAACTTGGTTTGTATTCCTGCTGGCTAAAGAGCCTGGTAGGCACATGACTATCTTCTCTCCTTTGAACTGTGTTCCCAAGTTGGTGCCTCTGATGATGGAATCTCCGAGTAGTAGTAGTTTTCTGTTTGGTGAGGTTTTCTTCCTATTTGGTGCTTTAACAGGGGATTGGGCATTGTCTGACTCATTTAAGGGCCCTTCAGTTTCTTTGGATTGGGCATCCTCATTAGCCAAGGCAGAGAAGGCATTGTGCAGGGATATCTCTTGATGTACAGGATGTCTGTGTTACTGGTCGCAATCTACCAGAACCCACTGTGATCCATTTGTTCCTGGGGCGTTTGATTCTTTGTGGGAGCGGTGGTGGACTTTGTTCAGTTTGTATTCTAGAAGAGGTGCGCTTCATTGCAACCAGTTCCTCCCTCAGTAGAGACACTTCTTTATGCATGGCAGCTGACTTTAGGCATATAGGACAAGCTCTTAGGCTCCAAATGATTCGTCTTGGAATGAAAGTACCGCAGTTATTGCACTGAATACACGACATGTTGTTTATGAAGTCCCAGAAGAGGAGGAAGAAGAATAAGAAAAGATGAAGATGATATGGCTTTTAACCCAGGTTAGGGACAATAGATGGCACGTATGTGACCACTATATAGGTAATGTAGCCCCTGGGATGGGTGGGACGAGGGGTAGGGTGGGCGGGAACCTAAGTGTCTCTGGCCAGTAGGCTGTTCCTGAACTGTGGGCACAGGAACCCACCACTAAGGACAAATAGACACGTGCAGCACAGGAAATGGAGGTCCACAACACTAACTCAGCAGGGGGGAGGGGTAGTCCCTCAGATAGGCTAAGAGAAAGTTTAAAACTCTACAGCAATGGAGTGGGTAAGGGAACCCACTCCTAAGGACAGATAGATAGATAAATATGTGGAGACAAACAGATTCACAGTTATTTGAAGACAAACAGACTCACAGTTATGCAGCAAACTCAGCAAAAATCACCTTTTGGGAGAGCTCTGGAAGCACTCCTTTTCTTAAGGAATAATTTCATATTACTTTGATGTATAGTTCCGATTTGTTTTTTAAGCATGCTAATTTTTATAAATTATATATTTTAACTTATTTTTTATCATTTTTTGTTTATATGTGTTAGAGATTGTTCTCAGTCCTGTTTTACAATTATTTATATTATGTTAACATATTTTGTTTATTTTGTGTTTAGCCATTTTAGCCCCTGAAGAAGGTTTGCGAAACATGGCCTGTATCGGGCCTTGGCTGGTTTCTTTTAATTGAATAAACAGTTTCCTTCCATTGCAATCCACGGTTTAGTTTGGTTTCTCCTATGTTCTTCCTATTCATTTTTACTTCAAATTAGGTGGTTGTCAGATTGTTTGGCCCTGGGTAATGTGAGTAAGGCTTATATGGCAGTCTGACCTCACCTGGTGCACCGCATGGGACCAGATGTTGCCATTTTTTAAGATGGCGGGTGCAAAGTGGGAGCACATAGGCAGCGTTCCCGCTTCTTTTAAGGTACTGGGTTGGGGGGGGTGCTAGATTTAGGGGCTGCTAGACCACCAGGTTATTTTACTTTAGTTTTTTTTTTTAATTTGGGGTGGGAGTACAGGGACCACAAGACCACCAGGCATTTACTTTCTGTCAGGGCACTGGTCCCCAGCAGTGTTTTGATGGCATCGGGGATGATTGCAGCATCAGGAAAAGCCCCGATGCCATCAAAATACTGTTGGGACTGATATGCAAACTAGCCATGCGGTGCCCGGAGAGCAAGCCAAATTAGTGCAGACTTCTTGTGTGCATGTGTTTGGCTTGCTTGCCCAGTTTAACATTGCCTTTGGCTCATTTGTATGTGCACGGTTACTGCAGCAGTCATTAGCATAGCCTATCCGTCCTGCAACTCGCGTTAAAATATGTGTGTTGTCGGGAACATAAAAACTTGATCCAGCATGGGTCTAGTCCCGGCTTTCTGCATCGGCCCGTCAGGCTGTGAAGACACCTAGGGCATATGTTGTATCTCTTTTACAAAGGCAATATACAGTATGGGCCTATGCACTTTCACAGCCTAGCTGCCCTGCTATAATATTACTCTCTAATCTCAATGACCCAGGCACAGATATCTGGAATCTGACTGGTATTTTCATAAAATAATGATGAAGGACAATAATTACTCAGTTCTTAAAGTGAAGTGGTTAAAATAAGGGGCATGTTTACTAAGCCCTGCGCTAGTAACACACGTGCATTAGTAGCGTACGACTGCACGCTACCTGCAGGTGGGCAGGTACAGAGGTTCCCCTGCATTTATTGCACTTTGCTGTGAGAAAACAGCCACAGAAGCAACTAATGCTACCGATTAAGGTGGCGTTATTTGCTCGTTTTAGTCCTGTGCCACAGTGGGAAAAGCCCTATCCTGCCCATTCACCACCCCGACATGCGCTGCAAGGGTTTTTAGCAGGGGGCCCTGTGCTACTTTCTAGCGCCATGCCAAAACTGCACTACTCCAAAATAAATTTGACATTAATGTTATTTGTAAATTATTTTAAACACAGTATGAAATAAATAACGTTAAAAATAATGACAAGGCTGTATACTTTCCCCCTACCTGTTTAATTTATATACAGAACAAATCATCAGAGAAGCAGTATTGTATGAAGACAACAGAGGTGTGAAGATTGGTGGAAGACTCATCAACAACTTTCGCTATGCTGATGATACCACATTACTGGCTGAAAGTGAAGATGATCTGAAACATTTGCTTCTCACAATCAAAGAACATAGTCTCAAAATGGGCCTGTACCTTAATGTAAAGAAGACAAAGATCATGACAACTGGCATAATCAACAGGTTCATCGTTGAAGGAGAAGAAATTGAAATCGTGAACAACTTTAACCTACTTGGATCAACTATCAATAAAGAAGCAACAAGCAGTCAAGAAATCAGACGACGCATTGCTCTTGGCAGAATGGCTATGAAAGACCTAGATAAGATTCTCAAGAGCAGAGATGTCTCTCTCCATACAAAGATTCGACTTGTTCAAGCCATGGTATTTTCAATAACATCATATGGATGTGAAAGCTGGACAGTGAAAAAGACAGGAAGAAAATTGATGCCTTTGAATTATGGTGCTGGCGGCGAATACTGTGTATACCATGGACTGCCCGAAGAACTAACCAGTCAGTACTAGAGGAGATCAAACCTAAACTTTCTTTAGAAGCTCAGATGACAAGACTTTGACTTTCATACTTTGGACACATCATGCGAAGAGAGAGATCATTAGAGAAAGACATCATGCTTGGCAAGATAGAAGGTCAACGCAAAAGAGGATGGCCAGCAATGAGATGGATCGATACAATAACAGCAGCTATGGGTACCAGTCTGTCAACAATGAGCCGAACACAATTTAGGATAGCTATCCAGAGGGTCGCCATGAGTCGACTCCGACTCGACGGCACTTAACAACAACAAAAATAATGAAAAAAGATCAGGTTGCATTTCACTTAGGTTTAATATGATGTGTTGGCCTGTCAGTTGTTCATGATTTTCCTCCAGTTTGATCAAAAGTTGAAAATGCTACCTACCTATAGGGTTTGTTTTTCTGTCTCTTTCACTAGCTTTTCTCTTCTCCTAGTTTTTCCCTTTCTCACTCCCTTATTACTCTTAGCACTGTTTGTTGTTCTCATTTGTGTAGCAGCGCCAGGTACTCTTACCTGCCCAGGTCTCAACTAACAGGATACCTTAGAGTCAATGATGGTGGAGATGGGGTGTTAGAACAGGAAATGTTGGGGGCGGAGCTAGCCACTGAACAGAATGGACGCCTGAATTTTTGCTCCCGTTGCTGCCCAAGAATCCGGAACATATCCCGGTATTAAATTGAAGTTTGTACCCCCTACCTACATCAATAACACCGAAATATAGCTGGATGGCATCCCTGAAGCCTGCCCGGCTGGAATTTCCGCAGGGATCCGGCTCAGCAGCGAAACGATCCAAACCCGAAGTGGGTTCCCCGCAGAAAATGGCCGCGGGAGAGAAGGAGGGTGTGACTGCCGGTGGCCTACGTGAAGTGCTACAGGAATTGAAATGCGTTAAAGAAATGATCGCAGCCAATTCTAGTTCACTGCACATGATTCAAGAAGACTTACTGGAGGTAAAAGAGAAACTCCTCACCATCACCACTCGACTTAGTGCAGTTGAATTACAAACCCAGAAGCATGGCGTTGCATTAGAACAGCTGGGCCCTTTGGTCAAACGAGTCCGGCACATAGAAAGTCAGATTGAAGATCAAAACAACCATGCCCGTAGAAATAATATCCGCCTTGTTGGAGTCCCTGAAGGCGCTGAAGGCACCGATCCGATTGGATTTCTGGAAAAAACCATACCGGAGATGCTGCAGCTTGTCTTTGCAAGGCCTTTTGAACTAGAACGGGCCCATCGAATCCCAACACACAAGGCTGAAAACACACGATACCCACGCCCGCTCATAATGAAGGTACTGAGATACCCACAGGTCCTGCAGATCTTTCAAGCTGCACGGAAAGCCGGACCACTGCATATCCAGGGACACAAAGTGGCACTCTATCCAGATTTGAGCAAGCAAACGGTAGATCGGAGAAAAGCGTTGCTGGCCTGTAGACCCATGCTACAAAGGGCACAGGCAAGATACGGGCTATACTACCCAGGAACCATGCGGGTCACGCTGCATAATGAAACGAGGAATTTTGTTGAAGCTGAAAAACTGAAAACTTTCCTACAAGAAAAATGCGGTATGGAAACCTGAGGTCAATATTCTGATCTCTCACACGGTGTAGGGAACTCAGCATATACTCAGGGGGTGCGGCCGTGCGTTCTCACAAATTTTAGAACGTCTCAAGCCTTGTTAAACACCTCATTGACTGTATTTCTGTTGTTCTAAATAGTTATAATTAACCAGATATTTCTGCTTGAAATGTAGGGGTGGCAACGGGAGGTCGGGGTTGGTTACTGTTTCAGTGGATTGTGTTCACCTTCGCGATACAATGTTTGCCAGTTATGCAGTTATTTGTGTCAGTCCAGTCCAGTGCAAAACCCTCCACATACCCGCAAAATGCAAATACGCGGCAGACCTATCCATAGGACAGCTTTCTCCTATAAGATAGCTTATTCCAACATTGCTGTCTAGTGATCTCCTAATACTTTCGTTAAATGTAAAAGGTATTACTGGCCCTGTCAAGCGGAAGAAGATTTTAGCGTACTGCCAACAAAAAAAAGCAGATATTGCCCTCTTACAAGAGACACATTTAACAGATATTGAATCGCAGAAAGTAACCTCTAAATATTTCCAGGTGGTGGCCTCGGCCTCTGCCACTCAACGCAAAGGGGGGGGTAATAATATTAGTGCGCAAATTCCTGCAATCCGCCATTACCGGCGCACAGATTGATCCGCTGGGTCGATGGGCCAGAGTGACGATGAAAATAAATCAACAGCTTTACACATTCTTCAATATCTACGCACCCAACCTCGATGACCCTAACTTTTTCAAACTGATAGCTAAAGAAGTTACAGCCGCAGCTCACACCAATATCATCTTAGGGGGCGATTTCAATGTCATCTTGGATCCACTGTTAGATCGCACGCCCTATCGGGCTGTAGACAAAGTCAAATCACAGGCGATTCTTAAAGGAATCATAACAGAGCTCCACTTGGTAGACCCATGGCGCCTACTTCATCCCCAAGAAAGAGACTACACATTTTATTCCATCCCACATAACACCCAAACAAGGATCGATTTCTTCCTACTGTCCACAGAGCTGATGCCTCAAGTGTTGTCCGCAGAGATATATGCTACAACGGTATCGGATCACGCCGCTGTCTCCCTAGTGCTGGATACCAACGTTACACAACATGTTCCGCCAAGATGGACATTTGATAAATCCCTACTAGCAGATGACTCCTTTGTACAGCTACTGACTGGGGAAATTGAGACCTATTTTAAATATAATACACCTACTGATACCTCCATCTGGAGCTGGTGGGAAGGTTTTAAAGCGACAATACGAGCTCATATTACCACCTACACCATTAGACGGCGTAAAGCCAGGAAAAAAGAAAAAGATGAGCTGGAACTCCAAATAAAAGCTGGGGAAAGGTTACTAGCCAAAAGAGCTGACTCAATGATATTGATTAGACTCCAAAAATTGCGATACCAATATAATGCTCTCCTCAACAAAGAAGCACTGAGTAGTATCCAGCTACAACGTAGTACATACTACTACGAAAGCAACCGCTCTGGATCCCTCTTAGCTCGGCAGCTCAAACCAAAGACCAGCAAGACCACTATAGCGGCGTTGCAAGACAATTCCGGGGGCCTTCTACTGAGATCTGACAAAATACTAGACCGCTGCAAAGAATTCTATGAGGAACTATATCGCTCGGATACTCAATGTAGTGACAAAGCCTTTGAAGATTTTGTCTCCAATATAGTAGGACCCACATTAACCAGTCATCAAAGTCGAACGCTGGAACAAGAGATTTCTGTAACTGAAATACAAGATGCGATCAAACAGATGGCTCGTGGCAAAGCCGCCGGTCCAGATGGTATCCCACTGGAATTCTACAATAAATATTGTATTCAATTGGCTCCCATGCTACAGATCTACTACAGTGGCCTACAAGATGAATCTCCAGAGATTGGAGCCCTGGCAGAGGCTGTGGTGGTAATTCACCCGAAACCGGGCAGGGATACACAAAAGATAGAGAGCTACAGACCCATCTCTCTCCTAAACTCTGATTATAAATCTATGCTAAAGTGCTTGTTAACCGATTAGGACGGATCTTAAAAGATTTGATACATGAGGATCAATGTGGATTTGTACAAAACAGATCCACTACAGATAATGGAAGATTATTGGCACATGTACTGGCATCTGCCAAGACTACGGCCGAGCCCCTGATAGGGCTAGCATTGGATGCCGAAAAAGCCTTCGATCGACTGGAATGGTCCTTTTTATTTCGATCCCTACGGTGGTTTGGGATAGGAGAAAAGTTCCTAAAATGCGTTGAATTGTTATATACCAAACCCACAGCTCGAATAGCGGTCAACTCACACCTCTCAGCCCCTTTTCAGTTGCAAAGAGGGACCAGACAGGGTTGCCCCCTGTCACCGATGCTTTTTAATTTAGCCCTGGAACCCTTATTAATAGCGATCCGACAGAAGGAAAACATAAAAGGAATTGAGTTAGCTGATGGTCCCTGTAAATTGTCAGCATATGCAGATGACCTGCTCATTTTTCTACAACCATCAGACCTTCCTGAAATACTGCAACTCATAGATGCATATTCAGCGATATCCGGATACAAAGTAAATCTGAATAAAACAACAATTATTCCTCTGAATGAACAGGTCAGCGAAGACATGACGCGTGGATACCCCTTTCAATATGAGAAGTCATCCTTTAGATACCTGGGCGTGACCTATGGCACCACCTTGGAAGAGACTGTCGCAATCAACATTAAGATGTGTCAAGAAATTGTACATGATAACGTCTGCAGGTGGACCCCCTTTCATTTGAGTTGGTGGGGCAGGCTAGAAACGATAAAAATGATGTTGGTACCAAAACTCAGCTATATATTAAGTATGATTCCCTTACGCTTCCCGTCAGCCTTCTATAAGAAAATAAATAGTCAACTGATAGCCTTTTTATGGAACAACCGAGTACCTAGAATAGCTGCCTGGAAACTGAAGTTACCTAATGCACAAGGAGGTGTCCATTTCCCAGATCTCGGCTGGCTGCACACCGCCTCTCTTTTAAAGCAGGGTGCTCAATGGGTCGACTCTGACGACACGGATAAAGGACCCAGATGGTTGAGTGTGGAGCGGGCCATACATTCCCCCCTGCCTACATGGCTAATGGTTGGCACCGTAGTAGACCAGACTGTACCACATAATGCTATTATACGAGAAACACAGCATGCCTGTCGATTATTGGCATCCTGTATCGATGGAGGGGAAGACTTCGCCGCAGATATGCCCTTATGGCTGAACCCGCGCCTTATCATCGGAGGGAAGCCTGTCTTCTGGAAAAAATGGGTGGAACATGATCTTATAACCATTGGACAACTGATCAATGGAAGTGCATTTAAAACCTTTGACAGATTAAGAACGGAATTCCGATTGCCTAATACATGCTATTTTCAATGGTGTCAGCTCCGACACTGCATGAGCAAAGCGGGTGTGTCACCTGTCTTGATACGTACTGGATGGCCACTGCGACAGAAACTTCAAGAATTACAAACAGATGCCAAAGCTGTTTCGAGATGTGTTGCGATTCTCCGATCCAAAAGTGACAAGACATGTATTAAGATACAGTCGATGTGGGCTACTGAAACTGGTCAAGATATAACTCCGGAAAATTGGGACACTTTTTGGGGAACTCAAATACGTGCCACAAGAGCAGCGTCTCTTACACAATCTATGTACTTTATAGCACATCGAGCGCATATTACACCGGCTAAGAAATGAAATGGACACTACAGGAGGGAAATCGATGTTGGTCCTGTAACATGGAAATTGGGACACTGGCACATATGTTGTTCCATTGTAAATCCCTGGAAATATATTGGAACAGAGTATGGGAACGCATATCACAAATCCTCAACTTACAAACTCCTATTACTTATCGGATAGTAATATATAAATCCATAGCTCTGGAACCTACTCTGATGAAATGGGATAGTAAACTGCTGGACTTAATGCTCGGGATAGCGCTTAAAATAGTTCTAATACACTGGAAGAATCTCGACAAAGCTTGTTTCGAGCATTGGTGGAGTCTCTTAATCCTACACAAGACCTACGAAGAGCTCTATATCGCCAAAAACCCATGGTCTGGTAAACTAAGTAAGAAATGGTCAGCTTTACAAAATTATGTTTGATGAAAGTGATTGATGGAGGCTGCCTTGTGGAATGGTCTCTGCTGTAACCACATTGAACGGAGAGAGGGAGGGTGGCGTGCTGGAATGGACTGATACTAGTTCTTGTTAAAGTTATTGTACTGTCTTGTTCAAGTTATTATATTCTTTTGCTATTTTGATCAATATCATCTGTTTGTATCCTTTTATATCATGCTCGTTTGTACTGTTATTTTATATGTTTAAACTGAATAAAAACTATCATTAAAAAAAAAAAAAAAGAACAGGAAATGTTCATTGACCTGCTTGGTATAGAGGATGGGGAGAAATAGAGGCAAAGGAGAGAGAAAAAGAAAGAGGAGCTAGATGAGGAAACATCAACTCGCAATTCAGTATATTTAAAAAAATGTAATGCTTATTAGAACCATAAATTGACAGCTATTTTTCAAACATTGCTATACCCTGCCCAGTGTAAAGGTCCATCCTATGAGTGTTGAACTGAAATGCTATAGTTAACATAAGAAATGCCATATTGGGTCAGATCAAGGTCCATCAAGCCCAGTATCCTGTTTCCAATGGTGGCCAATCCAGGTCACAAGTACCTGGCAGGTTCCCAAAAAGACCCACAGGTTCCACAGTGCTTGTATTGGGGCATGCAGTGGATTTCTCAGGTCCTCTTTAATAATGGTTTATAGACCTTCTCTCCAGGAACTTGTCCAAACCTTTTTTAAACCCAGCTACACTAACTGCTTTTACTACATTCTCTGGTAACAAATTCCAGAGTTTGATGACGCGTTGAGTGAAAAAATATTTTCTCTTATTAGTCTTAAATGGGTTACACTGTAGCTTTGTGTTCCCTAGTCTTTCTATTTTTGGTGGCATAAACAATTGATCTATGTTACCCACTCTATTCATTAATTTATAGACTTCTATCATATCTCCCCTCAGCCATCTCTTTTCCAGTTGAAGAGCCCTAACCTTTTAAGCCTTTCCTCATAGGGGTAGCCTTCCATCCCCTTTACCATTTTGGTGGCTTTTCTAATTCAGCTATATCCTTTTTAAGATATGGCAACCAAAATTGCACACAATATTCAAGGTGTATTTCATGTATGCATAGCACAGTGGTGTAAGTTACAATGAGGGGCCCCCAAACAGATTTTGCTGAGGGACCTCCATTGTCATGGCGGTTGCAGAAAATTTACTTCATTGTGTTTCGCAGCCTCTGCTCTTGTAAGTTCACTGAGGTCCCGGTGGCTCTTCCCTGCCGGGCAAAAGTCTTGTGGTGTAGCTGTTATCATGAGACTTTGGCTCAGACTTACAGGAGAGGAGCTAGTGTGGCAAACATGATGAAGTAAGTTTGCCGTACTGCTGCTGTCACCACTGTAGGGGCCTGGGCATAGTTTTCTGTGCTGCTGCCACCACTGCTGCTGTGTAGAACCCCTTTCTGTCTGGGTCCCCTCGCATTGCGGGGGCTGCTTGGGTGGAATTTACACCACTGCCTTAACACCTATTGAGGGTTTAGGCAGCTGGGTAAATGTTGTCTGTTTGTACTAATGTTTGCTTATATGCATGTTGGTAGCCGATTTTGGTGGCTCTCCTGAAACATGACATTTCACATTCCCCCCACTGTGATCGGCTGTGTACATGGTTGAATCATGCGGTTGAGGAAGTTCTGGCTGATATCATTATTTCAAGTCTTGTGAGACTTGAAACCTTGATCAACCTGAACTTCCTTCACAACCCAGCTCAACAGTAGGGGGAATGTGAGACGCCATGTTTCAGGAACTGCAGTCAAACAGAAATATTCATGAGTGAGAGAGGGGGAGAGTTTATAAGATAGAGAGAGAGACTGGGAGAAGCCTGGGGGAGTTATGAGTGAGAGAGAAACAGAGAATGAATGAAGCTTAGAAGAGAGAGTATGAGACAGACAGAGATTGGGTGAAGACTGGGGATAAAGGTTTATGAGAGAGAGAGAGAGGGGGAAAACCTAGAGGAAGCCTCTAGAGGTCTCGTGAGAGAGAGAGAAGTCTTGGGGGTGGGGGAGGGTGGTTATGAGAGAGAAAGAGAGAGAAACTGGGTGCAGTGTTGGAGAGGGATCATAAGAGAGAGAGACTGAGGAAGGCTAGTGGGGGGGGGGGATTATGAAGGAGAGACTGGGGAAGGCTGCATACACATGGCCCCCACCACTCCCTATGACACATATATATATACGAGGGTTATTTTTAAAGTAAGAACCGATTGCACATCATGTCCGCACGATCTGTCAAGTGACGTCCGTTCAAGGTCAGCCACTCTTGGCCAGTCTCTCACTATGCCACCATTACATTTCACGTCTCTTCCAGTGTTGGTTGTATGGTTATACTGCTTCGTTTGTCGCCATGTCAATCAGTAATCCCTCCGATTGTGAAGTGCGCTCGGTTATCCGGTTTTAATGCAAAACAAGTTCATCCAGCATTTTCGGCACCCATCTCGCACACATTTTTTTGTAGTGCAGTTTGTCAGTAACAATGTGATAAACTACTGATCTTGAAACTTGTGGAAATGTCTGATGCAGCTCGTCTATAGTGAAGCACCTGTTTTGGCGAATTTCCTCATCAACTTCTTGTGTCAGGTCTTCATTCATGACAGTAGGCCGTCCAGATCGTTCTTCATCATGAACATTTGTCCTTCCTTCCTTAAACATCATTCATTACACCTTCCCCATACACTTCAACAAGCCTCCGGTGAATTTCAGCTGGACGAACTTGTTTTGCATTTAAAAAACGGATAACCGAGCGCACTTCACAATCGGAGGGATTACTGATTGACATGGCAACAAAAGAAGCAGTATAACCATACAACCAACACTGGCAGAGACGTGAAACGTATATACATACATACATACCCCATCACCCCATGACACTCACATGCAGACATGCAGCCCTTGAAACATATACAATATGCAAACACCTCCCAACACACTCATTTGCATCCCCTGATATTCCCCATGACACGCACACACGCTCCTCTGACACCGTCTATGACACACTCAAATGCCCCCGACACACACACACACACACACACACACCTTCTGACAAACACATACACATCCCCCTGAAATAAAGTAAAATAAGACAAGTTGAAAAGTTTACGCTTGCAGAGTGACATAATGGCACATTTCCCCCATTTGCAGAAAATCAGGCATGTGGAGGGTTGATATGTGTGTCTCATAGAAGTGTCGGGATGCATGCATATGTGTGTGAAGGGATGTGCATACACGCACGCATGCATGCACACACACACACGCAGTCCCAACACGTTTGAGACATACATGTCAACCGCACACGTGCATGATTCTGCAAATGGTGGAAATGTGCCATTAAGTCTATGGGACTAGATGGGATACACCCCAGGATACTGAAAGAGCTCAGAGAGGTTCTTGCAGGGCCTTTAAAGGATGTTTTTAATAGATCCTTGGAGACAGGAAAGGTTCCACCGGAATGGAGAAGGGCTTATGTGGTACCTCTCCACAAAAGTGGCAATAGGGAAGAAGTGACAAACTACAGGCCAGTAAGCCTTACCTCTGTGGTGGGAAAAGTAATGGAGGCACTCCTGAAAGAGGGAATAGTGGACTTCCTCGAAACCAACAGTTTGCGTGATCTGAGGCAACATGGTTTTACCAAAGGACGATCTTGCCAAACAAATCTGATTTGAGTTCTTTGACTGGGTGACCGGAGAACTAAATCAAGGGCATGCAATGGATATGGTCTACCTAGATTCCAGCAAAGCCTTTGATACTGTTCCTCATAGCAGGCTTATCAGTAAACTCAACAGCTTGGGGATGGGTCCCAAGATGGTGAACTGGATCAGAAATTGGTTGACTGACAGACAACAGTGGGTGATGATAAATGGAACCCACTTGGATGAAAGGAAGGTGATTAGCAGTGTGCCCCAGGGTTTGGTCTTGGGACTGGTACTCTTCAATATATTCATAAGTGATATTGCCGAAGGTCTAAATGGAAAAGTCTGTCCTTTTGCAGATGACACCAAAATTTGCAACAGAGTGGACTCTCCTGAGGGAGTGGAGAACATAAGGAAAGATCTGTAAAAGATGGAAGAATTTGTCTAATGCTTGTCAGTTAAGATTTAATGTGAAGACATGCAGTGTCATGCACTTGGGAAGCAGAAATCCAAGGGAATTTTGTGCGATAGGAGGTGAGAAAGTTTTGTGCACGGACCAGGAGAAAGACCTCGGTGTGATTGTTTCTGATGATCTCAAGGTGGCGAAACAGTGTGACAAGGCGGTGGCAAAAGCCAGAAGGATGCTGGCTTGCATAGAGAGGAATTACCAGCAGGAAGGAAGAGGTACTAATGCTACTGTACATGTCGCTGGTGAGGCCTCACATGGGATATTGTGTTAAGTTTTGGAGACCGTATCTCGCAAAGGATATAAAAAGGCTGGAAGCAGTTCAGAGGAAGGCAACCAAAATGATTTGGAGCCTGCGTCATAAGACTTTTGAGAAAAGACTTGAAGACCTCATAGACTTTATCCGCTCCACCCCCCCCCCCCCCCACAACAGAGCCAGGAGGTCATTCACTGCCAACACTCTGATAATCCCAAATGCAATAATGAAATACTCGCAAGCAAGAAGAAACCAGAGCCTTTGTGTTCTATGCACCCACATGCTGGAATGCCCTCCCACCCACCATCTGGGCCATCACTGACCTCGCCCAATTTTAGGAAGTCACTGAAACACTATCGCTTCCTCCAGCAATACTCCCATATTAATGACATATCATAACCAGACAGACTCAACCACCAGGAAACCACCCCTAGCACACCCACATCACACGGTTGCAGCTCCACCCTTTAGCTCAATGATACACCCAGTATGTCGAATGTGTATATAGTTAACAGGCGCCAATGTGTATATAGCCACCTAATACTGCATCTATTTGCCAAGCAATACTGTACATCTGTGATCTAGATGATCAACCTGTATATAGTTATACAACCTGTAAATAGCTGCCAGCCGATCCAGTCACCTGCGACCTGATCGCTTAGCCTGTACATAGTTACCCTTGTTAATCCCAAGTTGTAACACCTGTTCATTGTAAGTCCAGTGCAGGCTCTGCCCGCACTGTACAAATTTTGTTTACTGTAAACCGCACTGATTCTAAAGAGTGCGGTATGGAAGAGACATTAAATAAAATAAATATGCACACTCAGGAGGAGAGGAGGGACAGGGGAGATATGATTCAGACCTTTAAATACTTAAAGAGTATTAATGGACAAACAAACCTCTTCCAAAGACACGGAAGCTGTAAAACTAGAAGGCATAACATGAAACTGCAAGGGGGTAAACTAAAAGACAATGTCAGGAAACACCGATGGAAGTGGTGGGGGCAAATACAGTGACAGAATTCCAAGTGGCTTGGGACACACACAGTGGATCCCTTTATAGCAACAGGATAAAATCAAAATAAGCATAACTCTCTCTTATATCTGAACAAATAGGGGTGACCTACACAGAGCGGTGGGTACACCCATAAACAAAGGCATGGGGAGGGGTGACCTGCACAGAGTGGCATGTGCACCTACTCTTGCTGCCTTACTGGGCAGACTAGATGGACCATCCATGGTCTTTATCTGTCATCATATACTATGTTACTATGTCACTCTGCAAGCGTAGACACTTCAACTTGTTTTATTTTACTTTATGTATTTATTTACAACATTCTAACCTGCCTAAACAATGTGTTGATCAAGATGGCATACAAGAGAACATTCAAAATTAAAATCACTTAATCCCACAATCAAAATCCCAATATAGTATCTATCTATCAGGGAGGAGTAGCCTAGTGGTTGGGGCAAGGTACTTCAGGCCAGAAAGTCGGGGGTTCAAATCCCACTAGAGGACAGCAACCTTGGGCCGGAAGGACTGGGGTTTCTAGTCCACAGATGCTCCTTGTGGTCTTGGGCAAGCCACTTAACCCTCCATTGCCCATGTTCCCTGTAAGTATTAGTGTATGTGTCTCATATCCCCACATGTTAAATGTATCCCCCAATTGTGTTGTGACCGCTTTGATTGAAGGATAAGGCAGTATACAAAACTGTCTAAATAAATAAATAAAATAAATAAATCTAACCTTTCAAACAGAAGAAATCTGCTGGAAAAAGAAAACTTTATGCTTCCTTAAGTCCTGAAGGAGTGCCTCTAACAGAAGTCTTTCAGACTGGGCATTTCATTATATCAAACCAGCTTCCGAAAACTGAGGTTCTAGTAACCATGAGTCTTGCTACTCCATCAAAGAACCATTAACAAAACCTGCAGACAGCACTCATACTGGTTAATACGCATACAAAGCTTCCTGCCTATATGAAGGCTCTCTAATTAGAAGCACTTTAAATATCAAAGCATAAATATTACATTTAATGTGCTATATAATTGACAGGCCAGTGAAGTTTAACTAATTGAGCAGAAATATTATCTCCTTTTCATATACTGGTAATTAATTGAACTGCTGAATTTTGAATCAATTGCAATACCTTTGATGTAACATTTTGGTAGACCTGAATAGATCGCACTACAGTGATTTACTCCATTAAGCATTAATGTCTGTACAACCAAGCTAGATTTAACTGGGAAAAGATAAGATTTCAAATGCTGCAGTAAATGTAGCAAAAAGATGAACCAACAACATTCTTTACTTGTTGCTTGCCTAAAAAGTGTCAAATCTAAGTTAACAGCAAAATTCTGACTGACATCTACAACAGGAACCAATAACTCTTCTAGGATGGTCCTGCTAAATCATTCACCCATAAAATCTCAGAATTAGCAGGACTGAGAACTTTGAGGGAGATTTTAGAAAGGACATCCAAGTTAAATTGGGGACGTCCAGGGCAGAACGTAGAGAAAAATGCCATTGACCTCTGTCTTGACTGATTTCAGGAACATAGACATCCCCAACCTGAAGGTGTATGCGGGTGAACACATAGACGTCCCCAGTAGGGATGCCTGGGTTGGGAACATCCATATCAGGCAAGGTAGCATAAGGGAACATCCAGTGGCAAAGTGAAAACATGAGCTCCCTTTCCCCCTCCGTGTTCCTTGACACAGTGTAAAATACAGGGAGTAGTAGCGTAGCTCCTTCTCCACACCTTCCAGATGTTGGCCTGACAAAACAAGCACTTTTCAGATGCCTGTTCATGCCTGGAGCAGGTGTAACTTTAGACGTGATTTGTGACATCCAGGGCATTTCTGAGATCAGGAGGGGATCTCCAAGTTCTTAGAAATGCCCCCGCCACACCTCTGCCATGCCCCCATTCAAATGGATGTCCTCATGTTGGGGATGCCAACAGACCCAGCTTCTAAAATGCCTCCAGGGACATCTCTGTGATTTGGACATCTGCATGCCTGTTTGCAGACATCCAAATTATAACTAAGACTTTTTTAAAATAACCCTCTAAATTATCTCATAAACGGACATTCACTAGTGTTCAGCCTTATTATCATTTGGAAGTGGGAATCATCACTTAAACATTACCAGCATACATCTTAATTGAATAAACCTAATTTTTTAATAGAACTGTGAGAGGCTGCAAGTAAAGATTGAATAATAATACCTGAGCAGATGTGGCATAGCCAACCGTCCTAATTGGAGCCATATCATAATTCGTTGTCAATCAGATAAAAAACAGTCTAGCACCACCTCATCAATGCCCATCATTGTGCTGAAAGTTTGCATTTGGTTGCTAATTCTTTCCACCTCCAGCCTTCACTGCTCACTCTCATGCATCATTAGTGATGTACCAAGGGATGGGTGGTGGGTGTGGCCTGCCCTGGGTGCCGGCCGGGAGGGGGATGCACTCCTGCTGGGCTCCATACTTCCACAGCAGTGCAGCAAGCTTACCTAAAATCTGGAGACTTCAGCCGGGAGAGAGAGCCAAAGGGCCTGGATTGGAGGCAGTGTGGCAAGCTACTCAGCTTTTAGGTAAGCTTGCCGCACTGTCATGGAAGTATGGGCCTGGAGTAGGGGGAAATGATGTATCGGACCATGGAGCAGCATTCCATGGGGGTGCTGGTTGTAGGTAGGGCACTCACCCTGGAGGCCGAGGGGGCTAAGAACACCACTGCGTCCCATCCCATGCCTGTTTCTCATTCTCATAAATTTCCAGTCTTGAATGCACACTCTTACTGTTATCCCAATCCCCATGTTTAGTCATCAACTTTCACACCTTCACAAGCCCCCATTGCTCATATTCACCCCTTCATGTACCTCCCCCCGACTTGTTCACTTGCTCTTCAGTTCTTCTGCTGATTTACATCTCTGTGCGGCTCTGAAATCATTTTGAGTTTCAAGATAAATGTACTGGCTTGCATCTCAGTGATCACTGCAAGAATAGCACAGGGTATGGCCTGATCAACAGCCGTAATATTCTGTAAAAAGCTGTGCTAATAACATTGTCATCAAAATTCATGGGAATCAGTAGGTGCTCTGGAAAATGTGAAGATTTCTCTGCTCATATTCAGATTGTGTGATCAAATCTGTCTGTAATGGGGTCTAACAATATGTAAATAACCTTGTAAAACACAAGAGGATTTAGATATTTGAACCACAAGTGCTCTTGATAGCTTCACAGCCAGACTTCAGCTTGCTGTGATTCCCTTAGTGTATTAAGATAACAAAGCTCAACTCTCCTGCAGACCTCAGATACAGCATCCTAATCTGATTGGTGTCAGAGATTTGGGAGATACAGGTTGGCAATCTGTGAAGGATCAGGTAATGAATGCAAGTGTGCACACTCATATGCTCTATAGAGTTGAAACTGAACACGTCGTCTAATCATTTAGGTTCTGGGCTGAATGAGACAAGACTAGACACATTAAAGTCTTGGAACAGTATGAGTAGTATTTCATGCCCTGACGGAATGTAATTTATAAGACAGTAAAGTTCCACCAGAGATCTCAGCTCAAGGAGTAACCAGGGGAACTTTTCATTAGGCAACTAAGTGAACTGACTAAATACTGTGGCTTTCAGAGTTGTCAAGTTACCCAGTCCTAGGAAGGGAATTTTAAGTCAGCCCTTGATTTCTTGTCTTTGTATATTTTATTTTTATTATGTTTCCAAATTGTACAAAGAAAAAATAAAAAACAACTATACAATTCAAACCCACATCAAGGAGGATAGCCAAAGGGGGGCGTGACAAGTTTCCATCAGGACGCTTTGAATCTTGGAGCTGCAGCACCTGGGTGAACCATAGCCGTGTTGCTGTTTCCTACCTTGCTGTGATGGGGAGGAGGAAGCGAAAGTAGGTGGTCGACCCTCCCGGGGTGAGCGTTCCATGCCCTTCGGCCCAGCGAACCTTGGGTGACTGCGGCTTTCAGTCTGGAGCAGCAGCTGTGTCTTCGGCAGCGCCGGCTGATGGAGTGTCGGCGCTGAGTGTCTCGAGGGTTTGGTTGTCGCCCGAGTTGCGAACCCCCCACCGCGACCCGGAAGTGTAATTCAAACAGAGACTGGATCCCTCGACGGCAGGCCGACGAGCACGCCAAAGGAGGGGTCTTCGGGAGGAGCTCTGGTTGATGGGTCCCCCCTTGAGGCGCCGGTCCAGCGGTGGAGAATAACTGAAGCCGGAACAGCAGTAAGTGGAGAGAGTGCTGTGGAGGCAATTCAAGGAGGAGACCTTCTGGGAAAAATGTTGTTGGTAAAACCTGCGGTCATAACTATGGAAACACTGTGGGATGGTTTAGCTTCACTCAATTCGTCCCTTAAGACTATGTTTGGTGCTGTGAACGAAGAAGTTTTTGCGGTTAAGACTACTTGTGGAACTCTGGCTAGCGCTGTGGCGGGTCAGGAGGAGAGACTAATCAAGCTGGAGCAGGAGGTTGGGCATTTGCAGGGTATAGTGAATGCCCAGGCTTTGGACAGGACTGTGTCAGCCAGAAAAGTGGAATATTTGGAAAACCAGGTTAGACGTTGTAACCTTCGTTTTCTAAATTTTCCACGGTCTCCCTTGCTGTCTCCCTTAGAGATGGTAAGAAGGTATTTTGGAGAGGTTCTCAAACTTCCCCAAGACCAGTTTCCACCTCTGGTTCGGGCACAGTATTTGTCCTCGGGGTTAAGGGATGTCGATCCAAGCTCTCCCATTGCTCTTGCTGAAAAGGGGGACCTAACAGGGTTTTTAGAGTCCTCCCTGGATGTCATCATTGATAAGTCTACCTTACTGGTCACTATGGCGCTAGAGTCAGATAAGTTCTTTATTCTTCGAATGTATTTTAAGAATATCAATGTAGACTTTTTGGGCTCGAAAGTACGAGTTTTTCCTGATGTTGCCCGTAGTACGCAGTTGAGAAGGAAAAGCCTTATGGCCCTTCGCCCCAGGGTGTTAGGTCTAGGGGCAACTTTTCAACTGAAATTTCCCGGCAAGTGTTGTGTGGTGTATAAGCAGAAAGGTTATGTTTTCTTTGAATTCAGGCAGCTTATTGATTTCTTAAAAGCTAGGGAGGAAGTTGTTGTTGAAGTGTCTAAACCAACCCATACGGCTGACATTTAAGTCTGTACCTGTTCGCCTGATATATTGATTTAGGTTTGGTATTGGTAATTTTTACCTTTGCCTGATGTTCTATTTCCTAATACACTTCCCTTATATATTTTCTTCTTTGTTTGAGGTCTAAATTATATGGCTGGGATGTTATTTTTGTGATTTTGTCAAGTTTGCTTCTTGTTTCATTATACATCTACCACCAATTGTTTTCTTTTCATTCAAGTTTATTTTTACCTGGATGTAATATTATATACTGCTATAAATAAAAAGTAAAAAAAAGGAGGATAGCCAAAGATAAATACCTGAAATAATAATAATAAAAAAAGAACCTGCTTAAACATAGACAGTGCAAAGAAAAATCATACAAATGGAAATTACTTTCCCCTGAAGGAACTTTTCCAACTTGTCAGATTTAAAGGATACATATCTATTGCCCTGATACACTAGTAAACACTTACATATCCATTTAAGAAAGAAGGAAGCACCAAGATCCTAGGTCTTAGCTCCAACAGTGCTTCCCTTCATTTCTGAGTAAGCTTTGATACATCCGGAAAAACCTGAATAGTCTGCCAACTAAACTTTTCATTCTTAGCAAAATACAAGCTCAGAACATGGTCTTTGTTCGATTCAGGCACAAAAGTCATAATTGGAGTCTCCCAGGAAGAAATCTCTTCAACGGAGAACTCCAAAAACGTGGAAAGGTCTAAACTGTCTACAGGTAGATCTAATTCATCCCCTAGACCACTACCAAAAGTGTCTGGCGTCTGATACTTTTGCTTACACTGATGAACAAATAAATGCTTTTTGCCAAAGATCATTGCTTTTTGAGGGATCCCCCACTGACGTCAATCATTTCCCTTCTAACATTATTGAACTAAGATCTTTACGTAAACACCCAGTGCGAGCACAGCTGCATGGTTCATCCATGACTCGGTATCTAAAGTCCCATATTATTCCTCGTGGTCTTAGGATGCCTCGAGTCCCAAAAAATGTTTTTGGACGATTCTGCATTTTTGAACAAATGGAATGCCATATTGAACAAATGCAGTTTTGACATTATCACGTTACTTTTTGAACGTATGATGCAAGAGGAGGAGCGTACATGCAGGACTTTTCCACATTCTCTTTAATGGATTAAGGAGCATCTTGTCAGCTAAGTAGCTGTTTTATTAATGCATTCATTTTATGGTTTGATTAAAATGGGCACACTGCTGCGGGGGAGAGAGGTTTAATTCCTCCACCTTTGACAGTGCACCCGACAAAAAAAATGTTATGTTTGGATTCTTCATCATGCTGGGGTCCTCATATTATATTTGATGTCTGTTTTGATCTCCAGTATTCTGGGTAGATACTTTCTTGGACTACAATAAATAGCATCACCAAACTCATAGCATTCTATTCTAGCAATGTTACAAAGACAGAGAGATGATATGCCCAAATAAAAAGAATATTTGGCAATCATCTGGGCTCCTATAGACTGGTGACCAACCATAAACCACTAATTAGTCTCAATAGCAAGGACTTAGATAAAACATCTTTATGATGTCAGAGATTACTCATTTGACTGATGAAATTCAACCCAATGTCTGACTGTATGCCTGGAAAGAATTTGCCAGTAGCAGACATCATGTCCCCTTGACCTAGATAACACTTTGACTTTCAAGGCCTGGATGAGGAAGTTTGTCATGTCCAGGAAATGGAAAACTGCAGACCAAGGAGGAATCCGCCAATGGCATCTCTGATTGCAGCAACACAGACTGATGATGATGTTTAAGATGTCTGAAAGTACATAGCATAGTGCTTGCCAGAGTGCTTTTGTAGTTTTACTGGATATAGCAAAAGAGTATTAGTCAGAAAGAATATTTGACTTATGGTGACCGTCAGTATCCAAGAAACTGAGAGCTGAGATGATGCAAAGGATATGTCTTGGTCACGAAGAACTTCACCAAATGCAGGGAAAAGTGGTTTGGTGACAAGGCATTAAATGTCACGTGAAAGAGTATGTTCTTTTTGGGAGCATCACCTCATTCATAGGCTTGGCAGAAATTGGCAACTGATCTGTATGTGAAGTTAAAGGTAAAATACAATTAAATAAAAGAAAAGCCCTGGCACACACACAAAAGTTTGCAGTATACAAGTATATACTGTGAATACAAGCAGAAGTGTGTACCATGGACTATGTACAATCATAGAACCACAAAGAGGAGTTATCAATATGCTTCACTATTCTAATCATAAATAACTTTTTGTATTTAATTTGTAAACCAATGCAATAGTTTTTTGCTTCTTGCCAGTATATTAAGCACCCAAAATAAATAAAGAAAATAAAGAAAACTCTTTGATGTTATAATTGTTGGTAAACCAATGTATCACTCAAAGCCACTGTCTGTGCACAATTTCTTAAAACAGATATAAAATCAAATAGTGGATGAAGAACCAGCCACTAGGGGCATAATTTGTAGCCATGCACTCAAATTTATTTTTCAGCCATTACAAAGTGCATTGAGGGATTGCCAATCTTTGGTGATTTTTCTAATTGTTTAGTTCACTTGTATGTGTATGTGGGTTGGGGGAAGTGGTGGAAAAAGCATGGTTTTCACTGGTTCTATTTCCTACACCCCTTGATTAGTTTAAGCTCTTTTCAAAACTGTTTGTTTAATGAGAACCTTGGTCTCTTCTTGGATCTAGGGTCATCTCTCCTGCGTAGGCATTTGTTCCTCCATGTCCATCTGCAGTTTTCAAGTTTGCCATATATAGTTTCCTGACCTCCTGTGGGGCATCTGTGATAGCACCATACAATATTTCTGAAGTAGCTTTAACCTAGTCAACTCTGGGAAGTGGTACAGCTGAGGAAGAAATCAAACTCTGGTCCCTCTGCATGGCAGAGTGCTCCAATGCCATTGATCTCTATTCCTTCACGTTATAGAAATATGCTAGAAAGAGTAGAGAAGTAGCCTAGTGCTTAGTGCAGTGGCCTGTGACCAAAGAGACCAGTGTTCAAATCCCACTGGCACTCCTTGGCTCTTGGGCAAGTTATTGAACCCTTCATTGCCTCAGGTACAAACTTAGATTGTAAGCCCTCCAGGGACAGGGAAATGCCTATTGTAACTCGCCTTGAACTATTACTGGAAAGGTCTGAGCTAAATGTTGTTGTTAAGTGCCGTCGAGTCGGAGTCGACTCATGGCGACCCTCTGGATAGCTATCCTAAATTGTGTTCGGTCTTCAGTCAGGCGGCTCATTGTTGACAGACTGGTACCCATAGCTACTGTTATTGTATCGATCCATCTCATTGCTGGCCTTCCTCTTTTGCGTTGACCTTCTATCTTGCCAAGTATGTTGTCTTTCTCTAATGATCTCTCTTCGCATGATGTGTCCAAAGTATGAAAGTCGAAGTCTTGTCATCTGAGCTTCTAAAGAAAGCTTAGGTTTCATCTCCTCTAGTACCGACTGGTTTGTTCTTCGGGCAGTCCATGGTATACACAGTATTCGCCACCAGCATCATAATTCAAAGGCATCAATTTTCTTCCTGTCTATCTTTTTCACTGTCCAGCTTTCGCATCCATATGATGTTATTGAAAATACCATGGCTTGAACAAGTCAAATCTTTGTATGGAGAGAGACATCTCTGCTCTTAAGAATCTTACCTAGGTCTTTCATAGCCATTCTGCCAAGAGCAATGCGTCATCTGATTTCTTGACTGCTTGTTGCTTCTTTATTGATAGTTGAATAATCTTCAGTAGAATCTTGCTGGCATGTGGGATCAGAGCGATTGTGCAATAATTTCCACAGTCAGTTGGATCACCTTTCTTTAGTATTGGTATAAACACAGATCATTTCCAGTCAGTTGGCCATGATATTGTCTTCCATATTTCTTGGCAGAGCTTTGTAAGTACGTTAACAGCTGCATCAGATTGCTGTAATACTTCTATGGGAATGCTATCAATACCTGGTGCTTTGTTCTTTGATAAGGCTTTCAATGCTGCTTCAACTTCTTCTTTCATCACCTATGGTTCCAGATCATAAGGTACAGGTTGAAATGGCTTTTGGTCCACTTGATCTTTATCATATATAAAAACTCTGTATATTCCTTCCACCTTTTCTTGATCTTCACAGCATCATTCAACATAGAAACTTGAGCATCTTGTAACATTCCAATTCGAGGCTGGAACTTTTTCTTTAACTCTCGTAGCTTTAGGAAAGCCGATCTTGTTCTTCCTCTAATAGTTTCTGCTTCTATTTCCTTGCATGCGTCATTGTA
Organism: Ichthyophis bannanicus; assembly: GCA_033557465.1. Taxonomy (NCBI): domain Eukaryota; kingdom Metazoa; phylum Chordata; class Amphibia; order Gymnophiona; family Ichthyophiidae; genus Ichthyophis; species Ichthyophis bannanicus. The sequence continues at coordinate 789,913,634 of CM066031.1, read as the reverse complement.
GTACTTTTCCTTGTCCTGTCTTGCTGCACGTTGGAAATCTCTGAGTTCTGCGATTGTCTTGTCTTTCTTTCTTCTCTGGCTTTAGCTTCTGGGCAATTTTCAGAGTTTCTTCCGTCATCCATTTTGGCCGTTTTTGCTTTTTCACTTTTTGTAGAGACTTCTCGCTTTCTCCCAACACAACCTTCTTGATGTCATTCCATAACTCTTCTGTAGATCTTTCATTTGTATCTAAAGCAGCAAATCGATTTTGCAGGCAGTCTTTAAATTCCAGTAGTATATTCTCAAGGTCATATTTTGCTGCATTCATGAGTGGTTTGCTCTTTTTCAACTTTAGCTTGAATTTGCATACTAGTAGTTGATGATCTGTACCACAGTCAGCTCCAGGTTTTGTCTTTGTTGATGTTACAGAGCTTTTCCATCGTTGACTTCCACAGATGTAGTCAATTTGATTTTTATACAATCCATTGGGTGAAGTCCATGTGTACAGTCGCCGCTTGTGTTGCTGGAAGAAGGTGTTTGAGATGAATAGATCGTTGGTCTTGCAGAATTCTATCAGTCTTTCTCCAGCTTCATTTCTGTTGCCAAGTCCATATTTTCCAGCTACTTTTCCGCCTTCTTTGTTGCCAACGTTTGCGTTCCAGTCATCCATGACTATCAGGATATCCTGTTTTGCATGTTCTGTCAATTTCAGCTTGTACGTATTCATAGAACTCTTCAAGTCTTGAAGGACTAGAAAGGGGGGCTGTTAATTCTGGAGAGAAATCTGAAATTGTGAGTATATACTTCTGGGAATTTTTCTGAAAGGAATTTTTTTTCTTTTAAAGCTAATTAATCTGTGAACCCACTATTTTTTGTTAAATCAGTCAGGGCCTAGTAGCAACAGTTTAAGATTCAATTTAAAACACAGAAGAGAACTTTCTGGTTACCTTTCATACCCAGTAGGGAGCTGTAGTTTAAATTTCATAGTCACTCAGGGCCTAGCATCAGCAAAGTACTTTTAATTTCAAATTAAAACACAGAAGAGAGCTTTCTGGTTAAATTTAGAATCCAGCAGAGAGCTTGTAGTTTAAATTTCATAATAGGTTAGAGCCTAGCAGCAGCAAAGAGCTATAATTTAAATCAAATCAGAATATAGCTTACCTCAGCAGCACAGGACAGGGTACTGTGTAGCAGCCCTTTTTTTAATAAGTGTTATATCCCTCCCACCCTCCCCTGGGATAATCACAGCTTTATAGGTACTTGCACAACTTAAAAGACAGGAGGTGCTCTCAGGTGAAGCTCATTACCCAAATCAGTCATACACTAAGGATCTGAGATTAATTAAGCTTCAGGTGAACAAGGTATATTAAACGTCTTAGGTACAGTTTTAGTGGTATAAATATCCATAGCACCCTTTAGTACATAAAGAACTTAAAGATCTAAACACAAACTTAAAACTAAGATGCAGACAGCAGTCCGGCAGCGGGATGTGGGCTTTCCAGTCTTTTGCATTGAGTGTCACATGTATGATTTTCTCCCAGCTGGTTAGAGGTCTTACGTGTGCACTAGGTGCAAGGAGCTCTCTGCTCTCAGGGAACGAGTCCGTTCTCTAGAGGCTAGAGTAGCAGACTTGGAAAACATAAGACAGACTGTGAGGTACATAGACGAGACCTACAGGGATATAGTCCTGAAGTCCCACCTCCAGTCTGGCAGCATCCCTGTTGCCATGGAGGAGAGAGGTCATGTGACAGGAGAGCATCACCCTGGTGTGGCAGGAAGTGATCCTGTAACTAGGACCTGTCCTCCAGGTGATGTAAACCCCTCTCGCACCGAGGAGGTTTCTCCAGGGCAAAGTGCCCATGAGGGAAGGGTTAGGACAGCAGTTATAGTTGGTGATTCGATCATTAGGCATGTAGATAGCTGGGTGGCTGGTGGACGTGAGGATCGCCTGGTAACATGCCTGCCTGGTGCGAAGGTAGCGGACCTCACACGCCACCTAGATAAGGTCTTAGATAGTGCTGGGGAGGAGTCTGCTGTCTTGGTACATGTCGGTACCAGTGACATAGGAAAAAGTGGTAGGGAGGTTCTGGAAGCTAAATTTAGGCTTTTAGATAGGAAGTTGAAATCCAGAACTTCCATGGTAGCGTTCTCCGAAATGCTTCCCATTCCACGTGCAGGACCCAAAAGGCAGGCAGAGCTCCGGAGTCTCAATGCGTGGATGAGACAATGGTGCAGAGATGAGGGGTTCGGATTTGTTAGGAACTGGGGAACATTCTGGGGAAAGGAGGGGCTCTTCCAAAGGGATGGGCTTCACCTTAACCGGGATGGAACCAGGCTGCTGGCATTAACCTTTAAAAACGAGATAGAGCAGCTTTTAAACTAGATAATAGGGGAAAGCCGACAATCGCCCAAGAGCGCATGGTTCGGAAGAATGTATCCTTGAAGGATACTACAAAAAGCAGAGAGGTTCCAAAAAAGAGTAAAGTAGCCCAAATGCCCTCGAGTATGAAGCAGACAGAGCTTAAAGATCCCAAATTACCCATGTCTACCAATAGCCAAATTAATATGAATAAAATACAGTCTCTAAAATGCTTGTATGCAAATGCTAGAAGTCTACAAAACAAGATGGGAGAGTTAGAATATATAGCACTAAACGAGAGGTTAGATATGATTGGAATATCAGAGACATGGTGGAAGGAGGACAACCAGTGGGACACTGTGATACCTGGGTACAAACTATATCATAATGATAGAGCTGATCAAATTGGTGGATGGGTTGCGCTCTATGTTAGAGAGGGCATTGAGTCAGAAAGGATTAAAGTTTTGCAAGAAACAAAATTTGCTGTAGAATCTCTATGGATTGAAATTCCATGTAAAAAGGGGAAGGCGATGGCAGTGGGGGTGTACTATCGTCCGCCTGGCCAGAATGAACAAATGGATGATGAAATGCTCAAAGAAATCAAGGAAGCTAGCAAAAGTTACAGTGCAGTAATAATAATGGGTGATTTCAATTACCCCGGCATCGACTGGGTCAGTGTCACAACAGGACATGCTAGGGAGATAAAGTTCCTAGATGAAATAAATGACTGCTTCTTGGAGCAGCTGGTTCATGAACCGACCAGAGGGGAAGCAATATTAGACCTAGTACTTAGTGGAACACCAGATGTAGTGCAAGAGATAAGGGTGTTGGGGCCACTTGGCAATAGTGATCATAGCATGATCACCTTTGATTTAATTAGTGGAGGAGGGATAGTAAGGAAATCCACAGTACTACCCTTTAACTTTCGAAAGGGAGACTATGATAAAATGAAAAAAACAGTTAAGAAAAAACTAAAAGGAGCAGTTGCAAAGGTTAAAGACGTACATCAAGCTTGGGTGTTGTTGAAAAATACTATCTTGGAAGCCCAGACCAGCTGTATTCCACGCTTTAAGAAAAGTGGAAGGAAGTCCAAAAAACTGCCAGCATGGTTTAAAGGTGAGGTCAGAGAGGCTGTTGTTGCCAAAAAAGCATCTTTCAGGAAATGGAAAAAAGAGCCAAACGACGAAACCTGGAAACAGCACAAGCACTGGCAAGTCAAATGCAAGGCATTTTATAAGGCAGGCAAAGAGAGAATTTGAGAAGAAGCTTGCTGCGGAAGCAAAAACGCAAAATAAAGACCTTTTCAATTACATTCGTAGCAAAAAACCTGTGAGAGAGTCAGTTGGTCCATTAGATGATAAAGGGGTTAAAGGAGCACTAAGAGGCGACAAGGCGATAGCGGAGAGACTGAATGAATTCTTTGCTTCAGTCTTTACTGAGGAAGATGTAGGGATGTTACCCATGACTGAAGTGGTATTTAAAGGTGTGGAAGAATTGAAGGAAATATCGATACATCGGGAAGATGTCTTACAACTATTAGATAAACTGAAGAGTAGCAAATCACCTGGGCTGGATGGTATACATCCAAGGGTGTTGAAAGAACTGAAATTTGAGATTGCAGACCTGCTATCAGTAATCTGTGAACTATCAGTAAAATCATCTCTAATACCTGAGGATTGGAGGATCGCCAATGTAACACCAATTTTTAAAAAGGGTTTGAGGGGTGATCCAGGAAACTACAGACCGGTGAGCCTGACATCAGTACTGGGAAAAATGGTAGAAACCATCATAAAGAATAAAATTACTCAGCATGTAGATAGTCACGACCTAATGGGAGACAGCCAACATGGCTTTAGACAAGGAAGATCTTGTCTTACTAATCTGTTATGTTTTTTTGAAGGAGTGAATAAACAGGTGGACAAAGGTGAGTCGGTTGATATTGTGTATCTGGACTTTCAGAAAGCCTTTGACAAGGTCCCTCATGAGAGACTTTTGGCAAAACTAAAGAGTCATGGGATAGGAGGCAGTGTACTATTGTGGATCAGGAACTGGTTAAAAGATAGAAAGCAGAGGGTAGGACTAAATGGCCAGTTTTCCCAATGGAGAAAGGTGAATAGTGGTGTACCCCAGGGATCTGTGCTGGGTCCGCTGCTTTTTGGCATATTCATAAATGACCTGGAAAGTGGAATAACGAGTGAGGTTATCAAATTTGCAGATGACACAAAACTATTTAAAGTTGTTAAAATCCAGCAGGATTGTGGAAAATTGCAAGAGGATCTTGATAATTTGGAAGACTGTGCATCAAAATGGCAGATGAAATTTAATGTGGAGAAGTGCAAGGTTATGCACCTAGGGAAGAACAACCCAAACTATGGTTACACGATGCAAGGTTCCACATTAGGAACCACCACCCAGGAAAAAGATTTAGGCGTCATTGTGGATACCATGTTAAAACCCTCGGCCCAGTGTGCAGCGGCGGCCAAGAGAGCAAATAGAATGCTAGGTATGATAAGGAAAGGAATGGAAAATAAAACAAAAGATATTATAATGCCTCTATATCGTTCCATGGTGAGACCGCACCTTGAATATTGTGTGCAATTCTGGTCGCCGTATCTTAAAAAGGATATAGCGATTTTAGAAAAGATTCAGAGAAGAGCCACCAAAATGGTAAAGGGGATGGAAGGCTACTCCTATGAAGAAAGGCTAAAAAGGTTGGGGCTCTTTAACCTGGAAAAGAGACGGCTGAGGGGAGATATGATAGAAGTCTATAAATTAATGAACGGAGTGGAACGGGTAAACGTAGATCGATTGTTTACCTTATCAGAATATAGAAAGACTAGTGGACATGCAATGAAGCTACAGGGTAAACTATTTAAGACTAATAAAAGAAAATATTTTTTCACTCAACGTGTAATCAAACTCTGGAATTTGTTACCGGAGGATGTAGTAAAGGCTGTTAGTGTAGCTGGGTTTAAAAAAGGTTTGGACAAGTTCCTGGAGGAAAGGTCCATAAACCATTATTAAGAAGGGACCCAGGATATCAATGCTTGAACCAATACAAGCATTGTGGAACCTGTGTCCCTTGGGGAAACTGCTAGGTACGTATGACCTAGATTGGCCACTGTTGGAAACAGAATACTGGGCTTGATGGACCTTGGTCTGACCCAGTATGGCATATCTTATGTTCTTATGTTCAATTTCATTCTCTTCTGCAGCTTTTGTTGGGGCATATACTTGAATTATAGTTGTGTTGATAGGCTTTCCTCATAGACGAATAGAGATTAAGCGTTCGCTGACTGCATTGTATTTCATTACAGTTCTTGCAAGTTTCTTCTTTATTATAAATGCAACACCATTTTTTCTTTGTCTTGCATTTCCAGCATAGTAGACCATGTGATCATCTGATGCAAAGTGCCCGATGCCAGTCCATTTCAGTTCGCTGACACCCAACAGATCAAGTTGTACACGTTCCATTTCATTCTTGACCACCTCCAACTTCCCTTGGTTCATGCTTTGTATGTTCCAATGTGTAAGACATCTTTACAGCTTCTGACTCTCATTTCATGCACAGCTACATCAGCAGTCAGATGTCCCGAGGGCTTTGATCCAACCACATCATAAATGCTGGTTTTACTCTGAAAAGTCTTCAGCTCTTCCCCAGTAGCTAGTTGAGTGCCTTCCAACCTGGGGGTCTCATCTTCCAGCAATATAGCGCAATTGGTTTTGTTGTAGCTATCCATTGGGTTTTCATGGCAAGATACAGAAGTAGATTGCTGTTCTTTCCTCCGTGCAGTTTAAGTTTGGTGGTATTGCCGTTGTCACAGAAATGTGATCCTCCGCCGTCAACACTATTCCATTCTGCTGCTGCCCAGATGGGTGGTTTGTCTTGGTCTGGCACCTCAGCTGAGACTTCTCCATCTTGGGAGACCCTGCCAGCAGGGCCGGATTTACCTATACGCCATGTACGCCATGGCGTAGGGCCCACAGCCGGCAGGGGCCCACAAAAAAAGAACAAGCTCATATTTTTTAAACACAATTTTAAAAAAAACCTGGTGGCTGCCGCCGCGGGGCCCCCTCTGCTGCCGCGGGGGCCCCGTCTACAAGCTGAAGCCGTCGGGTCGGGTCAGGTCGTCCCTCCCTCGCTGCAGGCTGTAGGCTGTGGGCTGTGAGAGACGCGAAAGGAGAGTGTCTCCTCGCGTCTCTGTTAAGCCCGCAGGGGCTGATGGGAAATTTCCCATCAGCCCCTGCGGGCTTAACAGAGACGCGAGGAGACGCTCTCCCTTCGCGTCTCTCGCAGCCTGCAGCCTGCACGGAGGGAGGGAGAACCGACCCGACCCGACCCGACGGCTTCAGCTTGTAGACGGGGCCCCCGCGGGCAGGGCCGGATTTACCTATACGCCATGTACGCCATGGCGTAGGGCCCACAGCCGGCAGGGGCCCACAAAAAAAGAACAAGCTCATATTTTTTTAAACACAATTTAAAAAAAAACCTGGTGGCTTCCGCCGCGGGGCCCCCTCTGTTGCCGCGGGGGCCCCGTCTACAAGCTGTTGCCGTCGGGTCGGGTCGGGTCGTCCCTCCCTCCCTCGCTCGCTCGCTGCAGGCTGTAGGCTGTGGGCTGTGAGAGACGCGAAAGGAGAGTGTCTCCTCGCGTCTCTGTTAAGCCCGCAGGGGCTGATGGGAAATTTCCCATCAGCCCCTGCGGGCTTAACAGAGACGCGAGGAGATGCTCTCCCTTCGCGTCTCTCGCAGCCTGCACGGAGGGAGGGAGAACCGACCCGACCCGACGGCTTCAGCTTGTAGACGGGGCCCCCGCGGGTCAGTCCGTGCTGCCGCGGCAGCAGAGGGGGCCCCGCGGCGGCAGCCACCAGGTTTTTTTTTAAATTAAATTTTACTTTAGGCCGGGGGGGGGGGTAGGACTGGTAATGGGCTATGGGGGGGGGGTAGGACTGGTAATGGGCTATTGGGGGGGCTGGGGCTGGAAATGGGCTGGGGGGGGTAAGGCTGGTAATGGGCAAGTTGGGGTTAGGACTGGTAATGGACAATTGGGGGGGCGGGGGCTGGAAATGGGCTGGGCTGGGCTGGGCTGGGGGGGTTAAGGCTCGAGGTGGGCTGATGGGGTTAGGACTGGTAATGGCCTGTGGGCTGATGGGGGGGCTTAGAACTGGCAATGGGCTTTGGGGGGGTTAAGACTGGTAATGGGCTGTGGGCTGATGGGGGCTGTCTGGTAATGGGCTATGGGGGGGCTAGGACTGGAAATGGGCTGGGGGTTAAGACTGGAGGTGGGCTGATGGGGTTAGGACTGGTAATGGGCTGTTGGGGGGGGGGGTTAGAACTGGTAATGGGCTTTGGGGGGGTTAAGACTGGTAATGGGCTGTGGGCTGATGGGGGTTGTCTGGTAATGGGCTATGGGGGGCTAGGACTGGAAATGGGCTGGGGGGTTAAAACTGGAGGTGGGATGATGGGGTTAGGACTGGTAATGGGCTGTGGGCTGATGGGGGGGGTAGGACTGGCAATGGGCTATGGGGGGCTGACTGGAAATGGGTTGATGGGGTTAGGACTGGAAGTGGGCTGATGGGGGGGGTTAGGACTGGTAATGGGTTATTGGGGGGGCTTAAACTGAAAATGGGGTGATGGGGGGTTAAGGACTGAAAATGGGGTGATGGGGGTTAAGGACTGTAAGTGGGGTGATGGGGGGGCTAGGACTGGTATTGGGTTGGGGGGTTGCTAGGACTGGAAATGGGCTGATGGATGGCTAGGACTGGAAATGGGCTGATGCAGGGACTAGAAGGGAATGGATGCTGGGTGAGGCTGGAACTAGAAGGGAACTGATGTTGGGGGAGGATTAGAATGGGATGGGGCTGGAAGAGTAAAATGGAGAAGGGAAAAATATTTTGTGTGGAGGGATAAAAAATCTACAATTGGCCGGGTATTGGGAGAGTAAGTGGGGATTGAGGATGGAGGGGTAAAATTTGAGTGGATGAAATAGGAATGAGGAAAGAGCAAAAGGAGAAAGATTAGTATGTTAAAGCAGATGTAGAGAGAGAATGGAAAAAAATCTAGAAGAGAGAAGAAAGGACAAATGGACAGCAGACGATGGAGAGTTAGCAGAAGACACGAAGAAACCAGAAGAAAGTGGCTGGAGCAATTGCAGCTGAAAAAAATGCACAAAAGGTAGAAAAATATCTCTTTATTTTGAATTTATTAATTGGAATATGTCAGCTCTGGTAAATGTGCATCATTAACGTCTGCGCTTTGTTTAGTACAAGAGCAAATTAATGTATAGTTTTATTTCTACAGTGTTGTACATTCCAAGTTTGGCTTTTGGGATTCCCAGTTTAATTATTGTCTTCCTGTTTCTAAATTGTGATTACTTGTTTGGTGATGGTCTATGTTCTGCATGTGTAACTGAGCTGAGGTGTTCTGTTTATATAATTCCTATTTGACATTGCCACTTGTTCTCTTTCCCCAGTAGGTCATGTATTGTTGTTCTCTGAAATGTATTGGTTTAATATTTGCAGTGTTGCCTTTTGATTGGTAGAGTATGGTGCTTTTGTGAGTCCTGGTAGTGCTGTTAGGATACGGCGGGTTTACTATGGGTTCTAAATGGGCAGTGTTTGTAGTAGTTCCTAATGTGTCTGGCAGTTGGCACTGGATTATAGTAATGTAGAAATCTTTTAGTCTTTCTTTATCCATACACTCATTAAGTGGCACGTTTACTAAAAGTTAGTATATGGTAACATTATGCAAATATTTATGCAAATGAGGTCCCTTATGCAAATGAGGCCCCGCACCCCCCTTGGGCCGCCCCTGCTGGGGGCCCACAATTTTTGTTGGCGTAGGGCCTCACTCAAGGTAAATCCGGCCCTGCCTGCCAGTAGTTAAACTACCGATTAGTTTAGCTCTCAGCATCACTGATGCACACAAGCCCTCACAGCACGACAAGCTGCAAACCAAGTGAGCTAAATACTAATAAATAAATATATATTATCTCCAGGAACAAGCAGGAATGTAATCTTCACATATGGGTCACGTCATCACCGACAGAACCTGCACAGGAACACTCCCCAGCATCCAATAGGAAAGCCTTTGGGAGCATCCCACTACGCCTGCATAGCTGCCTTCCCGCCTTTCCGCCTTTCCAGCTCTCCCTTCTCAGTTCTTCATTTTCTGTGGAGCCGACAAGAAGCAATTCCTGTCACTTCAGAAAATGTATCTTTTTTCATATTTTTTGTGGTCGCATCTGCCTTCCCATCGATGCTGGTACCGACTTCCGTTGGTGCTTGCTTTCTTTCTTTAAAAAAAAAAAAATCTGTGAAGAAAATAATTATTTCTTTCCTTCAGGCGTATCAATGCCATCTTAGGCTTAAGCCTTCCATTTTGTCACAGACACAATGGAAAAACCATCCAATGGTTTTAAGAAGTGTTCCAAATATGGCAGTACCATTTCAGCCACAGACATCCATGACTGGTGTCTAAAATGTTTAGGACCGGATCATCAGCCATCAGATGGTTCTCTTTGTAGGAAGATTGACAAAGAGAGGCCTACAGAATTGAGCTGCAAAGCTGGGCACCCTCTTTCCCTCGAATGCAGTATCTTTAGCATCAGTGTCATCGAGAGCTTCATCTTCCTCCCAAGGATCTCAGGTATTGAAAGCTAGGTCTTCTTCAAAGACTGGCCGGCCCTCCAAGGGTAGATCTCCTTCTAAGCATCAAGATGCCTCGGGCATTGTCCTGGAGGGGGACACATTGGCTTAACAACCCCAGCGGGAGGACCTTGCCTCCAAAGCCTAAGTGGGGTGCTAGGATGCTCCCGAGGCCTACACCTCCGGAGAGCTCCTGGTGCCATGCTCTGGGATCGTGGCCTGCAATTCCGGTACCGATGCCCAAGCATCAGCAAGCTCCATTGATCAATGTATCCTAGCCATCGAGCAGAACTTAGAGGCCTTGCTGGCGGCCTCGGTACCAGTAAAACCTACAGTTGGTTCCGCAGGTGTCGGTAGAAGCTATAGTATCGATATATCCTGCATCAACTTTTTGCCGCTTTCTACGCTACCATCCATGCGGGCCCTCAAATCCATTTCCAGTACCGAGGTTCCGACAGCACAGGCTTCAACTGCCGGTTTTGATTGGTACCGAGTTCGTACGGAGTGGGAACACCCTGCCCGTTGATACTTTGAGTCTTTGGATTCCGATTCATTGGATGATTAATCGGCTAATACCCAGGACATAAGAACTATCCTAGAAGACCCATCTCCATCTCCACAACATTGAATGTCCCCACCAGAGGACTTGCCTTTTCAAGATTTCATTCATGATGTTGCTAGGAGTCTGAAGGACTAGAAAAGGGGACTGTTACTTCTGGAGAGAGATCTGCAATTGTGAGTATATACTTCTGGGAATTTTCTGAAAGGAATTCTTTGTATTAAAGCCAATTAATTTGTGAACCCACTATTTTTTGTTAAATCACTAAGGGCCTAGTATCAGCAAAGTACTTTTAGCTTAAATTTAAAACACAGAAGAGAGCTTTCTGGTTAAATTTAGAACCCAGCAGAGAGCTTGTTTAAATTTCATAATAAGTTAGAGCCTAGCAGCAGCAAAGAGCTATAATTTAAATCAAATCAGAATATAGCTTACCTCAGCAGCACAAGACAGGGTACTGTGTAGCAGCCCTCTTTTAATAAGTGTTATTTCCCACCCACCCCTGGGATAATCGTAGCTTTATAGGTACTTACACATCTTAAAAGACAGGAGGTGCTTTCAGGTGAAGCTCGTTACCCAAATCAGTCATACACTAAGGACCTGAGATTAATTAAGCTTCAGGTGAACAAGGTATATTAAACTTATTAGGTACAGTTTTATTAGTCTAAATATCCATAGCAACCCTTAGTAAGTAAAGAACTTAAAGATCTAACACTAACTTAAAACTAAGATGCAGACAGCAGTCCAGCAGCGAGATGGGGGCTGTCCAGTCTTTTGCATTGAGTGTCACATGTGTGATTTTCTCCCAGTTGGTGAGAGGTCTTATGTGTGTACTAGGTGCAAGAAGCTCTTTGCTCTCAGGGAATGAGTCCGTTCTCTAGAGGCTAGAGTAGCAGACTTGGAAAACATAAGAAAGACAGAGAGGTACATAGACGAGACCTACAGGGATATAGTCCAGAAGTCCCACCTCCAGTCTGGCAGCATCCCTGTTGCCATGGAGGAGAGAGGTCACGTGACAGAAGAGCATCACCCTGGTGTGGCAGGAAGTGATCCTGTAACTAGGACCTGTCCTCCAGGTGATGTAAAACCCTCTCGCACTGAGGAAGTTTCTCCAGAGCCATGTGCCCATGAGGGAAGGGTTAGGACAGCCGTTATAGTTGGTGATTCGATCATTAGGCATGTAGATAGCTGGGTGGCTGGTGGACGTGAGGATTGCCTGGTAACATGCCTGCCTGGTGCGAAGGTAGCAGACCTCACGCACCACCTAGATAAGGTCTTAGATAGTGCTGGGGAAGAGCCTGCTGTCTTGGTACATGTCGGTACCAATGACATAAGAAAATGTGGTAGGGAGGTTCTGGAGGCTAAATTTAGGCTTTTAGATAGGAAGTTGAAATCCAGAACTTCCAGGGTAGCGTTCTCCGAAATGCTTCCTTTTCCATGTGCAGGACCCAAAAGGCAGGCAGAGCTCTGGAGTCTCAATGCGTGGATGAGACAATGGTGCAGAGATGAGGGTTTTGGATTTGTTAGAAACTGGGGAACATTCTGGGGAAAGGAGGGTCTCTTCCGAAGGGATGGGCTTCACCTTAACCGGGATGGAACCAGGCTGCTGGCATTAACCTTTAAAAAGGAGATAGAGCAGCTTTTAAACTAGATAATAGGGGAAAGCCGACAGTCACCCAAGAGCGCATGGTTTGGAAGAATGTATCCTTGAAGGATACTACAAAAAGCAGAGAGGTTCCAAAAAAGAGTAAAGTAGCCCAAATGCCGTCGAGTATGGAGTAGACAGAGCTTAAAGATCCCAAACTACTCATGTCTACCAATAGCCAAATTAATATGAATAAAATACAGTCTCTAAAATGCTTGTATGCAAATGCTAGAAGTCTAAAAAATAAGATGGGAAAGTTAGAATATATAGCACTAAATGAAAGGTTAGATATGATTGGAATATCAGAGAGATGGTGGAAGGAGGACAACCAGTGGGACACTGTGATACCTGGGTACAAACTATATCATAATGATAGAGCTGATCAAATTGGTGGAGGGGTTGCACTCTATGATAGAGAGGGCATTGAGTCAGAAAGGATTAAATTTTTGCAGGAAACAAAATTTGCTGTAGAAACTCTATGGATTGAAATTCCATGTAAAAAGGGGAAGGCAATGGCAGTGGGGATGTACTATCGACCGCCTGGCCAGAATGAACAAATGGATGATGAAATGCTCAAAGAATTCAAGGAAGCTAACAAAAGTTACAGCACAGTAATAATAATGGGTGATTTCAATTACCCCGGTATCGACTGGGTCAGTGTCACGGCAGGACATGCTAGGGAGATAAAGTTCCTAGATTAAATAAATGACTGCTTCTTGGAGCAGCTGCTTCATGAACCAACCAGAGGGGAAGCCATATTAGACCTAGTCCTTAGTGGAACACCAGATCTAGTGCAAGAGAAAAGGGTGTTGGGGCCACTTGGCAATAGTAATCATAGCATGATCTCCTTTGATTTAATTAGTGGAGGAGGGATACTAAGGAAATCCACAGTACTACCTTTTAACTTTCAAAAGGGAGACTCTGATAAAATGAGGGAAATAATCAAGAAAAAACTAAAAGGAGCAGTTGCAAAAGTTAAAGACTTACATCAAGCTTGGGTACTATCTTGGAAGCCCAGACCAGCTGTATTCCACGCTTGAAGAAAAGTGGAAGTCAAAAAACTGCTAGCATGGTTTAAAGGTGAGGTCAGAGAGGCGGCTGTTGCCAAAAAAGCATCTTTCAGGAAATGGAAAAAAGAGCCAAACGACGAAACCTGGAAACAGCACAAGCACTGGCAAATCAAATGCAAGGCATTGATAAGGCAGGCAAAGGGAGAATTTGAGAAGAAGCTTGCTGCGGAAGCAAAAACGTGAAATAAAGACTTTTTCAAGTACATTCGTAGCAAACAAACTGTGAGAGAGTCAGTTGGTCCATTAGATGATAGAGGCGACAAGGCGATAGCGGAGAGACTGAATGAATTCTTTGCTTCTGTTTTTACTGAATAAGATATAGGGATGTTACCCATGACTGAAGTGGTATTTAAAGGTGCGGAAGAATTGAAGGAAATATCGATACATCGGGAAGATGTATTACAACTATTAGATAAACTGAAGAATAGCAAATCACCTGGGCTGGATAGTATACATCCAAGGGTGTTGAAAGAACTGAAATATGAGATTGCAGACCTGCTATTAGTAATCTGTGAACTATCATTAAAATCATCTCTAATACATTCACGATCCTCCATTCTTCAGGTAACACCAATTTTTAAAAAGGGTTCCAGGGGTGATCCGGGAAACTACAAATTGGTGAGCCTGACGTCAGTACCGGGAAAAATGGTAGAAACCATCATAAAGAATAAAATTACTCAGCATGTAGATATTCATGGCCTAATGGGAGACAGCCAACATGGCTTTAGACAAGGAAGATCTTGTCTTACTAATCTGTTATGTTTTTTTGAAGGAGTGAATAAATAGGTGGACAAAGGTGAGTCGGTTGATATAGTGTATCTGGACTTTCAGAAGTTCTTTGACAAGGTCCCTCATCAGAGACTTTTGGCAAAACTAAAGAGTCATGGGATAGGAGGCAGTGTACTATTGTGGATCAGGAACTGGTTAAAAGATAGAAAGCAGAGGGTAGGGCTAATTGGCCAGTTTTCCCAATGGAGAAAGGTGAATAGTGGTGTACCCCAGAGATCTGTGCTGGGTTCGCTGCTTTTTGACATATTCATAAATGACCTGGAAAGTGGAATAACGAGTGAGGTTATCAAATTTGCAGATGACACAAAACTATTTAAAGTTGTTAAAACCCAAGAGGATTGTGGAAAATTGCAAGAGGATCTTGATAAATTGGAAGACTGGGCATCAAAATGGCAGATGAAATTTAATGTGGACAAGTGCAAAGTTTTGCACCTAGGGAAGAACAACCCAAACTATGGTAACACGATGCAAGGTTCCACATTAGGAACCACCACCCAGGAAAAAGATTTAGGCGTCATTGTGGATACCTTGTTAAAACCCTTGGCCCAGTGTGCAGCGGCGGCCAAGAGAGCAAATAGAATGCTAGGTATCATAAGGAAAGGAATGGAAAATAAAATAAAAGATATTATAATGCCTCTATATCGTTCCATGGTGAGACCGCACCTTGAATATTGTGTGCAATTCCGGTCACCGTATCTTAAAAAGGATATAGCGATTTTAGAAAAGGTTCAGAGAAGAGCCCCCAAAATGGTAAAGGGGATGGAAGGATACTCCTATGAAGAAAGGCTAAAAAGGTTAGGGCTCTTTAACCTGGAAAAGAGACGGCTGAGGGGAGATATGATAGAAGTCTGTAAATTAATGTATGGAGTGGAATGGGTAAATGTAGATCGATTGTTTACGTTATCAGAATATAGAAAGACTATGGGACATGCAATGAAGCTACAGGGTAAACTATTTAAGACTACTAAAAGAAAATATTTTTTCACTCAACGTGTAATCAAACTCTGGAATTTGTTACCGGATGATGTAGTAAAGGCTGTTAGTGTAGCTGGGTTTAAAAAAGTTTGGACAAGTTCCTGGAGGAAAGGTCCATAAACCATTATTAAGAAGGGACCCAGGATATCAGTGCTTGACTCAGTACAAGCATTGTGGAACCTGTGTCTTTTGGGGAAACTGCTAGGTACGTATGACCTAGATTGGCCACTGTTGGAAACAGAATACTGGGCTTGATGGACCTTTGTCTGACCCAGTTTGGCATATCTTATGTTCTTATGTTCATAAAATTGACATCAGATAAAGAGCCTAGGGGCGACAAACTTGAAATTCTTCAATACCCTACAGCTCCAAAGGAGACTGCTATGCTCCCTATCCATCGGATACTTCACGACCTTATGCTTCGTATGTGGGAGACAGCCCTTACCACTTCTCCCCATACCTGGTGGCTCGATACCATGTACTGGGTACAAAGTGTCCCGGTTTCCAAAAGATGCAATTGCCATTCCATGGTAGTGGAATCTGAAATGCGTTGAATAAAGAGTGCTAAGACACAGTCCTCAAACTCTCCAGGTAGGGAATTGCGAACCCTCGATGCCTTTGGTCGATGTTTCAGGCCCCCATGCTTTTGTCCAGGATTAGTTCCTACATATTCTATATGTAGAAGTGTCTTAAGGATTTGGAGTTAATGGCCCCTCTTCTTCCCGATGACAAGAGGGCAGATTATCTCTTCTTGGTAAAGCATGCTCAGAATGTTTGAAAGTTTGTTAATAGAGCAACTTTTGGCTGCTTTGAGTGCATCAGCAGGATTGTATCCTTCTGCATCGGTGCACGCAGAATTGCTTGGCTTCAAGCATTGGATCTTGAACAGTGGGTTCAAGATAAGTTGAGCAATATTCCTTGTACCAGTGAAAACCTTTTTGGCAAGGATTGGTAGGACAAGGCCTCTCGGTTAGAATCTGAGAACACTACTCTCAGTAGGCTATCGAGATCTACTGCCAACCTAGCTCGGAAAAAAGCAGCAAAGAAAGCTTTTTTCATTAAGAAGTAGTACTATCCTCCTTACACCCCTGCTGTACAGTGTCAACATCATGATCCTCAGAAGGGGCAGTAACCATCAAAGCAGCAAAAGATGGCTCAGACTCCTAAGTAACAGCCACCTCAGCAGACCCAGAATGCTCAGGGTCTTTGACTCGAAAGGAGAGTCCAGATCCCATCCACATTCCAGGCAGACTTTGTCACTTTGCCCACAGTTGGCATCTCATCACATCAGAGAAGTGGGCATTGTCCATAGTACGGGAGGAGTGCAAGCTATATCTATGAAGTCTACTCCCCCCCCCCCCCCCCGACGTCTCCAAGAATTCTGCTCTCAAACCCCTCTCACTGCTCTTTTGCTACAAGAGGTTCACCTCCCTTCTATTGCATGGTGCAATATAAGAGGTTCCATCATCCCAGCAGTAAATGGGCTTTTATTCTCCATACTTTATCATTCCAAAGAAAACAGGGGGATACAGGCCCTTTCTGGACCTCAGAGAACTGAACAAGTACCTACTACAGGAGAAATTCAAAATGATCTCCCTAGGGGAGAAGGGTCCCTATCTACAGAGTCAGGATTGGCTCTGTTCTCTAGATCTAAAGGAAGCGTACACTCACATACTTATTCATCTGCAGCACAGAAAGTTCCTGCACTTCATGTTTCAAGGAAGACATTATCAATACAGAGTCCTGCCTTTCAGCCTCACCTCTGCCCCAAGAGTCTTCACAAAATGCATGGCGATAGTAGCCACATTCCTAAAGACTCTAGGGATATCTGTCTTTGCTTAGTTAGACGACTGACTCATTCAAGCAAGCACCTCTCTAGAGGCCTGCCTAGCCCTCATGTACTATGCAGGTGCTACAACGCTTGGGATTTGTGATAAATCTTCCAAAGTCCCAACTCGCCCCCTCTCAAACTCTAGAGTTCACAGGGGCTCTCCTAGACAGCAATCAAGGGCATTTCTGCCCCAGCTCTGCTGTGCTCGAATCAATCAGTTAGCATCTCAAGCATGCCTCAAGAATTTTCTCACTACTCGAGAAATGCTGCAGCTTTGGGCCATATGGCATCAACTGTGCATGTTGTTCCATATGCTCGCTTGCATATGTGAACAGCCCAGTGGACACTGGCATCCCAGTGGTCTCAGGCATCAGGTCGCCTGGGAGACAAGATAATGATCTCTACCCACCTAATCTTGTCTCTTCAGTGGTGGCAATCCCCAGAAAACTTCCTTGTAGGGTCACCTTTTCAGATGCCAGCACATCAATGTACCCTGACGACAGATGCATCCAGATTGGGCTGGGGGCCCATCTAGATGCTCTATCCACTCAGGGACTCTGGTCTCATCAGGAGTCACAGCTCCACATAAATTTGCTGGAACTCCGAGCCATTCTCAATGCTCTCAAAGTGTTCCAGGACCATCTTTGTTGCCGCAGAGACCTGGTCCAGACGGATAATCAAATAGCCATGTTCTACATGAACAAGCAGGGCGGAACATGATCTTGGACCCTCTGCAGTGAGGCTCTACATCTCTGGTCCTTTGCCATACATCATCACATTCACCTACATGCGGTGTATCTTCTGGGCAAACACGATGTCTTAGCAGACAGAGTCAAATCCTTCTGCCCCATGAGTGGTCTCTTCACGTAGACAAAGTCTCACATTTTTCAAATCTGGGGGACTCCAGAGATAGACCTTTTTGGAAGTCCTCAGAATGCCAAGCTTCTCCGCTTCTGCACTAGGCTTCCTGCACTGGACAGCCAGCAGGTGGATGCTTTTTACCTACACTGGGGTCATGACTTCCTACATGCCTTACCTCCCATACCCCTAATTCCAAAAACTCTCTTCAAACTCCAGAGAGACAAGGACTCCATGATACTCATAACCCCATGCTGGCCACGTCAACCGTGGTACCCTCTGCTTCTATGTCTGTCTCAGACTCAACCCATAGATCTGGGGTCTGCTCCAGATCTCCTCTCTCAAGGGGGGGGGGGATGTTGCTACATCCCATTCTGCAGTCTCTTCATCTCGCAGCATGGCTGCTGAAGGCATAGCCTTCCAAGGTATTAACCTTCCCCAGGAGGTTAAGGACATCCTCTTAGCTTCTAGAAAACCATCTACTAGACAGTCCTATGCTTTCAAGTAGCATAGGTTTTCTTTCTGGTGTTCTCAGAAGAATATTAATCCCTTCTCAGCTCCCATGGAGGCACTACTTGAGTATCTCCTTCACCTATCATCTTCTGGGCTCAAAATCAATTTGGTGAGAGTACAATTAAGTGCAATTGCGGCCTCTCGTCTGCCCTTGGATGGCCAACCCATCTCAGCCACTCATAGCATGCTTCATGAGGGGTCTTCTATTGATTAAACCTCCCATTAAGAGCCTCCAGTGGCATGGGACCTTAATGTTGTTCTAGGACAGCTTCTCAAGCCCCCCTTTGAACCTCTATCCACTACTCCACTTAAGTTTCTCACATGGAAGGTCATCTTCCTCTTTGCCCTCACTTCAGCAAGGCATATAATGAGCTCCAGGCTTTGGTGGCTGACCCTCCCTATACACTGTTTCACCATGATAAGGTTGTCCTTAGGACTCACCCTCACTTCATGCTGAAGGTGGTTTCACCCTTTCATTTAAACCAGTCAGTCTACCTTCCTGTCTTTTTCCCTAGACCTCATTTCTCTGGGGCAGAAGCAGCCCTTCACACTCTGGACTGCAAACGTGCCTTAGCTTTTTATCTCCAGAGAACTCGAGAGCACTGAAAAGCTTCCCAGCTTTTCATTTCCTTTGACTCGAGTCACCTTGGCTTGCCAGTATCCAAACAAACTCTCTCCAAGTGGATAGCTGACTGCATCACTTTTGCCTATGAAAAGGCAGGACTTTCTCTCGAGGGTCACATCACTGCCCATAATGTTCGAGCCATGGCTGCTTCTATGGCAAATTTACACTCAGTTGCTATTGATGATATATGCTGCTCACTATTGCCTGGACAAGGACTCCTGCCGGGATGCCTTGTTTGGCCAAGCTGTTCTCCAGCATCTCTTTCAGACTTAGAACAACTCCTACACTCCGTCCCGGGTTACCAGACATCCTTGGAGGACACATGACATCTAGTCATGCCTGTGCAATCCACAGCCAACCCTATGGTCATCTATTTGGCATCTCCTAGCTAGGGAGTCCCATATGTGAAGACTACATTCCTGCTTGTTCCTGGAGATAGTGTAATTACTCACCTGTAACAGGTGATCTCCGGGAACAGCAGAAATTTAGTCTTCACAATCCAACCTCCTCCCCTAGGAGTTGTAGATCTTCTTCTCTTTCTCTCCTTTTATCTCAGCTACAAACCTATCTGAGGAGGGAGAGCTGGAAAGGTGGGAAGGCAGCTATGCAGGCGCAGTGGGATGCTTCCAAAGGTTTTCCTATTGGACGCTGGGGAGCGTTCTTGCGCCGGCTCCATCAGTGCTGACGTCACCTATATGTGAATACTAAATTCCTGCTGTTCCCAGAGATCACCTGTTACAGGTGAGTAACTACCCTATACATGCAGTGTACTTTTACCATGACATTTTGAAATGAAACCATATAGTTTAGAAAGCAGCATTAATAATAGTGAATTGAATTGTACTACCATAGCACCTCTGCACAGTGTTTGCAAAGATAGTCTTTCTATTCTTACATTATGCTTTTGATCTCCTGTTCTAACTGCTCTCTGAATATGATGCTTTTCTATTTGCCTATACTGCAGCTGCTTAAATAGAATTAATCACATTATCGGGCTTGGTAGATTTTTGAGAAATGAGCTAAGAGAAACTAAACTTATGTGAGAACTGCAATTTTGTGCCTTGGGCACTGAGGATAGGAGAAGAATTAACAAAAAGGATGATTCTTTTGCACAATTTGCTACAGAAACTCTCAGTCCTGGACCCAGCCCAGAAGTCCACCCTTGAGTGCAGTAGATGCTCTGTTAAAAGTAAAAGCGCTGCATACATACAATAAAAGTTGATCTGTAAATCATGATTACAGCACAGTTCCAGAGAAGTGCAATTGCTGTCAGGCAGCACTTCAATCCCTCTTCAAAAATCTCCAAATACCATTAGGAGAAAAAATAAAGTCTTGGCTTTCTTTTTATACCAAAAAAGAATATTTTCTTCAAGAACTCAAAGCATAAAAGAGCAGATGCTCTGGGCATTGTTAACAAAGCCAATCCTCAGCGTGCCATGTGCAAGCGAGGTCTGGCAGCAGCCTGGGGTAATGATCTGCAGGCAGTTTGGAGGGAATGCTAGTGTGATGTACAGGCAGGATGCAAGTGCCGGAGGGACAACGAAAAACACTAAAATCTCATCACATACTGTAAGATATAATAACATTGCTGAAAATCCCTTGATTGCTCAGCCTGTTTTATATGTTACCATAAAAGCCCCTTCAGAATGAGATGAAAATGATTAAATGGTGCTGGGAGGAGGGGAAGGGGAAGAAACGTTTTCAGAATGAATTTAAATGAGGGATGTATGGTTATTGAAAGTTTCTGAATCAATATTTTTCAACCTGGAGTAGCTACTGAATAGCTGCTCATGGGGGGGGGGGGGGGGGTTACAGTAGCAAAAGGTGAAGGATGGGGAGAATGGTAAAACTGTTGTAGGATTGACCTGTCCATAGTACTACCAAATGAACATTTAGGTCTGTCTTCAGCAGTAGGAATCTATTCTCAGCCAAATCATATGCCGGTTATTACAGACTGTGCATGACTGCAGTGGATAAGGTGATAATAGGGACAGCAGAAATATATTTATGGATTTTTGATGACTAATTACCCAGCTGCCTCTATATATGACTAAGGGGCCCTTTTACTAAATCCTGCTAAGGTTTTGCATTTAATGCATATTTTTACTGCAAGGAAAGTACAAAGCTTTCACTTTAACTGTCAGGAGTGTGACCACCATGTTCCTGGTAGTTAATGTGCGAATGTGTATGTTAACATACGGCACAATTAATGCAGGTGCAGCTAATGATACCCATAGAGGTATCATTAGGTGCACCCATGCTAAATGGCACAATGATGGTGATCGTGTGTTGGTGCTCTCCATGCCCCAGCCCACCCACTCTCTGCATGAGCATGCGATTGCCAGTTAACGTACATTTTAGTGGCCAGTAGCTGGCTAGAACATTGTAAAACATGCGTTAACTGACTAGCGGCATTTAGTAAAAGGGTCCCTAAACTGCTACCTTACCTGCATAGATTGAACCCATCCAGATTCCAAGACTGTAGAGTCCATGCAGGTGGCTGCCTGGGAGACTCTTAGGTATCTTGGGTCCTGTCCTGCTTAATTGTCTTCTGTTACTTCCATGATACCTGTCTATATTTGATAAAGGCACTGACATAATCAGATCTTAGGCTTTGCCCCAAGTAATCTGTTTTTGGAAAAGGTTTTTGGCCCAATGGGCTCATGTAGGATTAGATGAGAGAGAGGGGTATTTCTGGGCCAGCATGCCATTCGAAGGATCGTTTTGTTCTGCACATAGCAGCCTTACTGCCCCCTGTCCCCTTCATAGTTGATCAGGCTGGGTAGTTTTGGCAATTTCAGTCTGCAAGCTTATTTCAGAAGTTGAAAGCTGTAAGTGTACCTGAAGCTGAACAATGCTTATTCCTTTGTGCATATCAATGACTACAGCCTTACTTGTCCAGGACTAGAGGAAGGGTGGTAGGGGGACCTGCCTGATGAGTGCTATTCACTCTCCCCCAACTCCATGCTAGAGATCCTGCTCTCAGTCTTTCCTGCAGCTTCAGCTTTGCTGCATTATATTTTGTGCATAGCTTTTAAAAGTTTGCAAAATCATTACCCCTTGAGATTGAGGCCTTTTAAACAAGCTGTATATTAAGAACTTAAGATCATAAGATCATCTTCTGTTATGCTTTGTGTACAGTGAATTTCCTCTGGCTACTCTGCCCTATAAAACCTCAGGGTGTACATTGTGCCTCAGGTAATACACTCAGATTGTAAGCTCTCCAAGGGATAGGAAAATGTTTACTGCACCTGAATGTAACTTGCCTTAAGATATTCCTGAAAAAGGCATGAGCTAAATTCAAAATCCCTTACATGTAAATTGATAGTATAAAGTGCTTTTTTTTTAAAATAATACTTTAGAAATACAGAAGTTGTTCCACTGATGTGCTGTGTACTGATGTAGAGCAGCTGTAGATTATACTATATGGAGGATCACACGGAGGATCTGAGTTTGCACATGATACCAAGACAGTTGGTTATGTTTGTGCTTCCTGGAAACTGCAAGTTTATGATAGCAAGTTTGCATTGCTTGGCGGATTGCAAGAGCAAGCTGTGTTTGAATGCAGCAGGAACCCTGTTGTCACTATATAAGAACATAAGATATACCATATTAGTCCAGACCAAGGTCCATCAAGCCTAGTATCCATTTCCAACAGTGGTCAATCCAGGTCACAAGTACCTGGCAGGTTCCCAAAAGGTAGACAGATTCCATGCTGCTTGCCCTATGGATAAGCAGTGGATTTGCCCAGTCCTCTTTATTAACGGTTTATGGACTTTTCCTCTAGGAACTCATCGAAACCTCTTTTAAATCCAGCTACACTAACAGCTTTTACTACATCCGCTGATAATAAATTCGAGTTTGATTACATGCTGAGTGAAAAAATGATTTTCTCCGATTAGTCTTAAATGTGCTACGTTGTAACTTTATCGCATGTCTTCTAGTCGTTTTACTTTATGTACTATAGGAGTAAACAGCCAATCTAAATTTATCGATTCCACTCCATTTATTATTTTATATACTACTATCATATCTCCCTTCAGCTGTATTTTTTTGCAAGTCGAAGAGCCCTAACCTTTTAAGCCTTTCCTCATAGGAATATCCTTCCATCCCCTTTACCATTTTTGTCGCTCTTCTCTGTACCTTTTCTAATTCTGCTATAACCTTTTTTTAAGACACGGCGACCAGAATTGCACACAGTATTCAAGCACCATATTGCACACAGTATTCAAGCACCATGCAGTGATACAGCGGCTTGATAATATCCTTTGCTTTATTCTCCATTCCTTTCTTTATGATTCCTAGCATTCTATTTGCTTTCTTTGCTGCGGCTGCACACTGGGCAGAGGGTCTCAACATATTGTCCACAGTGATGCCCAGATTCTTTTCTGTAGTAGTGATTCCTAATGTGGAACCTTGCATTGTGTAACAGTAGTTTGAGTTGTTCTTCCCTAAGTGCATAACTTTGCATTTGTCCACATTAAGTTTCATCTGCCATTTGGAGTTTCCCAAATGTTCAAAGTCCTCTTGCAATTTTTTACAATTCACTTGCGTTTTAACAACTTTGAATAGTTTTGTGTCATCTGCAAATTTGATCCTCTCACTCATCATTCCCATTTCCAGGTCACATATGAATACAGTTGTGGTCTACATTATTGGCACCCTTCCCTTTTAGGTATGTTGTGGATAATAACTTGGGAAACAATTGGAAATATTCCAACTGTATGTCATTATAATATTTTAATATCATATTCAAAGGTATACAACAACAACAAAAAAATGTCTGTGCAACATAGATGTAGTCATTTCTGAGAAAAAAACAAAATATGATCTGGGCAGGATTAATGGCACCTTTCACAAATATTTGATTGCACAACCCTTGGCAGCGATGACAGCCTCCAAACATTTCTTGTAACCATCGATAAGTTTCGTACATCTTTCTGCACAGTAGTTTCTTCTACTCTTCAACTGTGATTTGTTCCAGCTCATGAATGCTTCCAGGATTCTTATTGCCAATGGCAGATTTCATCCCTTTCCAATGGTTCTTGATTGGACTGAGATCAGGACTCGTTGCTGGCCAGTTTAAAACAGTCCATTTTTCCCTTTTTAACCGTTTTTTTTTATACTTTTGTATGTATGTTTTGGGTCATTGTCCTGTTGGAGGACCCATGATCTTTGACCCAGACCTAGCTTTCTGACACTAGGTAGCACATTTCATTCCAAAACACCTTGGTAGTCCTCTGACTTCATGATTCCTTTAATACATTCCAGGCCTCCTGTTCCTGAGGCAGCAAAACAGCCCCACAACATTATGGAAGAGTGTTTTTTTTGCCTTATAAGCTTCATTTCTTTGCCTGTAAATGTATCACTGATCTGCATTGCCAGAGAGCTCAAGTTTGGTTTCATCTGTCCACTGAACATTTCCTCAGAATATAAGAACATAAGATATGCCATACTGGGTCAGACCAAGGTCGATCAAGCCCAGTATCCTTTTTCCAACAGTGGCCAATCTAGGTCATACGTACCTAGCAGTTTCCCCAAAAGACACAGGTTCTGCAATGCTTGTACTAGGTCAAGCATTGATATCCTGGGTCCCTTCTTAATGATGGTTTATGGACCTTTCCTCCAGGAACTTGTCCAAACCTTTTTTAAACCCAGCTACACTAACAGCCTTTACTACATCCTCCGGTAACAAATTCCGGAGTTTGATTACACGTTGAGTGAAAAAATATTTTCTTTTATTAGTCTTAAATAGTTTACCCTGTAGCTTCATTGCATGTCCCACTAGTCTTTCTATATTTTGATAACGTAAACAGTCGATCTACGTTTACCCGTTCCACTCCATTCATTAATTTATAGACTTCTATCATATCTCCCCTCAGCCGTCTCTTTTCCAGGTTAAAGAGCCCTAACCTTTTTAGCCTTTCTTCATAGGAGTATCCTTCCATCCCCTTTACCATTTTGGTGACTCTTCTCTGAACCTTTTCTAATAACGCTACATCCTTTTTAAGATATGGTGACCAGAATTGCACACAATATTCAAGGTGCGGTCTCACCATGGAACGGTATAGAGGCATTATAATATCTTTTGTTTTATTTTCCATTCTTTTCCTTATGATACCTAGCATTCTATTTGCTCTCTTGGCTGCCGTTGCACACTGGGCCGAGGGTTTTAACATGTTATACACAATGACGCCTAAATCTTTTTCCTGGGTGGTGGTTCCTAATGTGGAACCTTGCATCGTGGAACCATAGTTTGGGTTGTTCTTCCCTAGGTGCATAACTTTGCACTTGTCCACATTAAATTTCATCTGCCATTTTGATGCCCAGTCTTCCAATTTATCAAGATCCTCTTGCAATTTTCCACAATCCTCTTGGGTTTTAACAACTTTAAATAGTTTTGTGTCATCTGCAAATTTGATAACCTCACTCGTTATTCCACTTTCCAGGTCATTTATGAATATGTCAAAAAGCAGCGGACCCAGCACAGATCCTTGGGGTACACCACTATTCACTTTTCTCCATTGGGAAAATTGGCCATTTAGCCCAACCCTCTGCTTTCTATCTTTTAACCAGTTCCTGATCCACAGTAGTACACTGCCTCCTATCCCATGACTCTTTAGTTTTGCCAAAAGTCTCTGATGAGGGACCTTGTCAAAGGCTTTCTGAAAGTCCAGATACACTATATTAACCGACTCACCTTTGTCCACCTGTTTATTCACACTTTCAAAAAAACATAACAGATTAGTAAGACAAGATCTTCCTTGTCTAAAGCCATGTTGGCTGTCTCCCATTAGGCCATGACTATCTACATGCTGAGTAAGTTTATTCTTTATGATGGTTTCTACCATTTTTCCCGGTACTGAAGTGAGGCTCAGTAGTTTCCCGGATCACCCCTCGAACCCTTTTTAAAAATTGGTGTTACATTGGCGATCTGCCAATCTTCAGGTATTAGAGATGATTTTAATGATAGCTCACAGAATACTAATAGCAGGTCTGCAATCTCATATTTCAGTTCTTTCAACACCCTTGGATGTATACCATCCGGCCCAGGTGATTTGCTACTCTGCAGTTTATCTAATAGTTGTAATACATCTTCCCGATGTATCGATATTTCCTTCAATTCTTCCGCACCTTTAAATACCACTTCAGTCATGGGTAACATTCCTACATCTTCCTCAGTAAAGACAGAAGCAAAGAATTCATTCAGTCTCTCCGCTATCGCCTTGTCGCATCTTAGTGCCCCTTTAACTCCTCTATCATCTAATGGTCCAACTGACTCTCTCACAGGTTTTTTGCTATGAATGTACTTGAAAAAATCTTTATTTTACGTTTTTGCTTCCGCAGCAAGCTTATTCTCAAATTCTCTGTTTGCCTTCTTTATCAATGCCTTGCATTTGACCTGCCAGTGCTTGTGCTGTTTCCAGGTTTCATCATTTGGCTCTTTTTTCCATTTCCTGAAAGATGCTTTCTTGGCAACAACAGCCTCTCTGACCTCACCTTTAAACCATGCTGGCAGTTTTTTGGACTTCCTTCCACTTTTCTTAAAGCGTGGAATACAGCTGGTCTGGGCTTGCAAGATAGTATTTTTCAACAACACCCAAGCTTGATGTAAGTCTTTAACTTTTGCAACTGCTCCTTTTAGTTTTTTCTTAACTATTTTCCTCATTTTATCATAGTCTCCCTTTCAAAAGTTAAAAGGTAGTACTGTGGATTTCCTTACTATCCCTCCTCCACTAATTAAATCAAAGGCGATCATGCTATGATCACTATTGCCAAGTGGCCCCAACACCCTTATCTCTTGAACTAGATCTGGTGTTCCACTAAGGACTAGGTCTAATATGGCTTCCCCTCTGGTCGGTTCATGAACCAGCTGCTCCAAGAAGCAGTCATTTATGTCATCTAGGAACTTTATCTCCCTAGCATGTACTGCCGTGACACTGAGGGAGAAAAAGGAACTCAGCACTGGTGAGCTCAATGTTTCGGCTCAAAGAAATTCGTCCATTGACTAGCTCTATGACATCATGGGTCCAAAAAAACTCCCTTCAAACGCGATAACATCTATTTAACACAATTAATAAGCCCATAACACACAACAATACATCATAAAAAATAAAACTCATATTACATATATTGCACACAGCCCTTATACCTTTAAAAAAAACTAACCCAAGGACTACTATCATTAAGCCTTAAAAAGCCTTTGAATCCATCACAAGTCAGATGGTATTACAAGAGTTGAGATAAGTGGTACCCAGTGACACCCTTGTGAAAGTTTTTCAAAAGTGTAAGGCATGATATACAATTATATAAAATATGCATATGTGATATAACATAAGCTGTATTTTTATATGTATTCCTGGCTTAATTATTATTTGTCTATGAGAAATAGCCATCAGCACAACTATTATTCAGTTATATGTGCCAACAACCAATGCAGAAGAGGATACAGTTGATCAGTTCTATGCATACGTATAAGCGGAAATTGACAGAACATGCATACAAGATATACTAATAATCATGGGTGATTAAAGCATAAAAGTTGGGGGAAAAAAGAAGACAAAATGGTTGGAAACTCTGAGCTTAGTATCAGAAAGGAAGCTGGAGAAAGACTGACAGATCTCTGCAAGACCAACAGTCATCTCAAACGCCTTCCAGCAACACAAACAGCAATTGTACACATGGACTTTGTCCAATGGATTGTACAAGAATCAAATAGACTACAGCTATGGAAGTCAATGATTGAAAAGCTCAATAACATTACCAAAAACAAAACCTGGAGGGACTTTCGGTCAGATCCCCAACTAGTATACAAACTCAAGCTAAAGATGAAAAAAAGCAAGCTACTCATTAAATATGCCACCAGATTTTAAAGAATGCGTACAAAAGAAGAGCTATGAGTTAGCATCAAGAATGTTGTGCTCGAAGAAAGTAAAAAGTCTCTACAAAAGGCAAAAACGGCCAAAATGAATGACTGAAGAAACTCTGAAAATTGCTTAGAAACACAGAAAAACTAAAATCAGAGAAGAAAGAGACATTATCACAGAACGTATCAGAGACAGAGAAGTAGTACAATGACATATTGAAGGAAATAGAATGAGAAAGTATTAGAGGCAGTACAAGATTAACTTTCATAGCTTTAGAAAAGCCAAAGAGAAAAATTCAGCCTCAAATTGGAATGGTAAAAGGTGCTCAGTGATCCATATTGAATGATGCTCTGACGATCGTGAAAAGGTGGAAAAAATATACCAAGGCATTGTACCATAAAGGTCAAGTGGATCTACAGCCATTTCAAACTGTACCTTATGATCGGTCTCAACCTGTAACTTGATATTAGTGATCAAAGAAGAAATTGAAACAGCACTGAAAATATTATCTAAGAACAAAGCACCGGGCATTGATGGCATTTTCACTGATACAGCAATTGGATACAGCTTCTACAATATTTACAAGGCTCTGTCAGGAAATTCGGAAAACAATACCATAGCTGATTGACTGGGAAAAAATCTGAATTTATATAAATACTGAAGAAAGGTGATCTGACTGACTGTGGAAATTATTGCACCATCGTTCTGATCCCACATGCCAGCAAGATTCTGATCAAGATCATTCAGTGGAGATTAGAACCATACCTGTAACAAGAGCTGCCCGATGTACAAGCAGGATTCGGGAAATATTACGAACAAGAGACATCTTGGATGTGAGATGGATTCTTGAAAAGACAAAAGAATACCAAAAGGATATCTATGTGTGACATTGAGTATTGCAAGGCCTTGAACAGGGGTCTATTTGGCTAAAGGCACTGAGAGAGAGATTCATTATCACTATCCAAATAGTGTTGCTGAATATGTTCACAGACTGCCCCAGCACATTCTGTTTAGTGCAGGGGTGATCCATGTGTGGAGCTGGGGTGATACAACCAGAGTCTAGATAAATGTGATCTTCTCCAGATAGCTTAGGCCTTCTGAAAAGCAGACCTAAATTGCTATCCAGAAAGGCCAGGTTGAAGATCACCACTATTGCTAAAGTCTGCACTTACTGTATCCAGATAATAGCTGCACAATCTGGATACTCGGTTGCAGCCACTATTCAGATACTCACACACAAAATAAACTCGTCCCCCCATAACCCTAATAAATGTATAAACCACTAAGAAATTTTTGTCGGACAAATTGCCTTGAGAGAATCACCCCTCCTGTAGCAATGCGTCCTTTTATTCATTTTAATGAGCTAAAACCCAACTAACTTTCACCAAACTGGTGAAAATCCAAGGGGCTCACACTCTGTGATCACCTCTAGTACCAGCCAACTTATCTCATGGCGTCAAAGTTAACCAATACCTCCAACAGGTTGTACGATACTGCTATCACGCGCGCTTTTCTCTTCATTAACAGTCCAGCGGTGTCTGCAGTCTATCTCCTGATTCCTCTTCACACTTCTGCCATTAATATTCACATTTCTCATAAAAGGCATCAAAATTCAACAGCATAAGCCAATAGCAAAAGCTACATAGCGCCATGTTTCAAATCGTCAAATCTTCTCGATCCTTCATCAGGCTCACTTCTGGCTGAATACCTTGTCGTAATCTTCATATCATTCATATAGGGAAATCTCTCTGATGTCAATTAATACCAAGCCAATCAGCTTCTCTCAGAATATATTGACAGCTACTTAGACCAATCATTCTCTTAAAACACACCAGGTTCCCCAAATGAGTCATACTAAACTTCACCAATCGATTTCCAAATTCAGACCCTGGAGAACCATCGTGTGCAAACAAAAAATCCACTTTTGTTCTAAATGCTGTAATCGCTGTACCCTATCACCCCAACATTGCAGAGGGGGCAAATGATCTATAATCCACCATCTATATTCCTGAAAAGAATGGCCTTTTAACACACTATGTGACACTATCGGTGCTGACAGAACTTGATTTCGCAGACGGGAGCGATGTTCCAACAGTCGTTGTTTCAAAT
Organism: Ichthyophis bannanicus; assembly: GCA_033557465.1. Taxonomy (NCBI): domain Eukaryota; kingdom Metazoa; phylum Chordata; class Amphibia; order Gymnophiona; family Ichthyophiidae; genus Ichthyophis; species Ichthyophis bannanicus. The sequence continues at coordinate 789,883,814 of CM066031.1, read as the reverse complement.
GTCTGGTGGTCCGTCCTATGTATTTAAGGGAGCATGGGCATATGAGCATATAAACCACAAAGGGCGTCTGACAATTAGTGTGATATAAAGCTGAATAAGTAACCTGAAAACATGAATCTTCCCATTTAGAACCCAAAATTGTAGTCTGGCAAAAATCACAACTCCCACATAGGCTATAACACCCATCCGTGATCTCACTAGATGTCACTAAGTTCTTCCTATGAGTGACATAATTTGCCACATTATGCCCCCATCGATAGGCTACCAGTAATGGGCATTGAAAACAGGAGTGAATGTTTAAAATGCCCTAATGCTTTTTCAGACGTTTGTCTTATGCAATTTTCAGAGGAGGTCAGCAATGTGCCCACTACTGACATCACTGACCTATCCCTAGTATCATCTTCCTGCCACTATTTTGTATGGCTAAATTTTGCGCTTTTATATGCTCGCCGTGTCAAACCAGAAGATGTTGTTCTAATTCTTGCGCATAGCACAGGAGTGCACCCGGGAGAAGGGAGATCATCAGCAACCATGAGAGAAGCTGATTCTGTGCCCCTCCTCACCACCGGAGATAGCCAATCAGCTGTGAAAGAACTGCCTCTAACTGCCAGCACAGGAGTGGGCCCGCGCCTGAGTGCCTCGCCAGAGGGCCCTTTGGCGTGGCCCTTAGGCGTAGGACCATGCGGGACTAAGGAAGCGACTGCTCCATGGATGTGTTTGCCGGTATGCCTATTAAATGTAATGTAATGTATGTACCGTATTTCCCTGTGTTTGTTTTCCCATTTGTCACTGCTTTGATGTAATGATAAAGTAGTGTATGTTTTCCTTGCCTTTGTAACCTCGTAATGTATTGTAACCGCTTTGATTGAAGGAAAAGGCGGGATATAAAACTAGTTAAATAAATAAATAAAATATTGGTGAAATTCAAACAGTGGTATATACATTTATTAGGGGTATGGATGGGGATGAGTTTATTTTGTGTGTGATGATTTGATTCCCTGGGGTGATTTATTGGTTACTATTCAGATACTGGCAGAGAATATCCAGCTTATATTTAAACTCCTACAGCAAGCCACCACATCGTTTAAATATCAGGCAGTATGTGTTTAAATAGCATGCCTTACTTTAAACATCAAAGTCCTGGTGTTCGCCACTGATGCTGGTGTTTTATGCATATATTCGATGGTGCTATATAAACAGATAGCCCCGCTGCATATAAGGATAAAGTAAAATGCCAGTTCCAGTGCTTAGCTTTATTCACCAGCTTGACCCGCTGAAAATCCAGCCCAGTTCTATTTGCTTTTATTTGCCTCATTCTGCCAGTTGCACTTTAACTTCTGAACATACTAGGCTAGTAGGTCTAAATTTTACCTTGCATTTTGCTTTCAGTTATTTAAATTTGTGACTCTTATTTTTAGACGTACTTTGAGAATATTGTTGCAGGCTGGTAACATTTTTCTCAGCTTTCCCTATTTTTGACAAGAATTCAATTTGCACCTTTACATAGCGTGGGTATCGGTCAGGAAACATTTACCATTGTGTTGGGTTTCGCATTGGCTATTTTGTTCCAGTATTCCCAAATCAGAAAGGCTCAAGCAACTTCAATAAACATGGGTGGCACAGCAGGACTATATTGGTCATTAATACTCAAAATTGGTACCTGCAGTATGCAGGACCTTAACACAAGTTCTCTAGCTGAGTCAAGTGCCAAAAGGCTATCAAAAACATAAATAAAGAATTACTCTTTAGTGAATTCAGAAGTGCATCAGCACTTCGTTCTGGAAGGACCATGGAGATTGGTGTAATTTACTGTTTGTTACATCACCTTGGGTGATCCTTATAGACCAGAAAGGTGATTTATAAATTTACTAAATAAAATAACAAATGGCACTGATAAATGACACTGAGGAGACATCGATTTGCTTCAAAATTGAGCATCGATAGAGAACATTGGGACTGACTTCCTCCTGGAGAAAACAAAGGATTTTGCTTCTTTAGCATCAACATTATAAAATCCCATTGCTGAGCAAAAGAGAAGAAGCATTGGTATCGGTCCTCACTGGAGCATGTTACCAAGAACAAGGAGATTTTGACAGTAGTCATTTCTCTGTAGCACCTCTGCAATTTATCTTTGCATCTATTCCATGCAGTTTAATGCTGATTGCTTCATGAATAACACAACAAAACACCATGTTTCAAGCCTCTGGGTCTTCCTGGCTCTTCCTCAAGCGAACTGACTAAACCTTGATCACTGCATCCTTTAATAGTGGTGAGAAGAAGTCAGCACGGTTTCCCATCACACAAGGAATACCTCAAGGATCTGCACTTTCATCTATACTCTAACATATATATACAACCCATATGCAACAGCATTAAACAATACAGAATACATTATCACATATATGTCAATGATATCATGGTAAATGCCCCAGTAAACCCGCCTGCACCTGACCTGACCTGACTCCTATAACTAAATGCCTCGAAGGCATGAACATCTGGCTCACCAACAATAACCTGACGGTCAACTTTAACAAGGAAGAGGCGCTATTCATTACCGGAAACTCCACGTTCAACCCACCGCAAGCAATCAGCATCATAAACAAGACGATAGCACTAAAGGACATGGGAAAGTACCTGGGCATCACTCTGGACAAAAATCTAAACCTACAATTGCACATCCACAAAACTGCGACAAAAGCCTACCACCGATTAAAGCTCATCAGGAGACTTAAACCAATTCTCAGCCAAGACCATTTCCACTCAATATGTCAAGCTGGTATCACCCCAATCCTGGACTATGGAAACTCTCTATACCAAAGTCTTCCCAAAAAGACCATCCACCTGCTCCAACTGGTGCAGAATACTGCAGCACACATCATCATGAGCACTGCCAAACATGAGCATATCACCCCCATACTACAACAGCTACACTGGCTGCCAATAATTGCACGGGCAAGATTCAAAGCAACCTTGAACATATTTAAAGTCATCCACCACTGCTCAGCAGAAGTGCTCCAGAGCATAGTAGCCAGAGACATAAGTAAGAGACCCAGGCAAATCAACAATGGTAACAGGCTCATCACACCCGCAGGATATCATAGAATGAAGCAAGCAATGTCCAAAAGAGATCCTTCACTCTCAGCACCTGCCCTATGGGACTCCCTCCCTGAAGAAATAAGAGCCCTAAAGGACATCAAAGACTTCCGCAAGACTCTCAAGATCCTCCTGTTCATGGACTTCTATGGGCACGTAACATAAAATTTGACAAGCACCAGAATTCCACTGCAAATGACCCACCGACAACCCACAAACTCAAATGAGAATTAACTGTATATAGTTTGTATATATGTCCTGTAACTATCCCTCCCCACTTATTAATCAATACCTACAAGTTATGCTGTGAACCACCTTGATTGAAGGATAAGGTGGTATACAAAACTGGTTAAATAAATAAAATAAATAATAGTCCTCTAGACTGTGATTGCCAGTCAACTGAGCCATAATTTCCCACAGCATCAGATTGTGTCATCAGATATCAATTACATACTTAAGTCCAAATTCTGTATTGCTTTTGTTCTCATATCATCATGCCTAATTCTTGTTAAAGTAAACTCTACCAATCTATCTCAGAATTTAATCCATAAAATGTCATGGTATGAAGTCTAAAAATCCAAGATTGCTCAAGGTATTGCAGTTTTGAAATTCGATCTCCCCCTCTTGAGTTAATAGGAACATGATCAATTATCTTCCATTTGAGTTCTTCAAAAGAATGTCCAAGCTGTGTACAATGAGCTACCATAGGAGTTGTTAATACTTTTGAATTTATCCTAGAACGATGCTCTTGAAGACCTACTTTCATTGATCTTGTGGTTCTGTCTATATATTTGAGTTGGCAAGGACAGATAACTAGATATACTGTACTACAAATGCGGTTAAACAAGATGTCTTATAACGAGTCAAATAAACAATAGATGTGGTGTATTTAGATTTCAGTAAAGCCTTTGACACTGTTCCTCATAGGAGACTTATAAACAAACTGAGCACCCTAGGGATGGACCCTAAAGTTACTGCTTGGGTTAGAAATTGGTTGGGTAGGAGGCGACGGAGTACAGGTAAATGGAGCTCACTCTGAGGAGAAGGATATTACCAGTGGTGTGCCCCAGGGATCTGTCCTTGGTCCAATTCTTTTTAACATCTTTGTTAGTGATATAGCGGAAGGGCTGTCGGGTAAGGTTTGCCTCTTTGCGGATGATACCAAAATCTGCAATAGAGTAGACACCCAGGAAGGTGTAGATAACATGAGGAGGGATCTAGCTAAGCTTGAAGAATGGTCTAGAATTTGGCAGCTGGGATTTAATGTTAAAAAATGTAAGGTCATGCATTTGTGCTGCAGCAATCCAAGGGAACAATATAGTATAGGGGGTGAAGTACTTTTGTCCACTAAAGAAGAGCGGGACCTAGGCGTGGTTGTGTCTGATGATCTTAAAGTAGCTTAACAGGTAGAAAAGGTGATGGCAAAAGCTAGAAGGATGCTTGGGTGCATACGGAGAGGAATTGCTAGCAGAAAAAAGGAGGTGATAGTGCCTCTGTATAAGTCTTTGATGCAACCTCATTTGGAGTATAGTGTGCAATTCTGGAGACCACACCTTCAAAAGGATATAAACAGGATGGAGTCGGTACAGAGGGTGGCTACTAAAATGGTTAGTGGTCTTCATTATAAAGCATACGAGGACAGACTTAAGGATCTTAATATGTACACCTTAGAGGAAAGGCGGGATAGAGGTGATATGATTGAGATGTTTAAATGTTCAGGGGGAAAGCCTCTTTCAATTGAAAGCAAGTTCTGCTACGAGGGGACATGGGATGAGGTTGAAGGGGGATAGATTCAGGAGTGATATGCGGAAATATTTCTTTACGGAAAGAGTAGTGGATCTGTGGAATAGTCTCCCAGTGGAGGTGGTAGAGATGAGGACAGTATCTAAATTCAAAAAAGCATGGGACAAACAGAGGATCTCTAAAGGAAAAAAGGGGACTGTTGTAGTTGTTGCTATGGAAGGACAAACTAGATAGGCCATGTGGTCTTTTTCTGTCGTCATATTTCTATGTTAATATCAGTGGAAGGATCCTTCCAATCTAAACCAATCAATATATTTGGACAAAATTCACAGGTTTAAACAAGCAAAATGACCTCTTTCTTGAATTTCGATTGATCCCCTGCCCTGCAGTGATGCTGTATGAACCATTAAATCATTGATGTTACGGAACAATTAAGGAACCAAATTCCAAAATTAGTATTTTTTTAATTGTGAGGAGATTTTGATTACCAAAACTTAAAAACAATGCCGTCCCCTATCACTCTTCCAAAACCGGGGTGAAATGGACATATGAGCTGACAATTATGTGTGCCTTGGAGCAGTTGTTAATGCTGAACAGGAATTTTTTTTGAAATTTGTATTTCCATAACAAAATAGGAACTACATGGAATAGATGTGAAGAGAAATTATAAAGTCTGACCAATTGTAGCCATGAGATGATAGAGATGGTTGGTGTTTGGTGTCTACCATCAGAATTTCCATGAGCTGTGAGAATTACGATGATGGCGCTATTTGGAAAGGCATTTTAATTAATCAACTAAAGTTTAACGACTTTCACTTGTTCTTCAGAAGTTCATCACAAGTTAAGTATATCCGAGGGTTCGCATTTTGCATTGTCCCTCCGATTACTTTTAATCGAGCATTGTTGCCTAAGTATAAGAGAAAAACGGATAGTTTGCCGCGAGAAAGGAAATCCTTTCAAGGCAAACAGTTCAACAAAAAATATTAATATATAAGATTTAGGGTCATAGCATAAGAGCTTATAGTCAGGTCTTACTTAATTTATGGATATTTGTGCAGTGGACTTGTTGAATTGTTTTGGGTAGAATAATCATGTCCTGACAATGTCCCAGTTTTTATACTATTTCCTGCTATTTCTTTTTTAAATTGATCTTGTTTTATTTGATTCTTTTATGTGTCAAATATGTGTGCATATATAATCCAAAACCATTTCATTGGCCACTTTTTTAGGAGATATTGGACATTAAGGGATTGAACTGCAAGGGTGCTAATAATGTTGACCACAACAGTACACATGTAAGAACTTCACTTACACCTGCAAGAAGAGGATTTTGCAAACTGCACATCCAAGTGGAGTCAATTAAGGAATCAAATACCAAAATTAATATTTTTTTTGCTTGTGAGGGGGTTTTGATTACTAAAATGTAAAAACAAAGCCGCCCCCCATCACTCTTCCAAAACCAGGGTGAAATGGACAAATGAGCTGAGAATTATGTGTGCTTCGGAGCAGCTGTTAATGTTGAACAGGATTTTTTTTTTAAAATTTGTATTTCTATAACAAAATAGGCATTACATGTATACTTCAAAAGGCTCGTCCATACCATGCCCAGGAAGGGTATAAATGTATGAGACTGCAATAATAATGTTCTGTCTGTCAATGTTTCCTCGACTCTACCATTATTCATATTCTTTGGAACTCCAAAGTAGCAGAGAATAATGATAGCTAGGATCAGGAAGAGAAGCAACCACAGGAGAATTCAACAATGGATGAGGTCATAGTCACTATGAGTTGATTGATCTGCTTCCTGGAGCAGAAATCCCACATTACCTAGAAGGAAACCATGCTGGTGATACATGGAAGCATTTATAAAAGAGAAATATGATTTCATGAGGCAGATCACACTGATGGAGTTATTCAGGAAAGTACCAATTACTGTAGAAAGCAGTGTCATGGATCACAGTGGAAGGTGTTGCAGAATGAAAGCTTTATTCTTCAGAAACAGCGCTGAGGGACAGAGATTCAGTAACAACAAGCCTCTCTGCCAAACTAACACATCTCCAGCAAAGTAAGCATTATCCTAAGCACACCCCTAAATCTACCTAAGGTGAGATCAGTAATTTTATTCCTTCTAGTAGGGGCTACAACTACTTTGGAAATGGTTTTCCTATAGAAATGTATTGCGGCATTATTTTTTTGTTGGGTGGGGGGGTGGGGGGTGAGGAGGCTTCATTGCTCTTTCATTTCCACCACAGGCAGAAATTAAACTTGTACAGAAAGTCGTCATTGGGCATTGGAGAGTGGCAGAAGCAAACAGTCCTATGGCGCCAAAGCATGAAGGTAAGTGCCATGGGGCTGTTTGTGGCTATTGCCACCACTGTCGGTCTTGGAAAGGGGTAGCAGCAGTAGCAATGGACACCATGAAGGTGGGAGACATTCAGCAGGGGGGCGCAAGGGATAAGGTTCACCTAGGGTGCCTCATCTCCTTGTGCCGGCCGTGGATAGAATTGACTACTGTCTGGCTTTTTTCATTATTCTACTGGTTTTTAATTGATCTCTGGAAGCTAGAAAGAAGGCTGTCTGAAACTTTGCAGTTCTGTAATCCTCTCCCCTATGTGAGTGAACCTGACCTGCCTGATTCTGTGGCAGGCTATGGCCTAGAATAGCCGGTAAAATGTACTAAAGGCCTGTAAGCTAGGCCTGAGTCCCAGCCCCCACCTGAGAATAAGAATGCTGAGAAAACCAAAGTCAGTAAAAGTTAGAGAAACTGCTTTAAACTGTTTTTTGATAAGGTTGTATAAATCCTTTGTTGAATTCTTCTATGCTGATGACAGACATGTTCCAGTACTCTATATTCACACATTTTCTAAGCTAGCAGTGACCTTGTAGGAGAAATGTATCAAAGTCTAAGAACTGTGCCTTTGTTAGAGAATTCTGAGCAGGGGGAACAGAGTGCTAGGCTCAGAGAAAGATCCCAATTGGATGGGTGCAAGGGTCAGTAGGACCAATAGAAAGTTTGCCTGTATTAAACTGAAGAAGAAAGGTATAAAAGGTGTTGTTTACTGGACTCCATTGCTCAGACCATTTTGATTGTGACATTTGCCTGAGACTTGTGCACAATAAATTGGCTTGGATCTTCAAACTGACTCCTGGTTTTATTCATTCCTCCCTCCCCTGGGATAATCATAGCTTTATAGGTACTTACACATCTTAAAAGACAGGTGAAGCTCATTACCCAAATCAGTCATACACTAAAGACCTGAGATTAATTAAGCTTCAGGTGAACAAGGTATATTAAACGTATTAGGTACAGTTTTATTGGTATAAATACCCAGAGCAACCCCTAGTAAGTAAGCACTTAAAGATCTAGACACAAACTTAAAACTAAGATGCAGACAGCAGTCCAGCAGCGGGATGGGAGCTTTCCAGTCTTTTGCATTGAGTGTCACATGTATGATTTTCTCCCAGTTGGTGAGAGGTCTTACGTGTGCACTAGGTGCAAGGAGCTCTTTGCTCTCAGGGAACAAGTCCGTTCTCTAGAGGCTAAAGTAGCAGACTTGGAAAACATAAGACAGACAGAGAGGTACATAGACGAGACCTACAGGGATATAGTCCTGAAGTCCCACCTCCAGTCTGGCAGCACCCCTGTTGCCATGGAGGAGAGAGGTCACGTGACAGGAGAGCATCACCCTGGTGTGGCAGGAAGTGATCCTGTAACTAGGACCTGTCCTCCAGGTGATGTAAAACCCTCTCGCACCGAGGAAGTTTCTCCAGGGCCATGTGCCCATGAGGGAAGGGTTAGGACAGCCGTTATAGTTGGTGATTCGATCATTAGGCATGTAGATAGCTGGGTGGCTGGTGGACGTGAGGATCGCCTGGTAACATGCCTGCCTGGTGCGAAGGTAGCAGACCTCACGCGCCACCTAGATAAGGTCTTAGATAGTGCTGGGGAGGAGTCTGCTGTCTTGGTACATGTCGGTACCAATGACATAGGAAAATGTGGTAGGGAGGTTCTGGAGGCAAAATTTAGGCTTTTAGGTAGGAAGGTGAGATCCAGAACGCCCATGGTAGCATTCTCCAAAATGCTTCCTGTTCCACGAGCAGGACTCAAAAGGCAGGCAGAGCTCCGGAGTCTCAATGTGTGGATGAGACAATGGTGCAGAGATGAGGGTTTTGGATTTGTTAGGAACTGGGGAACATTCTGGGGAAAGGAGGGGCTCTTCCGAAGGGATGGGCTTCACTTTAACCGGGATGGAACCAGGCTGCTGGCATTAACCTTTAAAAAGGAGATAGAGCAGCTTTTAAACTAGATATTAGGGGAAAGCCGAAGGTCGCCCAAGAGCGGATGGTTCGGAAGAATGTATCCTTGAAGGATACTACCAAAAGCAGAGAGGTTCCACAAAAGAGTAAAGTAGCCCAAATGCCCTCAAGTATGGAGCAGACAGAGCTTAAAGATCCCAATTTACCCATGTCTAACAATAGCCAAATTAACATGAATAAAATACATTCTCTAAAATGCTTGTATGCAAATGCTAGAAGTCTAAAGAATAAGATGGGAGAGTTAGAATATATAGCACTAAATGAAAGGTTAGATATGATTGGAATATCAGAGACATGGTGGAAGGAGGACAACCAGTGGGACACTGTGATACCTGGGTACAAACTATATCGTAATGATAGAGCTGATCAAATTGGTGGAGGGGTTGCGCTCTATGTTAGAGAGGGCATTGACTCAGAAAGGATTAAAGTTTTGCAGGAAACAAAATCTGCTGTAGGATCTATATGGATTGAAATTCCATAAAAAAGGGGGAAGGCAATGGCAGTGGGGGTGTACTATCGAGCACCTGGCCAGAATGACCAAATGGATGATGAAATGCTTAAAGAAATCAAGGAAGCTAACAAAGGTTACAGCGCAGTAATAATAATGGGTGATTTCAATTACCCCGGTATCGACTAGGTCAGTGTCACGTCAGGACATGCTAGGGAGATAAAGTTCCTAGATGAAATAAATGACTGCTTCTTGGAGCAGCTGGTTCATGAACCGACCAGAGGGGAAGTCATATTAGACCTAGTCCTTAGTGGAACACCAGATCTAGTGCAAGAGATAAGGGTGTTGGGGCCACTTGGCAATAGTGATCATAGCATGATCGCCTTTGATTTAATTAGTGGAGGAGGGATAGTAAGGAAATCCACAGTACTACCTTTTAACTTTCGAAAGGGAGACTATGATAAAATGAGGAAAACAGTTAAGAAAAAACTAAAAGGAGCAGTTGCAAAGGTTAAAGACGTACATTAGGCTTGGCTGTTGTTGAAAAATACTATCTTGGAAGCCCAGACCAGCTGTATTCCACGCTTTAAGAAAAGTGGAAGGAAGTCCAAAAAACTGCCAGCATGGTTTAAAGGTGAGGTCAGAGAGGCTGTTGTTGCCAAAAAAGCATCTTTCAGGAAATGGAAAAAAGAGCCAAACGATGAAACCTGGAAACAGCACAAGCACTGGCAAGTCAAATGCAAGGCATTGATAAGGCAGGCAAAGGGAGAATTTGAGAAGAAGCTTGCTGCTGAAGCAAAAACGCGAAGTAAAGACCTTTTCAAGTACATTCGTAGCAAAAAACTTGTGAGAGAGTCAGTTGGTCCATTAGATGATAAAGGGGTTAAAGGAGCACTAAGAGGCGACAAGGCGATAGCGGAGAGATTAAATGAATTCTTTGCTTCAGTCTTTACTGAGGAAGATGTAGGGATGTTACCCATGACTGAAGTGGTATTTAAAGGTGCGGAAGAATTGAAGGAAATATCGATACATCGGGAAGATGTACTACAACTATTAGATAAACTGAAGAGTAGCAAATCACCTGGGCCGGATGGTATACATCCAAGGGTGTTGAAAGAACTGAAATATGAGATTGCAGACCTGCTATTAGTAATCTGTGAACTATCATTAAAATCATCTCTAATACCTGAAGATTGGAGGATCGCCAATGTAATACCAATTTTTAAAAAGGGTTCCAGGGGTGATACGGGAAACTACAGACCGGTGAGCCTGACATCAGTACCGGGAAAAATGGTAGAAACCATCATAAAGAATAAAATTACTCAGCATGTAGATAGTCATGACCTAATGGGAGACAGCCAACATGGCTTTAGACAAGGAAGATCTTGTCTTACTAATCTGTTATGTTTCTTTGAAGGAGTGAATAATCAGGTGGACAAAGGTGAGTCGGTTGATATTGTGTATCTGGACTTTCAGAAAGCCTTTGACAAGGTCCCTCATCAGAGACTTTTGGCAAAACTAAAGAGTCATGGGATAGGAGGCAGTGTACTATTGTGGATCAGGAACTGGTTAAAAGATAGAAAGCAGAGGGTAGGGCTAAATGGCCAATTTTCCCAATGGAGAAAGGTGAATAGTGGTGTACCCCAGGGATCTCTGCTGGGTCCGCTGCTTTTTGACATATTCATAAATGACCTGGAAAGTGGAATAACGAGTGAGGTTATCAAATTTGCAGATGACACAAAACTATTTAAAGTTGTTAAAACCCAAGAGGATTGTGGAAAATTGCAAGAGGTTCTTGATAAATTGGAAGACTGGGCATAAAAATGGCAGATGAAATTTAATATGGACAAGTGCAAGGTTATGCACCTAGGGAAGAACAACCCAAACTATGGTTACACGATGCAAGGTTCCACATTAGGAACCACCACCCAAGAAAAAGATTTAGGCGTCATTGTGGATACCATGTTAAAACCCTCGGCCCAGTGTGCAGCGGCGGTCAAGAGAGCAAATAGAATGCTAGGTATGATAAGGAAAGGAATGGAAAATAAAACAAAAGATATTATAATGCCTCTATATCGTTCCATGGTGAGACCGCACCTTGAATATTGTATGCAATTCTGGTCGCCGTATCTTAAAAAGGATATAGCGATTTTAGAAAAGGTTCAGAGAATAGCCACCAAAATGGTAAAGGGGATGGAAGGATACTCCTATGAAGAAAGGCTAAAAAGGTTGGGGCTCTTTAACCTGGAAAAGAGATGGCTGAGGGGAGATATGATAGAAGTCTATAAATTAATGAACGGAGTGGAACGGGTAAACGTAGATCGACTGTTTACCTTATGAGAATATAGAAAGACTAGGGGACATGCAATGAAGCTACAGGGTAAACTATTTAAGACTAATAAAAGAAAATATTTTTTCACTCAACGTGTAATCAAACTCTGGAATTTGTTACCGGAGGATGTAGTAAAGGCTGTTAGTGTAGCTGGGTTTAAAAAAGGTTAGGACAAGTTCCTGGAGGAAAGGTCCATAAACCATTATTAAGAAGGGACCCAGGATATCAATGCTTGAACCAATACAAGCATTGTGGAACCTGTGTCCCTTGGGGAAACTGCTAGGTACGTATGACCTAGATTGGCCACTGTTGGAAACAGAATACTGGGCTTGATGGACCTTGGTCTGACCCATTATGGCATATCTTATGTTCTTATGTTCTTATGTTCACTTCGCTGCAACATATTCCTGGTGCATTGACCGGGAAGGTGGGATACGTGAATGGTGCGCAAGTGAATATACCACGTATTACCGCCTCCAGGTTTGGTCCGGTCGGGACTGCGGCCGACCGACAGCGGAGAGGACCCCAGGTGCCGCCGGTCCTATTGTATCGGAGAGGGTTCTGCCCTGCCGGGTCCGACCGTCCAACACCTCTGAACCCGAGGGGAGTCCAGGATTCAACCCAAGGAGGGACTGGTTGCGCAGCGCATTAGTGGTCGGATCCGTTGAGTGGAAATTTGTCTGGTTTTTAGTCAGTTAGCTATGGGAAAGTCCCGCATGCACGGGACTAATACGGTTTAAGGTAACGAGAGCCTGATCACCTCTCAGGGTGTGGCCAAGTACTCCTTGCATGAGCATGCGCGAGGACGAAACCCCACCCCTCATGGATAAGTAAGGTAGGCCTTTATGGAATTTTGGGAACTCGGTGGCATGCCTGTCTGTTTGAGTGAATGAGAGGTCTTGAAATTCAGACCACGCGAGAGCGGACTTCTGAGTAGCGCAGTTCCTGGCCGGGCGACCGCGCCCAGGTCGCAAAAAGGAGGAAGTGTTTGGTGTTTGTCTCCCTTGTTGTTTTGTGGGCTGTGCGGACCCCTTACCTGCAGCCATACTACCCGCCCTCTTTGTCTGTTGTCTTGTATGTCATTATGGGAGGGGCAGGGTCTGTGCAAACTCTGCTGAATTGTATGATCACGAATTTTAAGAAGGGATTTAGCAGTGATTACGGGACGAAAATGTCGCTGTCCCGATTAGAAAAATTATGTGGTAGGGAGTGGCCGGTGCTGGACACCGTGTGGCCACCAGATGGTACTTTTGATGTTAAAATTGTGTCCCGAGTGCATAGGATAGTACGTAGGAATTACCCTGACCAGTTTCCCTATATAGACTCCTGGTTAGATATTTGTGAAAGGCAGCCCTCTTGGATGAAGCGTTGCCGTGAAGAGCAGTGCAGGATAATGTTAGCAACTACGAAGGGAGTCCCTGGGATTAAGGAAGGAAAGTCTCCCATTTATTCAGCCCCAGAACCTCCAGAAATCCCGAACTATCCGCCCCTATTCCTGTATAAGCCAGTCCCGTCAGCTCCACCGTTACCCTGAGTAGAGCCAGGAGAAGAGAGAGTTTCCCCCGCTGATTTGCCTTCACCCCATCAGCCACTTCCATCGCCCGGAGGAGAGCAACCCCCTTCCCGAAGTAGGAGTCCCAGTCCCGAACAAAGTTCCCCGGCAGGACTACCATCTCCTGAAGGAACTGCCAGCGGGGGATCAACTGCCAGTCCAGGATCACCCATTAGTCCAGGCCCAGCAGAAGAGCCACCGCTGGGCGTGAAAATTTGCGCTACTCCCTCCGAAGCAGGGAGACGAGCCAGAAAGAAGTTCGCCAGATGCCATTACACCAGGTCCCTGGATTACCCATTCACAATGATGAAGGTCAGGTTGTGGCCGGGCCAACTAGTCTTGTTTATGTGCCCTTTTCTACCACAGATTTATTAAACTTGAAAACGCACTATGCCTCTTATACTGAAAACCCCCAGGATCTGACAGAATTAATGTCTAGTATCATGCAGAACCACCAGCCTACCTGGTCTGATTGCCGCCAGCTCTTGTCTACTCTTTTTACTACTGAAGAGCGGGCACGAATAGTGCAAGCAACTACCCGATGGCTGGAAGAGAACCCTGTAGACAGGAGAGACCTAGATCCCCGACAGGCAGCGGCCGTAGATTTCCCGAATGAAGATCCAAAATGGGATCCAAATAGTGCAGATGGAGAGAAGGCCCTCACCCGTTTCCGCCAGGCCCTACTGCAAGGCCTGAGAAGGGGAGGCCAGAAAGCTATGAATGTTGGGAAGGTAGCAGACGTTCTTCAGCGCCCAGATGAAAGTCCAGCTGCCTTCTATGAACGATTAACTGAAGCTTATAGACTTTATACCCCGTATGATCCAGCAGCCCAGGAGAATTTGCGTATGGTGAACGCTGCTTTTGTGAGTCAGTCCCAGGGAGACATAAAACGGAAACTGCAAAAGTTGGAAGGATTTTCGGGCATGAATACAGCACAGCTAATGGAAGTTGCCCAGAAGGTATTTGTGAATCGTGATCAAGAATGTAAAAGGGAAAGTGAAAGAAAGATGAAGAAGAAAGACGATCTGCCTGCTGCAGCTCTAGTTGAAGGACGTGGAGGATACTCAAACAGAAGGACTCGAGGATGGGGAAGGGGCCGAGGGAGCGCTCGGTCCCACTTAGGTGCAAATCAGTGCACCTATTGTAAGGAAGAAGGACATTGGAAGAATGAATGCCCGAATAGTAGCTCCACCCCCTGGAGGGGAGGAGGGAGCACCAGGAGAGCGGGGGGGGGGGGGGGTGGCGATTCCAGCAGCGAGGGGGAATGCAGCGCGCACAGTTTTGGCAGGAAGAAGCCGCCGCCGTGGAAGGAATGGCGACCACTGAAGACGACTATGTGGATGAGGACTAGGCCAGACCGGGCTCCAAGTTTTCCCTGGGTCCCCAAGAGCCTATGGTCAACTTAAAGATTGGGGACCAGTACATGGACTTTTTGGTGGATACGGGGGCCGAACATTCAGTAGTGGCTAAGCCAGTGGCTCCTTTGTCTTCCCGATCCGTCACCATTGTTGGCGCCACTGGAACTAGAACCACAAGACCTTTCCTGCAGAACCGTGCTTGCGAATTGGGGGGACGGAAAATAACACATCAGTTCCTGTACATACCTGAATGCCCAGTTCCCCTTTTGGGCTGAGACATGCTTGCTAAGCTCCAGGCGCAGATATCCTTTGTCGAAGGAGGAAAAATGGAGATGACTGTGAACTCGAAATCTGCTGGCCTGATGGTGCTGACTGTCCCCCGAGAAGAAGAATGGCGGTTCTATAGTCCACCTTCATCCAAGGCAGCTAGCCCCCGTATACCCACCAGCATCTTAGCTCCGCCTGGAGTATGGGCGAAGGATAATCCTCCTGGCCTAGCAAAGAATATAGCTCCTGTGCTTGTCACCCTTAAACCAGGAGCAGAACCAGTGCATGTGCGACAATATCCTCTCCCACGACTAGCAATCGAAGGCATCCATGGTCACCTAAGGAAATTACTACGGTATGGACTCCTCAAAGAATGCCAATCGCCCTGGAACACCCCCCTCCTCCCAGTCAAGAAGCCTGGGACAGGTGACTACTGCCCAGTGCAGGATTTACGACGAGTAAACAATGCAGTTGAAACCATACATCCAGTAGTACCAAATCCCTATACCCTCCTGGGACTGATTCCATCAGAAGCTACTCATTTCACCGTTCTGGATTTAAAAGATGCCTTTTTCTGTATCCGCCTGGCATCTGCCAGCCAACACTTGTTCGCATTTGAATGGGAGAACCCTACTACAGGAAGACGGGGCCAACTCACTTGGACTCGCTTGCCTCAAGGATTCAAGAATTCACCCACCATCGTCAGTGCAGCTCTCAAGCAAGATCTTTCAAACTACTCTGTGACTCCAGGAAGAAGAATTTTACTTCAGTATGTTTATGTTTATGTTTATTAAAACTTGATTGACCGCTCTTCAAAATAAAATCAGAGCGGTTTGCAATACATAAAAACCAATAAAAGTAAGGCACAAGGCCAGAGAGGGAAAAGAAATTACAAATTATAAAAGCAAAGAGGGCTGAGGAATAGTAGAGGGAAGAGAATAGAACTATAAGGAGGGAGGGGAGGTGGGGAGGTTAAAGGCTAGGGAAAAAAGATGGGTTTTTAGCTGCTGTTTGAATGCTGTGTGAGAAGGTTCTAGGCGGAGAGAAGTGGGCAGGGAGTTCCACAGTGCAGGACCTATAAAAAAAAAAGCAGAGGAGCGGGTGGATTGAAGATGGGCAGCAGAAGGGGGGGGGGGGGAAGAGTGAGACGGTTTAAATGGAATGAGCGGGGGGTATGTCTGGGGGTGTGAAAGTGAATTAGATCAGCTAGGTATTGTGGGGTGCTGGTGTGAAGGGCCTTATGAACCAGGGTAAGTAGTTTATATTGGGAGCGAAAGGGAACGGGTAACCAGTGTAAGTGGATAAGAAGAGGGGTTGTATGGTGATAGTGAGATGAATGAGAAAGAAGGCGAGCGGCGGTGTTTTGGATTCTCTGAAGACGGTGAAGATGGGAGGAGGCCAGGCCGATTAGGATAGAGTTAGAAAAATCAACCCGGGACATGACAAGAGAGAGAAGTAGAGTAGAGAGAGCGGAGGGGGAAAGGAAGGGGCGAATAGCACGGATTTGGCGTAAGAAGAAAAAGAGGTTTTAGTAATGTAGGAGATATGAGCATGAAAGGAAAGGTCTGAATCAAAGAGGACACCGAGATAACGGAAGGTAGTGACCAAGGATATGGGAGTGTTGGAAAGGGACGGAGCTAAAGAAGGGGGGGGGGGATGACTGTGAGGGAACCAAATAGCAGTGGTTTTGGCAAGGTTGAGGTGAAGACAGTTCTGGGTTAACCAGTGGGTGACGGCAGTGAGGCAGTTATTTAGGGGAGTGAGATCAGGAAGGGAGGGGGACGTGTGGTGAAGGAGAAGAATATCATCCGCATAATAAAAGGCGGAAATCCCAAATTGTTGAATGACTAGCGTGAGGGGTACCAGGAAAAGATTGAAGAGAAGAGGAGCCAAGACAGAACCCTGGGGAACCCCACAAGGTAAAGGGAAGGGAGCAGAGGGCGGAGAGGAGGGCGAAGCAGAAAGAACAGAGGCAGATCGAGCGTGGAGAAAGGAGTGAAACCACCTGAAGACAGTTCCATGAATACCAGCTTCACGGAGACGGGCTAGAAGAAGGGAGTGATCGACCAGGTCAAAGGCCGCAGAAAGATCCAGTGCTACCGCAATTGAAATATCACCCCGATCGTGTGCCACGTGCAGAGAGTTGGTGAAGGCAAGAAGGGTGGTTTCAACACTATGACCTGGTCAGAAACCTGATTGATGGGGGTGAAGGTAGTTGGTGGAATCAAGATGGTGCAAGAGCTGTGCAAAGACAATCTTTTCTAAGAGCTTAGAGAGGAATGGAAGGTGTGAGACGGGACGGTAATGTGCTGGATCCAGAGGGTCAAGGGAGGATTTTTTAAGGATTGGGTGAATTAAAGAGTGCTTCCAGGAGTTGGGGAAGGTTCCTGTGGAGAGACTGTTATTTAAGATGGAAAGAATAGGGGGAAGGAAAAAGAGAGAGGGTGTAAGTAGCCAAGAGGATGGGATGGGATCGAGGGAGCAGAAAGTCTTATTAGAGGTGGAGATGAGTTTGTGAAGTTCGGCTGAGGAAGTTAGGGCAAAAGTTGACCATGTATGGGAGTGGTAAGATAAAGGAGGGGGGGAAGCTGTAGGGGGTGGGGAGGCGATGGGAGTGGGACAGATTGGCAAGGATGCTCTCAGGGAAGTGACTTTGGTGCTAAAAGTAAAGGCTAACAGAGAGGGTGCTGGAGTGGAGAGGGTGGGTGCGGAAGAAGAATTGGAACGAAGGGAAGTGAGAGACCTGAGAGTGGAGTAGAGGTGTCGGGTCTGATTGGGGGCGTTAGTGATAGCGTTGGAGATAAAGGTACGTTTTGCCAAGAGGGTTTGGGAACGGTAGAAGGCATGATGAGTTTTGAAGGAAGACAGAGTGGTAGGGGAAGGGTTCTTACGCCAGTGGCGTTCAGCTCTGCGGAGTTGAGACCGAAGTTGAGGCCGGAATGAAACCAGGGTTGTGAGATGCGCTGCTTTACTGGACGGGGGCAAAGGGGGGGCAAAGGGGGGGCGATAGAATCAAAAGCGAAAGAGAGGGAAGAGAACCAAGTGGATGCTTGGGCATTGGGGGAAAGGGAGGAGAAATCAGAAGGAAGAAGGGTAGAAATCGAGGGAAACTTTTGAACCGTGTCAGGAGTGATTCGTCTTGAAAGTCGAGGGGGTGAGGTATTTAAGGTGGAGAGCGAAGAGGGTGGAGGGGGGGGGAGGGAACAAGAGACTGTGAGACAGACATGATCCGTCCAAGGGAGAGGAGAAGCTACTAGATTGGAGAACGAAAGCTGAGATGCTGCAGGAGTGATGAGGAGATCAAGGGTGTGACCAGCGGAATGTGTAGGAAATGGAACATGTTGGGTGAGGGAAAGATCTTGAAGGAGGGCGAGAAAAGCATGGTCTCTTGAGGAAGAAGGGGAGTCAAGGTGGAGATTGAAGTCCCCAGCAATGAGAAGGTGCGGAAAAGCCAAAGAGATATCAGAGAGAGTTCTGAAAAGAGAATCCCAGAGATCAGGGCGAAGGGCAGGGGGGGAGTAGATAAGAAGAATGTATAGAGGAGGTGTAGTGTGGAGATGGAACAAGAGGGATTCAGGATAGTGAAGCAAAGGGGAGGAGACCTGTGAGGCGGGAAAAGCAGGGGATAGGATGGCCGCTACCCCACCGCCAGAGCGGCCTATGCCGGGGGCCAAAAGTGCAGAAAAGCCAGGGGGGAGACAGCGGGCAAGGAGGGCATCCTCACCGTCCTTCAGCCAGGTTTCAGTGAGGAGGGCAACGTCAAGAGAGGATTGAAGAAGAAGATCCTGGACAAGAAGGGTCTTAGATCTCAGGGACCGACAGTTCAGAAGGCCCAGATGAAAAGAGATGGGCGAAGATGAGGTAGGGTGGGTGAGGAGGTGAGAGGGAGCTAGACAGGAGCGAAGGTTCGCTGCACAGCGAGAACGTGTAGATGATCTGCTTATAGCCACCAACTCCAAGACCAAATGTGTGCAAGCTACCAGTGATCTCTTGCACCTCCTGAATGAAGCCGGATACAAGGTCTCAAGAGCCAAAGCGTAGTTCTGCCAAACAGAAGTGAAATACCTAGGGTTCCATCTGTCCAGAGGAATCCAGAAATTGGGACTTGAGCGAAAGGAAGCAGTATGCCGTATCCCAACCCCCACCACCAGAAAGCCTTCTTGGGAGCTGCAGGCTATTGCCGAATATGGATACCCAATTTCGCACTCTTGGCAAAACCCTTGTACCAGGTCATGAAGGGGATGGAATGATCACCCATGGAATGGGGCCCAGAACAGGATAAAGCGTTCAGATCACTAAAAGCAGCATTAATGTCATCACCAGCCTTGGGCCTACCAGATGTGCAGAAACCTTTTCGTCTTTATGTCCATGAGTCATGTGGAAACGCGCTGGGAGTCCTGACTCAGCCCCTTGGATCCTGGCAACGACCTGTAGTCTATCAAAACAATTGGACCCTGTTGCAAAAGGATGGCCACCTTGCCTAAGAGCCGTAGCAGCCACAGCCCTTCTAGTGAGTGAAGCTGGCAGGCTCACTTTGGGACAGAATCTTCAAGTCACTATACCACATTCTGTTTTAACCCTAATGGAACACAAAGGGAACTACTGATTCACCAATGCACGAATGTTGAAATATCAAAGTATGCTGTGTGAAAATCCCCGACTAAAATTGAGTGTCAGTCAAACCTTGAACCCTGCTACCCTACTGCCGACCAGTCCAGGCCCTCCTGACCATGATTTCCTAGAAGTAATGGACACACTATACTCAAGCCGCCCAGACCTAACTGATATCCCCTTGAACAACCCAGAAAGTACTTTCTTCGTGGTTGGAAGCAGTCTTATAAATAATGGACAACGATGTGCTGGTTATGCAGTGGTGACCCTGGATATGGTAATAGAATCATCAGCTCTGGCCCCAGGAACTTCTGCACAGAAGGCCGAATTAATAGCCCTCACTCGAGCACTGAAAATAGGGACTGGGATCCGTCTGAATGTATACACAGATTCCAAATATGCCTTTACAACATTGCATGCCCATGGAGCTTTGTACAAAGAACGCGGATTGATAACCTCGGGAGGCAAGTCCATCAAGTATGGCCCAGAAATATTGACTTTATTGGAAGCAGTATGGGCCCCCAAACAAGTTGCTGTAATGCACTGCCGAGGTCACCAGACTGGAGATGGAGAAGTATCCCGAGGGAACAGACTTGCCGATGCCTCAGCCCGAGAAGCAGCAATCAATGGAAAAATCTCTACCCCCAGTATTACAGTTCAAGCAGCCATATTTACAGTACCTCTCAGTGCTTGGACACCACGATATACCCCAAATGAGCTGGACTACTATTGTCAGAATGAGGGGGGGCAGCTATCAGAGACCGGATGGATAGTGTTACCACCACCTGAGGGAGGCTCACCCCCTGGTATGACTGTGATCCCTGAAGCCCTGGGTCCAGCCTTTGTCCACGCCTTTCATCAAGCCACACACTATGGAAAAACTGCAATGAAAAAGCTCAGAAGCCGCATTTCTGTGTCTCATTATTGGGACCCTTAACTGCCTCAATAGTCCGAAAATGTGTAATCTGTGCAAAGAATAATGCCCAACAGGGTCCTGTCCCACCTCCAAGAGTTCAATCAGTGGGAGTTACCCCCATGGGAAATATCCAAATAGACTTTGCAGAAATGCCACGAGCAAATGGATATCATTACCTACTGGTTCTAGTTTGTACCTTCTCTGGGTGGGTGGAGGCTTTCTCCACTAGAACTGAAAAGGCCAGAGAAGTCACTAAGGCTCTGCTTCATGAAATCATTCCTCGGTTTGGAATATCCTTGGCCATAGGGTCAGACAATGGGCCCTCCTTTGTGTCACAAGTAACTCAGCAGTTAGCCCGTGCTTTACAAATACAGTGGAAGTTACATACCAGCTTATAGACCCCAGAGTTCAGGGAAAGTAGAGAGAATGAACCGAACCCTGAAGTCTCAGTTGTCCAAGCTCTGCCAGGAAGCTCACCTGAAGTGGCCCCAAGCTCTCCCCATAGCCCTTCTCAGAGTACGTTCAGCCCCCACTAAGTCATTAGGAGTTTCCCCATTTGAGGTTCTGTATGGGAGACCCCCGCCCATAGTTCAGGGAATAAGGGGGGATATGAATCAGATTGGATCAGAAATCACTAGACAAGAATTGTTGGCTCTAAGTTCTGTCTTGCAGGACCTCCATACCTGGGTGCAAGACCAGTTGCCTATCAATCTGACAGAGCCACTGCATCCCTTCAAGCCTGGAGCCTCGGTGTGGGTTAAAGAGTGGAAGAAGACACCATTGGCGCCTCATTGGAAGGGACCATATGTCGTTTTGCTGTCAACGCCAACAGCAGTTAAAGTAGCAGAAATCGACTCCTGGATTCACCACAGTCGAGTAAAGCCAGCAGCAGTTCCTGAGAGTCATCCTTGGACTTCGACCGCGGATCCTGCATCACCATTGCGACTTACACTGCGAAGAAAACAATCATCCTCGTAAAGATTAAACCTGCTCCCGGAAGCTGGAAGAAGTTTTAAAACTCTGAGTTATCAACATTTCAGTTCATTCATCATCAGAGACTATGATCATGATGATTACCTACTACTGTTTCATTTTTGCGGTAACCCTGGGACCCCTTGGGACAACTTTTGCCCTGCCCCCTTGTGCAGCTTGTATAACCACTACCCGAACTGGGATGAAAATCACCCAGACTTTACTTTATCACTCTTATTATACTTGCACCGGTAAAGTCAGTCAGTGCATGTATAATGGTACAGAACTGAATGTCTGCACAAATGGAAAGACTCGTACTTGTTTTAGACCCCGACAGAATCCTTCTTACTATGTCCTGGAACTACGATGGAATGATGAAGATGGAGCCCTCATAAATGCTACAAGTCAACTCTCTGATCCCACCCGACCGGTACCTCTGTACTTTGATGCTTGTGATCTGATAAACAGAAATGACTGTTACAGGTGTGGGTCATGGGAACAAGCTTACTACTATGATGACAAGTATATGTGTCCCAAAGGTGCATACAGATGGGGAATATGCACTGGGGTACATTCCCCATCCACTTATGGTAAGCCATCAAAAGATGACTATTTTTGCCCAAAATGGGGTTGTGTGTACTATGCTACCTGGTCTGGTAGCCCTACTGGACAATACGGAGATAATCGCAAGGCCAATTTGGAAATATTACCCCTACTAGAACCTAAAAAGTGCAAGAAAGGTGCCTGTAATCCTCTACAGCTTCTCATCCTCGACCCGAGTCAGTGGAAACAGGGATTCCGATTCGGTCTACGTATAGCAGGAAGTGGAACTGACCCTGGAACTTTTGTATATATCCAGCTTAACACAAAAACTCATGTCTCTTCACCTTACTGAATACATCATACTTTTTATGAAGCCATGAAGGCAGAATTTGTAATTCCCCATGCTTCCCGAAATTTGTTCATTGAACTAGCTGGAGCTGTAGCGTCCAGTCTCCATGTCTGACTGTCTTTTTTCTGGAGGAACTCAGATGGGAGACCAGTGGCCTTGGGAGGCGCAAGAATTCAACTATTCTGTACCCTATAACAAAAGTTACAGCGCAGTAATAATAATGGGTGATTTCAATTACCCCGGTATCGACTGGGTCAGTGTCACGTCAGGACATGCTAGGGAGATAAAGTTCCTAGATGAAATAAATGACTGCTTCTTGGAGCAGCTGGTTCATGAACCGACCAGAGGGGAAGCCATATTAGACCTAGTCCTTAGTGGAACACCAGATCTAGTGCAAGAGATAAGGGTGTTGGGGCCACTTGGCAATAGTGATCCTAGCATGATCGCCTTTGATTTAATTAGTGGAGGAGGGATAGTAAGGAAATCCACAGTACTACCTTTTAACTTTCGAAAGGGAGACTATGATAAAATGAGGAAAACAGTTAAGAAAAAACTAAAAGGAGCAGTTGCGAAGGTTAAAGACGTACATCAAGCTTGGGTGTTGTTGAAAAATACTATCTTGGAAGCCCAGACCAGCTGTATTCCACGCTTTAAGAAAAGTGGAAGGAAGTCCAAAAAACTGCCAGCATGGTTTAAAGGTGAGGTCAGAGAGGCTGTTGTTGCCAAAAAAGCATCTTTCAGGAAATGGAAAAAAAGAGCCAAACGACGAAACCTGGAAACAGCACAAGCACTGGCAAGTCAAATGCAAGGCATTGATAAGGCAGGCAAAGAGAGAATTTGAGAAGAAGCTTGCTGCGGAAGCAAAAACGCGAAATAAAGACCTTTTCAAGTACATTCGTAGCAAAAAACCTGTGAGAGAGTCAGTTGGTCCATTAGATGATAAAGGGGTTAAAGGAGCACTAAGAGGTGACAAGGCGATAGCGGAGAGACTGAATGAATTCTTTGCTTCGGTCTTTACTGAGGAAGATGTAGGGATGTTAATCATAACTGAAGTGGTATTTAAAGGTGCGGAAGAATTGAAGGAAATATCGATACATTGGGAAGATGTCTTACAACTATTAAATAAACTGCAGAGTAGCAAATCACCTGGGCCGTATGGTATACATCCAAGGGTGTTGAAAGAACTGAAATATGAGATTGCAGAACTGCTATCAGTAATCTGTGAACCATCATTAAAATCATCTCTAATACCTGAAGATTGGAGGATCGCCAATGTAACACCAATTTTTAAAAAGGGTTCGAGGGGTGATCTGGGAAACTACAGACCGGTGAGCCTGACGTCAGTACCGGGAAAAATGGTAGAAACTATCATAAAGAATAAAATTACTCAGCATGTAGATAGTCACAACCTAATGGGAGACAGCGGATTTAGGCGTCATTGTGGATACCATGTTAAAACCCTCGGCCCAGTGTGCAGCGGCGGACAAGAGAGCAAATAGAATGCTAGGTATCATAAGGAAAGGAATGGAAAATAAAACAAAAGATATTCTAATGCCTCTATATCGTTCCATGGTGAGACCGCACCTTGAATACTGTGTGCAATTCTGGTCGCCGTATCTTAAAAAGGATATAGCGATTTTAGAAAAGGTACGGAGAAGAGCCACCAAAATGGTAAAGGGGATGGAAGGATACTCCTATGAAGAAAGGCTAAAAAGGTTAGGGCTCTTTAACTTGGAAAAGAGACGGCTGAGGGGAGATATGATAGAAGTCTATAAATTAATGAACGGAGTGGAACGGGTAAACGTAGATCGATTGTTTACCTTATCAGAATATAGAAAGACTAGGGGACATGCAATGAAGCTACAGGGTAAACTATTTAAGACTAATAAAAGAAAATATTTTTTCACTCAACGTGTAATCAAACTCTGGAATTTGTTACCGGAGGATGTAATAAAGGCTGTTAGTGTAGCTGGGTTTAAAAAAGGTTTGGACAAGTTCCTGGAGGAAAGGTCCATAAACCATTATTAAGAAGTGACCGAAGATATCAATGCTTGACCCAGTACAAGCATTGTGGAACTTGTGTCTCTTGGGTAAACTGCTAGGTACATATGACCTAGATTGGCCACTGTTGGAAACAGAATACTGGGCTTGATGGACCTTGGTCTGACCCAGTATGGCATATCTTATGTTATGTTCTTATGTAAATTGATCTACATAAAGCTACCAGCAAATGGGTCCTAGCCATTGTTGGAAACCTATGTTTTGCTCGAGCTGGACCACAATTGACTATGTTAGTGGGGCAATTGGTCTGCTTGAACCAGAAGTACTATAATGCTACTACCAAAAATACATCTTGGTGGTCAGGAACCAATGCCCCGGAACCCTCCAATCCTCTGATTATCTTTCCTAACCTTGCCAGGTTATGGACAAATCTGGCTTCTCACAATAACTGGCAAGCTCCACCTGGACTATACTGAATCTGCGGAACTCGAGCATATCCTAGACTCCCTGCCAACTGGGGAGGTGCATGTGTTTTGGGGACCATAAGACCTTCTTTCTTCCTCCTGCCCATTTCCCACGGGGAACAGCTGGGATTTCCCGTATACAAGAGTTGACAGAAGCGAGAGGCCCTGAAGATAGGCCAATGGGACAAATGGGATGCGACATCTGAAGAATGGCCACCGGAGAGAATTGTTTCCTACTATGGACCTGCTACTTGGGCACAAGATGGTTCTTGGGGTTACCGCACCCCTGTGTATATGTTAAATCATATTATACGTTTGCTAACTGTTGTAGAAATAATAACTAATGAAATTAGTCGAGCACTAACCCTGTTAGCTAAACAAGCCACACAGATGCGTACAGCCATTTATCAGAATCGCTTAGCATTAGATTATTTACTTGCCGCTGAAGGAGGGGTATGTGGAAAGCTGAATTTAACTAACTGTTGTTTGCAAATCGATAATGAAGGACAAGTTGTAGAAGATATAGCCAATCATATGAGAAACAAAACCTATGTACCAGTCCAGACCTGGCATGGCTTGCAACTCGATGGATGGTTTGGTTCTCTGTTTTCAGGAATGGGCGGCCTGAAAACACTTGTGTTCATTGTCCTATTCATATTGGCTATCTGCTTGTTTCTCCCATGTTTCCTACCCTTATGTCTGCGTATGCTGAACTCAACCATTAATAGTATTGTTGAACGTAAAGCAGCTACAAAGGTATTAGCTATGTGGCAATATTCCCTTGTACCCCAACATGATGCTGATGACCACGTGTAATGTATGATTTGATTCTCACCCTTTCTCACTTGCGGGTGAGAATAATCAAAGGGGGGAATGTGGCAGTCTATGGCCTAGAATAGCCTGTAAAACGTACTAAAGGCATTGGAGAGTAGCAGAAGCAAACAGTGCTATGGCGCCAAAGCTTGAAGGTAAGTGCCATGGGGCTGTTTGTGGCTATTGCCACCACTGTCGGTCTTGGAAAGGGGTAGCAGCAGTGGCAATGGACACCATGAAGGTGGGAGACATTCAGCAGGGGGGCGCAAGGGATAAGGTTCACCTAGGGTGCCTCATCTCCTTGCGCCGGCCGTGGATAGAATTGACTACTGTCTGGCTTTTTTCATTATTCTACTGGTTTTTAATTGATGTTTGGAAGCTAGAAAGAAGGCTGTCTGAAACTTTGCAGTTCTGTAATCCTCTCCCCTATGTGAGTGAACCTGACCTGCCTGATTCTGTGGCAGGCTATGGCCTAGAATAGCCGGTAAAATGTACTAAAGGCCTGTAAGCTAGGCCTGAGTCCCAGCCCCCACCTGAGAATAAGAATGCTGAGAAAACCAAAGTCAGTAAAAGTTAGAGAAACTGCTTTAAACTGCTTTTTGATAAGGTTGTATAAATCCTTTGTTGAATTCTTCTATGCTGATGACAGACATGTTCCAGTACTCTATATTCACACATTTTCTAAGCTAGCAGTGACCTTGTAGGAGAAATGTGTCAAAGTCTAAGAACTGTGCCTTTGTTAGAGAATTCTGAGCAGGGGGAACAGAGTGCTAGGCCCAGAGAAAGATCCCAATTGGATGGGTGCAAGGGTCAGTAGGACCAATAGAAAGTTTGCCTGTATTAAACTGAAGAAGAAAGGTATAAAAGGTGTTGTTTACTGGACTCCATTGCTCAGACCATTTTGATTGTGACATTTGCCTGAGACTTGTGCACAATAAATTGGCTTGGATCTTCGAACTGACTCCTGGTTTTATTCATTGTGTGCACTTCGATGCAACAATTCAAATGTAACTAGCAGCAGAGACTGTGGGTAGGATCTAGACAATGGGAAGGGTATGGTGGTGGAGCTCTAGGATGCTACTCTAGTCACAGGACAGGAGGAGATGAGCTGGGGAAAGTTCCTGGGTGGTATAAGTTTAATTTCTGCCCCTTGGTGGAAAATGGAAGAGAAATAAAGCCCCCCCCCCCAAAAAAAAAAAAAAAATTGCAATACATTTCTGTAGGAAAACCATTTCCAACAGCAGTAGCATACTAACTCTGATTCATAGTAGCATAGAAATAAGAAACAGAGATAATATATATAAATGCACATTCATACTCATATATACTAACATGCAGAGACACATAATGCAAGCATTCATACACAAGTGCAAGAAAAGGGAGTTACTCATCTGTAGCAGGTGTTCTCTGTGAACAGCAGGAAATGTCCTCACATGTGGATGACATTATTTGACAGAACACCTGCGTTGGAGTATGTCTAGCTCTTTCTGGATGTTTTTGGATGCCCTCTTGCATACACACTCCTTCCTGTCTGCTGTTGTGGTGCCATCTTAGCCTCAGTGTATTCGAAGAGTTTGGAAGAATTCAAATCCTAGGGGAGGTGGGAGGATTATGAGGACTTTTCCTGTTCTCCACAGAGAACACCTGCTATAGGTGAGTAACTACCTTTTTTCCATGGATAAGCAGAAAGAAGTCCTCACATACAGCATTGGACTCCCTTGCTACAGACTACCTTGAGCAAAATAAGGAGATAATAAACTATCCAACCAGTGCAATAGTATGATTGTTTTTGGTGGCCACAGGCCTTTTATATATAATATATTCCTTTTTTTTTTTTAGGCAACCTGAACAGAAAGAAATGGGCCTAGTGGGGATGGAGTTGGGTTCTACCCCCCAAACAAATTTCAAACTACTGATTGGCTGAAACTGCTGTTGCGTCAGGAATCCCCATCCAGACAGTAGTAAGATATAAATATGTGAACTTGAAGTCCACACTCTAGCTTTTCAAATCTCTTCTGTGGAGACTGAGCACAAGTGGGCCACCAATGTAGCCATGACTCTGACATTATGAGCTGTGACATGATCCTCAAGGCTTAGGCCTGCTCAGCAAAGTGAAAGAAATGCAGTCTGCAAGCCAGCTTGATAAAGTGCATTTGGAGACGGCAACCCCTAGCTTGCTGGTGTCAAAAGAAACAAAAAGCTGGATGGACGTTCTATGGGCTTTCACCTGCTCCAAGTAGAAAGCTAAGGCTCGCTTGCAATCCAACATGTGTAGCACAGTTTCCCATTTGTGAGAATGGGGTTTTGGAAAAAATGTTGGAAATGATTGGTGAAAATTAAATTCTATAACCACCTTCAGAAGAAATTTGGGATGAGTATCAAGCACCACTCTGTTGTGATAAAAGTTTGTGTAAAGTCTATGAATTACTTGAGCTTGAAAGTCACTCACTCTGTGCAGTGAAGTGACTGCCACTAGAAACAATACCTTCCAGTCCTGAATTTCAGAGGATAGGCATTAAGCAACTTGAAAAAAGCTTTCATCTGCTGCTTGAAAACTACATTGAGGTCCTAAGACACTGCAGGTGGGATGTTCAGAAGTAAGCACTGGATGAAGTGAACAACCAAGGGCTGTACAGAAATTGGCTTACTCTGTACATCATGGTGAGAAGCTCAAATTGCACTGAGGTGTACCCTTACGGAATTGGACTTGAGTTCAGAAGCTGAGAGGTGTAGAAGGTATTCAAACAGAGGTCGATTCTAAACTGTGCACGTCTGGGCTGTCTGGACATCCAGAAGATGAATGGGGCCAAGTTGCACCTGATTCTGCAACCACAGGAGCTATACGTTCCCATGGTTGTGGAATCAGGGCACTTGGATGGCCTAGTGTGCACAGCATTTTGATCGGGGAGACATACAGCAGACTGCAGTCTCTACCACTCAGTGCTCCAGCTAGTGTGCCAGTGCCGTGGCATCCTGTCGCCATGGCACCGATATCTCCAACAGGAGCGCCCAATGCACGCCTGTCCAGTAAACCCCTTTCCCACTGCCCGACCCTTGGTAGGGGCAGTCAAAGCCTGGATCGGGTGGCAGGACATCTCCCACGGTGGCACATTGTCATTGGGGGGATTCCAGGCCCGCTCTCCCCCATGTCCAGCACGTATTCCACCATTGGGGTGGAATAAGGCAGGCATCCAGCACAGCTCCAGGGGATGTACAGAGGCCTTCCCAGAATGGCCTCTATGTCCTGGTGCATGGCCATGCCCCCTTCCTGCCCTTGCTGTGCCCCAGTGCTGCCCCCTCCCGCCCTCGTCCAGCGCTCCCATGTGGGGAGCAAGATGTGCTGCAAACGGTCCCTGGCCTAAACGAGGGTTGGACGTCCAACCCAGACATCCAACCCTGCTATTTGCAGGTCAGAATCGGACCCGCAGTGTTGTGTGGAACAGGCAAAAGGATCTATGGAGCATTCCTCACACCAAACAGCAAATCACTGCCACTAGAAAGCATAAGATTTTCTCATTGAAGCCCACTTGGAGGCCAGAAGGACATTGGTGACACCAGCTGATTGATTGCAAGTGGATTACATTAGCTTCTTGACTTCCAAGCCGTGATGGCCAGGGACTTGATGTTGGGATACAACATTGCTCTGTTCTCCTGTGATATAGGATCCGTTGCAGTCCTAGTCACACTGAATCCCAAATGGAAAGTTTCCAGAATAAGAGGGAACCAGAGTTGACAGGGCCAATAAGCGGCAATGAGTATCATCATACCGCTTTCTTCAGGAGGGTCTAGGCAATGAGCGGTATTAGAGGATACACATATAGAAGACCCTCCCACCAATTGAGCAGGAAAGTATCCAAGGCTAGTTTGCTGTGTGACCCCACTCTGGAGCAGAAGAGGAGTGGTGAAAAGTTCTATCAAGAAGGTGCCCTTCGTCAAAAGATGTGCTGCTATACATCCCTGTTCCACACTCAATTTGTGAGGCTGAAGGACTTGGCTCAGGCTATCTACCAGAGTGTTCTGTTCACCAGGCAGGTAAGTGACTCTCAATTCCAACCTGTAAGAGATGGCGAAATTCCACAACCCAACTGTTTCCCAACACAGAAGTTATGACCCTGCTCCTCAATGTAAGATATAGCTACGTGATTGTTGGTTTTGAATCTGTTCAGTTTGGTTGGATAAATGATTTTTGAAAGCCCTTAGAGCATTTATTATCTCTCTTATTTCCAAGAAGTTTATCTGATGCAGACTTTTTTGGAAGGATCAAATTCCCTGAGTGTGGAACCCAGCCCCATCTAAGTTTGGAGGCATTTGTCAGCAGTAACTTTTGTGGAACAGGAATTTGGAAGGAACGATCTTCTGCTAGATTGTTGTGAATTATCTATCAGGTCAGAGATTGAATGAGTGGAGTGGTGATGGACAGAACATCTCTGAGATTACCTCTGGCTTGTGATCACTGGGTACTCAAGATCCCTTGAGCTCTGTCCTATTAGCTGGTGGCATTCTTTTCTATTTTCAATGATTTTATTGATTGTAAACCACCTCGCCTCTAAACAGAAAGGCAGTATATACAGTAAAGTACAAATAAACATAATGAGATGTGCCAAGGGTGTTATGTATACTGCCACAGCCATATGGCCTAGTAATCTCAACATGGCACAAGCTGAAATCTGCTGATTCATTTGAGTCTCCCATACTATCACTATCAGTCTGGATAGACTGTCATGTGGGAGAAAAGCTCTCTCTTGAGATCTGTCAAGCAGAGTTCTGATGAATTCCAATTGTTGGATGGAACAGAAGTGGGACTTGGGATAATTAGCTATGAACCCTAGTAGTTTTAGAACTCAATTGAGGATATCTGTATGGTTTTCAAAGTTCCCTCCAATTTTCAAAGTAGGGAAAAATATGCATTCCCAGTCTGGGTAGAAAGGTTTCTCCTACAGTGAGACATTTGGTAAAGACGCGAGGAGCTGGCGTGAGGCCAAAAGGCAGAATGCGATACTGGAAATGTCATTATTCTACTACCAATCTGAGATACGTTATGAGCCTGGGATGTATCTGGGTGTGGGTATACACGTCCTTTAGATCCACAGAGTATAGCCAGTCTCCTTTTTGGAGATAAGAGAGTAGGGTGCCCAGAGAAATCATTCTGAACTTTTCTTTGACCAGATATTTGTTCAGATCTCTTAAGTCTAGGATGGGATGGGATTTTGCTTTCTTGCTGTGGAACGTACAAGTCTATTACAGGCTGTGTTCCTAGCTTCTGGATAGGGTCTGACTTTTTAACCGCTTGCTTGTAAGGTCCGTCTGCCTGTATGTATTATTTATTTATCTTATGCCTGTATATATTATTTATTTATTTTATCATTGTTAGAGTGCCTTACTTCTCAGTATTTTTGTTTGTGATCTTGTTCAGCTCTTCCTCTCTGTTTTCAACTGTCTCTCTCTCCTCTTCCTCCCTCACACACAGCCCACCAACCCCCTCACTTACAGTCTCTTATTGCCACCCTGTGCTCATTACCATGATCACTCACAGGTGCACCTTATCCCCTGCAATTTTTATCACCTATCCTTTCATTTCTTGTGACTTCTGTGCTCCTCTCCAGCTCTCTCTTTATGGCTCCTCAACACTTTTTCTCTTCCTATTGCTCATACTTCCTAATTGTCTCCCCTCCTACCAACACCTTCAAGCCCCCCCCCCCCTTATTTCCCCTATAACATCCTCACTTCTCCCACCATCTTGTCATCTACCCTATCAACAGCTCTTGAGCTTCACCACTTTCTCCCTCTCATTCAGCCATCTCCTCTCTCTGAAACAACCTCACCCTCGTTACCGCCGTGCTGTCTCCTCTCTGCCTCACACTCTTCTATTCCTTCTTCTCTCTTCCGAAGATATCAACCCCAACCCTGGCCCCCTAGACTTGTCACACTGTTACAACAGATCCTCATGAAACTGCTTAAGTCTTATTCATATCCCTCTCCTTTCCCCCTACTCTCTCCCTTTCTCATGTGCTTTGTGGAACACACACTCCATCTCAAATAAACTTTCCTTTACCTATGATCTCTTTATCTCTAATGCTGTCCATCTCCTTGCTCTAACTGAGACTTGGCTACTTCTAGAGGACTCAGCTTCAGTCGTTGCTCTCTGTCATGGTGGCTACCAATTCTCCCACTTGCCTCCTCCCACTGGCCATTGGGCTTCTACTTTCCCACATGCCTCGTCCCACTGGTGTTGGGCTTCTAGCCTCTCCTTCCTGTACATTTCAATCCCTCCTTCTGCCTCAATCTCACTCCTTTCCCTCCTTTTGATATCCATTCCATCCGGCTTTTCATTCCATTACCTCTGATTAGCTGTTATTTATCAACCCCCTGACAAGTCCACCTCTACCTTTCTCTCTGACTTTAACTCATGGCTTTCCGTCTTTCTGGATTCATCTTCCCCCTTCCTTAAAATCTCTGAGAATAACATTTGTGTTGATAACCCCTCTGACCCTTATCATTTAAAGCTCCTCTCCCTTACCTCATCATTCAACATCCAACTTTGCTTTACTGCCCCTTCTCACCAGCAAGGTCACTGCCTCGACCTTGTATTCTTCTCTAATTGCTTAACCTCAGACTTCTGTACCTCACTTCTTCTCTTATTGGACCATCACCTGCTAAGCTTCACTCTTTATCACTCACCACCTCAACCTCATCCTGTCTCCTCCAATCTCTTTAGAAATCTTCATGCTATTGACTTGTTGGCTCTCTCCTCCACTGTCTCACCACCTCTTTCCTCCACTATGTCATCTGAGTCTGCTGTTGAGGCAGTAGCTTCCTCTAATGCTGCACTCTCCTCTGCTCTAGATGCTCTTGTTCCACCCATGCCATGTCCTGTGAGGCATATACTGTACCTCAACCTTAGCTGTTTTTCACTACACACTCTCTACGTTCCTATGCCCACTCATCTGAGCGTGCTTGGCTCAAATCCTGCACCCTTGCGAACTTTCTACACTTCAAAGTCATGCTTGACTCTTTCCAGTCAGCTATAGCACTTGCCAAACAAGACTATTATGTCCATCTGACTAACTCTCTTGCCTATGACCTTCACTGTCATTTTACAGCTCTGTCCTCAAGGTGCCTGTGCCTCTGACCCCTCCCTTTCTTTCTGCCCAAACCCTGGCTGACTTCTTCCATGACATCATCCACAAGATCACACTCCAATTTCCCATGAGGTCAGCTACTTCCCCTCCTCCCCCTCATCACTCCCGACTCCCACCCCCCCTACCTCTGCTACTCTTTCTTCCTTTCCTATGATCTCTGAGGAGGATACCACTCACCATCTTTCCTCATCCAGACTCACTACCTGCTCCCTCTGATCCTATTCCCACCCATCTCCTTAGTTCCATCTCCTCCACCGTAGTCCCTTCCATCTCTCATATTCTCAACCTATAGCTCTCCTGTGCAACTTCCCCTATAGCCTTCAAGCATGTTGTGGTCACTCGTCTCTTCAAGAAAACCTCACTAGACCCTACCCATCCTTTTCACTATCTGCCCATCTGCTCCCCTTCGTTTCTAAACTACTTGAATGTGTAGTTCACTGTCATTTCCTTGACTTTCTCTTCTCTTCTGGATCCTCTACAATCTGGCTTTCATCATTTATAGTCTACCAAAACTGCTCTTGCCAAAGCCTTCAGTGACCTGTTCCTGGCAAAATCCAAGAGCCTTTACTCAATCCTCATCCTTCTTGACCTTTCTGCTGCTTTTGACACTGTTGACCACAACCTTCTCCTTGATACCTTGTTCTCGCTTAATTTTAAGGGCTCTGTACTATGCTGGTTCTCTTCTTCTCTCTCCCATCGCTCTTTCAGTGTTTCTTCTGGTGGATCCTACTCTACTGCTATCCTGCTCTCAGTTGGTGCACCCCAAGGATTTGTTTTGGGTCCACTCTTTTTTTTTCTCTATATCCCTAGTCCTTTGGTAGTATATCTTTCCATGGCTTTCCATCAGTACCATCGTTATGCTGATGACTCCCAGATCTACCTCGCTACACATGAAATCTCTCTAGCAATCCAGGCCAGGATCTCTGCCTTGCTTTCTGACATTGATGCTTGGATGTCTCACCACTGCTTGAAATTGAACATGGCCAAAACTGAGCTGCTTATTTTTCCCCCTAAACCCTACTCTCCCCTCCCTCCTTTCTCCGTCTCTGTGGATAGTTCTCTACTCCTCCATGTCTCCTCAGCTTGCAATCTTGCGGTCGTCTTTGACTCCTCTCTCTCCTTCTCCACACACATTCAACTGTTAGCTAAAAACTGCCATTTTCTTTCTCTACAACATCAACAGAATTTACCCATTCCTTTCTGAACACACTACTAAGACACTTATCCACTCCTACGTCACCTCCCATCTAGACTATTGTAGCCTACTTCTTGCTGGCCTCCCTCTGAATCATCTCTCTCCCCTGCAATCTGTTCTACACTCTGCTGCATGGTTAGTCTTCCGTCAGCTTTGTCATGCTTATATTACCCCTCTTTTCAAGTTACTTCATTGGCTCCCTATCCATATCTGCATCAAATTCAAACTTCTCCTGCTGACCTATAAATGCATTCACTGTGCAGCTCCTCACTACCTTTCCTCTCTTATCTCCCTACACCCCTACTCGGGATCTCCGCTCTTCTGGCAAATCACTTCTATTTGTGCCCTTCTCTTCTATTGTCAATTCCAGACTTCATTCCTTTCACCTTGCTGCTCCTTATGCCTGGAACAAATTACCTGTGTCTGTATGTCAGATGCCCTCTCTGACCCTTTTCAAATACAGGCTGAAAACTCACCTCTTTGCTGGTGCTTTCGGATCTTGACTCCTGATCTCCTTTTTGTTTTCTTATCATTGCCCCTAGAAATATCCCATTTCTACAGCCACTGTGTTGTCCATCTTGACTAGATTGTAAGCTTTGATGAGCAGGGACTGTGTTTTGCATGTGTCTGTACAGCACTGCATGTGTCTTGTAGTGCTATAAAATGATCTGTAGTAGTAGTAGTAGTAGTAGTAGGAATCCCCCATTTTTTGGTAACCAGGAAATACCTTGAATAAAATCCATGCTTTTCTTGTCCTGGTGGAATGAGCTTGATTGCTAGATATTTCTGAGGGTCTAGAGATGGAATCCCTCACAGGGCAATTTGGAGGCAGGTCGAATAGAAACTGTACAATTTGTAGCCTATTTTGATAATTTGTAAGACCCAAGGGTTGGAAGTTACAAGGGACCACCTCTGGGTGAAAAGAGTGAGCCTCCTTCCCATAGTAGAATCCTTAACTGAGGCTATGGGAAGAGTGTCTATGCTCTGCAGGAACCTGTCAAAACTACACTCCCAGCTTTGGCCAAGGATCAGATTGGGTCTTCTGTGACTTCTCTTGCTTTGGCTGTACTCAAGGAGTCTGTTTAGACTGAGAAAAGTGAGAACCAAGGAACTACCTATGCTTTTGAGAGTCTTTCTCTGGTTGACACCTTGATATCTATTGTGATAGGAGGCTGGCCCAGATGTGCGCCTTCAGAGATTTTGAAGTGTGATGGCTTGCTTTTTGATGAAACCTTCATTCTTTTCGACTTTATCTCCAAAGAGATTCTCTCCAAAGTAAATCAGCAAGCTTGTCCTGCACTGATGGTTGGAGGTCTGAGACATGGAGCCAGGCAAGTCTCCAGGCACCAGTACCCGCTGCAGAAACTCTCTATCCCATATCAAAAATATCTTAAGCCGCTCGGATCATGAATTTTGAGCAGTCCTTGCTGTGACTCACTAAGGAATGATATTGTTCAAATTTTTCTTAAGGGAGAAACTGGGACATCAAGGCCACAAATGATGTCCTTCAAGAACATGCCCATATGCAGTAGAGTTGGTAAGAGGCCATATGGGCAGTGAGAATGGAACTCTGAAACACTTTCCTCTTAAAAAGGGGGGTTTCCTACATTCTCATCTGTAACTTTTGAAGGATGCAGTGCATGCACACTGTCGCTGCTCCTTTGGGTGCAGAAGAGTACTGTAGGATCTCTAATTCTTCCGTTCTGGGCTCATCCTCAGTCTCTAAAGAAAATGGTATGGCCTTAGCTATATTCCGTACAAAATCTTGGAAGGTCATTTACTCAGGAGGAGAACTGCATCTTTTATGAGGAGAAGGATCAAAGGGGAGCACTGGAGATCTGTCTTTCTACAAGCCTCCAGATCTCTCATCTGTGTTCCAGTCTTCTGAATCAGACTCGGAGAGGAAGTCAAAGTAATTTTGAGTCTCGGCCTGGTCAACACCTTCTTTGTGGGGATTGGGAGCTCCTTCGGGTCCACTGATACACCAATTTCATTTAATTTATTAAAACTTGATACACCGCTTTTTGTGGGTACAGCAAAGTGGTTTACAATAAAATACAATAAAACCCCAGATAAGAAAGGAACGTCAATCAATATATGGAAAAGAAGGAATACAGGACATGACACACGAGGGTCTTAGAGGGAAAGATGGGGAACAGAAAGAGATACAAGAGGAGATCATCTAAGGGAGTCTGGTGAGGGATCAAAAGCTGTGCAGAAAAGGTGAATTTTGAGTTGTCTTGAACTTTATAAATGAGGGTTCTAATCGAAGAGAGGGGGGAGGTTATTCCAAAAGGAGAGTCCAAGGAAATAAAATGCAGAATTATGTGTGGATTCAAGTTGTGCCGGGGGGAGGGGGGGACAAAAGGAGACAATTCATGTGAATGGAATGGAGGGATTGCTGGGGGGCATGCAGAATGATGGAAGAGCTAGGTATTCTGGTGAACCAGTATGAAGTGTTTTGTGGACCTGGGTGATAATTTTGTACTTTGAGATAGTATAGGGAGCCAATGGATGTGGATGAGAAGCGGAGTGACATAATCAAATCTGACTGCGTGATGGATTAATCTGGCTGTGATGTGTTGGATAAATTGAAGACATTTCAAGGAGCATTGTGGGAGACTGTTGAATGCTATGTTACAGTAATCTAGTCTAGATATAGATGACCAGGGTAGTTAAAGTAGTGGTGGACAGAAGAGGCCGGACTGCTCTAATGCAATGGTCATGAAAAGGGAGCAAGGGGTCAAGTGTGACCCCAAGATAATGGAAGAATGATGTAAGCTGGATGGGGGACCCATCAAGGATTGGGTAGATTGTGTGACGTAATAGGACCAGTGAGCCAGGTAACGGCAGCCTTTGAAGGGTTGAGTTGGAGTCGGTTAGTGGATAGCTAAACTGCAACTCGAGAGGGACAATGACTTAATGCATATCAAGGGTGCATCAGACACTAATGCACTGGAGAGTGATATCAGCCAGGTAGGTACCAGTGTGGGGCACTTTGATGTCCCAATGTCGATACCTCTCCCACAGGCACTTTGGGCTTCTCAAGGATAGGTTCAATGGTTGGTGACACTATGGTTGCATCCATCAAAATCTTGAGATGCTGTATGGTGAACAGCATCATTATGCTTTTCTTGATAGCTTTCAGAAGGCGATTCTCCAGGGTTGCTATCTTCAAAGGCGCTGGGCATAAAGCAGCATCAGCCGATGTTCCTGAAAGCTGAGAGGGTGTATCAACAAGCTGGTCTTGGCTAGTTGAAGGCCATTGCTACCCTTCTTGAACCATGGAGGTTGAGTTTTCCTTCCTTTGGGGCAGCTTAGAGATGTGCTCTTGTAAACTCAATGCTCTTGGAGTGGTCCAACAATAATGAACCAAGGCCTCCGCCTGATGCTTTCCATCTTTGCCCTTCAGTGTTGATGAAGATGAAGCCAAATTCTTCATCTTTGAAGTAGCATCGATGGATGACTGATGTTCAGGTGACTTACAGTTGCTCTGCTCTGAATGGGCTCAAGAGCTCCTCAATATCGATGCACTGCCACAATCTGATGCAGCATTTGAAGTCATAGAGACCAATTCTGTTGATGCCGATGTTGATGGATTGGACTTAGAAACACCAAAAAAGATGTTATGTTGTTTCTCGCGACCCTTCAGCCCTCTTTTTGTTATCTATGAACAAAATTTACAAGAAGATTCGTGATCGGGCCCCAAGCACTGGAGGCACCAGTAATGCATGTCCGTTATTGATATGGTCTTCGAGTACTTAGAATATTTTTTAAACTCGCTGGCAAATTTTGGGACATGTCATTCAGAACAATAGCGATAGCGAAATCAAATGACTCAATTTTGACAGAAAAAAAATGAATGGAATGCCAATGCTTAAGGGGGCATTGGCATTCCATGATCGGAATACCAATGCTTAAGGGGGCTGAGGTGCCATGGAAAAACAATGGAAACGTTAGATGTTCAAAAGTCCTAACTAAGAGAAACTAAAAAGAAAAATCTGAGTAATGCGATGGCAGGTAATTAAGAAAGAGAGATTAAAAGCACAAAAAAATGACAAATTCTCATTCTACTGTTGCATTACTCACAGAGAGCTGAGACAATGTTCAAAGGGCTCTACAGAAGAAAACAGATTGAGGCTAAGATGGGATCACAGCAGTAGGTGGGAAGGTGCGTGAATGCATGGTAGGTGTCCAAAAGCTTCTAGAAGGAGTTGGGAATGCTCCCACATAGGGGCTCCGTTGGGTGATGTCACCCATGTGTGAGGACGTTTTCCTGCTTGTCCATGGAGAATGTACAGACACACATACAAGCACACATGCAGTGACACACAAACACATACATATTCATACAAACACAGACATACCAGCTCACAAAGATACATATACACACACAAACAACAAAATAGAAATGCAAAGAACTAGATAAACATATGAAACAGAGAGATGCATATACACACACAGACACCACATAATCGTCTGTTTGTATCTGTATTGCCTGTGTGTATATGTGCATACACACACAAACACACACACACATACACACACAAAGGGTTTGGAAAGATTTTCATGAGCCATGTTCTGCATGCTTTCCCTGCTTGTTTTGATATATGCAAATAACTCCCATTCTCTGCAGAAAAAATGATCTGGAATGGATTTGGTCTCATAATTTGCCTGCTTAGTTGTGGTGGGGTTAAGAGTTAGAGAGGTCATATTGGTGGTTGGGGGAGGGAGCTGTACCCTTGTGCTTCCACGACCAAGCTATGCCTATGCTTGGTCTTGACCTTTATAGAAAAAAAAAGAACCCTATTATAATAACAAATAAATTTGACCCAGCCCAGAAACAAGTTCTGCAAATATTTACCATCTATTCTTCCTCTAGCCTGTTTGAGAGCATTCATTTCCATCCATTTTAGAATTTCATTTGCATTTTCATCTTCACTTTGTTAGACAGATTTAAATGTGAATAATAATTACATCACACTGATCCTGTTGCATGTATTCCATTTGGCACATTTGTTGCTTCTAATTTAATCACTTAAATGATGACTGACAAGATATTTCTCGTGGTTAACACCCTATAGATGGCCCTTAATTAACAAGGAATATGTGGACTACACATGATTAGGGCCTTATGTTTTGAGGAATTTTAATTTATGCAAGCTGCAGAGCCTGACAGGAGCTCCCATCTCTTGAGCAGTACCGACAACCAACAGCTGCTGGTCCTTGCAGCAATATAAAGATCACTGTAGTTTTTGGGTGAAAATTTTCACAAGCCCTGCATTAGTGTTGCTAACGATTTTATTGATTTAAGTTGGAGTACTGAATTTGTTAGATATCACAGCTTTGTGAATGTGTGTATGTTCAGATGTGCTATTCTTTTCCTTGAAGCCTAATGATACAGTTTTCCTAATATCAGCAAACATTTGTCAGCCCCATTGCATTTTGCTAATTAAGTTATTCTGAATGACCACTACCTATCTCAAAATTCTACGCTCTGACCATGGGGTTTCTTATGAAGAGTGGCAAGATGAGTACATTGCCAACTTAACACAATCTGTTAGTTTTTGATGTAGCATGATAAATGTTATTAACCAGAAGTCATTACCATTGTGAATTACGATTTCTGGGTAATTAAACTGTGCTATATGTCAGATACACTGGCACATGATAGCACAAGAAGTTTGCAGTTGACTCTAATTAGTGTCTTTACGGTGATATTTTGACATGATAGGGAAAACATTGTGGTCCCTATTTACTAAACTGTGGTAAGCTTTTGCAGTTACCATGTGGTAACTGCCAAAATTAATGTCTGGTAACTGTAAAGCCTCTGTATTGAATGTGGGAGGTATTCCCAGCATCTTGCAGAGAAATGTTATTTGCATATATTAGCTGTACTTCAGATAATGTACAGTACATAGTTAGCTCTGCATACTGAGGTGGTGATAACTGCAATGCATTATCTGCTGTGTTAACCGTTAATGTGCAGTAATTACCTTCTCATCAACTGTAAGGCAAACAAGAAATAACATGGTTATTAGTACACATGAGAAAAGAAGGTATACTATGCTGGGACAGAGCACAGGTCCTCAAGCACAGCATCCTATCTCTGACAGATTCCAGGTCACCATGAAATACCTGGCAGATCCCAAAGAGTAGATCCATTCCCTGTTGCTCACTCTCAGCGATAAACTGGCTTTCCCAAGTCTACCCGGCTAATGATTGTTTATGAACTTTTCTCTGGGGAACTTGTTCAACCCTTTTTTACATCTAGCTATCTTAGGTGCCTTGACCACATCTTACAGTTGATGAGAAGGTAATTACTCCACTCTGGTTTGTATTAACTGGTAATTTCTCCACTCTGGTTTGTATTAACTGTTATGAGCTGCTGATTGAAGACTGAACACAGTTTAAGACAACTATTCAGTGGGTCATCATAATGGCACTTAACAACAACTGCTAAAGCACTACATTATCATGGCGTAGGGCCGTGGCGTTTGTGGCTGTGGGTTGATCTGAAGACATGGACTGGGTCGACCTGCTTCTACTTTGTGGTAACTCGCTGTCCCGTGTTCCTCTCCTCTTCTTTTCTGTCTGACTGTCTCTGTCCTCTATTCTGTCCTATCATATAAATGGCGTTCTTTTCTATTTCCTTGAATGATTTACATTGTAAACCGCTCTAATGCCTCTGGCCTGAGCGGTATATCAAATTTGAAATAAACATAAACATAAACATACATTATCATGTATTATATAGGTCAGTAGCTAAACTTGTAGACTCATATTTAAAGTTAAATGACATATCAGCACCAGGGGCGGCCCAAGGGGGGTGCGGAGACTCGGTGTGGGGCCTCATTTGCATAAATATTTGCATAATGTTACCATACACTAACTTTTAGTAAACATGCCTCTTAATGAGTGTATGGATAAAGAAAGACTAAAAGATTTCTACATTACTATAATCCAGTGCCAACCGCCAGGTACATTAGGAACTACTACAAACACTGCCCATTTAGAACCCATAGCAAACCCACCGTATCCTAACAGCACTACCAGGACTCACAAAGCACCATATTCTACCTATCAAAAGGCAACACTGCGAATATTAAACCAATACATTTCAGAGAATTACAATACATGACCTAATGGGAAAAGAGAAAAAGTGGCAATGTAAAATAGGAATTACATAAACAGAATACCTCAGCTCAGTTATATATGTAGAACATAAACCATCACCAAACAAGGAATCACAATTTAGAAACA
The DNA here is from genome assembly GCA_033557465.1 of Ichthyophis bannanicus. Taxonomy (NCBI): domain Eukaryota; kingdom Metazoa; phylum Chordata; class Amphibia; order Gymnophiona; family Ichthyophiidae; genus Ichthyophis; species Ichthyophis bannanicus. The sequence goes on along the minus strand of CM066031.1, from coordinate 789,842,438 downwards.
GGAAGACAATTAAACTGGGAACCTCAAAAGCCAAACTTGGAATGTACAACAACATTGTAGAAATTAAAACTATAAATTAATTTCCTCTTGTACTAAACAAAACACAGACGTTAATGCTGCACATTTCCCAGAGCTGACATATTAATAAATTCAAAATAAAGAGATTTTTCTACCTTTTGTGTATTTTATTTTTCAGTTGCAATTGCTCTAGCCACTTTATTCGTGTCTTCTGCTAACTCTCCATCATCTGCTGTCCATTTGTCCTTTCTTCTCTCTTCTGTTTTTTTCCATTCTCTCTCTACATTTGCTTTAACATGCTAATCTTTCTCCTTTTGCTCCTTCCTCATTCCTATTTCATCCACTCAAATTTTACCCCTCCATCCTCAATCTCCACTTACTCTCCCAATACCCAGCCAATAGTAGATTTGTTTTCCCTCCCACACAAAATAGTTTTTCCCTCTCCATTTCACTCTCCCAGCTCCATCCCATTCTAATCCTCCCCCAACATCAGCTCCCTTCTAGTTCCAGCCCCACCCAGCATCTGCTCCCTTCTAGTCCCTGCATCAGCCCATTTCCAGTCCTAGCCCATTTCTGGTCCTTTCCTAGCCCCACCATCAGCACATGTCAAATCCTAGCTCCCCATCACTCAGCCCATTTCCAATCCAAGCACCCGTGAGTCTACTTCCAGTTGTAGCCTCTCTGAGTCCATTTCTATCCAAGCCCATTTCCAATTGTAGCACTCTCCAACAGCCCATTTCCAATCCTATCCTAGCCCCTACATCAGCCCATTTCCTGTCCTAGCCCTCCCCCCACTCAGCCCATTTCTAGTCCTAGCTCCCTCCCCTCACAGCCCATTTCCATTCCAAGCCCCCCTCCCCATCAGCTATTTGCAGTTCAAGCCCCCCTTCCACTCAGCCCATTTCCATTCCAAGTCCCCGTCCCTATCAGCTATTTGCAGTTCAAGCCCCCCCTTCCACTCAGCCCATTTCCAGTCCTAGCAACCACTCCCCCAGCCCATTACCAGTCTTAGCCCCCCATAGTCTATTACCAGTCCTAGCCCCCCATAGTCCATTACCAGTCCTACCCCCCCATCAGCCCACCTCCAGTCCTAACCCCCCCATCAGCCCACTTCCAGTCTTAGCCCCCCCATAACCCATTACCAGTCCTAACCCCCCCCATAGCCCATTACCAGGCCTAACCCCCCTCCCCCCACCAGCCCAGGTAGATTAAAAAAAAAAACTGGCTGCCGCTGCCGCCGCCACCATGGCAGCGGCAGAATCATGTGTTCCGCGGGGCCCCCCTGCCCGGCAGAACCCTCCCTACAGCATCAGCTCCCAAAGCGCGGGCTTTTCAGAGCTGCAAAGGGAGAGTTTCCCTTTCTCGTGGCTCTGTTAAGCCCGCCGAGGCTGATGGGACAGGGTTTGTCTTTATAAAATTGCCTTAATGTGGTCTCTTTCTGTCGTCATGTTTCTATGTTAATATAGGCACCTGAAAGCATGCATAATTAGGCGCCCCCTTATAAAGTTACCCTCAGAATGCGGATTATTTTTATCGCAGATTATTTAGAAATCAAACAGGAAATAACATGGTTTTTAGTACACATGAGAAAAGAAGGTATACTATGCTGGGACAGAGCACAGGTCCTCAAGCACAGCATCCTATCTCTGACAGATTCCAGGTCACCATGAAATACCTGGCAGATCCCAAAGAGTAGATCCATTCCCTGTTGCTCACTCTCAGCGATAAACTGGCTTTCCCAAGTCTACCCGGCTAATGATTGTTTATGAACTTTTCTCTGGGGAACTTGTTCAACCCTTTTTTACATCTAGCTATCTTAGGTGCCTTGACCACATCTCTGACAATAAATTCCATAGCACGACTATAGGCTGAATGAAAAAATCCTCTCTCCAAGATCCTTTTCCTAGGTGACGTTTTCTAAAATGGAACTTAGCATTGTGTGCTTATACTTAAGAGATTTTTGGCCATAAATGCAGGACTGGTGCAAGGATTGGAGGTGCCCCAGGCGAGCCCTCCATCCTGCTCTACCCCCCACGGCCTTCCCCACTCCCTTTGCTGCCACTGCTGCCTCTCTCTGGGGGCCTGTAGCGGCAGCAGTGGTTTGTTGTTGTTAAGTGCCGTCGAGTCGGTGTTGACTCATAAGAACATAAGATATGCCATACTGGGTCAGACCAAGGTCCATCAAGCCCAGTATCCTGTTTCCAACAGTGGCCAATCTAGGTCATAAGTACCTAGCAGTCTCCCCAAAAGACACAGGTTCCTCAATGCTTGTATTGAGTCAAGCACTGATATCCTGGGCCCCTTTTAATAATGGTTTATGGACCTTTCCTCCAGGAACTTGTCCAAACCTTTTTTAAACCCAGCTACACTAGCAGCTTTTACTACATCCTCCGGTAGCAAATTCAAGAGTTTGATTACACGTTAAGTGAAAAAATATTTTCTCTTATTAGTCTTAAATAGGTTACCCTGTAGCTTCATTGCATATCCCCTAGTCTTTTTATATTTTGACAACAGTTAAACAATTGATCTACGTTTACCCATTCCACTCCATCATTAATTTATAGACCTCTATCTTATCTCCCCTCGGCCGTCTCTTTTCCAGGTTGAAGAGCCCCAGGCTTCTCAGCCTCTCTTCATAGGAGTATCCTTCCATCCCCTTAACCATTTTGGTGGCTCTTCTCTGCACCTTTTCTAATAACGCTATATCTATTTAAAGATATAGCGACCAGAATTGCACACAATATTCAAGGTGCAGTTGTACCATGGAACGATAAAGAGGCATTATAATATCCTTTTTTTATTTTCCATTCCTTTTCTTATGATACCTAGTATTTTATTTGTTCTCTTTGCCGCCGCTGCACACTGGATGGAGGGTTTCAACATGTTATCCATGATGACGCCTAAATACTTTTCCTGGGTAGGGGTTCCCAATGTGGAACCTTGCATCGTGTAACCATAGTTTGGGTTTTTCTTTCCTAGGTGCATAACTTTGCACTTGTCCACATTAAATTTCATCTGCCATTTGGATGCCCAGTCTTCCAATTTATCAAGATCCTCTTGCAATTTTCCACAATCCTCTTGGGTTTTAACAACTTTAAATAGTTTTGTGTCATCTGAAAATTTGATAACCTCACTCGTTATTCCCTTTTCCAGGTCATTTATGAATATGTCAAAAAGCAGCGGACCCAGCACTGATCCCTGGGGTACTCCACTATTCACCTTTTTCCATTGGGAAAATTGGCCATTTAACCCTACCCTCTGCTTTCCATCTTTTTACCAGTTTCTGATCCACAATAGTACACTGCCTCCTATCCCATGACTTTTTAGTTTTGCCAAATGTCTCTGAGGGACCTTGTCGAAGGCTTTCTGAAAGTCCAGATGCACTATATCAACCGACTCACCTTTGTCTACCTGTTTATTCACACCTTCAAAAAAACATAACAGATTAGTAAGACAAGATCTTCCTTGTCTAAGGCCATGTTGGCTGTCTCCCATTAAGCCATGACTATCTACATGATGAGTAATTTTGTTCTTTATAATGGTTTCTACCATTTTTCCTAGTACTGACGTCAGGCTCACCGGTCTGTAGTTTCCCGGATCACCCCTGGAACCCTTTTTAAAAATTGGCGTTACATTGGCTATCCTCCAATTTTCAGGTATTACAGATGATTTTAATGATAGTTCACAGATTACTAATAGCAGGTCTGCAACCTCATATTTCAGTTCTTTCAACACCCTTGGCGACCCTCTGGATAGTTGTCTGAAATTGTGTTCGGTCTTCAGTCAGGCAGCTCATTGTTGACAGACTGGTACCCATAGCTGCTGTTATTGTATCAATCCATCTTGTTGCTGTCCTTCTTCTTTTGCGTTGACCTTCTATCTTGCCAAGCATGATGTCTTTCTTTAATGATCTCTCTCTTCGCATGATGTGTCCAAAGTATGAAAGTCGAAGTCTTGTCATCTGAGCTTCTAAAGAAAGTCCATGGTATACATAGTATTCACTGCCAGCACCATAATTCAAAAGCATCAATTTTCTCCCTATCTTTTTCACTGTCCAGCTTTCACATCCATATGATGTTATCGAAAATGCCATGGCTTGAACAAGTCAAATCTTTGTATGGAGAGAGACACCCCTGCTCTTGAGAATCTTGTCTAGGTCTTTCATAGCCATTTCGCCAAGAGCAATGCATCGTCGGATTCCTTGACCGCTCTTTGCTTCTTTATAGCTAGTTGACCCAAGCAGGCTAAAGTCGTTCACAATCTCAATTTCTTCTCCTTCATTGATGAGCCTGTTGATTTTGCCAGTTGTCATGATCTTTGTCTTCTTTACATTAAGGTGCAGGCCCATTTTGAGACTGTTCTTTGATCGTGAGAAGCAAATGTTTCAGATCATCTTCACTTTCAGCCAGTAATGTGGTTTCATCAGCATAGCAAAGGTTGTTGATGAGTCTTCCACCATTCTTCACACCTCTGTTGTCTTCATACAATCCTGCTTCTCTGATAATTTGTTCTGCATATAAATTAAACAGGCAGGGGGAAAGTATGCAATCTTGTCTTACACCTTTGCTTATTTTAAACCATTCTTTTTCTCCTTGTTCCATTCGAACTGTTGCTTCTTGATGAATATATAGATTGTGAAAGAGAACGATCGGGTGTTCTGTTATACCCATGCTTCTTAATGTGGCCCAGAGTTTCTCATGGTTTACACAGTCAAAAGCCTTGCTATAGTCGATAAAGCACACATACGGGTATTCCTTAGTCTTTTCAAGGATCCATCTCACGTACGCGATAATGTCTCTCATTCCTTGCCCTTTCCTGAACCCCGCTTGCACTTCAGGTAGTTCTTGTTCCATGTATGGTTGTATTCTTTGTTGAATAATCTTCAGTAGAATCTTGCTGGCATGTGGGATCAGAGCGACTGTGCGATAATTTCCACATTCAGTTGGATCACCTTTCTTTAGTATTGGTATAAACGCAGAGATTTTCCAGTCAGTTGGCCATGATGTTGTCTTCCAAATAACAGCTGCATCAGATTGCTGTAATACTTCTATTGGAATGCCAAATGCTTTGTTCTTTGATAAGGCTTTCAATGCTGCTTCCACTTCTTCTTTTGTCACCAATGGTTCTGGATCATAAGGTACAGGTTGAAATGGCTGTTGGTCCACTTGATCTTTATCATATAAAAACTCTGTATATTCTTTCCACCTTTTCTTGATCTTCTCAGCATCATTCAACATAGAACCTTGAGCATCTTGTGACATTCCATTTCGAGGCTGAAATTTTTTCTTTAACTCTCATAGCTTTAGGAAAGCCGATCTTGTTCTTCCTCTAATAGTTTCTGCTTCTATTTCCTTGCATGTGTCATTGTAGTACTTTTCCTTGTCCTGTCTTGCTGCACATTGAAATCTGTGAGTTCTGCGATTGTCTTTCTTTCTCCTCTGGCTTTAGCTTCTCTGTGTTTCTGGGCCATTTTCAGAGTTTCTTCCGTCATCCATTATGGCCGTTTTTGCTTTTTCATCTTTTGTAGAGACTTCTTGCTTTTTTCCAACAGAACCTTCTTGATGTCATTCCATAACTCTTCTGGAACTCTGTCACTTGTATCTAAAGCAGCAAATCGATTGTGCAGGTAGTCTTTAAATTCCAGTGGCATATTCTCAAGGTCATATTTTGCTGCGTTCATGAGTAGTTTGCTCTTTTTCAACTTTAGCTTGAGTTTGCAAACTAGTAGTTGATGATATGTACCACAGTCAGTTCCAGGTTTTGTCTTTGTTGATGTTATAGAGCTTTTCCATCGTTGACTTCCCCAGATGTAGTCAATTTGATTTTTATATAATCCATTGGGTGACGTCCATGTATACAGTCGCTGCTTGTGTTGCTGGAAGAAGGTGTTTGAGATGAATAGATCATTGCTCTTGCAGAATTCCATCAGTCTTTCTCCGGCTTCATTTCTGTTGCCAAGTCCATATTTTCCAACCACTTTGCCTTCTTCTTAGTTGCCAACTTTTGTGTTCCAGTAACCCATGACTATCAGGATATTCTGTTTGCATGTTCTGTCAATATCAGTTTGAACTTGTTCATAGAACTCTTCAATTTCATCTTCTTCTGCAGCTGTTGTTGGGGCATATACTTGAATTATAGTTGTGTTGATAGCATTCCTCGTAGACGAATAGAGATTAAGCGTTCACTGACTGCATTGTATTTCTTTACAGCTGTTGCAAGTTTCTTCTTTATTATAAATGCAACACCATTTCTTCTTTGTCTTTCATTTCCAGCATAGTAGACCATGCAATCATCTGATGCAAAGTGCCCGATGCCAGTCCATTTCAGTTCGCTGACATGCAACAGATCAAGTTCTACACGTTCCATTTCATTCTTGACCACCTCCAACTTCCCTTGGTTCATGCTTTGTATGTTCCATGTTCCAATATGTAAGACATCTTTACAGCTTCTGACTCTCATTTCATGTGCAGCTACATTAGCAGTCAGATGTCCTGAGGGCTTTGATCCAACCACATCATAAATGCTGGCTTTACTCTGAAAAGTCTTCAGCTCTTCCCCAGTAGCTAGTTGAATGCCTTCTGACCTGGGGGTCTCATCTTCCAGCACTATTGCGCAATTTGTTTTGTTTTGACTATCCATTGGGTTTTCATGGCAAGATACAGAAGTAGATTACCAGGCCTTTCCTCCATGCAGTTTAAGTTTGTGTTGTTGCCATTGTCTCTATGATTTATTTAAAAATGTGATATACTGCCTTTCGACAATGCATCAAAATGGTTTACAATAAAAACATTAGAAAACAAGAAGAGAACGCCAATTAAAAAAAAATCAATAAATTAAAACATTGGCTGCAATAAGAGGGAATTTTGGAAGGGGGATGCAGAAATTCCAAAATGTTCCAGGTGTGCAATTTATTAGAGTGCCCAGAGTTGCTATGATTTAAGTGGTGTCTGGGTTTAGGTTCAAAGCTTGTTGGAAAAGATGAGTTTTGAGCGCTGTTTTAAATTTCATGAAAGACAATTCAAGAGGCAACGTCAATGGAAGAGAGTTCCATAGTGTGGGTCCCAGGAAAGAAAAGGCAGAGTTTAAAGTGCTTTCAAGATGGGCCTTTGATGGAGGTGGCAGATAAAGTCGGTGTGCATAGAAAAAACGGAGGGAACGAGTAGACGCATATGGAATAATATAAGAAGAAAAGTAAGCAGGTGTTCCAGAGTTAAGGATCTTATGGTGAGAAGTTTGTATTGAGAACAATATGGTAAGGGAAGCCAGTGGGATTGATAAATAATGGGGTAATATGATCTAATTGAGAGGCGTGATGGAGAAGACAGATGGCAGTGTTTTGGACCGATTGTAAACATTTAAGTTGGTGTTGAGGTAGTCCAGAGTAGATGGTGTTTTACAGTAATCCAGTTTTGAAATGACTAAAGAAAGTAGAAAAGTGGCAATGGCAGATTGGAGCGAATGGTGCGGGTTTGGCATAGAGAGAAGAAGCAGCGATGGATAATAAGTCTGATATGAGACTGGAAAGAGAGAGTGCAGTCAAGAGTGACTCCCAAATATTTAAGCGTCTGAACTGTAGGAATACTTTCAAGAGATGGAGATATGGATGGAGGTGTAAATGAACCATATTGCCGTAAAGTGGAAGTTTTCATAAGGTTAAGCTTCAAGTTATTGGATTTCAATCAGGTGAATACCAAGCTAAGACAGGAGTTGATTGGGGAAAGTCTGAGAAGTAGGATGGGTGTGGAAAAACAGCAGGATGTCATCAGCATAAAAATATGTGCCGGGGATTGCTGGGGATTTCCTGCATTGACTGTGTGCCCAGGAGACGCCGGGGGTGCCGGTGTAGAGGAGGTGGAGTTTCCGGGATCTCCCTCCCCCCACACTCTATAAGACCAAGTCACCCCGCGGTACGCAGCCGCGGGCGCATGCCCGTGGGCGCGTGTCCGAAGGAGCGTGGCCAAAGGGGCAGGTCCTGCCCCTTTGGAGCCCCTTCGGAGTCTGGAGGAGTCTATTCCGGAACTGAATGGGGAAACGAAAGAAGCGGTCTCAGCCAATTGCGGCGGCTAAGACCATGAAGACCGCTGGTCCAATGGATCGTCATCTGCAAGTTTTACCTGCAACTTCTAACTTGGACGGCTTAAATGTATCATCTGAGACCGTCAGCTCCAGTGTGGATAACTCCTCCATTTTGGGTCTAACCCCGCCCAGCTTACAGGGATTAAATGAGGTAGGTGCAGCTTCAGGTTTGACTGACCTGACCCAGCCCGCCTCTTTACCTCTTCAACCGTCGTCTTCTCAACCGGGTAATTTTGTCCTGAATATGCCTGCTCCCCTTCGTTTTGCTCCAACTGTGGAAACGTTGCCTGCTCCTGAGAATGTAACCTTGAGTGATATCTGGACTGTTGTGACATGGACTGAACTTTCAGTTCGCTCTGCTTTTTCACAAATTTCTCAATTTTCTACAGATGTCATTTCTAAGCTTACTGAGTTGGAGGATGGCATGGCTGTTTGTAAGATTGCTGTTAAGAAGGTTGAAGGCCAGCTGAATGTTGCGCAGGCTAATATTTCCTCTAATGTTAGGGAAAGTTCAATAGTTAATCATCAGTTAGAATCCCTGGAAAATGTTTCCAGAGTTAAGAATTTGTGCTTTATTAACTTTCCTCGAACGCATTATCTTTCCCCAATGATACTGGTACAAAAGTATTTTAAAGAAATATTATTGATTTCAGATGTGGATGCTATTAAGCTATCGAATGTGCATTATCTTCCGTCTGTGGTGCGGTCCCAGGTTTCTTCTCAGGGTGAGTCTTTACCTGAGGCTCCTCCAGCCTCTCTAGACCTTTCGGCTTTCTTGGAAACCTCATCAGAAATTATTTCACAACGTGCTACTTTAATTGTTTCTTTTTTATTGGTATCTGATAAGAACTTAGTATTGAGACTTTATTTTTCTAAGAAATGTGCTGAGTTTTGTGGTTTTCCAATACAGATTTTTCCAGATGTTTGTAGGGTTACCCAGAAACGCAGCAAGGATTTCTTGGCACTAAAGCCTCGGACCTTGGCCCTGGGTGCTACGTTTTTTTTAAAATATCCCTGTCCTAGTGCATTTTCAGCAGGCCAGGTATGCTTTTTTGGAGCCCTCTCAGTTAGAGGCTTTTGTTTCTGGTAAGGAGAATGTTGGTTGAAGGTTTCTATTTTGTTCTTTTTTTTTTATACCTGTTTGCTTATGTATATGGGGTTAAGTTAAGTAACCACAATTTTATCTCGTAGGGCAACGGTAGAAATTATGGAGTATTTTTTTTCTTTATATTGTATTTTTTTATTTTCCAGCTTTTCCCATTAATGTGGTCTTGGACAATTTGTCCTTATATATTTCTTTTGCTTTTTTGTTCTTCTTTTTGAATGTATTTGGACAGTAATTGTCTTTCTGTACAAGATCGTGTATTCTTGGATTTATGTTTAAATTTGAAAATAAATAATAAAAAAAAAAAATGTGCCTCCTCACCTTCATTCTCCACGTCCTCTTAATCAACCTCCTCTAGTGCAGGGGGTGGGGAGTCCTCCACCGGGATGGCTGTGGGGTTTATAAGAAGGCATGCATCAGTGGTAGTACTTGGGATGCATGGCAGATGCGTCACAGTTACATTATCTGGCTGCAGTGTCTCCTGCAGTGGGTGAGCTGGGTTATGCTGGGTCAGATAGGGTGTCATGGCACTTGTGCTCTCGTGGTGCCTGCATACTCATCCTGCTCCCTCTGCAGCCGCTAGTGGATGTGGTTGAGCAGGTGGGGTCCTGTGTGCTGGATGGCCCTGTAGCGCACATAGTACGCTTCTGTGTCCCTCATGATACGGAAGCGTCTGTGGACACACAGTGGTGCACTACATGAGTGTCTGTGTTTCCTCCCTCACAGGTCTGTCTCTGCCACTGCCTGTGTGCTACCCCTCCCTGGACTGCAGCTGACCCTGCGTCCACTGGCCTCCTGCTTCATGTGTGCCTGCAGTGCATACTGGCCGGGCAATGGACTGGGGGCCACGGGGACGGTGGTGCACTGCCCAGGTGGGCTGCCTAACCTGTTCCCTGTGGGACCTGCACTTTCTGCGGCCCAGCTAGTGGTGCCCATTGTGGCCATTGTGCACTGTTCTCATGCCTGTTGTTGCTACCTGTCACCTGGTCATGGCACCATAGTTTCTGGGGCATGGGGAACATTGTGGCATTCGACTACACTGCACCTTTCCTGTACATGTATGTCTCTGCCTGCCTATGCTGGGCCCATCACCACTGTTGGTTTGCATGTACAATTCCTGTCTCCTGCTCAATGTTCCCTCTAATTTTCTGTAGGCTGTGTGCGCATAAAATATCAGCTGTGTGCAGCTTTTGAAGGAAGGTTAAATTTTTGTGCGCCACATAACGACACTCGGAGTTATATACTTTAAAATTTGACTACACGTCAGAATACAGTATGTACACCACTGATTTTAATCAAATTAAATGAAAATAGACGACTACTAAATGAAGCAGGAAATTTCTAGTAATTGCAATCATAACTTTTAAATTTTAAGATGTCTGTGTTGTTTTCTATCAGAATCAGAGCTGTAATTTTTGTGCGCTCTGTTGTAAAGTATGTGCGCTCGCTCGGCGAGGTGTGTGCGCGCACACAGCTTAGAGGGAACAGTGCTCCTGCTGGGGTGTGACTCTGGCTTACTGGTTTGTCCACTGTCCTGGGTGCTGGGGGCTGGCGGGTAGTCCCAACCTGCTTGGCTTGTTTTGGGTGTGCTGCTGTTGAGCCACCCACACTTTCTCTGTCCTGGGTTTTCATGGGTCCCTGTGGCTTTCTCACGGCACTCTCTCCACATGGTTTAGGTATGCTGCACTCATGACAAATGTGGCCATCACTTCTGCACAGGGGTATATTGTGTCTGATCCTCCCGTCTCTGCTTTACTGCTGCTACTGTACACTCTTCTGCAGGTCAGTGCATGCCTGTCTTTGGACACAGGAGGGTGTCAGGGCAATTGGGGGGTTTGCAGCTGCTTTGTGGTCTGTGCTCTGTGCTCTTGCTGCTTTTTGCCCTATGCTTGTGACTGGGCACTACAGCATGTCTGTTGGGGCTCTGGCATAGTGCTTTGGTCAGTGGCCTCGGTGCTGGGGGCCATGGGCTCTATCCCCACCTGCTCTGCTTGTTTTGTGTTGTCTCTTCACCTCACACTCCATTGCCTGTGGGACATTCCTGTTGCCATTCCTGCCTGTGCTATACTGTCTTCCATTTGCGCAGATTGGCATGGCATGATCTGGAGATGTTGCTACACTGTCACATATATGTGTGGGATGGTTGGTGAGCTTCACAGTGTTCTTTCCTTGTGGTTTGTCCCGTTCTCTGCCTCATGGTGGTATTTCCTTTTCGGCATTCCACATTCCACAGGGACATTGTTGTGGTGTGTGTGTGTGTTTTTTTCTGTTTCTCTATAGGGTCATCTATCCCTGGTACCTGCTTCACCTACATACTCTTCTCTGAGGCACATTGTCTGTATGCACTGTCTGGGTCCTCCACACCCTCACTCACTTTGCTTAGGGTGTGCTCCCCTGACTCTGTGCACTGTTCATGTTCCTGCCCTTGCCCAGCCTCCCCACCACCCCCCTTTTTAATGCACTTTCAGTCCCTCCCTATTGTTTGCATGTCTGTCAGCTTTCTGCTTTCTCTACTTGTGCTAGGGTGGTCCTGATGCGCTACCAGCCCCTGTGTGCTGCGGCAAGGGCTAGCCTTCTGTGCCCCAAGGGGATTAGGGCTGCCTCCTACAGGACTAGCCTGCAGAGCAGGTGTGTCTCTGCTTCGAAGAGGTTTGGGTGGTGTGTGGCCATTTTCCAAGTTTTGTTTTGTGCTGGCCTGTGGGGGGCGGGTGGCATCACTCCATCCTATTTCCTGTTGCACATGGGCCACAGTGCAGCTCTGGATGTTTTCAGACATCCACATGGACATGTTGCCCAATGCCTGGTGCACGTCTTGCTTATTTGTACATGTATACCGAGTAGATGGCACATCACACTTTGTACGTTTATTCGCGTATACATTTTGCCGCTTATTCTGTGTTCGTGTGTATGTAGATTCCTGTGCGCATGGTAAACTATCTTAGCTGTGCACATCTTGTACGTTCTCTCTGGACCTCGATGTCCTCATCGGAATAGGCCTGTAGTCACTATACCACAAAGATCAAGTGGATCAACAGAAATTTCAATCTGCATTTTACAATCTGGAACTGCTGGTGAAGAAAGATGATGTCAAAGCAGCATTGAAAGCCTTATTAAAGAAAAAAAGCACTGGGCATTGATGTCATTCCAATTAAAGTATTACAGCAGTCAGATGCAGATGTAACAATACTTCTGCCAGGAAGTTTGGAAGACAGCATTATAGCCCCCAAAAAAAGGAGATCCAACTGATGCTGCAAATTATTGCACAATCACTCTGGATTCCTTCTACCAAGAGGCAAGAGCTGATGAGGGGATGTAGTTAGGAGCCACAGCATTTTCATTGCTTTATATTTGGGGGAACAACGCATGCAACAAGAAGGAAATAGCTCAGCAATAGGGATTAGGATGAAGATATAGTAGAATGCAGCTGGAGTCTGTCTTGCATACGCTGCCAGTTGGCATGTGTACATACTCTGCCCTAGACACTTTTATAGTGCTTTACTTAGAGCCAATACAAAAACATGGCAGCATGGAAAAGCTTTCAATGCTATGGAGCATCTTAAAGGAGCCCTTTTATTAAAGGGCACTAGCTGTCAATGCAGGTTTGGAGTGCAATAAAGTTACACATTAGACACACTTTGACGATGTGGGCCATGATTGTTAGCGCCACCGGATTTTGGCACTAACTGCCCATGGTGAGTTAGGCTTACAATAGGAGGGTTAGGGCTGGAGAATGGACAGGATGAGTGCTGCACAGGCAGAGCACTTGTGCTATCTGCAAGGCTGGCAAATAGTGTGGGTGTACTCACCGCCACGTCCATAGATGGGTGTTGAGTGCAGCTGCCCTATTGTGATGCCTCAGCAGGTCCACGTGTACTGCGCATAACTGCCAGGAACATGCTTTCCATGCTCCCAGCAGTTAGTGCTACAGTGTTGCCCAAAATCGCTATGGATTTGCATGTTATCGGTGCGTTTGGAGCAACATCGATAAGCCCTTTAGAAAAAGGGCCCCAAAATGCAGGGAAAGGCTGACAAGGGCCTACATAGGGTTCTGCAGGTACATTGTGATGCTTAACATTGCCAAGTGGCTCACTAAAGCTGGCCAAGGGTTCACAACAGCCAAACTCGTTAACAAGGAAAGCCCTGCAATAGACACACAGAAGTCTAGGTGTGCATGCCAATGAAATGAGGCCTAAGGAATCTTGTTACACTCAAAGCAATCTCTCCCTCTCTATCTTTCTGTTTAACTAGACTGAGGATCTGCAAAACAGGTTGTTTCCTATGGCTGCATCAACAAGCCTGGCTGCAGAAAGTGGCTGAGGCAATGGAGCAGGAAAGAAGAGGGCACGCCAACCACAGGACACCCACATCCGTTACCCACTCTGCACATTTCTTCAGCTTTTCTGAAATATCCAGCTTGAATTCACAAACTCTGAAGATGCCATAAACTGTAGCATAAGCTCCATTTCGACCTCTAGGAATCATGCCTCCTAAGAGGGTCATTTTATAAAAGGGCACCTAGGCTGTAGGAATCATGCAGCTCAACGGGACTCACCACCTCCATTGCCTCCTCAGCTCCCCCGATCAGAGTAGAGCGCCTGAGCGGGAAATCTTCCCGCTCAGAAGCTCATGCCCAATCGGGGCAGTGGGAGCAACGAAACACACCAGCAGCAACTCTTCATAAGCGGCGTCCCTGCACACAGTGAGCTGCTCAACGGGATTCACCACCTCCATTGCCTCCTCAGCTCCCCCAATCGGGGTAGAGCGCCTGAGCGGGAAATCTTCCTGCTCAGAAGCTCCTGCCCAATCGGGGCAGTGGGAGCAACGAAACACACCAGCAACAGCTCTTCATAAGCGGCGTCCCTGCACACAGGGAGCTGCTCAACGGGACTCACCACCTCCATTGCCTCCTCAGCTCCCTCGATCGGGGTAGAGCGCCTGAGCGGGAAATCTTCCCGCTCAGAAGCTCCTGCCCAATTGGGGCAGTGGGAGCAACGAAACACACCAGCAGCAGCTCTTCATAAGCGGCGTCCCTGCACAGGGAGCCGCTCAATGGGACTCACCACCTCCATTGCCTCCTCAGCTCCCCTCGATCGGGGTAGAGCACCTGAGCAGGAAATCTTCCCGCTCAGAAGCTCCTACCCAATCGAGGCAGTGGGAGCAACGAAACACACCAGCAGCAGCTCTTCATAAGTGGCGTCCCTGCACACAGGAAGCCGCTCAACGGGACTCACCACCTCCATTGCCTCCTCAGCTCCCCCGATTGGGGTAGAGCGCCTGAGCAGGAAATCTTCCCGCTCAGAAGCTCCTGCCCAGTTGGGGCAGTGGGAGCAACGAAACACACCTACAGCAGCTCTTCATAAGCGGCGTCCCTGCACACAGGGAGCCGCTCAATGGGACTCACCACCTCCATTGCCTCCTCAGCTCCCCCCGATCGGGGTAGAGCACCTGAGCGGGAAATCTTCCCGCTCAGAAGCTCCTACCCAATCGAGGCAGTGGGAGCAACGAAACACACCAGCAGCAGCTCTTCATAAGTGGCGTCCCTGCAGGACGAGCCCGCGCCTGAGGGCCTCGCCAGAGGACCCTTTGGTGTAGCCCTTAGGCGTGGCACGAAGGCGAGTAGAAGGAATCTGAAACAACTCAGCCTCATCAGCAGCACAACAGAAAAGGACACCAGGGAGCAAGCAAAAGTGAAATACCACAAAAACGCAAGTAAAGCATAATGGGCACTCACAAGAGTAAACATGCATGCAACAATGCTTCTACCCCTCAGCCTCCTCATCACACAACTCCTTCCACCACATACATACATATACTATCCACACACAACCACACCATGGCATCCATAAACAACATGGGCACACATAGGACCGCAGTACACCCACAGAGACACAAGCAAAACTTACATGACAAAAAGACAAACCAAACATAAAGCAAACACACACTCTAGTCCTAAGGAAACACACAAAACAACTAATTCTTCAAAGCCAATAACAACAGAGCTCATAAACACCAGATCCATATGCAATAAGACACACACAATAGCCGACCACATAGATGATCACCAGCCCGACATACTTTGCATCACAGAAACATGGCTGAGTCCCACCGACAATGTGCTACTCAATCAATTGGTACCTAACACATACACAGCATATAACTGCCCTCGCACCCACAGGCGAGGAGGAGGAGTATTGATAATTGCAAAAAAGAGCCTAAAGTTCAAAACCCAGAGCAGCACAGACACCCAACAATGTAACACCATCAGCATTGAGAACAAACACATGGCTCTCTGCCTCACCTACAGGGCACCCCGGGCCTCACCAGACGAACTGGCCTCAACGCTCGAAGCAGTCTGCGCAATCAACTCAACCCACAAACCCACTCTAGTGCTTGGAGACTTCAACCTCAAGTCCACCAACACCAAAGACGCAGAAGCTTTCCTTCAAGCAATGACTTCACTTCAGTTCACCCAAATAATCAACGCCCCGACGCACAGACACGGATATACCCCAGACCTTATCTTCGCACCCAATTACCTAACCTCGAGAGGACTAATCACAACACCCACCATCACACCAGTCCCATGGTCCGACCACCACATAATTGAAATAAAGATTGTACCACGAAAAGATAATCTAACAGAAAGCCCAGACAACACACCTACACAAAGACAATTCAAGAGTTTCGATAAAGACCTGTTCCTCCAAGACACGATACAACAACTGACCCCAGGCATAGACGACCTGGAGGCTCAGATCACCAACTGGAACAGCACGCTATATAACGCCGCCAAAGCAACAAACATCAGACCCATGAAACATCGCTGCAACAAGCTACTACACAAGCCATGGTACTCAAAAACCATACGACAAGAAAAGAGAGAACTCAGAAAAATAGAACGGAGATGGAGAAAGTCCAAGACATCTGAGACCCAGCAACTATACCTAACAATGCAAAAACACTACAATGAACAAATCAACCAAACAAAGAGAGAATACCACACAAACATGATAGGTAACTCCAACAATAAACCCAGAGAGCTATTCGAGATCGTGAAAATCCTCACAAAAGATCAAAGATCAGAAGACGAAGTACAAATAGACCCACAAAAATTTGCCGAGCACATCCAGGAGAAATTCCACTCTGTAGAACGAACAAGACCCAGCACAGCGACAAAGCCTAACTCACACCCTACATCCTGGGACACGTTCAGCACACCATCAACAGAACAGCTCTCCCACATCATCATCGCTATCAATACAACCACCGCCCCCACGGACCCCTGCCCAGTGTCATGGATCAAAGCCACCAAATCAAGCTTCATCCAAACAATACAAAACATAGTGCACAAATCCCTAACTCAAGGATTCATGCCCAATCAACTAAAGCTCGCCACAATAAGACCTATCCCAAAGAAAACAACCCTTGACAAGAACAACTCAACAGCATACAGACCAATTGCCAGCATACCCTTTTTAGCCAAAATCATCGAAAAAACAGTACAGCACCAGCTACAAGAACACATTGACAACCACGCACCTCTGGACAACAACCAATACGGCTTCCGCCCCAACCACGGAGTTGAAACATTACTGATTTACCTCTTCGACAGCATTCTCTGTCTCATAGACAACACCAAGAATGGAATCATAATGATCTTCATTGACATCTCTTCAGCATTCGACACAGTAGACCATAAAACTCTCCTGGAAAGACTACAAAACATTGGGTTACATGGACCAACATTAAAATGGTTTCACTCATACCTAACCAACAGACAGATACAGGTCAAGGTAGGACACAACATCTCTCGACCCATAAAAATCCTCCAAGGTGTACCACAAGGATCGGCCCTGTCAGCCCTACTATTCAACATCTACATACAACCAATATGTGACATCCTGAAAAAGAACAACATTCAATATACAATCTATGCAGATGATATCATGATATACACACCGATCACAGTCGACAACCCGGACTATTCCAAAATAACAAACTGCCTCATCCAAATGACAAGATGGTGTCAAAACAACAACCTCTCAATAAACTACAGCAAGACCGAGGCACTAATCATCACTCGTAACCCGGACTTCATCCACCCACCAGACATCAAGATACAAAACACAACCATACCGATAAAATCGGAAGTAAAATACCTCGGAGTGACCCTAGACAAGGAGCTGAACCTCAAGCCACACATAAACAATACCATCAAGAATGCATACTACAGGATGAGAATCATCAGAAGACTTAAGCCCCTCCTCGCTCCTGAGCACTTCCGTACGGTCTGCCAGGCACTAATAACCCCCATACTGGACTTCTGCAACCCAATCTACCTTGGCCTAGCAAAACAAACACTCAGACCACTACAACTAGCACAAAACACCGCAGCCCGCATAATAACTGGATCAGCGAGACAAGATCACATCACACCCATTCTGAAAGACCTACATTGGCTCCCAATCAGTTCACGCATCAAATACAAAACAATCATAAATGTATTTAGGATCAAGCAACACACTTCAGCCAACAGCCTACACACCCTCATACAACCAGACTCAAGCACACGCCCAAGAAGAAAAGGAACCACCAACCGTGTTAACACACATAAGGGCTTCAGAAAAACACGAAAGGACACCACAGAACGAGCTCTCTCCCTGGCTGCTCCAACAATCTGGAACACCCTTCCAGACGATCTGAGAGCGACAACGGACCTTAAAGACTTTCGCAAACTGCTCAAGATAACGCTATTCACGGAGTACTATGGACAAGTCACATAATCCACTAGTACAGAAAGAACAACCGACCTCCCCCTCTGACCTCATATAGCACACGATGTATTATAGCACACAATGTATAGAAAATTGTATAATAGCTCACAATGTATTATAGCACACAATGTACATAGCCTCACCTAATCAAACACAACACTTCTAACACACCTAACACAACATCCCCCTCACTGCATGAAGACACATGTTCACCCCTGATTGTTTGCTATGCAAACCGCCTTGATTGTAGGAGAAGGCGGTATAGAAATACTGTTAAATAAATAAATAAAATAAATTAACATTGCCAAGTGGCTCACTAAAGCTGGCCAAGGGTTCACAACAGCCAAACTTGTTAACAAGGAAAGCCCTGCAATAGACACACAGAAGTCTAGGTGTGCATGCCAATGAGATGAGGCCTAAGGAATCTTGTTACACTCAAAGCAATCTCTCCCTCTCTATCTTTCTGTTTAACTAGACTGAGGATCTGCAAAACAGGTTGTTTCCTATGGCTGCATCAACAAGCCTGGCTGCAGAAAGTGGCTGAGGCAATGGAGCAGGAAAGAAGAGGGCACGCCAACCACAGGACACCCACATCCGTTACCCACTCTGCACATTTCTTCAGCTTTCCTGAAATATCCAGCTTGAATTCACAAACTCTGCAGATGCCATAAACTGTAGCATAAGCTCCATTTCGGCTTCTAGGAATCATGCCTCCTAAGAGGGTCATTTTATAAAAGGGCGCCTAGGCTGTAAAAGCACATAGACGGCACCTATTTTATAAAGGTCACCAGACAAATTATATTGAAAAGACTTCATATAAATCCAGGATAGCAATAGTTTTTCCCCATAATCCTCAATCATTTATACATATACACCCCTTACATGGTTAAATGCTCAAACCAGAGTGACCCACTTTACAGAGAACAGAGGCCCCAGGAGCCCAACTAGCTCTTTGCCAGGTCATTAGATCGTATTGCTCTTCTCCTGTATGTATAACCCCAATACATATGAAACTTTGTAAGGCTGCTTAAATCAAGTGATGGCTCAGGTTATGCAAAAAGCATCAAATGCAGTGAAATGCCCTAATTTCATTGTATTTTACCTTTCATCCAAAAATGAATACACAGCCCTATTTACCCGTACAAAACTCTTGAGGACCAGCAAATAGCACTGCACGAGAAAACAGTGCCCATTTTGGGGTAGGTTGTTATAATAGTATTTGTGCTGTAGATTGATAGAATAAAGGAAAGACCATCCAGTTAGTTGTCTATTCTTCTACATTTTTGGCAAAGGAGTCAAAATTTCCCCCCAAGCAACGGAATAAGCATGGCTGTTGCAGCACTCTAGTCCAGATTTATGCCTTCAGCAAGAGCAAACTTAATCAGATGAAAAATTAAAAAGATAATGCAGCTGCGGACTAAAGACATGTTGTTAGAGGGTGCTAATTGAATTTGGTGGCTCTCCCTCCTCGCTCGGGACATTAATGAATATTTTCTTTTTTTGCTGTTTCCCATACATCTGCCTTAGCAACTGTTCTTGTGCAAGCATATCCATTATGTGCTCTCTATAATAGAATTCAAAATGAATTTTTATGAATCTCGTCCTAAAACATTTTGGTGAAAGAAAAGGAAACAAAGATATTAATTTGTTGGGTTTTTTTTCAAATAGCTTCAGTGCTTATAATGTGTGCAGACGACAAGAAGAGTATTGTAAGAAAAGCAACCAAGGACTGATTAAAATGGGTAAGACCTCATGAAATAACACTGAAATCTAGGGTGTTTGCACTAGTACATAAAGGGGTCAGGAAAAAACTGAAGTGATGGTGGGGTTGATAGTGTACTGTTACAGAGAATCCACACTATTTAAAAATCTTTGTGCTTGTTGATGTATCGGATGCCAGTGAACTGAAACTCTTCTGTCTAATGAGCAGTACATAACAGGATTTAGCAGAATAGGGTCAAGTGAGTTATGGATTTGAAAACACAGGTTTCAAGTGCAAATTGAATGTGTCTGATTTCTTTCCATATAATTTCATTGAGATCCCCAGACACTGGGTCTAATGAGACATGGATTAAATATATCTGACTGTGCACAGAGTTGAAGTTTGTTATGCTGTAATTGCACTTGTCTAGTCAATTACCCTCATTGTGCCAGAGAAAAGCTAAAAAAAAAAAAAAAAATGTTCTTGCTTTTTATTTCAAACTTGGAAGCATATAAATCACGACAGGCTGGAGGTATACTGGTTTTGTACCAAAACGCTGCCACATAAAGAGATATTTGAGAGATACTGTATTAGGGGGCTGCAGAGATGCTGTGGTCTCCAGATGATATTCAGAAAGTTCTGATGGGAGTTGTCAACATAAATGTGATGATACGTCACCACTCTCTGCCCTGCCCACAGTCCTGCTCAAATATCTATTCCCTCACACACATGCATCTCAGAACCCTCAGCCCTGAATGAATTTACTCCTGTTTCTCAGTTGACATTTGACTCCATGTCATAAGGAACAGGATAATCCAGCCCTGGTTTTACCCTACAGCAGGCATGTCCAACTTCGAACAGATCGTGATCTACTTTTTCCGGCCAAAAGTGCTGGTGATGTACCACCATGAAAATTAAGTTTCAAATTAAATTTTAACCCAATAAAGTTGAAGGATTTCCCCCCCCCCCCATTTTTAATGAACCTACTGTCATTTACTTGGATGTGATCAGCTGTTAAGCAAATTAAGCAAAAACAAAACAGAGAGATGAAGATCCAGTAAGAAAAGTAAGGAAGCGGGCAGGGTCCCGGTGCCCGTGAGTAACGGTGCGGGACCCGGTGTGGGACCCTGCTCACGTCGGGTGGGTGAAGAGGAGGAGCGCGGGGGGAGTGGGGATGCCAGAAGCATCATTTAAATTGATTGGCTCCACCCATGGGGACGCTCATGGAGGGAGCCAATCAATGTGGGGCATGCGTGTGCTCGGGTGCTGGCGGTGGTGGCCCGAGCACATGTAAAGAGGCTCGGTGGCTGGCTTGTCATGTTCTGGGATCGGCGGATCAGGCCGTTGTGGGACACGAGGTTGGTCGAAGGCCTCTAGGGAAAAAGAGCCCGCGGATTTCGGTAGTGCAGGCAGCGGTTGCGTGGGGCAGATTTGCTGAACTGCGGGACCTGGTAAGGCGAAGGTGACGGGGAGGACCTATTGCGGCATTGGTAGAGGCTGCGACGGAGGAGCCCGACGCTAGCGGCAGCAGCAACAGGCGAGTGGGGGCAATACTAAAAAAAAAAAAAGAAGAAGATAAAAACTGCCTTTGGAGAGATCGGGGTGGTGGGATAGCTTCGCGGGTGCAGTTTAAGGCTGCGTTGATAAAAAAAAAAAAAAACAACAACCCAACATAAATAAAATAAAGAGCTTCACACCGGAATCAACTTTCTGTGGATAGGGCTCTTATTTGGTAGGAGGATGCCAGGGGGTAAGGGAAGGCAGCACAAGGGGCCTGCTGGTGGACAGAGAGGCAGGGGGCAGACGGGGGGAGGCAAGGAGGTTAACCTGAGGGGTCGAGGTGCACAGCTACTGGTCGAGGGGCGGGTAGCCCTAGGATAGCAGCACTGAGGCACAAGGGGTCCCCAGCTTTGGGTAGGGGGATAGGGGCTGGCCACAGAGTTCAGGGGCAGGGAGCGGGGGGTCAGCGGTCAATGGGGGGACCAAGGGTGGCAGAGCCAATTCGGGTAGTGGGCAGTGGCGATGGTGGGTGCAGGGCAGATATGGCTGGGGGGAAATCATGGGCGAGGGGCTGGGACTTGGGGGGTGGTTATCATGCCCAGATATGGTATCGTGGGTGAGAGGGGTAGGGGAGCGTTTTTCCCAAGGGGTGGGCTGGCTGTTCAAATGGGTTATGGGCCCATAGGATATCAGATGGCTTGGGACCAGTGGATCGGGGGAGGGCAAGGCCCCTCTAGGACCGAGTGGGAGGGGGCTTGGCAACCGGCATGGTCTTCGGTCCCCCCCCCAGGTTTTTCCTTTTCTGTCTCCACAGGTTCCGTATCTGACGTTGCCAGGAGTAGTGCACGGGATGCAGGGGCACGCGAGGGCGGCGAATATGGACCAGGTATCCATAGCTATATGAGTCACGGTTGAAGGCTTGTCGGATCAAGGAGCCGGCGCACAACAGTTGGTGGAGGATCCTCCCAAGGAGGTGCTTCGCTCAACAGTGATGGGGACGGCGGCAGTGGCAGAGACGAGTGAGTTACCAGGGAACAAGTGGCGGGGGGGGGGGGGAAGGGCATGGTGTGAGTGCCGAATGGCCGGGGAAAGTGAGCAGGAAGAAGCATGCCTGCAGGCGGCGGTGTAGTTCGGAGTCATCATCGTCCTCATCCTCAAGTTCGTCAGTGGCATCCACGAGGGGCGAAAGGGGGAGGGCGGGGTGCAGGGCAGTTCAACGACGGAGCGCAAGTTGGGGGCGGGACTCCCACATTTACAACTTGTAAACGGGGGCGCTGGTCATGAATATCCACAGTCTTGGCAAAGGCAAAATATTATTATGACTTGCAAAGGAGTGTGGGGGTTGTAGTTCATTCATACCAGAATCAGCCGTTCACAAAATAATGAGTGGTGATGCTCGAGTGTAAGCAAAGAAAAACAGATTTTATTCATGGGGTTAATTCTCCCACACAGATTTACTTGGTAACACAAAAGGACACTTGCTTCAAGTATTGTACTCAGGAAAAACAAAACATGTTATAAGGTAACTGAACTTCTGAAGCAATAAATCAATAAAGACCTTGATGGGAAACAGAAAAGGTCTTTTTGATGGCTCCTGCTAATGACCTTCTTAGCAGTGCTCCAAAAGGCAAAAACAAACCCAAAAGTAGAAAAAAACTGTTCTTTATCAAGGATAACTTTCTTCTATTCACACACACAAGGAAGAAGTTTCCTTTTAGAGCTCATGTGCACTTGTGCCTGGCTCAATTACAAATAATTAGCCAGCTGCAAACCCCTTTGCTGGTTCACTCTCTCTACGTGGCTCAATCCTACCCTAAAGCTTTCTTGCAGAGACTTTCCTGGGTAGATAAAAGAACAAGTTACAGTTCCTTTTGGTGGTTGTTGTATTAGTGAGAAACTACTTTAAAACAGCAGCCTAGACAGAGAGCAATCCATGTATTCCAACTGATCATTTGATAAATATCCTTCTTCCTCAAATATCATGGAATCAATATCATGGTCTGGCTCAGAGGAATTCCTTAATTGATCACTCTCAGGATAATACTTGTTTCCCTGCTGTCTTCCAGATGAAGAGCTGGGGCATAGATCAAAGTTCATACCTGAGCTTCCCTTGCTGTTAGGTTTCCTCTCCTGGTATCCTGGCCAGTAAGTAGTCCAGCTTTTATGTCCAGCCTTCCAATCAAGATCCCTGGACACTGGGTCTCTCTTCACATACCTTCTTGCACCGGTCTTAGGGCCCCTTCCAAATGCAGCCGTCTCCCTCAAAGGTGCTGTTTGGAAGTTCCTGGCTCTATAACCCCAATCCTCTAGCTTCCTCCAGTCCAATGGAGTATGCTTGCCTCTGGAATCACTCCTAACACACGTACTGCTGTGGGCTCCTTCTTTAGACCTCCAAGATGTCTTTCTGGTCTTCCTTCTGCATTGCTTCTGCTGTTGTAGTCCTCTCTCTTCTTTCTCCAATGGCTTCTGTTTCTGGATCTGCAGCTTCTGCTTCTCCCTGTGCTCACCGTTCTCCCTATTCTGTCTCTGTGTAGAATATCTTTTACTTTTAAAGTGCTTAGAGGGACACTCCACCCTAGCACAGCCCAGGTGTGCTGAATCAAGCCCTGCCCTTGGAGATGAGTGATTGGGGATTACCTCATAGCTCTCCTGATTGAACACACGTTTCCCTACTTCAGCCCTTCTAGAGGCTGTTTGAAACCTGGTGCATTCTGGGACTGGTAGTCTTTTATAAAAACATTCTGTTTTAGTATTTCTACCAGCAAAGACAGGTTGCTTGTTCAAAGCCAATTCACCTCTTTTATAGCTCCCTCCTGAACTATGATAAGCTTCCTTATCACAAACTTTATTGGAGTTGTGGGAGGGGGTGCCGAAGAAGTTGCGACAGAAAATTTGGAAGCGGAGATACATCGATATCTTCCGCTTGCTGGAAGGTCGGAAGTGTTCCGGGGAAAGTAGGAAAAAGTGCAAGGAGGATGAGAAGGCCGGTAGGCTTAGAAAGGTCTCTAGGAATGTGGTGAACTGGTTGCGAGCTTTCTTATGTTTGGCGAGTGTTTGGGGTTGGCGCTATCTGGAGCAGCATGGGATGATGCTTGCATATGCGGACTCGATTTTGAAAGCATCAGAGACCCACGAGGGGTGGTCGTGGCTAAATTACGATGAAAAATTTCATGACAAAATGGAAGAGAACAAGTTATTGATGTGGGGCATGCAGGATATTAATTTGTGGCTCACGCAGATGTCGGTCAGAGCGAATGCCGGTGGCGGAGGGGGGGAAGTGGAAAGGCAGGGGCAGCGGCCAATGCGGGGGTGAACCATTCCTTTCATGGGGGAGGGGTACTAATACAGCCAAAGCAGACTGCAAGTGGGGTTGGGGACGTGTGCTGGAGGTTCAATAGGTCCTCCTGCCCTTTCCCGGACTGCAAGTTTCGCCATGTTTGTTCAGTCTGTGGCGGAGCACACTCGGCAACAAAATGTCTTAAAAAAGGTGCCGCCTTGGGCCCCCAAGTAGTAGGGTGGCATGGGGCTTGGCCCCCTCGCCGATCCAGATGGGGGTGTTAAGCATGTGGCTGCACCACTACCCAAGGACAGGGAATAGGGACGTTTTGCAATGGGGGTTCCAGTCGGGTTTTGTTATTCCGGTTCAAGGTGTTGTAGCGGTCGTGACGGCAAGGAACTCCCCATCGGTGCGGCACTTTGAGTCGGAAGCGTGGGAGAAGTTGGTGGTCAAGTTGACGATGGGAGGATAGCGGGTCCATTTGCGAAGCCACCGTTCAAGGATTTTGTGGTGCCCCCATTGGGCATCATACCAAAGAAAGAGCCTGGGAGGTATTGGCTGAAACATAATCTGTCCTTCCCGTTAGGGGCATCAGTTAATGACCACATCCCGCACAAGTGTTGTACGGTGCGGTACGCCTCATTTGATAAGGCAGTGGAGTTAGTCAAGAAATCAGGTCAAGGGGCGTTGATGGCCAAAGTGGATATTGAATCCGCGTTTCACTTGTTGCTGGTGCACCCCTCGGCCTTTCTTTTGTTGGGTTTCCAATTTGCGGGGGAATTTTATTTTGATAAATGCATGCCCATGGATTGTGCAGTTTTGTGTGCCGCCTTTGAGAAATTCAGTACCTTTCTGCAGTGGGCAGTGGAGCTGAGAGTAGGTTGCCCGAATGTGGTGCATTACCTGGATGATTTTTTGTTCGTGGGCACAGCGCAGGATATGCAGTGTAGGGTGCTGTTGGAAGGTTTTGTGACTTTGGCTGTGGATTTGAGAGTGCCATTGGCAGAAGGGAAAACTGAGGGCCCGACGACAAGGATCATCATCTTAGGAGTCGAGTTGGATTCCGAGGTCATGGTAGCTTGCTTGCCGAGTGAGAAGATGGTGAAATTGCAGGTTTTATTAGCGAATGTGTTGGTCTCCTCTAAGTTGACGTTGACTAAAATGCAGGCGTTGATAGGGTCGTTGAACTTTGCATGCAGAGTGATACCAATGGGGCGAGTATTCATTCAACGACTGGCGGCATCGACTGCAGGGGTATGTAAGCCTCATCATCGCATTCGAATTTCAAAGACTATCCGCGAGGACTTGCAGGTGTGAGACGTATTTTTGAGAGACTTTAACGGGACTTCGGTGTTAATGGAAGCCGAGGTGTCTAGCGAGGACTTGCAGCTTTATACGGATGCAGCAGGAGGTGTGGGTCTGGAAATCTACTTTGGAGGGGCTTGGTGTGCTGGTAGCTGGCCACAAGCCTGGCAGGACGCGGGATTGTTAAGTAATATCACTTTCTTGGAACTGTTTCCTAGCTTGGTGGTGTTTGAGTTGTGGCCTGACAGGTTGAGCAAATGGAGGGTGGTATGGTGGTATGATAATGAAGCGGTAGTGAGCGTCATCAATCATTACACTCCACGATGTGTGCAAGTAGCGTCATTGATGAGAGATGTGGTATTGTCCTGTTTGCGTTTGAATGTTGCGCTGAAGGCTCGCCATATTCCTGGACATACTAATTCCATTGCTGATGCTGTTTTCCGTTTACAGTGGGACCAGTTTCGCAAGTTGGCACCAGAGGCGGAGGTGGAAGGATACAGGGCCTGCGGAAATGATGAATCTGCTGCGGAGCTCTGTGGCTGAGCGGACATGGGATGCTTATCGCCGAGGTTGTGAGAGAGTGGTGGAATTCTTGCGAGCATGGGGGTGGCAGGAGGGGGCAGTATCTGATCACGTGTTGGGACAGTATGTAATTAGTGCAAAAGGGCAGGGAGTGGCAAGGTCATCGGTGCGGGCGCATTTGGCGGGCTTTGCTTTTTTCGCGAGAGCAGTGGGATAGGGTTCCTCGGCAGGGGGTGGGTTTCCTTGTGCGTAGGTTGCTGCAAGGGTGGGAGCGCTTATGGCTGACACCACGAGATCAGCGGTGGCCAATTATGCATGAATTACTCTGCAGATTATGTGAGGGCTTAGCGGAGGTCACGGAGTCGCAATATGAAGCCACACTCTTCAGGGCCATATACACTTTGGCCTTCTTCGGTGCATTTCGGGTGGGGGAATTGGTGGCAAATTCTAGGAAGTCGGATGTGGGGAATAGTTTGCGGTTCCAATATGTTCGGATAGACGGTAGGCAGTTACAGGTACTTTTAGAAAAATCCAAAATGGACCATCAAGGAAGGGGCATATGGGTGGTCCTGCAGGAGATCGGGGGCCTCACGTGCCCAGTGGCTGCAATGCGGGACTACTTACACTTTCGCCTGATGGCAGAGGGTGGGCTATTTGTCCACAGGGATGCAAGGGTATTGACCGGCTTCCAGGTGTCGGCGGTTTTGAGGATAGTGTTGTATAGAATGGGTGAAGACTCAAGCCTTTTTTCGGTGCATTTTTTTCATATCGGTGCAGCGACCAGTGCGGTGGGGCCTGGGCCGTCGGGCTTACAGATTCAAATGATAGGTAGATGGAGGTCCAGGGCTTTTCTGGGATATGTTTGATTATGAGTTGGGCACGTCTGCCGGTCAAGGTGATATTTAACTTATCTTTTCTTTTGCAGATGGGGGAATGTGTGCGCGGGGATATTGGATGCTGGGGCATTCCTTTGTGTTCTGGGCTGGCCAGCGAGCAGCAGTGCGGCCGATCGGGCTACACTTGAAGCTAACAGGATACCTATTTTATACGGCCAAGGGAAGAGATGGTCAGATATACCCAAATTCAGTTACAATTGGAACCCACATCCACATCACAAGCATCTGATTCACATTCCACTCCAACATACGATGAGAGCCAAACTGGATGAAAGCCTCCATGCACATGCACATAGTTTAAAATGCGCCCTTATCAACGCCCGCTCAATTCGTAAGAAATGGCCGGTGATCGCAGACATAATATCCCTCCACAACCTTGACATCCTTATGATTACTGAAACATGGTTGTCCACAGAAGACAATGTACTACTCAACCAGCTCCTTCCACCGAATTTTTCAGTGTTTACTAGTCACAGACAGAACAAGCGCGGAGGAGGTGTGCTCATTCTCTCCAGATCAGACCTTCAGTTCCAACTGATAAATGCCCCAAGCACGGACCACCTAGAGTTAGTCTCTATCTCCAACAAGATATGCGCTATAAACCTCCTATACCGAGCACCCTCAGCCGCCCCAGATGCCCTTCCAGACATTATAGACCTAGCCTCCAACACACAGAACCCTAATACTCCAGTTTGGATTGTTGGTGATTTCAACTTGCCAGCCCTCCAAGATAGCCACTCAACTTCATTCCTCGAAGCCCTCGAATCCCTTGGATATCAACAATTAGTACGTGAACCTACACATGTGAAGGGGAACACCCTTGACCTTATATTCGCACCACAGACTTTACATGACCAATCACACAATTCGGTGATATCGATATCTGATGTACCGTGGTCAGATCATAGACTCATTACATTCCAGATCCCTACTCATCTCAGACACTCAAAGACCAACATTGCTCCAAATAACAACTCTAAATCGCTGACCAGGAGCTTTCTTCCATTCAACAGAGAGCGCATCCTTGCTGCAACCTGCTCACTTCATAACGAAGCCACTCTAGAGATAGAAGACCTAATCGCATGCTGGAACAACAGTCTTAATACAACTGCACTGCGACCACCCCTCAATAGACCGACTAGGAAAAGAGCTTCTGCACCATGGTACACTGATGATCTGAGACTATCACTATCCCAATTACGGAGCCTCGAGAAGCGCTGGCGTCGGTCACACACTCCTCCGTAGACCGGGCAGCCTACCTCAACCAGCTATCCATCCACCGCAAAGCCATCTCTGATAAGATGAAGCAGTACCACACGGACACCCTGAAGCGGGCCTTAAATAAGCCCCACGATTTGTTTAACATAGTCAAGACTCTATCAAAGGAACCAACCCCTGAAAAGCAATGTGAGATCCATCCCCAAGATTTTGCGGTCTACCTGCAGTCCAAGCTTACACAAACAAGTAAACCCCCCTCAGAATTTACCCCCACTGTCCATAACTGCCCAACAGCTCTAAGCATTTTCACTACGCCGGATAAGAAGCGAATTGAAGATCTGATCATGTCTCTCAACTCCACCACTGCTCAGACAGACCCCTGTCCAGCTTTTTGGATAAAGGAACTTCGTTGCGAATTCAGCCCAATAATAAATAAAATCATAAACCTGTCCTTCAAGTCTGGTACGTTTCCCTCTGCCCTCAAACAAACGTCCATCAGACCATTGTTAAAAAACTGTAAGTTAGATCCTCAAAAGGCAGAATCCTACAGACCCATTTTTAGTATTCCTTTTCTGGCGAAATTAATAGAAAAGGAGGTCCAATGCCAATTGCAAGACCATATTGATACCACAGCTCCTCTGGACCCTTGCCAACATGGCTTCAGAGAGTCACACGGAGTAGAAACGCTCCTTACATCTCTCCTCAACAACATAATTTCCGGTATCAACAACGTCCGACAAGGTTTCGCACTTGTGTTCCTGGACATAGCCGCGGCCTTTGACTCGGTGAGCCATGACCTCCTTCTAATACGTCTAAAAGAGAAAGGTGTTGGCGGAACTGCCCTTGAATGGTGCAGATCGTACTTGTCTGAAAGATGGCAACACGTTCGGTCTGGTGGAATGATGTCTGATCCATTTCACCAAGGACAGGGAGTCCCGCAAGGTTCCTCCCTTTCTGCCTTACTGTTCAATATTTATATGCAACCTATTTGCAAGATCATCAGGTCCTTCAATGTGAGTTGCATGATATATGCGGACGATGTCCTGCTTTATATGCCTTTCAACATAGACAAATTGGACCTATCCCCACTAAGTAACTGCTTTGATGCTATATCGCAATGGCTCTTGTCACAAAACCTAAAGATTCAACACAAGAAGACTGAGGTGCTCTTCATGTCAAGGAACCCGAGCTTCAGCCCCCCACAGTTCCTGAAGGTGAAGGATGCTGAGCTACAATCAAAACCCAACATAAGATATCTGGGCGTTACACTCGACCAGAACCTTGACATGAAAGCACATATAGCCAACACTGTAAGAATCATATACTACAAACTCCGGTCACTAAGACATCTTCGCCCCCTGCTCGAACCTGAGGATTTTCACACTATCTACCAGGCTCTGATCATGCCTCACTTTGACTATGCTAATGTCATTTTACTAGGCCTCCCTCAATCCACCCTGGACCCCCTACAGCTCGCAATGAATAGCGCTGCGAGGATTCTCTATGGGGCATCTAGATGTGAGCATGTGTCACCCCTGCTAATGCAGTTACACTGGCTTCCTATACATGCCAGGATCATTTTCAAAACATTACTACTCACATTCAAAGCAGTAAATAGTCTCTCCCCCACATCATTAACTGAACTCATCAAACCCATAGCCCCGAATAGATCAAGGAGATCTACTGCAGTAAATTCGCTAATGGTTCCCTGCGAACTTACTAGAAGCACCTCAGCTACAGCAAACCGGGCTTTCAGCCTTCGTGCCCCTAGACTCTGGAATGCACTACCGCCAGATATCAGAGCAATCAACAGCCTACTGCAATTTAGAAAAGCCCTCAAACACTACCTATTCCTTAAATACTTCTCAGTGAGTGCAGAGGCACGACCCCTCTCTGTGAATCATGGACACACCGATTCACCTATTGAACCAGAATTCCCCACATAGAAAGGTTCCACAGACCTTTGGTAGAAGGTTCTATGTGCCTGTCTTCTATCTCATCTGCGCTATTTTTTAAGATGTTAATAGTTCACCGTTATATTTCCGTTATTCTTAATCACATTGCTAACCAGGTTGTATGACTCCATTTACTGATTTTACCCTGTTATCCAAGTTTTATTCCCCTGTTTACTGTAACTCAGACGCTTGCTTATGGTGCTGAATTTTTGTTCGATGTAAACCGCGCTGATGACAAAGAGTGCGGTATATAAGAGATGTAAAATAAATAAATAAATAAACTTGGGACTGGATCCTGCTTTGGTGTTGATTTCATGGCTCTATGGTGGATGCAGCTGATGCCTTTGCTACAACATCATGAGCGCTTAAGGAAACCGCCGTTGTTTCTGCTGTTGCACTTAGGGGGCAACGATTTAGCTTCCTGGACATGCAAGTAGTTGATCAATGCAGCAAAGAGGGACTTTGCTGTGGTACTTCAGATGTTCCGGGGGGTTGTTTTGCTATGGTCAGACATCATTCCGAGGCCAGCATGTTGGGGGCAGCGGCATTGGTCTTGGGGGCTGATGAAGATTAATCAGCAGATTAAGAAATGGGTATGTGATCACAGCGGGCATCAGGTCCAGCATGCATGGGTGGAGGTGGCATGTGCTGGCTTGTATAGGAGTGACGGGGTACATCTATCCCCAGTGGGGTAGATTTACTCTTGAATGATTGGCAGGAAGCATTGGAATGAGTGGTGCATGATGACACTGGCAGGTCGCAGCTTGAGCTTGGGGGGGGGGGAGGGGAGGCACAGGCGCATCAATGGGCCTGTGCCAGTGACAGGATCCTGGAGGTTTCCGGGGTCTGGAGCCTTAGGCTACTTGGAGCGGGGGCGGGGTGCCCCCAACCCGGACAACCCCTAGCAGATCTTTGCTATTGATATGGCGAAGTCGGGCAGAGGTGGTAGTAATTTTGCCGTTGGTTTCACCATGGCAGGTGTGGAGGCGAGGTCACTTTGCTAATAGCATGGCTGGTGAGGTATCACTCTGTTTGGGTTGGTTTGATGATTGTATGATCAGAATGTTCAATATGTTAATTGGCAATAAAGCTGCGACCTGTTACTTCCAATAACAGTTGTGTGTGAAGTTTGTGGGAATGGGGGGATGGCTTAGAAGGGGAAGGGGTGAGTAAAAGGGAAGGGTGGAGCACCGGGTCCAGCTACCCAGTTATTGCGAGGGGAAATGGAAAGTATATTTTTTCTTAAAGTTTTATTGAGTAACATCTTTCTTTAACTGTCTTAATAGCTTTCTTTAACTTTTATTGAGTAATTTGTGTTAAATTTAGGTCGCGTATTGATCCAGGCTGATCTTGCACAATCTTGAATATTTCACTCTTGCTCATTAGTGAGATGTCTGAGCCTGCATTTCATCCACCATCTTTTTGAAGTTGGGTGAATATTGCGTGAGGGCCAGTCTCAGGGAATCCTGGAGATGTTCATCTGTCATGTTGGAACGTTGTGTACTCTTTGTCATTTTCAGATGGGAAAATGTAGATTCACACAAATAAGTTGAACCGAAACAGGAGTGTACAGCTTCACTGCATCTTCTCAAGTTGGGAAATTTGTCTCTAGGCACTAGCTTCCAAAACGATTCTTGCTCAGCACGGGTCTTGAGAAAAATGTAATTTTTTAGGGTTAATATTTCGTTTTCAAGAGATAGCTTGTTCAATGAGTAATTTTTATTGATAGCTGCTGCAGTTTCTTTAATGTCCACATCTACTTTGAATGGGTATGACAAGTACTCCACAACTGTTCCAATTTTTTGGAAGTCACAGAATCTATTTTCGAATTCCTGAATAACAGAACAGATTTCTGTCACATACTTCTCGTTCTGAAAAACAAAATTTGGATATTGTCCCAGATGGTCCTGCATATTAGGAAAATGATCAAAAGTGGTGTTTGCAAGGTCAGTCATCATAAGTTCAAATTTGCTCTTGTAGGATGAAACTGTACTCATCATATCGCCAATGCATTTGTTTTTACCTTGTAGTTCAAGGTTCATCTCACTTAGTTTGCCTGTAAAGTCAGCGAGAAATGCCAGATCACATAACCACTCCTCATCTTCCAACTCTGCTTGGTCATCTCCCCTCTCCTTCAAAAAACTTCTTATTTCATTCAGCAAATCACAAAATCTTTGCAGAAATTTGTGCCTACTTAGCCACCTTACATCTGTGTGCAAAATGATTTCCGCTGCCCCTTCATCAAGAGTAAGATTGAAAAGCTGTCTTTGAAGTGATCTTCCATGAACTGAATTTACAATTTTGAAAGTGATGTCTATGACAGTTTGTATTGAGTCTCTTGTTTGCCAAAACTTGCTGGTGAATGATGCAGTGGTAAGAAAGGAAATCTGGGAAGTCGTCATGCTGTCTACAGAGGGCTATGAAACTGTTAACCTCACCTGTCATTGCTCGCAGGGCCGGCCCGTCCATTGAGCAAGAATGTTTTTTGCACAGGGCCCCGCGTTTCAGGGGGCCCCGCGCAAAGAACATTCTGCTTTTTTTCAAAATTAAATAAAAAAAAAAAAAGCTGGCTGCTGCTGCTGCCGCTGCCGCCGCGGCAGCGGCAGAATGGAGTGTCCCACGGGGTCCCCTCTGCCCGGCTGAGTTCCTCCCTCCCTCCCTCTGCGACGGCTGAGCCCCTCTGTGCCGGCTTTCAGATTCACGAAGGGAGAGCGTCTCCCTCGCGTCTCTGTTAAGCCCGCAGGGGCAGATGGGAACCGCAGGGGCTGATGGGAAATTTCCCATCTGCCCCTGTGGGCTTAACAGAGACGCGAGGAAGACACTCTCCCTTCGCGAATCTGAAAGCCGGCACAGAGGGGCTCAGCCATCGCAGAGGGAGGGAGGGAGGGACTCAGCCGGGCAGAGGGGGCCCCTCGGGACACTCCATTCGCAGCGACAGCGGTAGCAGCCAGCTTTTTTTTTTTTTTAAGTTTTACTTGAGCCGATGGGGGGGGGGGGTTATGACTGGTAATGGGCTAGGGGGGGGGCTAGGACGGGTAATGGGCTAGGGGGGGCTAGGACTGGTATTGGGCTAGGGGGGGCTAGGACTGGAAATGGGCGTGGGGGGTAAGACTGGAGGTGGGCTGATGGGGTTAGGACTGGTAATGGGCTGTGGGCTGTTGGGGGGGGTGGTTAGGACTGGTAATGGGCTATGGGGGCTATGACAGTAAATGGGCTGATGGGGAGGGGTTAGGACTTGAGGTGGGCTGTTGGGGGGTTAGGACTGGAAATGGGCTATGGGGGGCTAGGACTGGAAATGGGCTGTTGGGGAGGGGTTAGGACTGGTAATGGGCTGTGGGCTGTTGGGGGGGTTAGAACTGGTAATGGGCTATGGGGGGGTTAAGACTGGTAAGGGGTTGTGGGCTGATGGGGGCTGTCTGGTAATGGGCTATGGGGGGGGGTTAGGACTGATAATGGGCTATGGGGGGGCTAGGACAGGAAATGGGCTGATGGGGAGGGGTTTGGACGAGGTGGGCTGATGGGATTAGGACTGGTAATGGGCTGTGGGCTGATGGGGGGGTTAGGACTGGCAATGGGCTATGGGGGGCTGACTGGAAATGGGTTGATGGGGTTAGGACTGGAAGTGGACTGATGGGGGGTTAGGACTGGTAATGGGTTATATGGGGGGCTTAAAATGAAAATGGGGTGATGGGGGTTAGGACTGGAAGTGGGTTTGATGGGGGGGCTAGGACTGGAAATGGGCTGATGCAGGGACTAGAAGGGAATGGATGCTGGGTGAGGCTGGAACTAGAAGGGAGCTGATGTTGGGGGAGGATTAGAATGGGATGGGGCTGGGAGAGTAAAATGGAGAGGGGAAAAATATTTTGTGTGGGAGGGATAAAAAATCTACAATTGGCCGGGTATTGGGAGAGTAAGTGGGGATTGAGGATGGAGGGGTAAAATTTGAGTGGATGAAATAGGATGAGGAAAGAGCAAAAGGAGAAAGATTAGTATGTTAAAGCAGATGTAGAGAGAGAATGGAAAAAAACTAGAAGAGAGAAGAAAGGACAAATGGATAGCAGACGATGGAGAGTTAGCAGAAGACACGAAGAAACCAGAAGAAAATGGCTGGAGCAATTGCAGCTGAAAAAAAATGCACAAAAGGTAGAAAAATATCTCTTTATTTTGATTTTATTAATTGGAATATGTCAGCTCTGGTAAATGTGCATCATTAACGTCTGCGCTTTGTTTAGTACAAGAGCAAATTAATGTATAGTTTTATTTCTACAGTGTTGTACATTCCAAGTTTGGCTTTTGGGATTCCCAGTTTAATTATTGTCTTCCTGTTTCTAAATTGTGATTACTTGTTTGGTGATGGTCTATGTTCTGCATGTGTAACTGAGCTGAGGTGTTCTGTTTATATAATTCCTATTTGACATTGCCACTTGTTCTCTT
The DNA here is from genome assembly GCA_033557465.1 of Ichthyophis bannanicus. Taxonomy (NCBI): domain Eukaryota; kingdom Metazoa; phylum Chordata; class Amphibia; order Gymnophiona; family Ichthyophiidae; genus Ichthyophis; species Ichthyophis bannanicus. The sequence continues at coordinate 789,807,656 of CM066031.1, read as the reverse complement.
TCCCCAGTAGGTTATGTATTGTTATTCTCTGAAATGTATTGGTTTAATATTTGCATGTTTCCTTTTGATAGATAGGGTATGGTGCTTTGTGAGTCCTGGTAGTGCTGTTAGGATACGGCGGGTTTGCTATGGGTTCTAAATGGGCAGTGTTTGTAGTAGTTCCTAATGTGCCTGGCGGTTGGCACTGGATTATAGTAATGTAGAAATCTTTTAGGGGTATGTTTACTAAAACCCCATTAGGGTGCGCGCCGCGCTAGTGTGCGGATGCCATATAAGGAGTGGGCGTTTCACTCAGAAAAAAGCAAAACCGGGATTAATCATGCACTAATGTGCGCTGCGCTCATGTGCGCCCCGCACATTAGCGCATGAGTAAGTTGCGCGGGAAGCATAAGTGGCGCGCTGATGTGCAAGCACAGGAACAGAGCCACAGTACAATGGTTAAGACACTGACCAATGGTGCAGGGATCATGGGTTCAATCCCCCACTGTGCCCAATGAAGAAGGCTGGCTGAGGCATTACATATTATGGGGAAGATAGCTGTAGGAGGCATTTTATCTTTATTTTAATTATCCCTACTAGCAAACACACTCTCAAAGCGTGTTAACATAAGGCACCCCATAAGGCACATTTTAAAGTGCACTGTCCGCCAAGGCACCCAAAATGTTGCTTATAGGGCGCTTTATAGGGTGCCGTATGAGTCATCGCAAGGTCACAGCACTGTTTTTGATGGCAGCACTGTGCAGTTTAAGGAATGAAAATCATAAGTAGGTGCGCTGACATGCAACGAGGAGCAGCAGTTTAGCACAATGGTTAAGACACTGACCAATGTTGCAGGAGTCATAGGTTCAATCCCCCACTGTGCCTAATGAAGAAGGCTGGCTGAGGCATTACCTGTTATAGGTAATATTGCTGTAGGGGGCATTTTATTTTTATTTTAATTAGTGCTGCCAGCAAACACACCCTCAAAGTATTGTAACATAAGGTGCTGCAGAAGGCGCCTCATAGGGTACCCCAGAGGGCACATTTTAAAGTGCACTGTCCGCCACGGCACCCTACAATGTTGCTGAAAGGGTGGCCTATAGGGTGCCATATAGGGTGCCCTATGAGGCACAGCAAGGTCATAGCACTGTGTTTGATGGCAGCACTGTGCATTTAAACGCATGGAAATCTGAAGTAGGTGCGCTGACATGCAAGGAGGAACAGCAGTGTAGCACAATGGTTAAGGCACTGACTGCTGATACAAGGGTCATGAGTTTGCTCCCCAGTGTGCCTAATACGTAAGGCTGGCTGAGGCATCAGCTTTGAATGTATGTATTGTTTCCTGCAGCACTTCATTTGTATTTTATTAATTACTGCCAGCAAACACGCCCTCACGTGCCGTAACTGAAGGTGCAGCATAAGGCACCCTATAAGGCACTCCATAGGGCACATTATAAAGTGCACTGTCCGCCATGGCACCCTAAAATGTCCCCTATAGGGCACCCTATAAGTCGCTCCACAGGATAACGTATAGTGCACCTTATATGGACGGTAACCATAAGGTGCCCTATAGTGCGCCCTCTGAGGCACCTTATGGGTACAGTACGCAGAGAGCGTTTTTGCTGGCAGCAATAATGTACATTAAAAAGAGATAATGCTTTGGGCAGCCCTATCAAATAACCCCACTGTGGACTTGAACCCATGACCTCTGGCTTCACAGGCAGTGAAGTAACCAGTGGGCTACTGATCTGTAGCTGCTAGCAAGCCCCTGGCTGGCTGTAGAGGGACTGCTGTGGTCACCAGGATAAAGTTAGGCCACCCGTACCCATGATGCACTGCACATGCAAATCAGCTGTCCACAGATGAACACAAGATGGGGTATGCACCCCCACAGCACCTCGGCCTGGTAGGGAGAACTGACCATGTCCACCCCCACAGCACCTTGGCCTGGTAGGGGGTACTGACCGTGTGTGTTACTGGCACAGAGTAGCTACACACCGTCACATTGTGCGTGTACTGTGCTCACCCTGATTGTGCGGTGGGGCGCCCAGCACCAGGTCCACAGCACCTTCCATGGCAGAAATAGGCCATGCTGCAGGTCCCCAGCAGTGCTAATGTGTGAGATAGGTAGTTTCTGCAGAAGCACCTTGGATATATCTGTCTGTCTCAGTCAGGTGTAGCTCCTATGGACCCCTAGGAGGATTATCTACCACCACCCTCCTCCTCCGGGACTGAGGGTGGTAAACAGGGTCTCCCATCAACAGATGCACATTCTACCTCCCTGCAATGGTGGCAGTAGAGGGGACCATCAACCCCGGTCCTGCTGGGAAACAGACACCCTACAAGGCAGTCAATGCAGCTCTGTACACATCCATAACGCAATAGCAGACAGACATTAGGCCTGGATATGCTAAGCTGCACCCCACCACTATCTGATATTCTCCTGCAGCAAGCCTTCAGCTGCTGCACCCTGCAAGACAATCCATCAAGACACATACCAGCTTCAAACAGTCTGCTAGCTAGTCCATAGTGCATGTTCCTGGTGGAAATGCATGCACCCAGAACTGGGATGTCAGCATACACAACAAGCAGATAAGTCAGTGACTGGGCTCCAAAAGGAAAACCATAAATATCACATGAAAGAAATACTATATAGCACTATGGGGGTGCCTAGCCATGCTGTGGTCACTGCAAAGTCAGGGTGAGAGTAATCTCCCAGCAGGACATGCTGAGGCCACCCTGTCTGTGTAGGTGGTGGCCGGGCACTAAAATGTCCCAGCCAGTGCCCTATGCCCTGTGCAGATGCATCCTGGCCAGGCCACCCTGTCCGGGCTATACCCATTGTACCTTGCTCCTCATTATGCACATTGGCAGGCCAATACTGGCAACAGTGCTGACAGTGTGGGCTGTGGAGGGTGTTTGCAGCCACCACACACTGGATAGACAGACAGACACCCCCACACCTATGCCAGCATTGTGTTACTATAGAGGAGGTTAGCAGCCCTGGCCACCACACCAGTCCTGGGCACAGTGCAGGCATGGATATGGTACGCAATACTGTTGGGGGTCACTCCCCAGGGTGGTAAACACCATCAGAGACCAGACCTGAAGCACACACCGCAGACATCAGAAAGGTTGTTATGATGGAGCTCAATCAGCAAACTGTGCTTAACGTAGGAATTGCTATCTGCCAGTAATCATAGCAAACGTTTGATAGCTGTGTACCGTATACCCAGGTGTAGTTGCTAAGGTATGCAAGTGCTAGTATTGGGAGATGCACGCAGGGCCCAATGTCCTGCCTCTCCAGGAGGCATTGGTCAATGGGGCCTGTGGGTGTGGGTGTGGGTGTGTCTGCCCCTGTTGGCTGCTGCTTTACAGCAGAGGTTCCCAACTCCAGTCCTGGTGTGCAAAACACTGTTCGGGTTTTCATGCTGTCCCTCATGAATATGCATGAGATACATCGGCATACCATGGGGGTGGTGCATAGATATGCAGCACAGGCATCTTTATTAGAGGCAGCATGGAACCTGAATGGTGTTTGGCCCTTCAGGACTGCATTTGGGAGACTCTGCTCTAGGTAATGCGTCTGTTTATGGTGTCTGTGCTCGGTGGGGTAAAATATGGGCGTATTAACCTTGCGTATGTTCTCTGCAATAAAGGTTTGTCCTTACTATCACGGTTTAGTTGTGGGAAAAATATGTGGACTGGATTGGCAGTAGCCCCAGCTGGGCTTTGAACCTGTGACCTTCTGTTCTTGCACACACTGTCTGTGTGCACTGCACCACCGTGTTGCCACAGATATGCTGTATTCCCTGGGGAGTCCATGACTGTACATCCGACAGGGCCTGTTTGTTGCAGTGCACGGCACCCACCTGGACAGGGCTAGGCCATGGTCTGCTGTTGCCACCAGCTGCTGCCACCTCCACCACCAGTACCGCTCCATCCTTAGATTGGAGACAGCATAAACCCTGAAGGATTTGTGGCCCTCCAGTACTGCATTTGGGGGAATCTGCTCTAGGTAATGTGCATGTTTCTGGTGTCTGTACTCTGTAGGGTAAAATAGAGGTGTTTGAGCCATGCTTATGTTCTCTGCAGTAAAGGTTCGTCTTTACTATCACGATATTGTTGTGGGTAAAATATGGGGACTGGATTGGCAGGAGCTCCAGCTGGGGCTTGAACCTGTGACCTTCTGTCTCCAAACACACTGGTTGTGTGCACTGCACCACCGTGTTGCCACAGAGAAAGTGCATTCCCTGATGATACCATGGCTGTTTGTCCGGCAGGGCCTGTCTGTTGCAGTGCATTGCACCCACCTGCACAGGGCTAGGCCATGGTCTGCTCTGGGCAGCTGCCACTGCCCCCCTTCACCTCCAGTACCCCTGTGCCACCATGCTGACATGCCCTTCTGCTGGTGGTGCTGGTGGTACGCAGTCTCAGGCCATACTGTGTGCGGGTAGGTGGCTGCCTATGGTGCGGGTTCTGGGGTAGGGGTGCCTGCATATCTGTCCGCACGTCCCCCAATCACCGCCTGCCAATGTTCTGTGTCCTTGGGGGTACCTGCTGGGTGCTATCCCCTGTGACACTGTGCTAAACACTCTCGTGCCCATGTTGGGCCCTCATCAGTTGCTGTCTGGCTGCTGTTCAGTTTCAGCATTCCTAAGTGCCACCTAGGCATCTGCCTAGTCCGCACTGTGCCCCAGCTGCACCACAGCATGTGCCGCCTGCAGCCCTCTGAATCCCCTTTCCCAGCATCTGTCCAGTTGCCCATTCCAACCTGCCCACCCTGCTGTTGTGGAAATGTGCATGCCATAGGTAACCTGTCCAATGGAGAGGGAAACCCTGATCAGTGCTATTTCACTGTGGGATCATTCACCTTGTATGGGGACGTACCGTAGACCCTTCTAAAATTCATATTTATTTTTTGGGGCTTTGTTGGGAGTGCTTTTTGATGTTTCCCATTACTCTCAGTATTGCCCAGTTTGCTTATGATTTTTTTATATTTTGTTGGGGTCATTTTTAATGTTTATTTGCCCTTTTGTTCCGTGCACATTATCACACTGCTCACTTTTTGTAGGTTTCCCTGGTTTTGCTGTACATTGCTGACAGAAATTGTTTCTCTTCCCTTTAAATCGGCTCTACCGCGAGGTTTTCACTCGCGGTATTTTTTTCCTTGAATTTCAGCCCCGCTCCTGTGCGGGGAGCCTCTCCCCTCTCACTCTCCACCCATTGACCCTGTCTCTCCGCCCTTGGGGAGCCTTCATCCGCCCTCCGAGAGCCTTTCCACGCCTTTATCGCACATCAGCGCGCCGCGCACATGAGCGGGCACTTTAGTGCGGCGCGCACGTGTGCGGGGCACAAAAACGCATCATTAGCGTGGCGCACTTGAGCGCAGTTTAGTAAACATACCCCTTAGTCTTTCTTTATCCATACACTCATTAAGAGGCATGTTTACTAAAAGTTAGTATATGGTAACATTATGCAAATATTTATGCAAATGAGGCCCCTTATGCAAATGAGGCCCCGCAATGAGTCTCCGCACATGGCCCCGCACCCCCCTTGGGCCGTCCCTGATTGCTCGTGCTCCATCAGTAGTGATGGAAACAAGTCTATGCAATGGAAGATAACACTTTATCCGGATCGTTTTTGAAGACTTCGGTGTTAAAGAACTACTTGGAATGATTCTTTAAAAGGGAGAGCTACCGGTCAGGAAATAGTTATTTCCATTCTTTTGTGACAAAGACTAGTAACTGGGCTATGTCTTTTATGTCTGTAGATTCATCCAGTTGGAGTGAGAAAGCAACACAATTTGAAACATCCTCCAACAATTGTTCAGTTGTGTCTCCACACATCTTTTCTATTCGCTGCACGATGGTGTTTCTTGACAATTGTACATCTTAAATAGCAGCTATGATCTCTTTCTTATTTTTAAATCCTTCAAAAAGATTGTCAGCTATTTCAAGAAAACAATCTTTTACAAATTCCCCTTCAGTGAAAGGTTTGCATTTCTTTGCCATCAGGTTGCTGAACTTGAAGGATGCTATGTTTGCATTAACCGAATGTGACCTTGGCTTCGCCATCAACTGTTGCTGAGTAGCCAATTTTGATTTAAGTTCTTTAAGCTTCAGTTTACGAATTTCACTTTTGGGTGGAAAATCAGCATCAAACTTATTGCTATGCAGAGTTATAATGACATTCCAGATTACCCTTTTTGGGCAAGGATACTGGGGCGTTTCAAATTAGACAACAACACTTGTCTTTCACCATGATGAAGAAGTAGTCCATTTCCCGTTCATCATGAAAGTGGTAGGTTTTGCTCTTCTTTGGAACACTCATCTTCGTTATACTGGGGTGACTGGATGTAAGAAGGCCAAATCTGCTAAGTTAGTATAAACACTGGCTGAATCTGGTCCAAAACTGTCACTTTCCCAAAGTATTAAAGATCAACAGGAACTGAAGACCTCTGGATGATGTGCAATACAAGGATTGGAGATGCCAAAACCACACATGCAGTTCTAAAAGTAAAAATAAGAATTCATCATACTGGCACCAATAATCAAATACCACCAAATAATCATCAAAAAAACTCAAACACCTGTCCAGCAAACCAGATAAAATCAAATACCGCCAAACAAGTTCAAATACCACCACACGCGATTTAATGAATTCTGCACACAGTGTAGAATCAACGCAAAGGCAAGGCGAAATAAAATTGCAGAGGCAAGCAAAAGTCACAGTGGTTTGAACCAATTTGAAGGCAAGGCATAGGCAAGTTAGAACAAAATTGGAAAAGCCTGCCAAAATCACCAAATTCTTGACACTTTGTTGTGTCTGCCCAAAAACGTTTAATGAAAGCGAATTATAAAGTGACCAACGACCAGCACACGACACAACTAATACGGTAAGTGTATTCAGGTAAAGCCCGGGTGAATGGATATCATCCAGTATATAACACACTTCTAAGGGGTGTTGGGGCGGGGGCAGGAATGGGTGATTCTGAGAGGCAGGAGACCAGGTATGACGCCGGGCCTGTGGTGTCTCGTCGCGGGCGGTGGCCCCCTGGGGTACCCACGAACTATTGGCACGAAAGCAACAAGCGCCCCCAATACACCTGCAGGCAAGGTTTCCATAGGCAGGGAAAAAAGACAGACAAAGGATCAGCAGCGGTGGCAAGCCCTCAGCAGACGACCTGCCGACACGAGCTCTCTCCTAGCGACGGAGTGAGTTGCTGGAGAGATGGAGCCAAGTGGGGCTGGTGATCTACCTCTGACCCCTCCGCAATCTACAGGTAGATCGCGATCTACGTGTTGGACATGCCTGCCCTACGGCATGCATGGACTTCTTGGAACATTGAATGGGACAATCAGAACTACAAATCCCTACATGCCACAGAGTTAAATCAGGACTGGATTAGCCTTTTCCTTAGATAGAGTTCAAACCTGACTGATGTTATATCTCAGAATAAAGTACCTCTGAGCCATGGCACAGCATTGCTACAGCAGCATTGCTCCCATAAGAGCCAATAGGATTGATTTTAATACCTCTTCTCCCTCCACTGGGAGAATAGGAAAACTGCCTACAGCCACTCCTGTCCTATACCTCCCACCAGTTATAAACAGTGGCATAGCTTCTGCCATAGCAAAGCCATTTTTAAAGGAATGCCACTCTTGTCTCTATTGGGATTTGTGGCACGTACCTAGACCTGGCTTGGCCTTCACTGGAAAAACTACAGTAGCATTCATACTAGGCTTAAGATGCTGAAAATGTACTGGCCGGAAGAAAGAAAGGATTGGGGGGGGGGGGGGAGACATAAATCTTTAAAGATTTGTGAGACTTTAATGGCATATATGAAAGTGAAATTCCACATAAAAAAGTAAATGCAAGGAGAAGGGATTGTAATATGAAGCTGCAGGGAGAAATCTTTTTTTTTTTGCCAAGGGGGTGGTGGATGCCGAAATAGCTTAACAGCAGAAGCAGTCAAAACTAAAACCATTATGCAATTTAAACATGCCTAGATAGATATAGAATATAATGATAAGGGCGGATAACAAGAAATATGAGTGTGAGGGGAGGCGGGGGGAGATGGGGAACAGGTTGAAGATATGAAGAAGGAGGCCAGACATATGAAATGTGCAAGGCTAAATCAGGATTTAACTAAGCCTGATGCATTCTTTCATAACAGTAATGGTAGGGCTGCACTGGACTGCCATGGTTAAAACTCTAACTATCCTGGAAGGACGGAGCCACAGTTGTAATCCTAACAGCAATGGTAGGGCTTCTTTGGTTTTCCAAGGAGGCTAGGGTAACCTGCACTAAGGGATAGGAAAACAAATTGAAAAGTGCACATTAGCAGTGTGCTACAAAGGTGCATTTCCAGAATCAGACATGTGGGGGATTTGTATGTGCATCTCATACAAAGTGTTGGGGGTGCTTGTGTATGTGTACCAGGGGGTGTCAGAGGCTAGGTGATATGTAGGTATGTCTTGAGGAGTGCCATGATCTGTGTGTGTGTATATGTCGAGGGCTGTGGCATGTGTGTGTGTCATGGGGAGTATTGGGGACTGCATGCATGTGTGTGTCTCTTGCTCATGACACCCTTTCCCAGGCTTCCTCCAATCTCTCTTTCTCATAACTCCCCCACCCTTGCTCTAATTTCTTTCTCTCTCTATCTCATAGCCCGCCCGCCCCCCCCCCCCATGCTTCACTCGGTCTCTCTCTCTTTCTTAAGCCCCCCTTCAAAGCTTCACCCAGACTCTCTCTCTCCCTTTCATGCCCCCTCCCCTCTTCATCTAGTCTCTTTTTCACTCTCTCTTTCTTGCCCCTGGCTGCAGCTCCTCAGAAGATCTGTGGTTCAGGCTTCCTCCATTGCGATAGAGCCCCTGCCGCCTGAATCCTCGATAGTAGGCATTTTTCATTAGCGAAAGACGCCTAAAAACCCTAACAAGATACAAAGCATTACAAAAGGAAGAATATAGAAACCAATAGTAGGTAAAGCTGAGAGAAATGAAAAGACAAATCAGGAAGGCAACAGTAAGGTCAGAAAAGAAAAATGACTAAGGATGCTCAATGAGGTAGCAAGACCTTCTTCGGACAGATCCGAGACATGCTAAGCAAATACTTCTGTTCAATAGTCACAGAGAGTCATGGATAATTAGCAAAAGTACATATCAAAATGGAGTAGATACATCATTCACAGAAGAGAATGTTTAAGAACTCGCAGGGCTGAAAGTGGACAAAGCCATGCCTCCGGATGGAACACATCCCGGGATACTGAAGTTGCTCAGAGAGGATCTGGCAGGTCCATTGAAAGATATGTTTGACAGATCCCTGGAGAAAGGAGAGGTCCCACATTACTGGAAAAAGGCAGGGTAGTCCACCGAATTAAAAATCGGTTGACTGAGAGACAACAAAGGTTAATGGTAATCGGCTAATGGTAATGGCTAATGTAATCCTACATGGCCTTCCCAAAAATGCTCTAAACCCATTACAGTTAGCGATGAATACGGCCGCAAGATTCCTTAGCGGAGCCTCCAGAGCTGACCACATCACCCCGGTCCTCAAAGACCTACATTGGCTACCAATATACTGTCGACTATCATATAAAGTAGCCATTATCACTTTCAAAATCATCAACAAGATGGCCCCCACGGCGTTAATGGACCTCACCCACCCTATGCCAGCAAATAGAGAAAGGAGATCATGCATAGCCAACACACTCTTGATTCCCAGCGAAATAACAAAATGCACCAAAACAACCAGAAACAGAGCATTTAAGTTTTATGCCCCAAGCTACTGGAATGCACTCCCTGCCCCCATTAGAGGCATCAAAGATCTAGCCCAATTCAGAAGAGCGCTTAAACATCATCTCTTTCTATTACACTATTCACAGCCCTCCAACACCGCACCCCCTAACACGCCACCTACCATCAACACGTAAACCATTACCAATGTTGTACATAATACAGTTTGTAGATAGATGTAAATCGATGTACATAGTTACCACTAGTTGAACTCCAAGTTACTCTACCCTGTTCATTGTAAGTGCTTTTTAATGCACAACGCTGTTATATGTAAACCGCGCTGATTTTTAAGAGTGCGGTATATAAGAACAATAAATAAATAAATAAATGGCATTCTTTCGGAAGAAAGAGAGCTGAGTGGTGGAGTGCCTCAGGGGTCTGTCCTGGGGCTAATTCTGTTCAGTATCTTTGTAAATTATATTTCCAAAGGGTTAGAAGAGAATATTTTGCCCTTTTTTTGTGCATGACAAGCAAAAAAACCTTCTAGTCAGGGCAAATCAATAATCAGTATGTGTAGAGCACCCAACCTCTTTTCAGTGACCTCACAAACTTTTTTCTTTTTGTCGGAGCTAGCCGTAGGAAGGTCGGAAGAGAAACCGACCCACACCAAGCGAGTAGCTACTTTTATTATTATAGGTTCTTCACCAAAAATAAAGTTAAAGTTCATTTAACCATAAAATAGTCAAAAGACTTATCTCAGTCCAGAAATGCCAGTTATGATAGAGACACGACGCGCACGTTTCGGGCACTCTAGCCCTGTTTCAAGTGCAATAACTAGGATTCCTTAATCTTCAAATACCATCCTCTGAACGCCGTCGATGCAGCTAAGGTCATTATTACAATGGCTGATGAATCACTTTTAAAATAAAAGAACCAACCAATCAGTATCGGGAAAACCCCCACATGATGGGGAACCCCTGATCTGATTGGTTCTCAAAAGTTATGACGACATCATCATCTTATGCTCTTCAAAACACCTGGTATCATCTTTCCGAGATAGGGATATATCATTATTATGTCTTTCCAGATGGTCATATAGAATTGTAACTTAAATGAGACTCTGCCAGTCTATTTCCCTGTTCAAACCTCCTGGCTCCATTGTTTCAAGACGAAAAATCCATCGTTGTTCTATGTATTGCAGACGTCCTTCCCGCTGTCCTCCCCATCTGATGATGGCTCTGTAGTTTATCCTAAGTCTCGTTGGATGCCTCCTGAATTACCAATGGATTCTATATTGGCTACTTTTCAATCTTTAGTGTTACGAGATGTATCTTTTTTAGAACAGCAGTCAGGCAGATCATTTTCTAACTTGTCACGAGTAGAACGCGCGGCTCTGACTGAGTTAAGTGCTGACCCCTCTCTTGTCATACGGAGGGCGGATAAGGGGGGTGCACTTGTTTTGCAAGATACATCGGCATATACACGGACACTTCGTGAACATTTAAATGATCCAACCATTTATAAACCTTTACTGATGGATCCTACCAGTCTACTACAGCAAGAAATAAAATCTTTATTGGGCTCTGCATTACAAAGTAACTGGATCACAAAACGTGAATATCAATTTTTATATAGGGGATTCCCTATTTGTCCAGTTCTGTATATGCTTCCGAAGATTCATAAGTCTCTTACTGCTCCCCCAGGGCGACCTATCGTCTCCTGTCGGAACTCACTTTTAGAACCACTATCAATCTTCTGTGATGAATTTTTGAAGCAAGAGGCGTGTTTGGTAAATTCATTTATTAGGGACTCCACTCATTTTCTTCAAATGATATCTCATCTGACTATCCCCCCTGGTGCTCTGTTAGTGTCATTGGACGTGGTTTCTCTCTACACCAATATTAATCAAACCGAGGCTCTAGATCTTTTACAACAAAAATTCTCTTTTGCGCCAGAGCGTTTACCAAAACAATTTTTGTTACAATTAGCTGAATTGGTTCTGACTCGGAATTATTTTATATCTGAAGGGGTCTACTATCAGCAACTGTCGGGTATTGCTATGGGGGCTACAATGGCGCCATCCATTGCTACCCTGTATTTAGCGGATATGGAAACCTCTTTGATTGAGCAATCAGATATGTACCAACATATTCTTATATGGAAGCGTTTTCTTGACGATATATTTTTTGTCTGGCTATCTAGCCTTACCTTGTTGCATGAGTTTATAACTTGGCTGAATGGACTGAAACCTAATATTGCCTTTACTGCACACATTGAAGATAATGAGATTGAATTCTTAGATATCTCTATCTCTCATCATGATGGGCATTTGTATACATCATTATATCGAAAGCCGGTAGAACGAAACAGTCTTCTACATTTTGATAGTTTTCATCCGGGCCCCTTGCGACGTGGGCTCCCATATGGGCAGTTTCTTAGATGACGACGTTTATGTCATTCTATTGAAATGTTTAAAGCTCATGCCCAAGATCTTTGTAATCGTTTAAAATCACGTGGTTATCCAGATTCTGTTATAAAGAAAGCTTTCAAACGAGCATGTTGTACACATCGTGAATGGTTAGTGGATCCTGCTTATACTGTTTCACAATCCTCAGATCCGCCAAAAATTACAGGAGTTTTGCCATATATGCCTTCGAGTCCACAGGTGGTACGGATTTTAAAAACCTATTGGCCTATTCTTCAACTTCATGATTGTTTTAATATCCCTCTACAGATAGCCTTCTCTAGAGGCCGTAATATAGGGGATATCCTTGTAAAATCTTCTATGAAGGAAGACCGTTGCTCTTATTCTGAACCTAATTTTGGCCACTCAGCATGCCAACAATGTAAATATTGTATATCCACACTTACCGGTATTGAATGGAGCCATCCAACTACGCATCAAGTCTATCGACGTCGATGGGATACTACATGTGTTACTCCTTATGTAGTGTATTTTATTCTATGCCCATGTTCCCTTCTTTATATAGGGAGAACTACTCGTTCTATGAAAAGTCGTCTAACTGAACATGCCTCTCGTCATCGATGTGCGGTACTCTCTGCACCCATGGTCTCTCATTGTATAGAATATTCTCATACTTTTGACCAGCTTCAATGGTCAATTATTGATCATGTGCCAGCTAATCCTCGGGGAGGACAGCGGGAAGAACGTCTGCAATACATAGAACAACGATGGATTTTTCGTCTTGAAACAATGGAGCCAGGAGGTTTGAACAGGGAAATAGACTGGCAGAGTCTCATTTAAGTTACAATTCTATATGACCATCTGGAAAGACATAATAATGATATATCCCTATCTCGGAAAGATGATACCAGGTGTTTTGAAGAGCATAAGATGATGATGTCGTCATAACTTTTGAGAACCAATCAGATCAGGGGTTCCCCATCATGTGGGGGTTTTCCCGATACTGATTGGTCGGTTCTTTTATTTTAAAAGTGATTCATCAGCCATTGTAATAATGACCTTAGCTGCATCGACGGCGTTCAGAGGATGGTATTTGAAGATTAAGGAATCCTAGTTATTGCACTTGAAACAGGGCTAGAGTGCCCGAAACGTGCGCGTCGTGTCTCTATCATAACTGGCATTTCTGGACTGAGATAAGTCTTTTGACTATTTTATGGTTAAATGAACTTTAACTTTATTTTTGGTGAAGAACCTATAATAATAAAAGTAGCTACTCGCTTGGTGTGGGTCGGTTTCTCTTCCGACCTTCCTACGGCTAGCTCCGACAAAAAGAAAAAAGTTTGTGAGGTCACTGAAAAGAGGTTGGGTGCTCTACACATACTTTTTTTGTGCATGACATGAAGATCTACAACAAAGTGGAAACCCAAGAGAGAATAGATAAAATGAGAAGTGAGTTACAAAAACTAGAAGACTGGTCAAATACTTGGCAGTTAATCTTTAATTCAAAGAAGTGCAGTGTGATGCATCTGTGGTGTAAAACCTAAGGGAGGTGTATACGATGGGAAGTGAGAGGCTGATGGACCAGGAGAGAGACCTTGGGGTGATAGTATCTGAGATTCTCAAGGTAGCAAAATAATGTGACAAGTGGTAGTCAAAGCCAGAAGGATGCTAGGCTGCATAGAGAGGGGCATAACCAGCAGGAAGGAGGTACAGGACACTGGTGAGGCCACATTTTTGAGTATTATGTTCGGTTTTGGAGGCCATTTCTCACTAAGGGCATAAGGAGGCTGGAATTGGTATAGAGGAAAGCAATCAAAATGGTAATAGGTCTTCATTAGAAGACAAATGCAAAGAGGCTGGAGGCTTTAAATATGTATACCCTAGAGGAGAGGAGGAACAGAGAAGATATGATACAGAGCTTTAAATACTTGCAAGATATGACAGACTGAACAAGCTTTTTCAAATGAGGGGAAGTAGAGGACATGATATGAGGCTACAAGAAGGTAGAACAACATTAGGAAATATTACTTCATGGAAAGAGTGGTGGATGCCAAAAGAGGTGGTTGAAGCAAAAACGGTGCTGGAATTCAAAAAGGAGTTGGATAAACACAATGGAGCTTAATGGTCAAGATGATAATAACTGAGCCCCTCAACTCCAAACAGTTGTGAAATGACAGCTATGCTTCTAAGAAACCACAGGAAAAGCAACCTACACTACATGGTAGGTACAATCCCAAAAGGCAACCTGCATTGCATAGTAGGTACTGCTCTAGCAACCCTTCTGGGTAGACTGGATGGGCAGTATATGTCTTTATCTACTATGTTACAATATTACTATAAGTGTTAATATGGCTACATAGGCTTTCAAGGAGTCTGGGATGAGCTTCAAGGAGAGACCAAGGCACAAGGGGAGACTGGGTGATTTTGGACAATGGTTTTGCTACTTTTTGCTGTCGGTATTGATGTTCTTATGTTATAAAACATGGTGCTAGGAACTGGAAGAAGATCTGGAAGTTGAAATAAGTATGGAGCTGTAAGAATTAAATCAGAGGTGCCATGGATAAGCACAAAGGATAGGGCTGTGTCAATGACCCTGCATGCTGAGGAAAAGTTTCTGGCGGTGGTGTGATTTAGGGATACATTTATTTATTTATTTACATTCTCTTATATACCACGCTATTCTGCATCAGTGTGGTTTACATTGAACAAACTGAAATGACATTGAACAGGGTATTATAACTTGGAGATAACTATTTTACAGGGAACTTGGGCAATGGAGGGTTAAGTGGCTTGCCCAAGACCACAAGGAGCACCTTTGGGACTAGAAACCCCAGTCCTTCCGGCCCAAGGTTGCTGTCCTCTAGTGGGATTTGAACCCCTGACCTTCCGGCCTGAAGTACCTTGCCCCAACCACTAGGCTACTCCTCCACTCCAGATTCAAGACTTTCTTTGAGGGCTCATATCTCTTCTTGGATGTCTGTGGATGATTCAGCACCTGTATCCATTTGTGGTGTGACAATTTTTGGCCACAATTATTTCTCCGTTATTATAACAGTTTGATCATTGTAATTCTTTGTGCTCTAGACTATCACTTAGTAGCTCACATTGGCTGCAAATTTTATAGAATACAGCTGTTGTTGGGGAAAAAGGTCTAGGGACTATTCCCTTATTTTGAAAGATTTGCATTGGTTACTGGTGTGATGACAGATGCAGTTCCGATTTTGACCGTGATTTATAAGGCATTGAAAAATAAGGGACCAAAGGATTTGTTAAAGTTATTCACCTTTTTTCAAGAGTCATGATCTATGGTCATTACTATGAGCGCTTCTGACTGCTATCTTTCTCAGTGTTTTGGCTGCAATGTACAAGACAGAGGTCTTGAGCTGTGTGGCCCTTGTGTGGCCCTTGCTATGCAATGCTGTTCACCTAGAGATTCAGTAGCAGCCACGCTTTTTGGTTTTCAGGAGGGCTATGGAGGTATGCCTATTTTGAAAGGTAAATTAGGTGCCAATTTTGGGACTATTCTATAAAGACACTATGGGCATCTGTGTCTTTATAAAATAGCCACACAAATGCAGCAGAAACCATGGCTAAAATGCATCCGTGTACATTTAAACCTGCTTGGAAAGCAGGCATGGGAGCAAATATAAATATTTTATTTATTTATTTATTTTATTTTATTTTGTTCACATTTATATACCGCATCTTCCAAGAGTTCAGTTGCGGTTTACAGTTAACAATAATTAACAAATCAAGTTTGTTTTACATGGAACATTGAAATATAACAGAACTTATTTACAAGGAACATCATATAAAATATAGAACAAACAATGTGGTATAATACTGAACAGTGCGATAACTATATACAAGTTATATATGAATATATATACATGGATTACTTATAAATATACATGGATTACTTATAAATATACACACATAGGGACATACTCGTATTTATTAAGTCCAGGATGGTAGTATGTGATCAACCCTGAAAACAAGTGTGGGGGGAGTGCTCGACCTGTGTTAGTAAATGAAGGCATGTCTGATATACCCCACTAGCAACATGGGGACATCGCGCCACCCCCCTGCTCGTTACCTTGGGCACGAATGTTTTATGGACTTTTCCTCCAGGAACTTGTCCAAGCCTCTTTTAAACCCAGCTATACTAACAGCTTTTACTACATCCTCTGGCAACAAATTCCAGTGTTTGATTATGTGTTGAGTGAAAAAATGTTTTCTCTGTTTAGTCTTAGATGTGCAAAATTGTAGCTTCTTTGCGTTTTCCCTAGTCTTTCTACTTTTTGAAGGGGTAAACAACTGATCTGCATTTCCCTGTTCCACTCCATTCATCACTTTATAGACCTCTATCATATCGCCTCTCAGCCATCTCTTCCAAGCTGAAGAGCCCCAACCTTTCCCTCATAAGGGCATCTTTCCATTGATGGAGAGCATACATGAGAAATGCCTGCACTACCCATGATAGGGACATTCCACTCAAAAACTGGCCATTCTCTGCCCCAACCCAAGTTACATGGGTAGCATGGGATTTTTAGCGTAGTTGCATTTCAGCACATGGTAGTTTTTACTGTAATGCACTTGGTGCATGCTGAACCCTGCAGACATACTTTAGTAAATATTTCCCCCAGATTCCACCCAAACTACATGCCTGACCATGTCTGCATGAAGTTCACACAAGTATGCACCATCTTATCACTGCATTCACATGTGTATTCAGTTCAGTAATTTTATAAAACCCCTTTTCCATGTATAAAAAGATTTACTTACAAAAAAAACTTTATGAAATAATACCCACTTACTGCATGTTACTATTAATGTGTATTTTACTCCCTTTTGGATATACATACTAAAGTTATTATTAACACAAATCAAATGTCATTCTGAATTTGGGTCAACTATTACCACTCTATGGGGTATGTTTATTAAACTTTGGTAACATTACAAACCGCATGTTAGATAACGTTAACAATCGTTAGGTAACGTTAACACGTGGTATGTAACGTTAATGCACGTTAACATTACCTAACGATAGTTAACGTTCCCGGCCGTGGTAAACACTGCAGAGGATGGAGAGAGGGCGGAGAGAAGGGGTCAATGGGCGGGGAGTGGACGGGGAGAGGCTCCCTGCACACTAACGCGCTGAACTGAAGGGCTGAATCCTACCGCGAATGAAAACCTGCTGTTAGATGCACATTTGCAGGAGTGAGAAACCATTTAAATGTCAGCAATGTACATTATAGACAGGGAGCCCAAGAAACGTGATAGTAGTGCCCCAGTTCCAGCAACAGCATAGTGCCCAAGTATGAAAGGCCATTATGGTGATGGTGCAAGTGGGGCATAGGGGGCTGCAGGCGGAACATGTAGCGGGGGCAACTGGGGCACAGGGTGGACTAGGCGGGCGCCTAGATGGCACATAGGAACATAGAAACCAGAAAACAGCATGACGGCAGCTGACAAAGGCCAAACACAATCCACCTACATCTACCTGGTCCACCCGAGCTAACAGTTGCCAGGGCACTGACCTAACATCCCCCCAGCCAACTCTCCCCCAAGCGGAAGGGACATACTATTGGTAGGCAGTGATGTGAGGATGCAATGCTGTGCTGCAATGTCGGATGTGAGGATGCTCATGTATGCCCCCTGCCCCAGACCCTGCTCCCTAGGCGACTACCTACCCACACAATGGATGGCCTGGGACTGCGCACTGCCAGCACCGACAGCATATGGTCATGTCAGCATGGCAGGAGGGGGTGTGCCCGTGCTGGAGGGGGTAGTGGCACCTGCCTGCAGTGTACCTAGGCCATGCCCTGTACCAGTACGTGATGTGCAGTGCAACATAAAAGGTCTGACTGAGGAAAAGTACAGGAAGCCCCAGGGACTACCATGCATATGTGGCAACAGTGTGGTGCAGTACACCCAGCCAATGTGTCCAGAAGCAGAGGGTCACAGGTTCAAGTCCCAGCTGTGGTTCCTACAGAGCATGTCCCTATATTTTGCCCTACAATGCAGATACAACAGCAACATGTGCAAACCCCAAAGCAGCAGCGAACAGGGGTACAAACACCCACTCACACAGGCTCCACAATCCAAAGATGCATGGAGAGTGAGACTGTTGGCCCCAGCATTGAGCTGCAGTTATCACCAGAGCACTACTACTACCTCCTGCACAATTTAGCAATGTCAGCACTGTGATTAGGACCAGTGTGGCAGGCAGGGTTTCCAATCACCCCTATCTTTGCACAGTGCTGCAATAGGAGAGTGTATGTGTGTGTGTGTGTGTGTATGTCTATCCATTGTTCTGTGGCTGCCCACCCCTCTCTGGGCCCAAAATGTCCCACTGTTACCAACGTTAGCCTGAATATGTGCATAATGAGGAGCAAAGTGTTGTGGGTATGGCCAGGACAGGGTGGATTGGCCAGGATGCATCTTCATAGGGTGTGGGGCAATGGCTGGGACACTTTAGTGCCTAACCACCACCTGCATGGACAGGGTGGCCACAGCATGTCATGCTGAGAGGGCATTCACTCTAACCGAGCAGAGCAGTGACCATGGCATGTCTAGGTTCCCACATACCGCTCTACACTATCTGCCTCCAGTGCTACTTTTGTGTTCCCAGTGCTGGGGCCCCAATCACTGAGATGCCTGCTTGATGCACGTAGTTCCTCTGTGAGCATGCACTATGGACTGGCTAGTGAACTGTCTGCAGTTAGACTGTGCATGGTTGGAACACCTATAAGGTGCAGTCTGACTGTACTGTCTGCTGGTGACTGGCAGACAGTGGTGTGAGGCAGTTGGGGTTTTCCAGACCTAACCCCAACATTGCTGCTGGTCTGCCACTGCCCCAGTCACAGGTGTGGCTCTGGCCTACCAATTCTGGAGGGCTGTCCTATACCAGCAGGCTAGAGGTTGCTTCACCAGGGCTGGGCACCTGTCCCTTACCTACAAAAAGGGTGATGTGGACCCTTTGGGGTATGTAGTGTATACCACCGTGACCTATAAAGGCAGTGCTACACAAACCTCATGCAGGTCTCGAAACCTCTCTGCCCTAATAACAGGTGCCCATGTCAGCCAGACCCTAACACGGGATACACACTAATCTGGGTGGTGTCTGGTCCCAGAGGGCCATATGTGACTGCAGGATACAGATGGACACCGAATTACTTTCAGCTGCACTGCAAGGAACACCTGTCACACGCTGGTAGTGATGGGGATGTACAACAGGACCTATCTCTAGCACCACATGTACTGCGGACCTAGTGCTGGGCACCCATCCTATCCCTCAGGGTGAACACAGAACCTGCACAATGGCATGGTCTGTAGCTACACTGTGCCAGTATTGCACACTGTCAGTTCGTCTTTCCAAGCTGAGGCACCGGAGAGGTGCAGAACCCATTTGGTGATCAGCTGTAGACAGCTATTCAGCATGTGCATTACATCATGGATACTGGTGGGGTCACCTTATCCTGGCACTCAAAGCAGACAGTTTGTGCGGTGACCTGCAGTCCTTCTGTACCCAGCCATTGCTGTGACATACACATGGAGGTATAGCCTACTGGTTAATACAATGCCATTCTCGGCTGTGATCATGGGTTCAATTCCTCATTGTTCCCTCCTCTCATGCCTGTCTTACTCAAATAGTGTGCATCCCTGTAACAGTCATATTTTTGCAGATCTCTGCTGTCAGCCCATAATACCCTCGCCACAACTGCCAACATTCCCTTGGTCCTTCTATCTGCGTCTGTCAGCTGTGTAGAGTCCTGTCTGCCTGTGCAGGCTGCCACCCCATGTCCTGCACTGCTACCCTTTTCTGCATTGTGCCTCATCATGCTTGCCTCATCTGTGCCTGATCTGCATGGCACCACCACTCCTCTGTCCACCCATCATTGTAACTATCCTGCCACCTCCGCCTCCACTGGGGGGACACGTATTCCCATCATCTGCCACCAACTGTCTTTCCAGTACTTTACATTGCCAACACCCTGTGCTGTGGTACAGTTGCCCCCACCATGTTTGTCATCAGTACTGGCAGCCACATGGGATGCCCCCAGATATGGCGGGTCCAGCGGATCCCAGCTCTCCCTCTTTCACTCACCTGTTCATTACCTTTCCTGAGTGCTAGGGCTACATTTGTCTCTTTTCCTCACAGATCATGCATGTCATCCTGTGGCACCTTGCAGCCCTTAGGGCACACTAACCTAGGGCACCGTAACCTTGTTAGGCCACCTTAACCTATGGTTCCATAGCCCAGGGTGCCTTCTTCGGTGCCTTCTTCAGTGCCTTGTCCAGGGGTGCCTAATACAGTGCTTAGCCTAAAGAGCCCTATAGGGTACCTTACGAGGCACCTTGCAAGGCACCTTACAGGGCGCCTTACAGGTGCCTTACAGGGCACCTTACAAGGCGCCTTGTACGGTGCCTTATAAGGCGCCTTGTAACGCGCGTTAGTCTAAGGCGCCTTGTAACATGCGTTAGCTGATACGGCTTGCTGTAACGATGCACCACCCACGCCTTTATATGGGCATCTGTACCTTTACCGTGGAACCTAACGCGAGTGACATTACCGCAGTTTAGTAAACATACCCCTATGTTGCATGTAAAAATATGCAGATCACTTAATAATAAAATATCTTGATGCAATTTGCATTAATCCATGCCACTCCATAAAATTAATAAAGGTCAACTATGTTACAAAAGATGTGGTTAACTTAGCTGAGTTCATTGGTAGGCTACCTCCCCTGCCAATGTCTTGGGCCTGATTCCCCTTCTCTCCATCAAGATCCAACCATGGCCTGAAATAGCCATGTCCCCTGCACCCTTCCAGCAAGAGCACACCCTCCCACATGGACAGATCCACCTCCGAGATACCAAGCATATTTGAATCAGTGTTTCCCCTTTCCCAAGAATCTTGAGCAGGGCCCCAGACCTGTCCTGCCTCCTGGTGAAAGGGATAATTGTTGGGAGAGGTGGGCAGGGAAATCCTTACTTGCTTCTGCCCACTGTAAGCTCTTTTGGGGGTAGAGAAATTGTTTTATCTTTTGTACTCTGTATTGTGGGGTTGATATTTAGCAGTGGTGCTCAGGGTTTCTCAAGCGCACGGCTGCTGCTGCTGAAACAGGAAACAGATATTCAGCACTGGAGCTTATCCAGTGTCTGGTGCTGAGGATCCAGTTTCACTGGTCATTGGTGTTGCTGTCGGGTTAGCGGCAATCTTCAGCCCATAAATGGATAGCAACAACTGAATAAAGTTAGGACAACCATTGACCTCTCCTGCATTTATGCTGTTTTCCTATCTGGTTAATTGGATTGTTGCTGGCACTGCCCAGTTCCGCTCATAGACCAACCCGAAATGAACTGGACATTTTCAGGGGATACTGGGATATTTGGCAGCATTGCCCAGCTAGTGCCACTGAATATCGGGATTGCTGGGGTTTATATGGTTTGCAGGTGCTTTGTACTTTATTAAGGTATCTTTGATTGCTTTGAACAGCATGGGGTGCAAATCTTTATGCCTATGTACTGGCAATAATATTATCCTGTAAACATATGTAGTAGTGCTATAGCAAAATGAAGGAGAAAGATGGCCAAGCCAAGAAAAATCCTAAGTGCAGTCTGGTCAGAAGAAACTTCATTTACAAGCACCTGTAGTAAATAGGGGCACTTAAGGAACAAGAGACCGCAGATGTGTTGCTCTATTTTGCTCCTGTGGAGAGCATTCCTGTTTGCTGTGTTGATTGAACAGTACAGTACATTATTATCAAACTTAATAGTCTGCTTCCTAAAATAATCTTAAAATGAATCAGAATAAATAATAAACACAGGTTACACACTGTATTCCAAGATTAAATGAGCTTGTAGGTAGCCTGTTTATAGGCAGGAGCCTAAAAATGACAGTTCTTTCATTTGAGTACCTCTAACCCCTATTGACAAAATATTTTTTCTTTAGGTGAACGAGTGGAGAAACCCCTCATTTCATTCATACAGTGTATAGTCGGTTTGAGAATTCTGTTTTCTTCTTTAGACATATTGGTGCATCTAGTAGATTGCAGGGAGCCAGCAGAGGCTCAGATAGAAAGGAGCAGGGAACCATGCTCGGGTAGTTCTGAGTTTTGCTGCCTTTCTGCATGAATTCTAGTCCTCTTTTCTATTACTGAGTCTTGTACATACATTATGCTACTGGGAATGACAAACAGATCTTGAACAGTGTGCTTTTCTTTTATTTGAATTGCTTTAGGAGAGCAAAATTGGGCACTCTCAAGTCTGCTATTCACTTGACACAGCGTTGAAGCAGATTATATAAAATTGACCCGGCTATTGCAGGAGCTGCTGTTTTCCCATCTCTGGCAGAGGCAAGGTCTCAGAGTCACATTGTGCACCGCAGCACACATCATCAACACCTTATACACTATGGACCCAATTTTGAGCAGAGCATGTAGAGCATAAATTGAAATGTCTAAAAATGTATGCCGGTATTCAGCAGCACTCTGTGATTTTAGTGCTACCGAATATGCATGGGTATGTGCAAAGTATGCCATTCTTTATATCCACAGGTGCTGAATATAGGTGCCTGTATGTATAGACTATGGGGATCATTTATTTATTTATTTAGTATACATTTGTATACCGCTACTTCCAGCGATCAGCAGCGGTTTGATTACAGATTGGAAATTGTCAAATCATGACAGGAAATTTTTGAGGTATAAACACATTGATTAGACAGGAAAGCACAGCACACAGAGAACTATTTTACAGGGAACATGGGCTATGGAGGGTTAAGTGGCTTGCCCAAGACCACAAGGAGCACCTGTGGGACTAGAAACCCCAGTCCTTCCGGCCCAAGGTTGCTGTCCTCCAGTGGGATTTGAACCCCCGACCTTCCAGCCCGAAGTACCTTGCCCCAACCACTAGGCCACTCCTCCATCCAGTTCATCCCCTGCTAATCGCTTGGGGCTTATTCTTCCCCCAGAGCTCTCCACGCATACAGTGCCGATGTGCAGGGAGCTCCGGATGGGGGGGTGATGGGGGCGGTGACAGGGAGGTGAGGGGGCGGGGCAGAGGCGAGTCCATGACCCTGGACGTATAGGGCCTATCCAGGTCATGGCCCTGTACATCCAGCTTGGGGGAGATGGCTGGGGAACTTATTCCACCTCAGAGGTAGAATAAGTCTGTGCAATGCTGCCATGGAGAATAGCCCCTGACCAAGTGAGCAGAAACGGGGTTCTTCACCACTCGATCCCGGCCTTGGCAAGCCCCTCCAGAGGTCAGGCAGTGGGGAAAAGCAAATTTAATTTTTTTTGCAGTGCCCAGTGCCCCAGTGTCCCAGTGCCATGGCAGTGCCCAGTGCCCAGTGTCCCAGTGCCATGGCATCGGGATTCTGGTAGGATCATGGGGAGGGTTAGCCGGGGATGGCATTGCACTGCTGGGCCTGCAGAATTGGAGCCCATCCGGCCCATCCAAGTGCCCCGATTCTGCTCTTGCAGAAACATCTAGCTCCCGCGGGAGCAGAATTGGGGCCATATCTGGGCCATCCTGGTTTTGGATATCTGGACGGCCCGGACATGCCCTGAACAGAATGGGCCTCCATGCTTTTGTCCCAGACACCACAGGTTAAACCTTGTTTTTCTGCATTTGAGCCAAACAACTAGTTTAGATGTATAGGTACAAGAAATCAGCACCTATAAATGTAGACTTGGTGCACTTGCAGTCCAGCCCTATCAAACCCACCTAACTCGCCTTTCCTGTGGAAAGTATAGCATTAAGCATAGTGCAGGATATTTAAAATGCTGATGTACATAAGGGGGCATGCTTGCTGATTTGACACGTTAACAAAAGTTAAAGCGCATTAAGTGCTGCCATGGCAACATTTAAGATGCATTAATTTTCATTAACTTGCGTTAACCTTTAGTAAACATTCCCCATAATGCTGCCAGAAATAGGGGGATAAAAGCAGCTAGACATCCGACACAAGGATGTTTTACACATGGAAAAATGACTTACTGAGAGAGGTGCAGGGTATACACCCATGGAAGCAAGCGTGTCAGCATGAAAATGTGTACTTTAACATGATTTGTGAGTGGGCAATCCTGGGGCTGTAGTGTTTGCAGAACAGAGGTGGGGTAGCAGTCTGTGTGAGGGAATCTGTGGGCTACTGGAGGCTATTCTATGAGACTATTTTATAAAGATACATAGGCACCTATTTTGCTTTTATAGATCAGGCATAAAATAAGCATGACCCTTTTTTTTCTTAAATTTCCCTCTATAGGTATTGATAATATTTGCAGTACACAATCAAACTGCATTTTCTGAAGGCCAGAGGTTTGCCCATCATGCTTATACTGACATAGAGGACTGTATTTTCATCCATGCATTTCATGGCAGGACCCAGGATTCTTCCACACCTCATCCAGGACATACATTAAGAACATAGGAAACTAAAGGGTCATGTTACCAAGGTGCACTAACTGGGAGTGTGAGGTTTGACACGTGCTAAGGGGGGGGGGGGGGCAACGCTAATAATCCTGCACTAACATGTTAGCATGCGATTGGGCGTGGACTGTGAGTTAGGGGCGTAACGTGGGTGTTGATGATGCACTGTGGTTAGTGCGGGCATTTTGGGTGTAATCTAACCACGTCTGGTGCTGTTGGCATGGGTGCACATAACGCCGCCTGACATTAAATGCACTCGCATGCCAGTTAGCGTGGTGCTGTGCATTGGCATCATGCTGTTTTTTCCTTCTTTTCTTACATTCATCTTTTTCCTTTTTTTTTTTTCTAATACACATAGGGAGTTATTTTAGATATCCTCAGAGCAGCGTTTACAGATGTAGATTGGCATACACATGTAAATGCAATTGTAGAACAGAGGCTTTTTAAATGTGGAGATGCTTACCATGTTGAAATCTCCTGGAAGCATGGAGAGGGAGTGTTTTGGGTGAGCCAAGAACATAGATGTGGATTCCCCATTTCGCAAAGGGAATCCACATCGAAACAAAATATGGTAGATGTCAACATACACAGCATCCTCAAGGCCCATATAAGTGCCTGCTAGAAGGGGCAGTTGTCAGTGTCTACGTCTGCCCTACCCCAATCACCCTCCCTGATCTCCATCTCCCCCTGATGACACCCAAACCTCAATCTTCCCCATTGACCCCATACCACATTAGATGCCTTCCCCGACGCCCCATCATGTCCACATCAGATCCTCCCTACCCGCCATAGTTTCCAGTTATCCCCTATTCCCCCAAAGCATCTAATCCCTCTCCACAAGCAAATCCCACTGTCATGCACACACCCCACTTGACCCTCCCGAAACCCCTATGAAATTCCCCCCTTCCCTCTTACCAGGAGAAACAAGAGTGATGCCCACTCACTGATGTTCTAATTGCATAGTCTTTCAAAATAGCACTGATGACTCTTAGGGGTAATTTTGTGGTACTACAGCAGTCTCCACTTAAGATTTCTTCCTGAGAGGCCTCTCAAATTGCAGATGCATCTAAATGGGTGGAGTTTGGGCAGAGCATGGGCAGGGCACATGTCTCCCAAGATAATTTAGATGCATCGGCAATTTGAGAGGCCTCTCAGGAAGAAATCTAAGTGAAGACTGCTGTAGTACCACCAAATTACCACTAAAAGTCATCAGTGCTATTTTGTAAGACGGATGCGGCATGTGTATATCACTATTTATCTTTTTCCCTTCAGAAAACTTACTGTTTAATCCAACTGTTTCTTATCTTTTAGCCATTTTTCAGTCCACAGTAGAACATTGAAATTAAAATGTCATTGGATAGGAGGCATTCGGAGCTTCTCATGAAAGACTTAGTATTTCCGAATTTTCAGAAGGCATTTTAACAATGTTGTCTGGCTCACCTTTATCTACATTCTTATTAACACCTACAAAAAAAATGAAAGATTGCTAAGGCCAGAATCTGCCCAAGGGTATCTGGTGCCCTATGTGAGCCATTGGCCATGTGTTCCCACCTTGCTCCACACATAGTCCAGATCTGTCCTCCTCAACCCCACCCAGATTTCTAGCATTTCTCCCTCCTTGCTTCTTCCCCTCAGGTCTCCAGAATCTCTCTCCACTTCTCTCCGCCTCCAGGCATCTTGTATCCAGCATCTCTTTTCTTGCTTTCCTTCCCGCCATATGTATCTTGCATCCAGTATCTCTCTCTTTCGCTCCCCTAGGTATCAAGTAGCTCTCTCCTTCCTTTCCCGTCCCCTCCCCCCCCAAGGTATCCAGCATGTCCCCCCTCTTTCTTCCCCTTCCACAAGGGTGTCCAGCATGTCCCCATTATCACTGCTGCTGCTGACCCCATCATCCTATTTCTGTAGAAATTTAAAAAAAAAATCTTCTGGGGGGGGGGGGGGAGGTAGTGGTGGCAATGCAATGCAGCATATCCTGTTTCCCATCAGCTCCGCAGGCTCAGCTTTAACAGAGCCGTGGTTAAGGTAAACACTCTCCCTTCACTGCGGCTCTGCACAACTGAGCCGGGGCGGAGGGGAAACCGGCACTGCAGGCTCTCCCGGGGGGGGGGGCTTCTTACCCCAGAGGGTTTTATTTTGAAGGCCGAGTGAGGTGGTCTTTTTGGGGGCAATTTTTGCCGTCTCCAAAAAGTTGCCGCCTGAGGCCACCGCCTCACTCGGCCTAATGATAGAACCACCCCTGCTGTTATGTACAGCTACCAGGAAATGCCAAGGCTAGCAATTATTTTTCTCAGAGAGTGAATATATCAGGAAAAGGTAAGAAAGGGATACAAGGAAGACTCCTGAAGAACACAAGCTGTAAGAGGAAACAGAAGGGAGAAACTGCCCCCTGCAGGATCTTAAACATATGATGAGTGATGGGAGGTTGAACCAAGCTGGATCTGAAAGACGGATATGGAGGGAATGGAGCAGAGATAGAAAGGTAGAGATATCAACCCATCAAAGGCTATTCGTAGGTTAAAGCATAGAGTGCCAGACATTTCAGGACATGTTTGTGTGGCTGTTTATGGATCTGATGCAGCTGGCTACAAGAAACTTGCAAATGACTTCACTAAAATCAATAGGACTCCTACAGATTTCCAGCCATCAGTCATAGTCGGCCTGTGGACTGATGGTGGGACTTTGTACTTTTTCAAAGGTTGGATCTGTAGGAGAGAAATGCCTGCTTTGAGTGGGATAAATGTAGAAGAAACAGATCAAAGCACATTGTTCTGGGCTTATTGCTAGCATTGACTTCTTGGAAAAAGGTTCCAATGTAAGTGAATAAAGAGAAAAACATATTGCTTAGAGTAAATGTAACAAATAATGACTTTGGAAAAGAATGAAAAGGTAGAAAAGAGAAGATTCTTTTTATTATATTGTTGTAGTAAGGTGAAGTTTGCTTGCCTCCGTTTAATATGATTCCTCCTTTATTAAATCACTCTGACAAGTTTATAACATTGGGGTCAATATTCAGAAGTGGCAGTGACTATGTTAATTTAAATGCCCTAGTGCTGGCATTTAAATCTATACATGTGTAGCCTAGTTCTCGTTAGGCTGGAGTGAGGGTTGGTCTAGAGGCCATACAGAACCAACTTATAAGCTGGTTCCTGTTGCTTTAAAAGCAGAAAACACAGCAGAGCAGTGCACACAGCTAAAACATAAGGTCCTGCTGGATAGGGGGAGCCCAAGATCTAAACTGGAGTAAGACACAAGAGACAAAAACGTCAGCAGAGGGCAAGAGGCATAAAACATATAAAATACTTTTATTTTGATGATCCAAAAACACAACACATTCCAGGAAGAAAATAGGGTCCAAAAATGATCAATTGATTGACTCAAGTTCTATGAGACCTCAGTGTCTCCTCTATGGTTGTCTTTCTATTCTCATTCTCATCCAACAATCTCCTGGTATTCGGTCCTTAGACTAGTTCCGATCTCCAAGTCCCCTTTTGTAGATGAACCCTCTAGTTAAGAGGCTATCAAAACTCCTTATTTCCCACCTCTCCTTCTCTTCCTCTCTCAGTGCATAATATAACTGTGGCCAAAAATACCAAACTCTCTCTTACTGCCCTCTAACCAAGAGGAGTACACCTTAGCACGAGAGGTAGGCTTGGTGAGCACCCTTGTTCTTCTCCTGAATGAGGAAGGACTGAAGTACAGTGAGTCAATCATGAAAATTATTCAGTATTACTCTTTGCCTGATAGGTTAAAGATGCAGCTGGGAAACGGGTCCCTCTCCACCCCAACTCTGGAGTTTCCCACAAGCTTGGTTCAGAGATGCCAGGTCTCGGTCCCATTGCTTGAATTCAGTGTCTTTTACTTAGGCACAGAGAAAAGTGATTTACTTCTTCTTCTGGAATCAACTCCTCTGCCTTTGATTTCTTTTCTCTTTTCCACTTACCTCCTAAGCCTGTGTTGCTCCCCTCTGCCTTCAAATTTCAGTTCTCTGCAGGTCAAGCTGGGCTGGTTTGAGGAGTATGCTATCTGCAAGTTGCAACTGGGTAGGTTGCAGCAGAAACAGCACTCAGTGTGCTGGGCCTCGATTTGGCTTCAAACCCCTTCCTACTCCCTTCTCCTTGGGCTGAAGAAGATATTGGGTATTGCTAATAGAACCTTTCATGCTTCTCTTCAAATGGTCAAGGAAACACCTGCTGCCCCTTGAATGAAAGGGAGGCCCTTTTCCATTCTATCATTGGTTTTACTCAGGAGCAAGGATTCCAGACGGTTCCTTCTTTGCTTTAAAAGAAAGACAGATCTTAGGCCTTTGCTATAAATATATTCAGTCCCACTCCACATACTGTCAGTGGTGCTGAATAGACTTGCAGTGTGGTTACCACCATTACTGCTGTCCATTTAGTTTAGGTCTGATGTTCAGCGGGCCTAGACTAAATTTATAGCTAATCCAAATAGCAGATGAATATTGCTATAATCTGGATAATTTTTGTAGCTCACTCTCCCTCCATTTGCCCTCTGCCCATTGACTATATGGATAGTATCAGGCTGGTTAGATAGAGATAATAGAGGACCAAACCTCTATCTAACCAGCCTGATACTATCCATATAGTCAATGGGCAGAGGGCAAATGGAGGGAGAGGAATCTGCATAGGGTCACAAATCTCTGGATAATGGAAATAAATGTTCACTGTTGGCTAGTGAACTTATATCTCCATCTTAATATTGATCCAAATATACTTTATAAGGACTATAAGTTGGCATTGCATTATTTAGGGCAGGCTAGTTCATTTGCAAATGTCCAGTAGTCTTCTATTCTTCAGGCCCCTTCCTCCCACCATAGCTGCCACCAAGCGATCCTCGAATGGCCCCATCTCTGCTCAATCCTCAGACATTTGTCCTTGGTGGGTCTCCAGTTTATCTTGCCACTCCCATTGCCCTCAGCCTTACTTGATCCTTTCCAATGGCCATTAAACTCTCATTCCCCACTGTTTTACCCTGTAAGTTGTCCTTAATTTTTATCCTCTTCCCTTTCTCCTATTATGGTCCTTCATCCACTACCCCTATCCATCTACTCAGTACTCCTCGATTCCCCCAGTGGCTTTCAAGCCTCCCAGTCCATGGTAGTTTCTCCCTCCTCCCAACCCCAAGTCTTCCTCCTTTTCTCTCTATCCTTGGTATTTTCCATCCTTAACCTACTTTCTGCATCATCACCCTGCACCCTCCCCTTGATCTTCCACTAATCCTCAAACTGCCCAACTTCCCATTACATCTTAATCCCTAGGTCCCCTTAGCCACCCCCCCTCCCACCTCAGTATAGGTCTGCATGACCTCATTTTATTTCATTCCTTCTTTATAGTTGTTTTGGGATAGCTCTTTTGTTTTGTTGTAGGATTTTTTTCATATTTTCCCATTTTGTTTTTGGAATAGCATATATGCTATATATTCAAGCAATACCTACTATTCCTGATAAAGAAATGAATAAATTGAATTTCATTTCATTTTTAGGTGTGCTTCATATTGGGCCTTTTTTCGACGGTCAGCCTGTTTATCTGTATGACTGTTTGTACATCTGTAGACATACATCCAGAGAGAATTCAAAGAGTGTTCAAGCGCCCCCATCACTCATAAGTCCCCTCTCCATTCACAAATGCAGTCCCTACCCCATTCATAGTCCCCTATTCCCATCTACTGGAGTGGAGGAGTAGTCTAGTGGTTAGAATAGTGGCTCGGTAACCAAAGAGACCAGGGTTGTGGTCTTGGGCAAGTCACTTAATCTTTCATTGCCTCAATTGCAAACTTAGGGGTTTGTTTACTAAAGAGCATTAAAGTAGCAGGCATTAACAGCAGTGATAAGGGGTTTTACATGCATACAGGGTGCTTGGCAGGTAGGAGGCATCCTGGCGTTAAGGGTGCAATGGGCCATTTAACATGCGTTAACAGGACATTGGGCATTAAGGTGTCAAGCATGCACCTTAACATCTGAAAATGTCTGTCGCCCTAATGCTGGATAAGGGAGCACCAAGTAAAGTCAATGGAAAGGTGACAGATGGAAGGATATGTGGGAGCCAATGGAACTGCCAGATCCATGGGCACTCTACGTGGCAGCCAATAATTTGGACGAGCATGTGGAAGACAGCTGTACCAATGCACTGGGGGTGCCAAGGTAAAACAGTGCAATGTGAGTGTGTGGCATAGGATGGGGAAGATGTGTCCCTCAGCAGAGTCAGAAGTGGATGGATGTGTACAGCAAAAGGAGGATGGAGCAGGAGTGGTGACATAGAGATCAAGCACAGGAGATGTGTGCGTGAAGAGCCAAAATGCAGGAAAGAGTACCTGTGTAGGCCATGGTGTAGCAGCCTGCACAAGAAGACACAACTGCACATAGCCGACAGAGGCAGATGGATGGACTGAAGGAAAGATGGCAGCAGAGGAGAGGGTGGTATGGGCTGTCAGCACCGATATACCATAGGTGCCATCCCCAATGTATTTGTACTGTGTGGGAAAATGTATATCAGTGTCATGTGGAAGGCCTGATACCAGACATGTGGGTCTCACACCTGTCCCAGCCACCCAACCACCATATAACACCCCAGATAACAACTGGACAGGTGTCATCCAAACTGGGCAAATGGGGCATGTGCAAGCATGAGGTGATACCTGCAGGTGGCTATCTGCAGAGATGTAATGGAGCCAAAGCTGTACAGTCATAGTGTCATATATGACTCATGTCTCACTTATTTATTTATTTTAGTTTTTTATTTAAGTATTTTTTATACTGCTTTATCATTTCAATCAAAGTGGTTTACATTGTAACTTAACCTTGGTAATATACATTAAACAGGGACATTGACAACTTGGATTTTTCTGAGCAATGGAGGGTTAAGTGACATACCCATGACCACAAGGAGTGCTAGTGGGAATGGAAGCCTGGTCTCTGGGTTCCCAAGCCAGTGCTCTAACCATTAGGCTACTCCTCCGCTCCACAGCTCTATGCATGCAACTGCCTGTTAGTATACCTCTGTATTAGTGCAGTCAAGCCAGGGTACATCTTACTGCCGAATTACTAATATCAGATGATAAACAGGGACTGTACAGACCTGCGGTCAGCTGAGCCACTGGTGGATTAAATGACCTGCTCAAGATCACAAGGAAGTGTTTTCAGTCCATGAAGGTTGTGGCAGACATAAAATTGGCAGTAACACATTCCAAAATGTCACATAAGGAGTGCCAGTGGGCCTCAAACCCTGATATCTTGGTCCCCTGGACATTGCCATGACCATTATGCTAAGCCTCCAAGCAGGTACCTGACATCTGCAGGGTGAACATGTCTGACCCCTGCAATGGGCTGCAGCAGAGCCAATAAAACCATGCTCTCAGAAGGGCATGATGGGGAATAGCATGTTTGCTGACTCAGAGGGGACAAAACGCATAACAAAGTAGAAGGATGTGCGTCTGCAAGTCACAGCAGAACCTGGACTGTTACAGGCAGGGAAATGACCTGAGTAGGACACAGGCCCAAAATGAACAAGTGGGAATTGAACCCTTGTCACCTGCTTATAGAGATATTGCACTAACAGTAGGCTACTCCTCCACACCTCTCTGCACAGCAATGTCTGGATTCAAAGATACTGCGGGCCACTGCCTAAAATGTCTGCTGTGTGTGCCAGTATAGGTTAGTCCCTCCAGTACCCATGAAGCACTGCATGCGGGACAGCAGTCTGCAGCTGATCAGCAAATGGAGAATGCACTGATCCATTACATCAGCTCAGTAAGATGCACTGACAGAGTGTGCTACAAGCACAGAACAGCTACAAATCATGCTACTGAGCAATTTCAGTGGTCACCCTGAGGGTGAGGATGGGCGCACAGCACCTGTTCCCCAAAGCTTGCACTGTTAGGGATGGTCTCTGCCGGCTGTGCTGCAGATCCACCTCACTGCCAGTGTGTGGTACGTATTGTCTGAAGTGTGTTATGCTAGTCACCTTGTTTCCTGCACAATTGCAGCATGCGGTAGGTGCCTGTCACATCTGGGCCCTGTGTCCTGCCCCTGTTGGACAGGGACCCTCCTAGAATACTGCTTGTCAATGCCCAATGTTGCAGCAGCTGATACCATGGACACCAAATACAGTGGAGGCTTCTAGGCTTGCACGGGGCTGCTGCTACCATCTTGTTGGTCCTGCCATGATCACAGTGAGCAGGCCAGGAACAACTGCTGTCCCATAGCAAGCACAGCCAGACTGCATATGCTGCCCACCACAGGACTGTTTCAGCCATGCAAATACCACCTGTGGCCAGTCAGCACACAATGCATGTGCACAGAGCAACCATGTACACCCCGGCTTGGGACAAACAGCATAGCCACCCAGCATTTGGACTCCCAGGACAGGGAGAGCACCCACATCACTGGAGCTGGACATTATATAGCACTATGTGGATACATAGCCGTGCCATGCTCACAGCTTGGTCAGAGTGAGAGTGTCCTTGCAGCATGAACTGCTGTGGCCATTCAGGCCATGCTTGTGGCAGATGGACACTATAAAGTCTCAGTCATTGATCTGACCTCCAATGTGGACACATCCTGGGCAAACTGCTCTGTTTCAGGCCATACCCACAATTCTCTGCTCCTCATAAGGCACATTTGCAGACTAATGCTGGGAACAGCCTAGGCAATGTGGGGCACAGTGTGGTACAGAAGGCTACAGAGCTCTGGAGAGACACACACACACACTTACATCGCCGCACTGTGTATGGATGGTTGGAATTCCTGCCTGCCACTTTGGTCTCTGTATCAGCTCAAGCATTTGCTCATTGTGCAGATGCCAGTAGCGTACTCTGACAGTCACACCCATTCAGTGTGCTGGTGCTATCAGTCTGCCTTTTCATCTAACTGGGGGTAGTGGAGCATGTCTGGGTGGATAATGGGTGTTTGGACCCTTGCTGGCCGATTTATTGGTGGTTACACATGCTAGTGCTGTACCTGCACTGTAGGCTAAAGTTTACCCACAGGAACATACAAGACATGAACCACAGCCTGGTCTTGAACCTGTGACCTTCCACTCATAAACACACTGGCTTTGCATATTCTGCTGCAGAGCTGCCATATGGAATTAGTAGTTCCTGTGTGGAGCTGTGGTCATTGACAGGGTGAATGTGAGCATGAGTAGGGGGTCTTCCTATGTCTGCTGTGTTCTCTGCATGCCCTCTTCCATACCTGTCTGACAAGATATGTTTGGTAAGTGTTGGAGGGGGGACATGTCTTGTCTGTATGTTACCATGGCTCTGTATGCTGCCAACATCCTCACTCCATGCTGACATGGCAGCATGTTGTCAGTGGGGGTGGGGTGCAGTCCTGACCCGTCCACCATGTGGCTTAGGCGTGTGCATAGGGTGCCAGTTCTGGATGGTGCATAGGCACACATGAGCAGCCATGCTGCCTCCCCAAACAACTTCCTTCAACATAACCCCATCCCTGCCAACTGCAAATATGTCTTGGGGGGATGCGGACAGCCACAGCAGTGGTATTTCCTTGGGCAGCTGCTTTTTGCAGCCCCCTTTAGAGCTACAGCTGCTGGTGCTACCGGCCTCTTCCTCCGGAGCAGGCATCAGCGGCAGCAGGGGGGGCGGGGCAGCTGGTGGTCTCTGCCTAGGGTGCCAGGGACTCTTGGACAACCCCATGTTACGCATCACCTTTTTGCAGCAACAGCATGTTTCTATGCCGCCACTGTCACTGTGGCATCATAGTGGACATCACAGATGTGCAACCTGAGCTGCTGCCTGGTCTGCCTTGTGCACCATCAACCCCCACTGCATGACCCACGTGCCATCCTCTTTGCCCCATTTGAACAGTCAGTATAGTGCCCTTTCATACTTGGGCACTATGATATTGCTGCTAATGGAGCACTACTATTACTATCTTGGGCTCACCTGTCTGTGGATCAAATTACAGATGCTTAAATAGAATCTGTCTCCTCAAAATTCCCCCTTTCCATGAAGTTTTACTAGGCATTAGTGTTCCCAGCCTTAAAGGGCCCTAATGCAACAGGTGTTAAGGGAGCATCTGCTAGTAACGCCCCATTAATGCTGACTCTCCCTTAACACTGCAGGAGTCTTTAATACTCGTTAATTAAGCTTTTGAGCAGCGTTAAGGGTGGAAGGATGCTGATAATAGGTGTCAACAGCACACTTGCTCCCTTAATGCCCTTTAGTAAACATACCCCTTAAAGTGCTAAACCCTCCAGGGACAGGGAAATACCTATTGTAGCTGATTGCAACTTGCCTTAAACTACCACTGGAAAGGCATGAGTTAAATTATAACACTTATTAACTCACGCCCCCCCTCCCCCCGATCATCCCATCTACTCAGCCCGTTCACAACCCTTAAGCTTCTAATTCACGTGGAGCCCGATTCAGATATGGGCACGTTCGAGCCATCCAGATGGCCCCAAGCAAGGTGGGCCCATTTGGACCCCATTCTGGACCATGAGAACTAAACATTCCCACGGTAACCAGAATCGAGCCCAAGGAAGGAAAGGCATGCTCCTGTCATCTGCTGGGATATCCTCCCCACAGGCACCCCCAACTGCTGAGTTTTCTGCCCCCATTTTCCCAGCCACCCGATCCAAGGTTGGCCTGCCGTGGCCTGAATTGGTTAGCAGGGACCCCCCCCTACACCTGGCCCCAGCCCCAGGGGGAATCCCTATGCCTGATTACCAGGTTTTTGCTGTTTATTCTACCTTTGAGTCGGAATAAGCTGTGCGTTCCCATAGGCCCAGCAGGATGTACAAAGCTATGACCTTAATTGGCCCTATACATACTGCCGGGCTGGCCTGTTGCCCTCCGCTCCCCACTGGCTCTCCCTGTCTTGATGCTCAGGACGTATGGGGAGAGCTGGAGAGGGAATCGTGCCCAGCCGGCTTGTGAGGCTGCACCGCCCTGCAAACCTGTGTCACAGAATCAAGCTCATAGCCTTATCTCACACACATTAAACTGATGCACTTCCTCCTACCAAACCTAACCCTCCTATCCACTCACTCATTCATATGCAAACACCAATTATACACTCTGTCAGTGAAACACACATTTATGCAA
This sequence comes from Ichthyophis bannanicus, assembly GCA_033557465.1. Lineage (NCBI taxonomy): Eukaryota > Metazoa > Chordata > Amphibia > Gymnophiona > Ichthyophiidae > Ichthyophis > Ichthyophis bannanicus. Next base: position 789,771,995 of record CM066031.1, on the reverse strand, counting down.
TGGTTAGAGCATGCACTCTTCAGCTTGTTTAAATTGTTTTGTGAAATGGCATGAAACAAATCAGTCCTATTTCATTGCATTTTTCATCTCATTTCAAAAGAAATGCACATTCACAAACTCTGGTGGTCACCTATTCCACACCCACATGCAGTAGTGAAAATTCACCTTTACCTCCAGCAAATATCCTCATTCTTGGTCAGCTGAAGATGAAAGCAGGAACGGCTAGGTACATATGACCTAGATTGACCACTGTTGGAAACAGAATACTGGGCTTGATGGACCTTGGTCTGACCCAGTATGGCATATCTTATGTTCTTATGGCTACTGCTTTTATCTTCTTCTTCCAGTCATCCTTTCTCACATTCAGCCCTGCTTCCTCATGGGTCAAGGGGTCCAACTCAATTTACCAAATCCACAAATCTCTTGGAGGAGATAAATCAGTGCACCCCACCATCTCTCTTCTGCAGCTTGTTCTATGTGTAAATGGGGATGGAGGAAGCCACATTGGCCCATGCAGCCTGTATTCCTTTTAGAGAGATTTGGATGGACTTGCACTCTTCTAATGGGGGCATGGTGCCACTGCCCTGTTCTCTTTCTCATCCTTATACAGTCCACTCTCCTGGGGGTTGAGGGGCAGTATTTGACCCACTTTCCATGTTCTCCTGAATTCAGCCTCCTTCCTGCTCGATGGAGTTCAGGATCAGCTTCTTTCCTCAAGTATAACATGTGCCCTAGTTGTGGACAAGTTCTGGTACCAGCACTCTTAAAGCTAAGCACCCTGTACAGCTTTCCCATTCCCACACCCTCATTATGGCCTTGGAATTTATATTTTTTTGCCCCTTTTAGAACATGATCATATATTCAAATAATTTGCAACAATTTGCAGAGCTTCTTCCCTGCAGTCTGCTGAACTCTTAAACTAGCTAATTACTTTTTAGGTGTGCTTCATTTAAGCTTATTGGGAAGGCTCCATCCATCTGTCTGTCTTTCTGTGTGCAGACATCTGCGTATGCATACACATGCCCACATTTAATGTATTGCTGAGATACACACACATACAAAAAACACTACACACAAAACACAGCACATATGCACAACACAACACTCTCTCACACACACACACACAAACACACATATACACAGTACACTGATAAGGAAGCCTGTAGTGAGCCTATGGAAATAGGAGAAACTAATGATTTTGCTTGTAAGAAAAGTGACGTCCCTGCAGTGCACAGGTTTCAGCGTTGGCATAAAGAAAGCAAGCAGAGAGAAACTGAACCTAGGCTGCCACACCCAAGCTCTGCTGACGTAGTTGCAGGCTTGGAAGATAATTGCAAGCACCTGTCCAGAGAGGGAGAGACACTGCCAGGGAAGCAGGGATATAAACCTTGGCAAGAGAGAAAGGAGAGGAGAGAGCGAGATCCCAGAGAGGGAGAGCATGGGAAGAGAGAGACTGGAAGGAGAGAGCAGAGAAGGCTTCAAACCCCAGTTCCTGATCAGAAGGTTCAGATGGTTCAGAGGTGGGAGCCCAGGACTCAGCACAGGAGTCAAAGGAGCCAAGCCTGGAACAGGGAGCCATGGCAGAACTCCAGGAAGGAACTCAGGGAAGTGAACCAGGGACTGTTTCCCAGAAGCTGGAGGGAGACTGGTGAACACAGCCAGGGAGAAGTGTCCACAGCTTCAGGTACAATTTATCCTTACCTGGTGGAGCTGTGCTCAAGAGAGACACAGGGATCCTCAGAGAGAATACACCCTGAGACATACGTTAAAAGCTCAGAGCAGGGCACTGCATTACCGGAGCCAGAAGAAATGCAGGTTGAGCTTATTGAGCAGGATTTATTGCCTCCAGAAGTACTTATGGACTGTACTCTATGTCAAGCTGTTAGCTTTGAGTCCCTTTGCTAAAGAATAGCTGAAAAGATAAAGTCTCCTGAAAAGTAGAGTATTGAAACCTAGCCTGAACTGAAGGTAGGAACTTGCTCTTTTAATGGGAAGATACCTGTTGCAGGTATATTTGAATGCTTAATGAAGACAAAGGTAAAAAAAAGATATTTTTACTTTGTTGAATGAAGAAGCTGTGTTTTCTTTATCCGTTATATTGATAAGCAGCTGCATATAATTAATGACTGTGAAGCTCATCCAGCCTAAGTTGTAAATAACCTTGAGAGAATGAATGGAGAAGTATCCTGTTACAGTCTACATGGACTTTGCGTTTGGGGAATACATTTTGTCATTTGCCTTTACTTTCGGTTTCATGACTACACTTCATCTTAGAAGGCCAAGACTACAACTCCCATCATGCATCACTGGGAAAAATAGTTTATTCAACCTTTTATAAGAGAAGTTAATGGCAACCCTACCCCTCTAAGCCTTAGGCAGAGGGCTGGGGCATGACAAGTGGCGTAGTTGTTTGGATCTCGCCTGTATCAGTATATACAACACTTCAGGATATAAGCTCCAAAGGTTTTTCAACACCAAACTGCTGAGTTGTGCTGTGAGCTGCAGAGTGGAAAATCGCTGGCAGGGTCAGCCAGAACGACGGAGGTGGCCAGTGAGACACTCCCTTTTTAAGGCCAGAGTCAACGCCTAACCTCAGGTAAAGAGTATCTAGGCGTGGGTTAAACCTGGATTCAAGTAAAAGGGGTGGAAGATTCCAAGCATTCAGCTGAAAGGGACTAGCAGAGTATTGGTGGTACCGCACTTGGTGGGTTTTGTTTTTCTTTTCTCCTGCAGAAATTGCTGAGATGGATCCAAAGGACATACTGCAATGGATGGCGTCCCAATTCCAGAAACAGCGAGAAATGGCACACCAGGCACAAGAACAGGCAGCAGCCACTTTGCAGGCACAACAGAAGCCGGTACTGGACTTGATAGAGGCGTTGCTCGCTAACCAGAAAGCAGCAGCTGGAGGATTGCCAACCCCATCGGGACTAGAAGGGACACCAAATACCTGTATGGTAGGGCCAGAGACATGTGGGACATTTTCCTTTGGAAAACTTTCAGTAGAGGATGATATTGACGATTTCTTAAAATCCTTTGAGAGAGTTGCTCATACTGTAGGTTGGCCAATGGAACAGTGGGCTGTACAGCTAGCCACATCTCTCACAGGAGAGGCATTAGCAGCCTACAGGGCCATGCCAGCGGCACTTGCTACAGATTATGGAGAGCTAAAAAAAGCTATCTGAGATCGCTTAGGTTTAACTCAGATGGTCTACCATCGCATGCTGAGAGCTACAAGCTTAAGAGCCGGTGAGACACCTAAGGCTTTGTGCCAAAGGGTCAGAGGCTTAACTTTAAAATGGTTAGCTCCAGAAGGTAAAACCATGGATATGGTGATAGATACAATTGTGTTAGAGCAGTTTATGGCTGCGGTTCCTAAAGAAATCCAATCCTTTCTGATATTACAAAACTGCCAGACCACAGGAGAAGCAACCCTGCTGACTGAGCGCTATTTAGAAGCAGAATTGGTTGGTCAACCAAAAGGGGGTGCTCTGAAAATAGCAGCAGAGGCTAGTTTTGAACAATCAGAAAGGAGACCAAGGAAAAATGTGGAATGTATTAAAACTTATCTGCCTACGCAGGAGGGCAAGTGGACAAGGAAAAAATGTTTTTAATGTGGAAAGTTAGGTCACATACAAAAGGAATGCAAAGCACGTACAGTATTGATAGGTGCTAAGGTGAAACAGCTAAGAGAGGGTTTCCTTTTGAATGTTGATATTCAGGGCATTGCTACTAACACTCTACTTGACTCAGGTGCTGACCAGAGTATGATCTCACGGAGACTCTGGCGGGCAATAGAAGCCCAGAGTGAGTCAGTCCCGAGCCTGCCAGAGGGGCGGGTCCAGATCAGATGTATCCACGGAGCAGCCTCCTTTTATCCCATGTACAAGGTGTTAATAAAGGGTTAGGGATACAGAGGGAAGTCCTGGTAGCCGTAGTCCCGAGTCTGCCCCATGACCTAGTGTTGGGTAGGGATTGGCCCCAGTATAAAAGAGGATTGGAGAAGGGCCTACATCAAAAAGTTGGACTGGTGTCTACACGGTCCCAGTCAGAGGCCCAAGACAAAGAGGATAACCACCCAGATGAATCCCTAGGTGAATTACCCTCACATAGTGACCTAGTAGCTTCCCCTTCTGATAGGAGTAAGAAGTGAAAAGCTGAGAAACGCCATGAAAGACAGTGTAGGTCTCGAGGGAGAGCTGAGATGGAAGCGGGACAAGAGTTACCTTGGGTCCCTGTGGAATTGGTTGAAAAGTTCCTGTCCTTTCCCAATGAGCAGCAAGCAGACCCCGCGCTTACACGGGCATTTGAATATGCCCAGGTTGAGAGGGATGCCCTCCCAAGATTCCTCTTGGATAAGAGAATACTATACAGGGAGAGTCTTGATCCCCAGACAGGGACGGTCAGGAAGCAGCTGGTGGTACCCGCCGCTTTTAAGACGTTGGTCTTGAGGCTTACCCATGACCACCCGGTAGGAGGTCACAAAGGGGTACAGGGGACGCTAGACCAGATCCTTGCCCGCTTCTACTGGCCGGGCGTCTTCAAGGAAAACACCCAATTTTGTGAGTCATGCCCTTCTTGTCAGCGGGTCACCACTGTCCGGCCACCAGGGGTGCCCATGATCCTGATGCCCGTAATATCAGAGCCTATCTGAAGAATTGCAATGGACATAGTGGGACCTCTGGTGAAGACACCCCGAGGCTTCCAGTATATTTTAGTTATAGTGGATGAAGCCACCAGGTTCCCGTGGGCCATTCCCTTGCGTAACATCTCTGCAAAAATGATAACCTTAGAGGTAATAAAGCTATTTTTTGAGGTGGGCTTTCCCCGGGAGGTGCTGACAGACTGGGGTACCAATTTTATGTCAAAGTACTTGGCCCAGGTGTGGGACGCTTTCGGGTTACAGAACGTAAAAACAGCCGCCTATCACCCCCAGTCTAATGGGCTAGTAGAAAGATTAAACCAGACGTTGAAACAGATGCTAAGGCAAGGCTTGGATGGTAACATGACCGAGTGGGATGTTATGCTCCCTTTCATTCTATACGCCTGCCGAGAGCGGACACAGGCATCTTTAGGGGCATCCCCCTATGAGTTGATGTACGGACGTGCCCCATGGGGAATTTTAGATATATTACGGGAGCAATAGGTCGCGCTCGAGATAGAAGTTATGGGAGTACCCCATTTTCTTCGAGATTTGAGGGGGAAGTTACACAGGACCTCCCAAGTGGCTGAGGAAAACTTACAGGCCAGCCAGATTCGCCAAAAGAAACACTATGATCAAGGTACGAAACCCCGCCAAATAACCCTAGGAGAGAAAGTCATAGTAATGGTGGCAGGCGCCACGCCAAAATTTGAGGTCCAGTGGAAAGGACCATATAAAGTGGTCAAACAAGTGGGTCCGGTATCCTATGCAGTAGAGAATAATAGGGGCCACCAGCAGGTTTACCACATAAATGTCCTTAGGCCTGGCGGGAACGAACAGCGGTAGCCAATCTATCTAAAGTGGAACATAAGGCAGGAAGATTACAGCAAGATACTGACGCCCTATCGAGGATTACGGACTGTGCGGGGGAAATTCCGCCAGCCCGTAATATCTTAGGGAGGGGGGTATGTGATAAGGAAGCCTGTAGTGAGCCTATGGAAATAGGAGAAACTAATGATTTTGCTTGTAAGAAAAGTGACGTCCCTGCAGTGCACAGGTTTCAGCGTTGGCATAAAGAAAGCAAGCAGAGAGAAACTGAACCTAGGCTGCCACACCCAAGCTCTGCTGACGTAGTTGCAGGCTTGGAAGATAATTGCAAGCACCTGTCCAGAGAGGGAGAGACACTGCCCGGGAAGCAGGGATATAAACCTTGGCTAAAGAGGAAGGAGAGGAGAGAGCCGGGAGGGAGAGAGCCTAGAGGGAGAGAGCCCGGAGAGGGAGAGCACGGGAAGAGATAGACCGGAAGGAGAGAGCAGAGAAGGCTTCAAACCCCAGTTCCTGATCAGAAGGTTCAGAGAGTTCAGAGGTGGGAGCCCAGGACTCAGCACAGGAGTCAAAGGAGCCAAGCCTGGAACAGGGAGCCGTGGCAGAGCTCCATGAAGGAGCTCAGGGAAGTGAACCAGGGACTGTTTCCCAGAAGCTGGAGGGAGACTGGTGAACACAGCCAGGGAGAAGTGTCCACAGCTTCAGGTACAATTTATCCTTACCTGGTGGAGCTGTGCTCAAGAGAGACACAGGGATCCTCAGAGAGAATACACCCTGAGACATACGTTAAAAGCTCAGAGCAGGGCACTGCATTACCGGAGCCAGAGGAAATGCAGGTTGAGCCTATTGAGCAGGATTTATTGCCTCCAGAAGTACTTATGGACTGTACTCTATGTCAAGCTGTTAGCTTTGAGTCCCTTTGCTAAAGAATAGCTGAAAAGATAAAGTCTCCTGAAAAGTAGAGTATTGAAACCTAGCCTAAATTGAAGGTAGGAACTTGCTCTTTTAATGAGAAGATACCTGTTGCAGGTATATTTGAATGCTTAATGAAGACAAAGGTAAAAAGAAGATATTTTTACTTTGTTGAATGAAGAAGCTGTGATTTCTTTACCCGTTATATTGATAAGCAGCTGCATATAATTAATGACTGTGAAGCTCATCCAGCCTAAGTTGTAAATAACCTTGAGCGAATGAATGGAGAAGTATCCTGTTACAGTCTACATGGACTTTGTTTGCATTTGGGGAATACATTTTGTCATTTGCCTTTACTTTCGGTTTCATGACTACACTTTATCTTAGAAGGCCAAGACTACAACTCCCATCATGCATCACTGGGAAAAATAGTTTATTCAACCTTTTATAAGAGAAGTTAAAGGCAACCCTACCTCTCTAAGCTTTAGGCAGAGGGCTGGGGCGTGACAACACACATTTCACAATACACACATACCACAAAACAAAACACAATATAACACACACACTAACACAACACAACACATACAACAGCACACATACAACACACATATGCAAAACAACACATACACAACAAAATCCATATAAACCACACACAACGGCAACACAACATAGCACACAGCAGAATACCAGCCCTGGGCAGCAGATTATGGACAAGATGGTTTACAGCAAGCATTGAAAAAAACTGGTAAAATGGGCATATGTCAATTCTGAAAGGAAGAGCTAGCTGTGAAGTTCTAATGGTGGAAAAGTTCTATACATAAAGGCACAATAAAGTAGCATGCCTCATACATTGGAAACTGTAAACACTGCAACATCTCTGTGCCTGAAAAGCACTGGGATCATGACCCTAAGAGAATTACAGAGAAGGAAGAGATTATGATCACCTGTGATACTCCCATTCCGACTAATTAAATGCCAGACGTCTGGAAGCTGCTATTGACACATAGGATTGTCGGTCCGTTTCATGACTGTATGCTGTTTTCTTGATATATTGGGTTTAAATGATTACTATGTTAATTCCCCCATTGTGGGCTAGGGAGAGTAGGCACTCTGTACTTATGTAATTATTTCTTTTTGTTTGTACGTCCCATCATTGTGGATGGTTTTCTGATTGCCTTCTCAGTTTCTGCAGGAATGTTTATGTAAACTTTCTTGATTATTTTTTTGAAATTTCATAAAAAAAAAAAAAAGCTGGATGCAAGGAAGCCAGATATAGTGGTAAAGGAGAACATCAGAACAGCATTGATTATAGAAGTACCTCTCCCAAATGACTATTTTGTGAATTGTGTTGAGAGGGAGAAGATCTTAGAGTACCAAGAAATGCAGAAACCAAGAAAATGTGGCAGAAAGATACCAAGCGATTTTCCATTGTGTTGTGTGCCACCAGCTTGAATAAGAAGAATTTCTAAGCACACCTTGATAAATTACCCATACATGTTACATGTTACATTTTATGAACTCCAGAACTACTACACCATGCATTAGCAGTAAGTTTGAGTGACTGAGGTCGTATTGCACATATCCTGGTTTAGAAGTGAGGTTCATGGATGTCATGGTATGTGCAAAATTAACCCATTTGGAGAAATTGCCCCAACATCACACACATACACAAAACACATGTCCCCCACACACAATACCAACACAACACAACATACAGGGCCAACATGACACAACAGAGCACACACAGCACATACACAGCAAAATACATACACAACACATCACATGGTACAACATCAACATAACACAACACACACAGCACAATACCAATACAATGCACACAACACAAACACAGCACATCACATACTTAGAGTACATACAACACAAACAATACAACACACTCACCCTTCTAACATCTCTCCTTCCGATTTCCATAGAGACATAGCTAGACTCTTCTCATAGACATACGTATGCACATCATACCATTGTGCTACCCTGCTGAGACACACTTAACAGTGACAGTTTCATCCAAGTCTCCCACACAGACATGCCCAAGTTTGTGAATGGAGGAAAGGGGACATGCACCATTGTGTGCACCTTTAACTTATTATTTCATTTACTTACAGTAGATACCTCTAAATAGATCTCTCCTTTGGATCCTGTTACAGCCATTCAAAAAAAGACAGGACTTTAATTTATTTAGACAGTTTTGTATGCCACCTTATACTTCAATCAAAGTGGTCACAACACAATTGGGGGATACATTTAACATGAGAGGATATGAGACACATACATTAATACTTACAGGGAACATGGGCAATGGAGGGTTAAGTGGCTTGCCCAAGACCACAAGGAACACCTGTGGGACTAGAAAAACCAGTCCTTCCGGCCCAAGGTTGCTGTCCTCTAGTGGGATTTGAGCTGCCAACCTTCTGGCCTGAAGTACCTTGCCCCAACCACTAGGCCACTCCTCCACTTTAATCCCTTCCTTTCACCTGCAGTGGGCAGCTCTATCGGCCTAGCAGAATTGCATATGATTTTCTTATTTTCTACTCTTGGTGTGGATCAGGATTATATAAAGAGCTTAAAATGGAGAGAGATTTTACTGTGGGCATGAAATGAGTGATAGCTTTTCCCCATCACAGTATTTGATTGTACCATAGCCTATTGTGCTGTTGCACACATTCAGAACAATTTGTAAAGACATTTACCTTGGTCAATAGCAATTTCCTTGGATGGAACGTTTTGTGTTTTGGTTGGAAATTGCCCTCCTCTGCCTAGTTGTAAATACCTGTGTGCTTCCATAGCATATGAACTTTTAGCGGGGGTTAATAAGAGATTTTCCCATGGGAAATTTTTCCAATTTTCCCATGTGTTTAAGTTAAGAAGGAAAACAGCACAAACATGGAATTTTTCAAATGAATTTGCACAGTTTTGATCCCACTTGGCTGTTTGTCTGAACTACAAGTACAAAATATGTGCAAACCTATACAGGGTCATTCTGAACTGCGAATAAGCCATTTGCACGTTTGCTGGAGATGTGCGCCATGCGGAGACGTCTAGACGGTATTCCAATTGCATCGCGAAATACACGTACCAAACAGATATACGTGTATCTGTGACATGGGTGGGTTGGGGTGGAATATAGGCGTGGATGGGAGGAGCGTGAGCATGGCTGGCCCCAAAAACATACAAACTGCATTCTGTCAAATCCCGTGCACATCTAGTTGTTTCCCCGTGGACTTCTAAGTTATACCTGCTAAAACCTGGAATAACAGACATGGAGGGACTAAAAGAAGGAAAAAAATGTTACTGCATAGAGATGTACATACTGCCCTATGCATCACTGCATCCCAACGAGAGGTATGACGGTGACGCTACCTGTGTGTCTGGTTGTAGGGTGAAGAGGATGCATACATACTGTTACGCACAAAGGAAGGACATGTACAAGGCACATGAGAAAGAACAGGCAATGCCAGGGAAAGATGGGCAAAAGAGACAGATGCCCACAGTGACCGAGGCAGAAGGAAACACAGAGCCCAGCGGTTGTGAGAAAAAACATTTATTGCATGGATGACATAGAATAAAACACCCACACTACAATCACCAGTACCCAGGCAAATCCACCTTCAACCCCACACCCCACCCCATCATCGCAGCCCCTCACCCCCAGCCCCACCCACCACCCTTGCAACAGCAAACCCTACCAGGGCCTACCGCCGCCCCCCCATTTACCCTGACCCACACCCCGACCCCTCCCCCACCCAGAGGCATCATCACTGGACACAGGTGATGGCACACCCCCTGAGACCTGGCTGCTGCTGCTCTCCCCACTGGTCTCCCCATGTGCCTCATGGAAGGGTGGGAAGACCAGAGGGGATCCCACACCCCAGGGCCCAGGGCCCAGGATGCAGGACTGCCCCATGCTGCTGGACCCCACCACAGATGCAGCCCATGCAGTGGCCTGTGTGGCCACACTGTTGGTGGATGGCGTGGCAGAGGGGTGAGGTACTTCAGAGGTGGCAGGAGGCATAGTAGCAGCAGCAGCCAATGTCAGAGGTGTGCTCTGAAGCCCAGCCAGCTGGGTAACCAAGATGTCTATTGTGGTAAGGAAAGCTGTATAGAAGGGATGGAATGGGAAGAAAGTGAGACCTGTGCCTTTAAAAGCAGAGATCAACAGAGTTCCCATAGTAACCACAAGCCTCCGAGGCAGACTACAGCTAGTACTAAGCCCCGCCCACTTAATGACGTTAGAGCTAGGTTGAGCCCTAACAGCTCTCACATGTGCAGGGAGAAAGGCATGGTGCCTAAGAAGCACCAGTTTAAAACTGCTTCAGTGTTTGAGAAAGAGGGAGAAGAGGAAGGCGAGAAGCAAAGCAGGCAGCAGCAGACACGGCAGAACTTGCAGGAAGGCGCGCAGCAAGAGAGTCTGAACCAGCTGGGAGCTGAGCAGCAGAGAGCCCGGGAATCAAGGCAGAAAAGTGTCTCAAGGTTCCTCAGAGAAAGGAAGCTGGAGGAGTCAATTCCCAGGTGGGGAAACAGCTCGGGGAGTCAGTTGAGCCCTGGAGGTAGAGAGAATAACTTGCCTAAAGTTCCTAGCAAAGCTCTTTCTGAAGAAGTGGTTAGAGAGCTAAGAAAAAGTGCCAAACGCTGTGTTAGCCAGAGGGCTGTAAAGCAAGCTTCAGACAGAAATAAGAAGTGTGCCAGTGACTGCCGTGACTCAGCAGTGAGAGATATTGAAAGGCTGATAAGGGAGAGAGAAACTCCGTCTTTAAAGCCTGTTGCTACAGAGCAGAGAGAACACTTGCTGCTAAAGCTGGATGAGCTGCTACGGGGTGTAAATCATAAATCCTATGATACCCGTCCACAGGAAGATAGCTCTAGTGAGTCTACTCATGAAATGGAAATAGAATTGTGTGAAAGCCCATGTGAAAGTGATACTGAAGAAATGCAATCTTCTTATTGCAAGGCAAACGAACTGAACATGTGCTAAGCTCAAGCCCATGTGAAGGAAGGGTTTGTCTAAAGCAATTATAAGCTAGTTTCTATGAACTGAGAAGGGAAAGAAACTTGCTAGAAGTTTGAGAGCGATTGTGGCTTGTTTCCATACGCTGTAAAAGAAAAGAAACTTGCTGGAAGTTTAAAAACAGTTATAACCTCTTTTCTATGGAAGCTGTGAAAGAAAAGAAACTTGTTGAAAGTTTAAGTTACTTTGATATGGTCAACAGCCTTAGCTTTAGAAGGTAGTTACCAGAAGGAAGCTAAGAGTTGACACTGTGAAGAAGAAATTCCTGTTTGTTTGAGTTAAGCCTGTTGGGAGTTTATTTATCCTTTGTCTTTGGGAGAAATTATCCTTACCTGTGTTTAGTGCAACGAATTTGATGCAAGGGGGAAACCCTGAAAAATAAATTTCTCTGTTTTTGCCAAACAAACCGTGTGGTCACACTGCTTGCTCAAGCTGAAACTACATATCCCAGCAGTCCATGCTGGCAGCCATATTGGGGACAGTATTCAGAAGGGCAATTAAGGCGAGCCCTCTTGCTCATCGGCCTCCGGCCAGGGTTGGAGTACATGACAGAGTGGCGTAGTTGCTACGGATTCTGCGCTAAGCACCCATGCGCAAGGATTAAGACCGCAACAGCACCTTCCTCAAGTCTGCCAGAAGAGTTCGGTTGAAGGTTGAGTGCAACTGAGACGGAGAGTCGGTGGTTCCGCGGAGACCCTACATTGAGATAAGCGAGAAGCACCACCAGTACCAGGTAATAAGTATCTAACTGGGGTTAGTTAGGATACTGGTACTGGGAGGGGCGGTGCTGAAGCCAGTGACAAAGAGTACTGCACCGTGTTTTGTACCGCACTTGAGTGGTCTGTTTTTCTCTTTTGTCATTGCAGAGAGCACGATGAAGGTGGAAGTGAAGGAGGTCCTCACTTGGATCGCTTCTCAGTTTGAGCGGCAGAAAGACCTATCATTGGAGATCCAAGAGCGAGCAGCCGCCAGACTAGAGGCACAGCAAAAGCCATTGATGGACTTAATGGAGGTTTGGATGAAGGAGTCGAAGAAGACATCAGAGCCCATCCCTCCTACTACAGGTTTAGCAGGACTGGGTCTAGCCAGTGCTTTTGGACCATGGTCCAAAGAGACATTAAGGTTTGGACAGTTAACAGATAACGACAATATTGATGACTTCTTGGAAGCGTTTGAGCGTGTAGCTCAGGTAGCTAATTGGCCAAAAGACCAATGGGCAGTACGGTTGGCATTATCACTTACCGGTGAGGCTTTAGCCGCCTACCAAGCTGTACCCTCGGTTTTTGCCAATAACTACGACGAAGTAAAGAGAGCCTTAAAAGATAGATTAGGTTTAACACCCTCGGTGTATCACCGTCTGTTGCGAAATGCCAGACTGGGTTCAGGTGAGACACCTAGAGCGTTGTACCATCGACTAAAGAGTCTGGTTACCAAGTGGTTGGAACCAGAAGGTAAAACCTTAGAAACAATACTGGATAACATCATACTTGAACAATTCTTGGCAGCTATACCAGAAAGGATTCGTACCTTTCTGATATTGCAGGGTTGCAGAAGCACTCAAGAGGCTATTGTGCTCGCTGAGCGGTTTCTTGAAGCGGACGCGGTCGCTCAAGAGAAGGGTTGTGCTTCTGTAAAAGTCCCGTATGCTGTATCAGAAAGGGAAGGGAAGCCAAAGAATGTTGTTAAAGATGTCTGTGTACCTATTGATAGGAGGAAATATGTAAAAAGAACATGTTTCAAATGCGGAAGTGAGGGTCACTTACAGCGTGAATGTAAGATGAGGACAGCACTGATAATCGATGACCTGGGAGAAGCTAGAGAAGGTTTTCTGCTAGCAGTCACAGTGCAAGGGGTACCAGCAAAGGCTTTGTTAGACTCAGGCTCTGACCAGTCCATGTTGTCCAAAAACCTTTGGCGGAAGATAAGGGCCCAAGGTAAGGAAACACCCCATTCACCCAATGGTACAGTGAGGATTAGGTGTGTGTATGGGACAGCGTCCACGTATCCCATTTATCGTGTTCTCGTAAAAGGACTAGGCATAGAGAAAGGGATCCCAGTGGCTGTGGTGCCCCGTCTACCCCAAGAAGTAGTGTTGGGGAGAGACTGGCCCCAGCTCCAGAGAGGTGTGCAACAGGGTTTACGGGCAAAAGAAGGAATGGTTTCCACGAGGACCCAATCCAAGGCCCTAGAGGGAGAAGGACAATTTACAGCGGGAGAGTTGGAGAACCTTCCTTCTCATGAGGACTTAGTTACTGTCCCAGTGGCTAAGGCAAGAAAGGCAAAAAGTGAAAAGCGTCAGGAATGGCAGGCTCGCTCCTGGAGTAGAGCTAATGTCAAGGCTGGGATGGAGTTACCCTGGGTCCCAGAGGAATTAATGGACAAATTTCCTTCCTTCACGAAAGAGCAGCAGGCTGACCCCGCTCTCTGCCAGGCTTTTAAACATGCCCAAGAAGGGAGGGATACTTTACCCAATTTTCTGCTAGACCAAGGAGTTTTATATAGGGAGAGCCCAGATCCCACTACGGGAGATGTACGCAAGCAGTTGGTGGTGCCCACCACCTTTAAAAACTTAGTGCTTAGGCTTGCCCATGACCACCCTATAGGAGCGCACAAGGGCATCCAAGGAACAGTGGATCAGATCTTGGCGCGATTCTACTGGCCAGGAGTATACAAAGAGACCTCTAGGTTTTGTGAGGCCTGCCCCGCATGTCAGAGAGTCACATCCGTTAGGCCAACTGAAGTGCCAATGATCCCGGTACCGGTGATCTCGGTACCCATACATAGGATAGCTGTTGATATAGTGGGCCCCATGATTAAGACACCGCAGGGGTTTCAATACATATTGGTTATGGTAGACCATGCTACGATATTCCCCTGGGCGGTGCCCCTTCATAGTATTTCTGCCCGCACAGTGGCGGCAGAATTGATAAAATTGTTTTGTGAAGTCGGATTCCCGAGGGAAGTCTTGACGGACCGCGGCAGTAAATTTATGTTGCATTACTTAGCCCAGGTCTGGGATGCCTTCGGGATCAGGCATATAAAGACGGCGGCGTATCACCCGCAAACAAATGGGTTAGTAGAACGGACTAATCAGACCCTAAAGAATATGTTGAGACGGGGATTGGAAGGGAAGATGACGGAGTGGGACACGATGCTTTCCTTCGCCTTATACGCATGTAGGGAAAGGAAACAAGCGTCCCTAGGCACTTCCCCGTACGAATTAATGTACGGTCGAACTCCGAGGGGTATCTTGGATATCCTTAGAGAACAGTGGGTAGAACCAGGGTTAGAGGAAGTAGAGGTTCCCCAGTTTCTCAGAGATTTGAGGGGTCGTCTGACACGAACCTCCCGGATAGCAGAAGATAATTTAAAAGTGAGCCAACAAAAACAAAAGACATATTATGATCGTAATACCAAGCCTCCCCAGCTTGCTATTGGCGAAAAAGTAATTGTTATGGTAGCAGGGGCGGTCCCGAAATTCGAGATTCAGTGGAAAGGCCCATTCCGCATAGTTGAACAGGTAGGCCCCGTAACCTATTTACTGCAGAATAGAAAAGGCCGTTGGCAGGTTTATCATGTCAATCTGCTAAGGCCCTGGCATGAAAGGTAGCCCTATCCCAGCTCGCTATCTGTACTTATGGGAAGCACGAAGGAGAGAAAGATAGTGATGCTGCAGATAGAATTACGTGCTGTGATGAGGATATCACCCCAGCCCATAATATCTTAAGGGGGGGGAATGTGTGGTAAGGAAAGCTGTATAGAAGGGATGGAATGGGAAGAAAGTGAGACCTGTGCCTTTAAAAGCAGAGATCAACAGAGTTCCCATAGTAACCACAAGCCTCTGAGGCAGACTACAGCTAGTACTAAGCCCCGCCCACTTAATGACGTTAGAGCTAGGTTGAGCCCTAACAGCTCTCATGTGTGCAGGGAGAAAGGCGTGGTGCCTAAGAAGCACCAGTTTAAAACTGCTTCAGTGTTTGAGAAAGAGGGAGAAGAGGAAGGCAAGAAGCAAAGCAGGCAGCAGCAGACACGGCAGAACTTGCAGGAAGGCACGCAGCAAGAGAATCTGAACCAGCTGGGAGCTGAGCAGCAGAGAGCCCTGGAATCAAGGCAGAAAAGTGTCTCAAGGTACCTCAGAGAAAAGAAGCTGGAGGAGTCAATTCCCAGGTGGGGAAACAGCTCAGGGAGCCAGTTGAGCCCTGGAGGTAGAGAGAATAACTTGCCTAAAGTTCCTAGCAAAGCTCTTTCTGAAGAAGTGGTTGGAGAGCTAAGAAAAAGTGCCAAACGCTGTGTTAGCCAGAGGGCTGTAAAGCAAGCTTCAGACAGAAATAAGAAGTGTGCCAGTGACTGCCATGACTCAGCAGTGAGAGATATTGAAAGGCTGATAAGGGAGAGAGAAACTCCGTCTTTAAAGCCTGTTGCTACAGAGCAGAGAGAACACTTGCTGCTAAAGCTGGATGAGCTGCTACGGGGTGTAAATCATAAATCCTATGATACCCGTCCACAGGAAGATAGCATTGTGTGAAAGCCCATGTGAAAGTGATACTGAAGAAATGCAATCTTCTTATTGCAAGGCAAACGAACTGAACATGTGCTAAGCTCAAGCCCATGTGAAGGAAGGGTTTGTCTAAAGCAATTATAAGCTAGTTTCTGTGAATTGAGAAGGGAAAGAAACTTGCTAGAGGTTTGAGAGCGATTGTGGCTTGTTTCCATACGCTGTAAAAGAAAAGAAACTTGCTGGAAGTTTAAAAACAGTTATAACCGCTTTTCTATGGAAGCTGTGAAAGAAAAGAAACTTGTTGAAAGTTTGTTACTTTGATATGGTCAACAGCCTTAGCTTTAGAAGGTAGTTACCAGAAGGAAGCTAAGAGTTGACACTGTGAAGAAGAAATTCCTGTTTGTTTGAGTTAAGCCTGTTGGGAGTTTATTTATCCTTTGCCTTTGGGAGAAATTATCCTTACCTGTGTTTAGTGCAACGAATTTGAAGCAAGGGGGAAACCCTGAAAAATAAATTTCTCTGTTTTTGCCAAACAAACCGTGTGGTCACACTGCTTGCTCAAAAGAATAGCTGAAACTACATATCCCAGCAGTCCATGCTGGTAGCCATATTGGGGACAGTATTCAGAAGGGCAATTAAGGCAAGCCCTCTAGCTCATCGGCCACCGGCCAGGGTGGGAGGACACGACACTATGCAGACCCCTAGGTGGCACACAGAGGCATTCAGATGATTGGTTACCGCCAGCTGCTCCTCCTGGACCACCAACCACTACTCTTAGAGGGCCAGCTGCTGTTCCCACAGTTGCACAGACCGATGGAGGAGTCATAGCTTCTCCTGTGCCTGAACCTTGTGACCCTCCTGGGCAAGCAGGCGCTTGGTACACACCCGACCAAGTCCATATGTGCATCAGTGGTGCTGCCCATGGTGAACACTACCACTAGGCTGGGGTTGGGACTCAGGTGATGGTGATGGTTCAAGCTGGTCCTCTGAGTCAGCAAAGCTGGTGCCCTCAGGCACTGCAGCAGTAACCAGCTCTGCACCTCCATCCACAGGGTGCACAGGTTTTGATGCAACCCCCTCCGTGGCACCACAGCCCTGTCCACCAGTGGCAGTGGTGGAGTCACCGGTGGTGAGGCAACACTGGGTACAGCATCTGTGGTGGCACCTGCTGAGAGAAGCAAGGAGGGCCAGCTTAATGCAGACCCCTACATGCAGCAACCCACCCCCACCCCTACATGAGCTGCACCAGTGCTCTACGGCCGCAGGGGCACCAGCTGGGAGAGTGCAAAGCAGGCCAGGAGGGTGCAAAGCAGGCCAGGAGAGTCAAGCCACCACAGAATCACCTGGTGAGCCAGCGGTGGGAGATGTGGCAGTACAACAAGTGCATGCATGCCCTACTACCCCAAACCAGGGGGGCAATGGGCAGTTCAAGGGGTCACCACTCCATGGGTTCATGCCCGGTATGGGGGACATGAAACATGCAAATGTCAGCACAGACACATACCTTGGACCTGTGGGTGTCAAGAGGTGTCCACATCCCCAATGCCCTCCAATGTGGCAGCATCCACAGTGGTGAGAACTCGCTGCTCCAGTTCGTTGAGGTGCACTCCCTGTCCATCTGGCCCACAGCAAATGCCTTCCCGCAGGCCTCGCATCTCTCCTGCCGTTACTTGCGCTTGACATCCTCAATTTCACAGTTGTTATGGTATATTGCATTAAGCTTGCAGCAGAAGGCGAGCCACCTGCTCTGCCTTTCATAGGCACCTACACAGGCCTCCTCTGTGCCCATGAGGACCCTGAGGTTGGCAAGCACCTCCTCAATGAGGAGGGTCTGCTCACTGTCACTGAAGTTTCTCTTTCGAGATGACACCTTGGGGGCCATTGTCGCTACCAGAGCTGCAAATTTACCTTCAGAGTAACAGTAGAATGGTGTTTCACAGAGGCGTGTCCACACCGGGGCTGCACATTTTTATTTATTTATTTATTTATTTTATTTAACAGTATTTCTAAACCGCCTTATCTTAATAATCAAGGTGGTATCACAGCAAGCAATCAGGTAAAGTGTGTGTGTTGTACATGCAGTGAGGATAAAACTTAGTTGTGTGAGGGATGTGTTGGGTGCTTGATTTGTTTGAGCTATATACAGGGTGGGCTATTTACAGTGGTGCTAGAATCATATTTTATATATATTCAGTTGTTTGGGAGGATTGGAGTGCTGTTATCCATTCTCTTAGGTTATGTGATGTGACCATAGTGCTCTATGAAAAGCATGGTTTTCAGTTGTTTTCTGAAGTCTTTGAGGTCTGGAGTTGCCCTTAGATCGTCCGGTAGATTGTTCCATATTGTTGGAGCAGCCATGGAGAGAGCTCTGTCTGTTGTGTCCTTGCGTGTGTGCTTGTACTCATTTGGGGTGCTTTACAGTGGATAGACACCTAGTAATGTATGCATACAACCTCATGGAATATGGAACATGTCTGTACATCATGACACACGTGTACATCCATGTTCCGCGACCCACATATAAATATGGATGCGGAATCACGCATTCTTCCTTTTCTGGGTGTGAATCTACACATTTTTCTTTCTTGTGTGCGACTTGTCTAGGATATTGTTGAAGCTGATTTTGTGCTACATATCAGACTCTACAGCAACACTGCCACTGACAGTGTAGGTAGACAGGTCAATGATGTGACTGCGATGGTATGTGTGCTGGGACCTGTGCCCCTGATGAATGTTTATGGTACCTGTGGCCCTGTGGGAAACAGTGGAATGAATGGATCTGGGTGCAGAGGCCAGGTACACTGTGCAGGCACCAACCACAGGGCAGGCCAGTGTGAGCATGGGACAGTCTGGGCAGGGGCTGACTAGATTGCATTAGAACAAGGTAGGGGCTGACCACATGGCACCTCTGTGCACTAGAACACCCCCACATCTGTGGCCCCATGCCTATGCAACTGCACTGTGGTCACTGTACAGGGATATATATGTATGTTCTGAACCCACAGGCACATGCCTGTAGGTGTGTTTCAATCAGCTCCTGCTCACCTAGATCCAATGGTGTGTGTGGAGCACAAGACACCCTAGCGGTACACATATTAGGGTGCATCCGGTCCTAATAGCCAAGTCCATGGGCAGATATGTGCCTGCGCCATGATGGATGGGCCACCCACTGGGTGCCCTGCTAGTGTGTGTGGGAGGGTGAGGGTGTGGGGCCAGTGGCCCAGCACATCTCTTGCCCCCTATTGAGGAGGTGCTTGTAGTGCTGTTGCGTAGGCATGAGATGTGATGGGCCACTGTGGGAGGGTGACCATCATCCTGTTTCACCCTCCCACAGGTTCCAGAGGCAGCAGCCAGGTGTGAGAAGATGGCACAGGAGAGGGCCAGAACACTGTTTGTTTGCCAATGCCCTTCTATTGGTCACCAATCATGAGTGCAGATATGCCAAACACCATCACCCATATGCCAGGGTCCTCAAGCCCTGTGCACATTACTTTGACATCAGCGACAACCTATACTGGGAACTGGGGCCACAGCTTCCTGCACAGGCACACAGATGGGACATGGTGCCCGTCCATGTGAAGGTGCTGGCAGCTCTGACATTCCTGGGGACCGGCTCATTCCAGTCAATTGTGGGAACGGCCTCGGGACTAAGCCAGTTGGCAGTGTCATGCAGCTTCACCCATTTCCTGGATGCCTTCCTGGGACATGCTGCCTATTACATCGCCTTCTCATGCACCCCACAGTAGCAGCTGCAGACCATACTCACATTCAGGGAGGTTGCAGGGTTCCTGTCCATCCTCAGGGCCATCGACTGTACCCATGTGACCCTCCACCCACCACGCCTGCATGAGGCGGCCTTCAGGAACTAAAAGGCATATCGCTCCATGAACATGCATGTCATCTGCAATGCCCAGATGAAGATCCTGGATGTTGTGACACACATTCCTTGCTCGTACCATGATTCCTACATCCTGGGACAGTCAGGGATACATGCTGACTTCAAGGATGCCACCATCACTGGTGGCTGGCTGCTTGGTGAGTAGACACAGGTCAGTGTCACACACACATACATGCATACTCCCAGAGACACAGGGGTATGTTCAGCCATGTGCCTGCAGGCAGGCCATGCCCACAGGGCGGGCCACACCATGGCTATGGGTTGTCCATATTTGGCAGGAGGGCCACAGGCACCCCTACCATTGCATGGAAGGGGGGGCAGCTACAATCACAGCTTGGACTTGGTGGGGGCTGGGGATGCATCACAGCTGGGAACACACAGGGGTCAGGGTTGGCTGGCCCCAGGCATAGTGTTGGGCACCACATTGCATGGGTGAAGTGCACATGCATGTTGGGCCTGGTGGGGTGGCATCTGGTGAATGGGTATGACGACACCAGCGTAGCTGGCCATAGTGCTACTTGTTGACATTCCTGCTGCTGTTCCTCTATGCAGGTGACAGAGGCTACCCGCTGTGGGGAGTGGCTCATGACCTCCCCCTCATCAACCCACACACTCCAGCGGAGGTGAGATACAACTGTTCACACCAGATGACACTCTCCATCATAGAGCAGACATTTGGCCTTCTCAAAAGCTGTTTCCACTGGCTTGACTGGTCTGGTGGGGAGCTGCTCTATGCCCCAGTAAATGTGTGGATATTCCTGGTGTGCTGCATGTTGCATAATTATGCCCTGCAATGGAGGCAGCCCGCACCAGATGCAGCAGTCAGTGATTTCGATGGCGAGGAGGTTGAGATGGTGGCCCCCCAGCCATCGCATGCTACCTCACACCAATGTGCAGTGGTGACTCGGAGATCCCTCGTGGAAATGCACTGTGTGAGGTAAGCTGCCTGTGCTGGAGGAACTGGGGGGTGGGTGGCAGGGCTGGGCATCAGCAAGCAGGCCCCACCAGTCCCATTCCATCCTGGATGTCTTGGCCCTCTGTGCGCCAGTTGGAACTGGGCGCACAGAAGGAGTCACAATTCTGATCCCACGGGGCATACCTAGCCTCGCAGGACCAGAATTGTGAACAGGCCTGTACGTGCAGGCAGTGTCTGCAATTTAGGCTGGCCTGCATGTACAGGCCTTCCCCGGCTAACTCAGTCTGGCCTGTGAATGGAGCTGCAGTGCCATCGTGTCCAGTTGCTGTGACACCACTGCTCCATTGTACAGCCACAATCCCCAGCCACCATCTCCTGTACTGCATTCCCCACAGCCCAAACCTTGATCCAGCCTCCCTAGGCTAGGGTCAGGCTGCAGAGGATGCTCTCTGCCCCCACCCACCGCTTTACAGGCCTGCGGTCCACTGCAGCATCAGGGAACCTATTCCATCTCTGTGGTGGAAGACATTACCCGTCTACACCGTTGGCTCCAGACATACAGGGCCAGCATTGGACTGGATCGGGAAGGGGTACGGATAGCGGGGATGGACATCCCAATGAGGCGTCCATCCCCACTATTCTTGGCTTGGACTTGGGCCTGCATGTGTATACATCTCGGCCTACCATGCAGTGAGCTGTTCTGGCCACTGCAGGCAGTCAAAATCCCCCCACTAATTTTCAGCAGCAAGGATTTTCAGCGGTGATTGGGAGCCTGCAGAGAGTGGTGGCTTGGGAAGGTAGGTGTTCCTTTTTTTGGTATTTCTTGCATTTTTTATGCTCTGGAAGTTTGCAGGGGGCAGCTATGACTGATAATTTTGAATTGGAATCACAATTTAAAAAAAAATGGAATTATATTGAACAATTGATTGGTAGGAGATTTTTAGAGCCTTTGATGCGAGGAGGATTGGGCCTGGTTTCAGGATAACTTTTTCCATTGCCCCTACCTCCTTGGATTCTGATGCTCTTTTCTCCTTCCATATCAAATGTTTACCTAATGTGATGTGTGACAAATAGTAGTGTGGTGTACTTTGCAGTATTCATATGATTCACACTCTGTGGTTGACCTTTTTGGGCTTGAGCATGCTGTGCTGCACAGTGTCATGAGATGGGGGCAGTAGGGGTTATACTCTGGTGTCATATGCAGGGATGTTTCTTTGTAGACACTGTGGTGGCTGCATGAGGCAGTTTCTCATTGGAGGTGGTGCTGTTGTGGACAGTATCAGACTGCATGGGGCAGACACAGGAGTATGGTGTGCAATTCTGGAGACCGCACCTTCAAAAGGATGTGAACAGGATGGAGTCGGTGCAGAGGGTTGCTACTAAAATGATTAATGGGCTTCATTATAAAGCATATGAATACAGACTTAAGGATCTTAATATGTACACCTTAGAGGAAAGGCGGGATAGAGGTGATCTGATTGAGATGTTTAAATACCTCCGTGGCATAAATGTTCAGGGAGAGAGCCTCTTTCAATTGAAAGCAAGTTCTGCTACGAGGGGACATGGGATGAGGGTGAAGGAAGATAGATTCAGGAGTGATATGCGGAAATATTTCTTTACAGAAAGAGTAGTGGATCCATGGAATAGTCTCCCAGTGGAGGTGGTAGAGATGAGGACAGTAACTGAATTCAAAAAAGCATGGGACAAACACAGAGGATCTCTAAAGGTAAAAAGTGGACTGTTGTAGTTGTTGTTATGGAAGGACAGACTAGATAGGCCATGTGGTCTTTTTCTGTCATCATGTTTCTATGTTCTCTCAGGGGCCTGGTGTTGTGGTTGTTAGTGGGGGGAGGCCTAGGTCAGCCATGTGCTGTCTTCACTAGCATCATGTTATCTATGTTTACACTGTGCTGTGTTTTGGCTGACTGTATTGGGCCATGTTGCTGCACTGTTACACACAGAAATCTTTTTTCACTGTGTTCATATTTCTTTTCCATATGTGATCTACCTTTTGTCCATTCTGCATTTTTTCCACCTTGCTTTCCTCTTGGCTATTGTGTTTCTGTTTGCCTGTTTCCTGTGTGGGCCCTCTTTTGTGTGTTTACTGTCATTTGGTTGTGTGGTGGGTCCAGCTTACCCCTGCTCCTTTTGCCTTTTTACTTTGCAGCTACTTCCTGGTTCTTTGTTCTTATTCCAACATATGCATTTCCCCTGACTCCTCCCTTTCCTGCTTTGACCTACTTACTGTGCTAGGGTGGTCCTGATTCTTTCCCAGCCTCTGCGTGCTGCAGCTGGGGCTGGTCTTCGATGTCCTGTAGGGAGCAGGGCATTCTCATTTTCAATGGCCATCCTGCAGAGCAGGTGGATCTCTGCCTCTGAAAAATTAACCTGTCGGGTTACCATTTTCCAAGGTGCTGGTCACACATGGACAACTATGCAGATGGACACATTTTTGGACTTACATGTCTGCAGAATGGCACAGACGTTACACTGGTCATTTGAACACATACGGAACCCCCGCTTATGCATGCATTGGATGTTTAGCAGCACAGGTGTGCAACCCCGTATTCCGATGCGCGAGTGCACATCTAGGCATCCAGGCAGAGACTCCCGTCCACGTTTGGGACATACACGTGTTTTATGTTTACATTCGCCCAATACGTCTTTCTCGGAATTGGGCCCATAGGGACTGATTTTAGAAGGACCATGTGGAAAGCTATGTGCATCCCTATATTCAAGCATACATTTGAATGTGTACTTACATGTGTGCTTCAGCCGGTCGTTATTCTGTAAGCGCATGTGTAAAATGCCCATCGCACATGAGTTCCATTGGGGCATGCACGAGAGCAGCACTTGGGCAGAGTGTAGACATGCCCTGATTGACATGTGTAAGTAATAGAATATTATGAGTTACATGCATCTCTGCCCTCATCTAGGTGGGGCCAGCTATGACTGCCCTTGGCCAGGAGCAACTGCCATGCCTATGCCATATGCCCCTAATGAACACACAGGTACTTCACTTTATAAAATGGGCCCTAAATACCCACATGGCAACACTCTTTGCCTGGGAGGGTGTTAGCCTCTTAGTGTGTATTCCTTGCACTTGCTGATTTTCAACAGGATCCATAGTCACACTATATTTGAAAAAAATCCTCAAAGAGCCAAAACAGCCAAAACCATATAACCCAAGACTCTAAACAAGGCAGACCAAAAAAACAAAAGAAAAAAAACAAAAAACAAAAAGTGAAAACACAAAATGAGACAGAAATCACCGGTGGGGTGAGCATCGCAGAGTTAAAAAGACCCCGGTAACCCTCCAACACTGGCAGCGGAGGAAGCGAGTCTAACATCAGGGTACGAAGCCCAATAAGAATGAAAAGACTCTTTTCACATCAAAGGTCAGACAAAAAAACCTCTACAGATGCAGGAACAATACACCCACCAGTGTGTTTGAACAGAGCAGCAAAGTCACACAGCATAATAAAAATATTAGCAAGTCAGCCAAGCAGCAAAATAGCCAAAAAGTTAAAGCCAAAGTCTTATCTGAAGCCAGAGCGCAAAGAATCTCCAAACGAGCCCCGACTTGAGCCCCAACACCAGGTGTTTCGCCTTGCGGCTTCCTCAGGGAGCTTCAACATGTGCAGAACTGAAGTTTGTGTCTCATTTTGTATTTTCACTTTTTGTTTTTTCTTTTGTTTTTTTGGTCTGTCTTGTTTAGAGTCTTGGGTTATATGGTTTTGGCTGTTTTGGCTCTTTGAGGATTTTTTCAAATATAGTGTGACTATGGAACCTGTTCCTCCTATTTGGCGTGACACACTTACCTTCTCAGCGGATCAAGTTCAAGACTTACTGAAGGATTCATCATGTTTTGATTCCATCGACTCTTTGGACAGTCATGCCTACTGGCTTTCATTGACTAGATTGTGGAAGCGCCAAATTCGTGCTGAATTACATCGTGCCACTCTTATTGAATATATTTGTCGTCAACAAATTCCTCGTGGTTTTTGTGTCAAGAAGGAACCACAGTTGTTTGTGGAGGATGACTCGTTTGTTGATAATTGGAATAAAATTCTCAACAAATGTTCCCTAGATTTGATGGTGCTCACAGTAAATGCCACCAAGTCTTTTAATGCAACTATGGGTTTGGAAATTGATCAGAAGCTTGCTGCTCTGAAATCCGAGGACAAAGAGGATGAGTTTGCTGTCCATATGAAAAAGTTACAATCTCAGCTGGACTCTTTTCTTCAGGAAACGAAGGCTTTTAAATTATCTAAACTACACAGGGACGACACAGATTATAAGACCGGTTTTGTTTATGCCTGGATGCAAACAGACAGGAGGAAACTTAATCACATGTCTTTTGAATATTCTGATGATTCGGCTTTATCTGATCAGCATGCCTCCGGTTCGGAGGATTTTCCCAAGCGTGGCAGGGGCACCCGCAAGCGGAAGGCCGGGGACGCGGGAAGAACAAACAGGGTGAAGGTTCGTCTGGATCTCATCGCCCATGGACGAGGTCACAAGCGGCAGCAGATCCTGAGGGCTTGTAGTCAATTTATCCTCCCATGTGCTATCTTCTGCCCAAGAGAGTGTACTAGAGAAAGGTTTATCCTTTGTACCCCGCACTTTCTATGATGCCTTCCAAGTTCAGTTGGATCTGGAGCGTTTTTTGCGCAAATTACATTTAAAGGCTTTTTTTGCAGCGGCCGTGGATGCTATAGTTGCACCTTCTGAGATCGAAGAGTGGAGCTCTCTGGATACTGTTCGTCTCCCTATGCATTCCACTTGGACCCCGCCTGGTCCATTACACAGGTACACTACCAAAAAACTGCCTCCAGTTTTGCAACTGATTCCTATAGATTTTGGGGTGCTGAATCCAGGAAAAATAGCCAAAATGTTCCATCACATCACGTTTCCTTGCAAAATTAGATTTCTTACCCATATAAGGAATGTTCACATAATTTTTTTTAGCCGACTGCAGTTTATTTTCTTGGCCCAAAATAGAGGTTGTAATGGTTAATTAACTAGAAACACTCCCTCATGATATTTTAGAGTGTTTTGTATTCATTTTATACATTAACAGGACAATTGGGAGGCGGGGGGCTAAATCCAGTACTCGCGCTGGCGCATGTTCTTTCCTGTTCGCCTCGCCTCGTTCGCTCGCTCAAACACGGTGGTTGCGACATGAACGTTCCTGTCAAATTTCAGTTTCTTGCAAGTTCATTATTACCTTTTGTTTGCTCAGTCGTAATCCAGCTTTATTCCGAAGTGGTTCACTACAGTTGTAGTTTGCAGTGCTGTGTATTTGTGATGGCTCACAGAGCCAGAGGTTGCGTCAACTCTCCGGACTGTTTTTGCTTTATTTGTGGGGAATATACCGTGAAAAAGCGGCAGAGGAACATTTCTGCATTTATTAAAAAAGTATATTTCGCCTATTTCGGTTTGAATTTAGGCGATCAAGACAAACCGTGGGCTCCTCACAAAGTGTGCAAGACATGTGAGGAAGATCTACGCTTATGGATGAAAGGTAAAAAACAAGCATTTCGTTTCGGAATACCTATGATGTGGCGTGAACAAAGAGACCACAGCAGTGACTGCTATTTTTGCTCTTGCATTGTGAAGGGATACAACTTAAAAAATAAGAACGTAATAAGTTACCCCAACCTTCCCTCAGCGATTAGGCCTATGCCTCATAGCAACAAAGTACCTGTGCCTGAACCACCAAAATCTTTGGATCATATTTGTGTGGACGGTTCTGATCATGATGAGACTCATCAGATGGCTTTTCCCGATGAGTCCAGTACTTCCGAGATTGAAACTGAACCAGATCCGAAACCTGAACTTTTCTCTCAAGCTGAATTGAATGATTTAGTCCGGGATTTAGGACTCCCAAAAGATGCTGCCCAACTGCTAGGTTCTCGGCTTAAACAGAAAAATCTATTGTCACCAGGAACAACTTTTTATTGGTACCGCAACCGCGAGACACAATTTTTGAAGTATTTCAGCAAAGAGGAAGATTTGGTATTTTGCAACGATATATACGGAGTGATGGAAAAGTTTAAACTCAAGTATGATCCTGCTGAATGGCGGCTGTTCATTGATTCGTCAAAAGACAGCATAAAAGGTGTTCTTCTTCATAATGGCAACACATTCACTTCAGTTCCTATTGCTCACTCTGTTATTCTCCAAGAAAAATACGAGAATTTGGCCCTGATTCTTCAGAAGATTCGTTATGATGAGCATAAGTGAATGATTTGTGGAGACTTTAAAATTCTATCCATGCTATTAGGGCAGCAATCCGGTTTCACCAAATATCCCTGTTTCCTTTGCTTGTGGGATAGCTGGGCCCGCGACCTACACTGGGGGAAAAAAGACTGGCCAATTCGGGAGTATTTGAGACCCGGTGAGAAAAATGTTCTTCATGAGAGCTTGGTACCTCGTGATAAAATTCTATTACCACCTCTCCACATTAAGTTGGGTCTCATTAAGCAATTCATCAAGTCCCTTCCAAAAGATGGTGAGTGCTTTCGGTACCTTTGCTCAAAGTTCCCCCGACTTTCTGAAGCAAAGCTAAAGGAAGGAGTGTTTGTTGGCCCTGATATAAGGAAACTCATTTCAGATGGAGCATTCGCTGAAACGATGTCTGAGAAGGAAAAAGAAGCCTGGGATTCCTTCAAGGATGTTGTTCTCAAATTCTTGGGGAACAGGCGGGATGAGAACTATAAGGATATTGTTGCCAGGATGCTCAATGCCTTCAAAGAACAAGGCTGTAACATGAGCCTGAAAGTCCATTTCTTGCACTCCCATGTGAACTACTTTCCCGAAAACTTGGGGGCGTACAGTGAAGAACAAGGTGAAAGGTTTCACCAGGACATCAAGGACGCAGAGAGAAGGTATCAAGGAAGATGGAACACCACTATGATGGCTGATTTCTGCTGGTTGCTGCTGCGGGAAACCCCAGATGAAAAATACGCCAAGCAGCGCACCAAGAGAAGCATTCGGGGGAAGAAGAAACGGGCCCACCAGGAGATTGATTGACCCAAGAATGACTTTAAAATCTAAACTGTGTTGACAAATATTGTGTTTTTACTAAACTTTGAAATAAAAATTTGCTAGTTATTACCACAGTGTCGGATCTCATTTATTAGAATTTTATTTTCACACCATCGGGTGTTTGTCTTCATGTATTGCAATGGTGCGGTTTGCGTTTTCTATTCTTACATACATACCTGTACAACATTTTTTGCACATTTCTTTGCTTTGCTTTGTGTCTAACCTCGCTCTTATATGTTCAATGTTTGTGCACATGTATGTGGCTGTTTTAAGTGCAGACAATTTTGCTACCATCACAGTGTGTTTTGTTGACATTACTCTATTCTTATGTGCTGCCTTGTTACAATTTTCTTTATTCTTATTTGAATAACTACTAAACAATTAGTATAAAGAATTCATCCAAGAAACTTTTATCTCGATCGCACTCAATCTGAAACGTTCACCTCAAACTGCTAACCCAATGTAGCAAAAAATCTGTACGTGATGGAGCAAATTGGTTACCAGATTTGGATTCAGCGCACCAAAAAACGTAAAAATCAATCGAAACATTAGAGGCAGTTTAAAAAAAATTTTTTTTAGTGTACCTGTGTTACCATCTACATTGCAAATTTTTCGTGAACTTGTGCTCAGGGATATTGCCCGCCTGGAACAGTCATTTCCCCACAAGGTTCATCATAGTCTGTCTTCGTCAGAACGTCAGGCCTTGAGGGATCTTCGCAGTTTTGATGACATCATCATCCATAGAGCAGACAAAGGAGGTGCGGTAGTTGTGCTTGACGTTGCTCATTATGTGGCTGAAGTTCGATCTCAGTTGTCTGATGTATCCACTTATTTACCATTGCCCACTGATCCTACAGGAGATCTTCAAATTTTGATTAAAGAACAAGTTTTGTTGTCCCTGGATCGGAGCCTTATTACAAGAAAAGAGGCACGTGTGCTTCCCATCCACGTATCCCACAGTTTTACATACTCCCTAAAATTCATAAAGATTTGCGGCATCCACCGGGACGACCGATTGTGTCTTTGCAGGGCTCGCTTTTGGAACCTCTTTCTATTTTTGTTGATTCTTTTTTACGACCATCAGTGTTTCACATACCATCATATTTGCGGGATACCATGCATTTTTTGCAGATTCTGGGGATGGGCTATGACACCGCAGTACCAGCAGGATTGGTGATGGCGACCATGGATGTTTCTTCATTATACACTAGCATCCCTCAACAGGAGGCCATTGCTATTGGCCGGTCGACCTTGGTTGCTCGACGGGACCTCAGTTCTGCTAAAGTGGATTTTTTGGTTCAGCTTTTGACTTTAGCGATGACACAGAACTTTTTTTGTTTTGCTGGTTCTTTTTTCCAACAGATTAGGGGGGTCACCATGGGTGCTACCATGGCTCCGTCTATTGCCAATTTATATATGGCGTGTTTTGAAGAGCAGTGGTTGGCTGCAAATCTGTATCGGTCTTACGTTAAATTGTGGGTGCATTACATTGATGATATTTTTTTACTTTGGGACGGTTCGGAAGCACAACTGTTCTCTTTTCATGTTTGGCTGAATCAATGTGACTCCAATCTTCATTTTTCTTTGGAATTCAGTAGTACATCGATTTCTTTTTTGGATGTTCTTATTACGCGACATGATGATTTGCTGGTCACTTCAGTTTATACTAAGCCAACACATCGTATGGCCTTCCTTCATTTCCATAGTGCTCATCCACAGCGGCTGAAGGACAGTGTCCCTTTTGCTCAGTTTCTTCGTTACCGCCGCAACTGTTCTCTGGTTTCTGATTATAAGATACAATCTCAGTTGTTGGAAGATTCTTTTTTGGATCGGGGTTATCCGTTCCGTCTGGTTCGTCGGGCTCGAACTAGAGCCCGTTTTAATGACCGCTCTTGGCTGTTACACCCCTGTGATCACTCTGCTTCGATGGATTCATCCTTCGTGCATTTTGTAACCAGATTCAATCCTCTTAGTTATCAGCTATCTAAGATTCTCCGGCGACATGCTCATGTTTTTCGTCTCACTCCTGGATTGGTGCATCAGAATATTCGTTCTGTTTATACCAGAGGTTCCAGTTTAAAGGATTTGCTTTGTCCCTCTGCATTTCCTGGATCTTCATCTGCTCCTCTGGCTCCTCATGGACATCAAAGTTGTGGACACTGTTCGGTATGCTCTATTATGGAGACCTGTCAGTCTTTCTCTTATAATCAACGGTCATACCATTTGGTCCAATCCACCTCTTGCAGCAGTTCGGGAGTGGTGTATCTGCTTTGTTGCCCCTGTGATCTGGCATATGTGGGGAAGACCACTCGGACCCTTCAGACATGTCTGATAGAACATCGCAGTCTTCTTGCTCAAGCTGTGGATGGTGCACCTCTTGTTCAACATTTTCAGACTTTGGGACATGTTTTTGAGGATCTTCGGTGTGTAGTGATCAGGCAATGTGTCCTATCTGCGTGTGGTGGTGATCTGGACTTTCTTTTGACTCGACTAGAACAATGATGGATTTTTTCTTTAAATACAGTGGTTCCCTATGGGTTGAATGAATTCATTGATTGGAAGCATTGTTTATGATTTTTTCATTTCCTCCATAGGTTTTTTGCTTAAGATTTTGGGTGGGCTGGTGGGATTTTCTTGATTTTTGTTTTCTGCAGTTGCCATGGTGAGGTTGATTGGCTTGCTTGTGCTGATGTTTTAGGTTGGGGTTTTCCCTGAAGTCATGGGATACATTTTTAAGCGCATGCGCTGGTACCCTTTTTCGGCATTCTAGTCGGCGTCTTTTGGATTTTGTGTAGCCGACAATCCGTGACTTGGCACAGCTCCTCGCTTTACACACCTGGCGTCTGCAGTAAGATTTTGAACTTGTCTCCGGTGGGGGATAGCTAGTTTTGAGCATTTTTTTTTGTTTGTTTATGAGACAGTATTGTTTGTTCACGTTTTTGCAGTTCAGTGTTCTTCTTTCGAACTTCAGTTCTGCACATGTTGAAGCTCCCTGAGGAAGCCGCAAGGCGAAACACCTGGTGTCAGGGTTCAAGTCGGGGCTCATTTGGAGATTCTTTGCGCTCTGGCTTCAGATAAGACTTTGGCTTTAACTTTTTGGCTATTTTGCTGCTTGGCTGACTTGCTAATATTTTTATTATGCTGTGTGACTTTGCTGCTGTGTTCAAACACACCGGTGGGTGTATTGTTCCTGCATCTGTAGAGGTTTTTTTGTCTGACCTTTGATGTGAAAAGAGTCTTTCATTCTTATTGGGCTTCGTACCCTGATGTTAGACTCACTTCCTCCGCTGCCAGTGTTGGAGGGTTACTGAGGTCTTTTTTTCCTCTGTGATACTCACCCCACCGGTGATTTCTGTCTCATTTTGTGTTTTCACTGTTTGTTTTTTTGTTTTTTCTTTTGTTTTTTTGGTCTGCCTTGTTTAGAGTCTTGGGTTATATGGTTTTGGATTTTCAACAGGAAGCAGAACATATATATTTTCCTTTTGAAAACTGCTTGTGGTGTTTGCTGGCCAAAAGTGCCCACTTACATTGAAAACAACATGGGCTATTCAAAATCATTCCATTAGGGTGATTCACTAAACAACATTTGAAGGAGCTATTTCAGAAGCCATTTGAAATCTAGGAAATATATCAAAGGAAAGTGAGGAGAAACGTGCTGTGCAGAGCTCCTTGTGAATGACTCAGATGCCTAAATACTCCAGGCACTGACCATAAAAGACAAACAATGAAATACAAACCTTTTCTGAAATCTTCAACATTTGCACTAGACAGATTCCTGTCTATATATTAATGAATATTTTATTGTACCAACTTGCCTAGAATTCTGAAGATAACAAAATATACCCTTCACAGAGATATGAGAAAAGAAACCCTTTATCTTAAGAACACAAATACTCCTGCATAGAAGAAACATTGCAAAGCCTCTTTCCATTTGACTCTTTGCTTTGTATAATAGAGACAGTGAAGAGTAAATCATCTCATCTCAGCTTCTTTATTGATAAGGCAATAAATATTCCAGCATCACCAGTGAGATCAGTGTAACATGTAAAGTGGCGGATTAATTTAAAGTGAGAGGCGCAGCTATGATTTGAGAGCATGATATAGAAACCATAAAGCTGCCCTATAAAACAAGAAAATCAGATTAGAAGGCAAGCTAGTGGAAAAAAAAAAGTAACATTACCACCACAACGTTTCTGAAGGGCAAAGTCTGGCTGGAGAATGGGAATGATAATTGATGTGGGGATGAAAGCTTTTTCTTACAAAGAATGCCATAAAAACAACAAAATATTTGCTATGCATTGAGATGTTTGCACAGAATCATCTTTTGGTATGTGGTGTCAGGCTAGTCCTTATGGATATCCATAGGGAGGATATTACCGTATTTTTCGGACCATAAGACCACTTTTTCTTCACCAAAAAGTGGGAGGAAAAGTGCCTGCGTCTTATGGTGCGAATAGAAGAAGTTGCAGAGCGGCAGCGGGTCCCCCGGGACCTTCCATGTCCCTGGGGACTGCATCATCCCTCCCCCCCCCCCCGGCTTCTGCTGCTGCTGCCGCTGCGTGGCAGCGGCAGAATCAACTGTCCCGCGGCCCCTTCCCATCTGCCCGGCAAAGCATCTTCTGAGCTCCATCAGCGGCAGCTTTCAGGGCCGCGAAGAGAGTAGTATTTCCCTTAACAGAGCCGCGAGAGGGAAATCCCTCTTCTCTTCGCGGCCCTGAAAGCTGCCGCTGATGGAGCTCAGAAGATGCTTTGCCGGGCAGATGGGAAGGGGCCACGGGACAGTTGATTCTGCCGCTGCCACGGCAGCGGCAGCAGCAGAAGCCCAGGGTTTGTTTTTCATTTTTAAATTTACTTGGGCTGATGGGGGGGAGGGGGTTAGGACTAGTAATGGGGGGGGGGGTTAGGACTAGTAATGGGGGGGGGTTAGGACTGAAAATGGGGTGATGGGGGGATAGTACTGAAAATGGGGTGATGGGGGTTAGGACTGCAGGTGGTCTGATTGGGGGGCTAAGACTGAAAATGGGGTTATGGGGGGGCTAAGAATGAAGATGGGGCGATGGAAGGGTTAGGACTGGAAGTGGGCTGTTGGGGGGCTTAGGACTGATAATGGGCTATGGGGGGGGGCTAGAACTGGTAATGGACTGGGGGGGGGGGGTGCTAGGACTGGAAATGTGCCAAGTAGAAGGGGGAGCTTGAGTGCAAATAGCTGATGGGGACAGGGTTTTGGAATGGAAATGGGCTGAGTGGAAGGGGGCTTGGAATGGAAATGGGCTGATGGGGAGGGGGCTTGGAAAGGAAATGGGCTGATGAGGGGGGGGGGGCTATGACTGGAAATGGGCCGAGTAGAAGGGGGAGCTTGAACTGCAAATAGCTGATGGGGACAGGGTCTTGGAATGGAAATGGGCTGAGTGGAAGGGGGCTTGGAATGGAAATGGGCTGATGGGGAGGGGGCTTGGAAAGGAAATGGGCTGTGAGGGGAGGGAGCTAGGACTGGAAATGGGCTGATGATGCGGGGACTAGAAGGGAGCGCATGCTGGGTGGGGCAGGAGCTAGAAGGGAGTTGATGTTGGGGGACGATTAGAATGGGATGGGGCTGGGAGAGTGAAATGGAGAGGGGAAATATATTTTGTGTGGGAGGGAAGAAAAATCTACAATTGGCCGGGTATTGGGAGAGTAAGTGGGGATTGAGGATGGAGGGGTAAAATTTGAGTGGATGAAATAGGAATAAGGAAAGAGCAAAAGGAGAATGATTAGTATGTTAAAGCAGATGTAGAGAGAATGGAAAAAAACTAGGAAAGAAGAAAGGACAAATGGACAGCAGACAATGGAGCGTTAGCAGAAGACACGAAGAAACCAGAAGAAAGTGGCTGGAACAATTGCAACTGAAAAAAAAATGCACAAAAGGTAGAAAACTCTCTCTTTATTTTGAATTTATTAGCTGAAATATGTCAGCTCTTGGAAATGTGCATCTTTAACGTCTGCACTTTATTTAATACAAGAGGAAATCAATTTATAGTTTTATTTCTACAGTGTTGTACATTCTAAGTTTGGCTTTTGGGGTTCCCAGTTTAATTGCCTTAGATGGTAGTGAAGACTGTATTTTATACGAAGACAGCGAAGAAAGTGATGTCAGTGATTGTGACCAAATGAGCTTCATGAATTCTGACTCTAGCGAAGAAGAGTTCTTGGGGTTTTCCGAAGACTAGAGTACTCAAACCTTTGTCTTTATGTGTTAATGACAGTGATAATGGTTCTTAATGCCACTGTTGACTGCTGTTCAGTTTATATGGTTCAAATATTATTCTGTTATACTTTATTAAATATTTTATTACACTATTTGGTTCAGAATATTTTTTTTCCTATTTTTCTCCTCTAAAAACCAGGTGCGTCTTATGGTCGGGTGCGTCTTATGGTGCGAAAAATATGGTATATTTCAATTCTATCAAGCTTTATTTGTCAGTTTCTGGTTATCACATGTAGATTTGTAAACTGGCTCCTCCCACTGTGTGTGGTGGTAAATCCACACGCACTACTGCACATCTGTTTTGTATTTTACAAAAGGTTCCATATTTGGAAGACCCTTTTGTAAAATACTGCCCCCTGCTTCCATGTTCCCTCTAGCAATTTTGTCTCACAAATACATTCTATCGTAGCATGTCCAACAAGGAAAGTGTCACAATGAAGAGGCTAAACCAGTCCCATAACCTATTGGATTAATGGATTTATGGTCCTGTCTTTCTTCGAGAAATTGAGAAGACAAATCTAGAGATGAGATTCAGAGTAAAAAAAACAGAGCTAGCTTGACCTGTCCATTAGGACGTGGACCTTCCTATCTATTTTACTTCACCAAACCCAAAAAAACTACATCAGGTCTTAGCTCACTTTTGCTGATGGAAAAAAGCTATTCTAACATGATTACTTTAGATTTTATTGATCGTAGCTAAGATATCTGGCTATTTTAGGAAATTATCCATAGGCTAATTTTCAGGCACAAATTAGGAAAACTAGGATTCACTGAAATGCGTCATAAAGTCAACATAATCAGCTAGAACTGGCTTCCTTAAAAATTTCCTATGTCATAAAGAACTTTCCAACCCAGGTTGTAAATCCATCCTTTTCCAACTTTGGCTCTTTTATAGTGTCCCAGTTCCCCTTTCTTATCTACATTATGCCAATTAGCTAAATCATTAGTAAGTGGCATCATTCAGCAGTGCGTCATGGTACCAGCAGGGAAATGCCTATGTCCCCATGCTGGTGAAGAGAGGAACCATCTGGAATGAAATGTACAGAGTGACAATGGGTGGGAAGTGGAGTCCAAGGGATAGGGTTGATCTTAAGTAATTGGAAAAAGGATATGGATAACAATCTAGAGATCTGGAAAGGAGCCCGTCGAAGAGGGGCAGAATGTAGTAATTGGTGGAAGGGAGGAGGGCCAGGAGGCTTAAAGGATATTCTTAGATTTCTGCCACCTCAAAGGAAGATGTAAATCAATGCATGTTAAAGGTTATCTTATAATGGGGCTCATAGGTACATATCTTACACCTGTTTTATAAAGGCAATATATGTGCCTATGGTATGTGCTTTTATAAAATGGCCCCAGGAACATTAGCTACACACTTATACACCAGCTCTGAGTCAAGTGTAATTTGGTGTGTATGTGCCACTAAGAATAGGTACATATGCCTGTATGTCATAAAATGTGCAGCCTCAGCCTGCTACAGCTGTGCTCAGCTCCTGGGAATGCCTATGCTTCTATTGCATGAAGTAGACACAGTGGGGGTCATTCTGTGCCACAAATAGTGGGGATGCATGTCCCATTGGGACGTACATCCCTGCTATTCATCCCCCTGCATCCCTGGTGCAAAGGCTCCCCATATGTATAGCTGTGTTGTAAGGGGAGTCATAAATGGGGGTGGGAGATGGTGGTCTGGAGGTGGGGCATGGGCGGAGCAAGACCCCGGATGTACAGGGCCAATTCAGAGGTCGACCCTGTATGTCTGGGGTTGGCTGGTATGATAAGGAAGCTTATCATAGCTCAGGAAGGAGCTATAGAAAAGGTGAAGTGACTCTGAACAAGCAACCTGTCAGTTCTGGTAGAAATAAGAAAACAGAATTTTCCCATAAAAGACTACCAGTCCCAGAATGCACCAGGTTTCCAACAGCCATTAGAGGAGCTGAAGTGGGGAAACGTGTGTTCAACCAGGAAGGCTATGAGGTAATCCCTAAGCACTCATCTCAAAGGGCAGGGCCTGATTCAGCACAGCTGCGCTGTGTTAGGGAGGAGCACTCATCTAAGCAGAATAAAGATAGAGTTTATTCTACAGAGAATCAGCTTGAGCTTGATCATCTTCATCATCAGGAGGATCATCAGAAGCAGAAGCCAAACCGGATGGACAGAGAGGGAAAGAAACTCTTTGGAAGAAAGAGGAGAAAAGCCTTTGAGAGGTCTAGAAGAGTCCAGAGCAGTACGTATACTGGGAGGCATTCCAAGGGCCAGCATACACCATTGGACTGGGGAAAGCCAGAGGAATGGTGCTGCAGAGCTAGGAATCTCCAGACGGTACCTGTGAGGGAGACGGCTGCATGAGGAAGGGACCCTAAGACCCGTGCCAGAAGGTATGTGAAGAGAGATCCAGTGTCCAGGGATCTGGATTGGAAGGCTGGACATAAGAACTGGACTACATACTGGCCAGGCTATATAGAGAGGAACTCTAACAGCAATGGAAGCTCAGGTATGAACACTGATCTATGCCCTAGCTATAACCTTGAAAGACAGCAGGGAAACAAGTATTCTCCTGAAAGTGGTCCATTGGGAGATTCATCTGTGCCAATCCATGATATTGAACCCATGCTTGTTGAAGAAGAGGGGGTGATAGCAGATGAAGAATCTGTTTACATGGACTGCTCTCTGTCTAAACTCCTTTGGTGATTTTCTGTTATAAAGTACAGCAACCATCACAAAGAAATACAAACGTGTTCTTTAATATACTCAGAAAAGCTCCTGGGTAGGATTTTTAGCCACACAGTAGAAAGCAAGCCAGCTAAGGGGTTTCAGCTGGATAACTGCTAGCAATTGAGCCTTACCTAATTGCTTGTGAGCTAGGAGAGAATCTCTTCTGAATCTATGTGGGAAGATATAAGAAGTTAACCTGAAAAGAACAGTTTTTTTTCTTTCTTTGTAGCTTTTGGTTTGTTGTTTGATACATTGCTAAGAGAATATTAGCTAAGCCTACAGAAAAGACCAGTTTGTTGCCAACCAGGTCTTATTTCTTTTGCTTTGATTGCCTGACAAGTTCAAATGTTGTTTTCCTTATTTTGTTTTTCCAAGTTTAACACTGAAAGCAAGTAACCTGATTTATGTGCTACCAAGCATATCTGTGTTGGGAGAAATAACCCCATAAATAAATATCTTATTGGCTTTACCCAAAAGCACAACTAATTATTGTGAGCAGCTGTGTCTGGTGTGAATGAACTGCATTGCCCACAATCCCTTGCAAATCATATAGATATATGCACTTGCCAAGACTGTGAAGATTCTCACCCAGGCAGCCGTCTGACACTGGGTAGACGGGGGACTTATTCTACCTTTGAGGTGGAATACGTCCCCTGGATGTTGCGGGATGGTGGCAGATGGCAGGGACAGACCGGTGAGGAGCGAAGGGAGTTCCCCATAGTCCGACCCTGACCACGGGAGGCCAGATCAGGGAAAGGGCATTTTGGGTCAGCAGCTGGGGATTCCAGCTCTGTAATGGAGCCATGGTACCATGGCAATGTGTCTCCATTACGAAGCCAGGCTGAGTTAGCCAGGATTTGGCTGGGTATGTGGCTGATCAGGGCCTGGCCTGCATGTCCAGACCATAGACCCAATTCTGATCCCGAAGGCACGTCTAGCCCCGTGGAATCAGAATCGGGTCTACCTCTGTGCTGGACAGCCAGTACAGAATCGGCCGCTGTATGTCTGTGTGCCTACATTTTACCTTTATGTAACTCTGGGCATGTTATAAGAGCTTACCTGAGCTAATAAGATAGTCCTATGCCCTCGGGTCCCTTTTAAAATTACTTCCTATGGGCATTATTTAATTTTCAAAATGTGAATATATATACTATGGGGTAATTTTATAAGGACTTGAGGATGCAGGATAACATTGTATGTGTTTGAGTAAGGTTTCAAAAACTTGTCCAGACGTATATACAAGTAAAAACTAAGAACCTGATACCATCATAGTTGTCACATTTGACCTACCACTGTCTTCTGGAACACCCACATTTGCCTTGCTAAATCTTGTTCAACTAAGGGGAAAAACTTAACTGCTCACCCCTAATTTTTGTAACTATTCTAGCCAGGTGATCACTTAAATAGCCTACAGTATTTACAAGAAATTTGAGCTCCAATAGACTCGCAATTGTTAGAAATGCATCTTTATTTTTCTAAAGAAAACAAACTCTTTAATTCCAGGATTTCAAAGCATCACATACCTTCAAGGCTGGTCAGTTTTGAACCAGAAATGTGCACCATTCCAAGCATCAATCTGTGTAAAGAGCTGTCCACAGCTCTGGTGCTGAATATTTTCCATCAGACCCACTTAGTGCCAAAAAGCCCAGCTAGCCAGCTCCAGGGAGCAGGCAATATTTTATCTTTTTATTTGACTTTTACTTCCTGATGGCTAACTATTCTTTAACTCATGATAAAAACATATATCTATACTCATCACTGTTATGCATATAGTGAGTGGCTCTGTATATACATAGAGAGTGGTCAGCCCTGGAACTATCTGGATAGCAGAAATATACCAATCTTTTGCTGTCCTAAATTTATCCAAATAGCTGATGGGATAACTTGGGTTTCTGCCTGCTCTCCACCCATGCACCAGTCCAGCCAAGGAGGTTCCGAGAAGGTGTGTAAAGATCTTCAGCAGCACTACCTGTATAGTGCTACTGAAAAACCACAGGTAGTGCTGCCTAGTAGAATTCATTGGATAATGCTGCTGCTATCCAGATAATTCCCTTCGAATATTGATCTGATAGCCTTTTGGCACTGCACCATCAATGAACGTAGGCTAATCTTAAAATGTTTTAAGCATGAGGAGCCATGCAACAGTTTTTATTCTCTCTCCTTTGCTCTGTGGAATGATCTAGTTGAGGGCAAGCGGGCTGAGAACCATGGAAGCCAGGCATCAAATCGCTCTTCTCCTAATGATGCTCTTTTTTGACCTTGAGCAAGTTACTTCACTCTCCATTGCTTCAGATACAAACTGAGATGGTAGACCCTGTGGGAAAGGTACTTGTGTATTGGACCTGAAGTATAATTCACCTTAGCATGGGTTTGAAGAGCTAAAAAACTAAGAGGCCCTTTTACTGTTGCACTTCAGGGGCCCATTAGAATGTTATACTTAACATATGTTTAGTGTGAAAATTAACGTGTTTGGTGAAGAGCCTCTGCAGTAACTATTGGGAGTATCACCAGCATGGACACATACCCAAACCCATGATGCAGTTAGCACGAGTGCACCTAATGCCACTTATAAAGGCACTGCTAGGTGTGCTTTCGCTAACTGCCACATTGGCAGTGTGTAATATGCACTCCCGCATTAACTGTGATGTGCTTTCCATGCCTATTCCCCGCCCCTTCATACGGTGGGCAATCAACATGCGTTTTAGCAGCCAGTAGGTGTCCTACCCATGTGTTTCCTGCCACCATGGGCTGTTACTGCCTGCTAAAAAAACGTGTTACCCACTTAGCAGGCTTTAGTAAAAAGGTCCCTACATCTAAAATTCAAATAACCAGATTTGGACCAGTCCTTCGGTATTCATCGTGGATGCATTCACTACCTCCTGCAGTGTAAGACTGGTTCAGAAACGTTTGTGTGTTTATATCATGGGAAGTGTAATTGATTTAGTTAACATGGCAATTCTAAAGCTTTAACATTTTGTGTTTTACCTGATAACTTATGTCTGTTATGAACCCCGATCACCTCTATCTGCACTACCCCATCCCTGTGACCCCTCCTTGTTTCTCCGTCTTGTGCTTCTTCTTAGCCCATTTCTACACACACTCTTTTTTTTTCTACTTTCCCTTATTCTTTTCCCCTCTGAACCTTCTTTTTTATGTTTCCTTTATTTTTGCCTCATCCTACTCCTTTAATTCCCTTCACTGTCTCCTTTAGCCTTTGGCCCTCCCTACTCCATTTTATTCCTCTTTTTCCATTCTTTTTTTACGTCTTCACCAACCTGAATGAACCTGATATCAGAAGCTAAATAGGGTTAGGCCTGGCTAGTACTTGGATGGAGAACCCACCTTGAAATACCAGGTGTTGTAGACTTAATGTGCAGAAGAAAGGCCTGGCAATCTATTTCTGGTGGCCAAGACACCTGAGGGGCTGGGTCGCCAAGAGTCAGCATTGACTTGATGGGACACACTTTCACTTTTTTGTATGCCATCCAAATATGTGACATCTTTTTTTTTCCTTTAAAAGAGCCATAGGCTGATCCAATGAGCTGGCCCTGCCTACACTACTAATGCTCCTCAGATAACTAAGCAACTGAGGAGGGAGTGTAGATCATTCTGGAATCCAGATCCTGCTTCATCTCTTCCACATTCTACAGTGACCGTACAGCAAACAGCAGAGAATATGTTTGTTTGTGCCCGTCGCTACTTCCTCAAAGGCAGGATAATGCAGGAAAGAGACCATTTCTTTCCTGGTTAGTGCACTGTTGCCATGAGAGGAGAAAAAGATGAGAGGCTCTTAGATTTGGGCTGTGCAAGTGGATGTGCAGATCCTTTTTTGGAGCTTGTATTGGTGCCAGTAGCATCTTGCACTTCCTTGCGATCTTCCTCTACTTTGCCAGGGGCAGTGCCTCCAGACATAAAACCATTGGTTTAGAGAATATCGGACCTTTCTGAACTGTGAATTGCACTTATCTCCTGTGCTGAGAAGAATGGCATCCCATTTAGAACTCATGCAATGTGTGCCTTCGTGTCAATGCTGACTCCCGGCAACCCACTCCTTCACATGGAGTGGAGGAGTGGCCTAGTGGTTGGGGCAAGGTACTTCAGGCCAGAAGGTCAGGGGTTCAAATCCCACTAGAGGACAGCAACCTTGGGCCAGAAGGACTGGGGTTTCTAGTCCCACAGGTGCTCCTTGTGGTCTTGGGCAATCCACTTAACCCTCCATAGCCCATGTTCCCTGTAAAATAGTTATCTCCAAGTTATAATGCCCTGTTCAATGTCATTTCAGTTTGTTCAATGTAAACCACACTGATGCAGAATAGCATGGTATATAAGAGAATATAAATAAATAAAATAAAATAAATAACCCAGCAGCTCCTGGGTTTTCTTTGCAGTATAACTGGAAATAGATTGCTAGACCTTTCTTCCGAGGTATTGGTGGGTTAAGTGGCTTGCCCAAGGCCACATGGGGTGCTAGAAGGCATCAAACCCTGGTCTCTTGGTTACCAAACCAGTGCTCTAACCACTAGGCTATTCATCCATACAAAACTTTAATAGCTAGATTTATTTTACCGATAATAATGACCGAACTTTTACCTTTTCTCCTTTGATAGACTTATACTAACTGAGATTAAAGTTGGTATTGTATAATCCTAGGCTCACTGATGGTTTTCTTTAATGATAATACTTCTCTTTTTAGTGGAATACTTTTGATTGACAAGTATTATCCTGCAGTCTGAGAGAGACATTTTTCATAGAGATGTAGGTGCTAATTTGCACTCTCTGTTCAGTACGAAATACAGTAATGAACCATAAAAATTGTATTCAGGAAGGTAGTTAATTAATTTTATCCCTGATGGTATGGTATCAAGGGGATCTAGCTTCCTATGTACACCAACTGGGTCTTTCTTTTATGGAACAGAGCTATCCAATTAAGGCATATCGCTAGCTTCAGGGACATTGTGATACATTGGATATTCCATTTCATCACAGTAGATACATCCTGTTCCTTTCTCCTCTTATGTTTTCTGGTTGCTTTGAAAGTGAAACCTTTAAATACAATA
Source organism: Ichthyophis bannanicus (assembly GCA_033557465.1). Lineage (NCBI taxonomy): Eukaryota > Metazoa > Chordata > Amphibia > Gymnophiona > Ichthyophiidae > Ichthyophis > Ichthyophis bannanicus. The sequence continues at coordinate 789,730,218 of CM066031.1, read as the reverse complement.
AAAATGGAATCTGAATGAGAAATGGACAATCATGAAAATGTGGATTTTGACTGATGAGATTAGAGGAGTTTCTTAAAAAAAAAAAGAAATCACATTATTTATCAATGACGTAACTACTTATTTCAAGGCAAGTCACTATAGCCTTCTGTTTGCAAAACTGTGACCTTTTTTAGATCAGTTTTTGTACCAAACACTGGAGATGAGTCACAAAATGGCAGTCTAAACATTTTAAACATGCATGCAAAAATTGGCATTAGTTGCAAGTAAATAAAGGGAATTCAGAAGGTGCGACAGATACTATAGTGTTTTAAACATATGAATATACAAGCCAAATGTGTAGGTGCTGTTTGATGCATATACAGTGCTCTTTGTCCCTCAGCTCCTTCTCCAAGCAAAAACGTATAATAGGGAGGTTAGCATGTTGTCTGGCTATCAGTGCTGTTGAGAGAGAGGAGATGTAATGGATATAGGCATGGAGGATTGGATTTAGGAAACAGAGAAACTAATTCAGCACAAGTTCTGAGTGGAAATATCTTATTTCTCTTATTTATTTCCCTTCCCACAGTTTGGTATTTGCTGATGCTGTTGATTGTGAGAGTGAACATTTGCCTCTTGGTCTTTTTCTGTTTCAGTTTTTGTCATCCTCTATCTTACAATTTGCAAGAAAGGGTTGGAAATGTGTTATAGTGGAGAGGGTGGGACGCACCTACTGTACTCTCTCCTTGGAGAAAGTACAAAAGTGAGGAACCTAGATGGAGATCTGTTCCCCTTCTCATCTGGAAACAAGAAATAGCATGGAAAATTAATGACGATTGTGCTTAGAAGCAGCAGAAGTGCATCTGATGTGGTTGTTAGCATTGTTGGTCTTGCAGCGCGCCTTGCTTAATTCATGACAGTAGTGATTGGTAGTAGGGATGTGCATTTATTTGCAGATGAATAGTAAAACACATGACATTATGAGGTCATTTTCAGTTCATATTCTGTTAAATGAACTGAATGGATGGGGAAGGAAGACTGAACTGAATAGTTCTACTGTATTCTTTTTTGTTAGCAAATGTGGTTGAGGTAGGGGGAGACGAGCAGAGTGGAGCCACTTTTGAAGGGGGAGAAAGCAGAAGCATAAGGCACTCCACCAATCAGGTAGAAAACAAAACAAGCTTATCACTGCCTCTCATCTTTCAAATGATGTCATTAGCAGCTGAGTAGGAAAGTGAAGCAAAAAACAGCAAAACACCATTTTCTCTTCTCTAATCATAAAGAGAAAGTGATTATGGATTGCTGCTCCGCCAACTTGCTTTGCTGAAATGCAAAAGATGTAAATAATTGCAGAAATCATCAAAAGATCAAACAGCACTGTTTCTGTCTCAGAGGAAATGAGAAGTGAGTTTGAGAAATCTATTAGGCATTCTGATTCCAAAGCCAAGAAAAACTGTGTAGTTACTACTCACTGAGAAAAATAGCAGAGAGAGGGCTTTGAGATGCAGACATAGGCAGAGGCACACAGAGTCATGTACTACTACCATTATAAACTTCCTATCACTTCTAAAATGCTAACCAGGCATATGCAGCACTCTAGAGACACATCTACAGTTGTGGTCAACATTATTGGCACCCTTGCAGTTCAACCCCTTAATGTCCAATATCTCCTAAAAAAAAAAGTGGGTAGTGAAATGGCTTTTGGCTATATATGCCCACATAATTGACACAAAAGAATTGAATAAAACAAGACCAATTAAAAGAGGAAATAGTAGGAAATAGTATAAAAACTGGGACATTGCCAGGACATGATTATTCAACCAATTCTAAAGAGATAAACCTATAAGAATTAAAATTTTTGTCGGAACTAATGCCTTGAAAATAAAAAATCCTCTCGTAGCATAACGTTCTTTTTTTTCTTTTTTATTATTTATATAGGGACGCAACCCCAAAAGAATTACCCAAGGGATTCCCTTTTGGGGTTGTGTCCCTATACAAATAAGAAAAAAGAAATAAAGGAACGTTATGCTACGAGAGGATTTTTTATCTTCAAGGCATTAGTTCCGACAAAAAATTTAATTATTATAGGTATATCTCTTTAGAATTGGTTGAATACTTTTTATGGGATATAGTTTTCAGGTTTGGAGTAGTTAAATAGTTAAGTGGTCACCTGGTTGGATAATGGCTGCTGAGGATTCTGAATTCCCCTTGAACACCTCCACTTTTGCATATACAGAAGAGAAAATTAATCAATTAATTAAGAGACTCTTGCTTTTTCAATCTGGTATGGAATTGCCTCATGAAGACTCTTCTGCTTCTTGGACAGATTTTAAGAATCTACACAAGAAACAAGTCCGGGTACAGCTGCATGCTGCCACAATGGTGCAATATTTGAAACAGCGGATGATTCCGAGAGGTCTACGGACTTTAAAACCACCACATATGTTTCTTGAGGACAGTTTCACAGTACTTGGAATAGTATTCTCAATAAATGCGGTTTGGATCTGATTGCGTTGTTGATTGAACGATTAACTACTGAAGAAGCAGCAGTTAAGGAACAGGTGGACACGTTGGAGAAGCAATTGAAAGATTCCATGAATGAAGAAAATTTTCAAACGGATTGGTGTGTGTTTGAAGGTCAGTTACAGCAATTCAGAGATTCAGTATGACAAGTGAAAATTAGAAAATTCAAGCGTGACACAGGTGATTACGATAAGGATCAGGTGTATACCTGGAAACAATATCAGCGTCTGATCAACAAATCACAAAAAAAAACAAGTGACTTTTGAAGACACCACGGATATGAGTAGTAATTCCTCTGACTCTACTTCAGCATCTGGTGTCCAAAATCGTACAAATTCTCTTCAACGCCCTTTTCACAGGGGCCGCCCTTCAACACGCCGGCCATATTACGTGGAGAAAGGTCGGAGGGGACCGACCACCAGATCCCATATGAAACAACAGTGATCAATTTATCTACTATGTTGATATGCCCATGTAATAAAATTTACGTTGGAAAAACTACACAGATGATGAAAAAAAGATTACAGGAACATCGGTCCAGGATTACTGCTAAAGTTTCATCTGCTACTGTGGTCCAACACTGTGATGATCATCAACATTCTTTCCAGGATTTACGATGCTGCATCCTGGATTATGTTCCAGAAAAAATAAGGGGCGATGATCGTGAGTCCCGTTTCCTTTACCGGGAGCAGTATTGGATTTACCTTTTGAATTTGTTAATGCCTGAAGGTTTAAACTCTTCTTTGGATTGGTGGAGTATCTTATGAATGATCATGAGAACTTAAGGGGTGGGATTTCTGCAAAAGCAGGTTATCTTATTGGTTGTCGATTAGTCATGTGATTTAGGACGGGGGCTTGAAAGTGATGAGTGAGCCCTTGGCCTCTTTACATCTGCAACAAAGTTTTGAAAAAGGGCTAGGAGGATCTAAAGCCCGAAACACAACGTTGGGTTAACTTTAAATATTACATTTGAGTTGCAAATTGAAAAGCGGACTATAAAGATCTGTTTCAGAAGACCCATGACGCCTGCTGCAGCATTCTTCATTACTGGAGGATTTAGCTTTTTTCAAGCATCGATCCGGGAGCTTTGATCCCTTTGGGAAGCTAAGTGTCGATTTAATGGCTTTATAAGGATGAGGATTGAATGTTAAGCTACCTGATATATGTTGGTGGTTAGGCCAGCGTGCGGTAGCAGGATAAGACATAGTTTCTTTTGAGGTGGATTATTCATTGATCTTAGGACAGCACTGGTGTGTGTCCATTTAGAAGCTTAGGATCTTTTCAGTCCTAGTTGGATTCATTTCCCACACTAAATTGAATGTACCCTGAGAATTTGGTGTATTCCTTGGGTAATTCTTTTGGGGTTGTGTCCCTATACAAATAATAAAAAAGAAAAAAGAAAAAAAGGAACGTTATGCTACGAGAGTATTTTTTATCTTCAAGGCATTAGTTCCGACAAAAATTTTAATCTTATAGGTATATCTCTTTAGAATTGGTTGAATACTTTTTGTGGGATATAGTTTTCAGGTTTGGAGTAGTTAAATAGGACATGATTATTGGCACCTTTATAAAAAAAAAGTCAAATTAGTTTGAACAGAAGAACCACATTCCCATTGCAGTAAAATTAGATGCACCTGTGATCAATTGCCAGTACTCACATGACTTGAATCAACCAGTGAATGATAGCTCTAATGTTTAAAATGGCCACATTCACTCTCTGTTCCATTTTCACAATAGTGAAGACGAGAGCTGCCTGAGACTGTCAGAAATGCCAATATCCTCACATGAGAAGGAAGATGGTGTCAGTGTACGCGGACGCTCTCTGAAGAGCTCTGCGGTAGCTTTTCCTTTTCTTACCCATATTTCTTTTATGCCACATACTGGATGCAAGTGAAAGGCTAAGCTCTGGCTGGAGCCTCCAGGGAAAACCAGGCCAATGGATGTGTTCCTTTTGCCCAGTGGATGAGTGAAAGCTTTCAGTGGCCCATTGGCAGATGCGGGGGTGGAAGGAGTACTCCTGTGTAGTCCAGTGCCCGATGTTTCTCTGAGCCTGGAGTGCTAGTCTCCCCCAGCTCAGCAGGCAAGCATGGTCAACAAGGCTGCAGTGAGTGGGGTCCTGCTGGGAAATGCCACTGGTTCTCCCTCACTGATTTGGCACCCCCTCTGCCCCATAAGGGATCACCAGGTGACAGTTTGGTGACAGTGTCACTGGCGAGGTGGGGGCCTAGGAGGATCAGCTGGATTTGCAGCAGATTGAGCAGTAGCTGCTGTTTACCTCTGCTGTGCTGCCTAGATCATCGGGTGTGCAAGTTTCAGCACCGGAGCCCCAGGTGGTTTTGGTGGGGCCTGAAGTATTTTCTTTTGAGAGAGTTTGGGAGGCACTCTATAAACTTGAACAATCTCTGTCGGGACAGTTACAGGCTATCTCCAGCCAGTTTGCTAGTTTTGGACATATGATTGAGGTTCATGAGTCACTTTTGGGAGAACTGCCGGTGAAAGTTTCTTCATTGGAGCAGCAGTTGGATCATGTCCAGGACTCAGTAACTGCTATTATGCAGAACTTAGAAAGTTTGCAACCAAAAACTGAAGCTCTGGAAAATGTCTAGAAGTAGGAACCTAAGAGTTTTGAATTTTCCTAAGGTTACTTCTATATCACCTTTAGAACTCTTTAAGAAATTCTTGATTAGTGTTTTGAAAATTCCGGTGGAATCAATTCCACCAGTTTCTCATGCCTATTATTCAAGCTTTAATTTAATCTCCGACCCTATTCAGTGATAGCTTGGATTTGAATGGCTTTCTGGAGAGGCCAGTGTCTTTTCCCATTTGACTGCTATTTTACTGGTCACCCTGGCATTAGACGTTGACTGGGACTGGTTGTTAAAAATATATTTTCAATCACCTGTTAAAGAATTTATGGGCTCTATCATTAGGATTTTTCCAGATGTGTCTAGGGCCACACAGAAGAGGAGGAAATAATTTTTAGTTCTTAAACTTGGGGTACTTCAGCTGGGGGGGCTATTTTTTTTTTATTTTCCATGTAAATGCCTTGTTAAATTGGCTGGGATTAATTGATTTTCTAAACCCTCGGCAGTTGTCTACCTTTATCTACTCTAGACTTGCATCTATTCAGTCTGATACCGTTAAGCCCCCCTAGAGTAAGCCCTATTTTGTTATAGGGTGAGCTATTTGGCAAGAATTGTAACTCCTTTGGTTCGCATGTACAATGCTTTATTTTCTTGTTAATATAGTTTCTTTGGTATTGTGTATCCTTCTCCTCCATATTGGGGACTGGTAAGAGTATTCTGTTGTATTATTTCTTATTTCAAATTACTGGTTTATATAGGTTTGGATCTTTCTGTTCCAATTTCTTGGTTGCTGCCTTTTTCTTTTAAGATTAATTCTTATATATTTGCTGAAAATTGCATAAATAAAAAAATTAAAAACAACAACAAAAAGAAATGCCATTATCACCAAACATCAAACTTTAGAGGGGTATAAGGCCATCTCCAAAGACCTTGGGATTCCTGTGTCTACAGTTCAGAATGTTATTAAAAGGTTTTCTGCTCATGGAACTGTCAAAAACCTCCTAGGACATGGTGGGAAGAGGATAATTAATCCAAGAAGTCTTTGAAGGTTAGTGGGAACTGTTGGAAAAACCCCATGTACAACATACAAAGAGCTTAAGGCTGACCTGGAGCAATCTGGAGTGATGGTTTCAAACTGCACCATACACTATGTGCTAAACAAAGAAGGACTTCATGGGCGAAGGCCAAGGAGGACCCCACTGCTCAATGACAGACAAAAAAAGGCATGCCTGATCTTTGTCCATACCCACCTTGAGAAACCACAATCCTTCTGGGAGACTATTCTGGACAGATGAAACCAAACGTCAGCTCTTTGGCAATGCAGGCCAATGATACGTTTACAGGTGAAGAAATGAAGCTTATAAGGAAAAACCCCCACCCTTCCTGCAGTTAAATATGGTGGAAGTTCTAAAATGTTGTGGGGCTGTTTTGCTGCCTCAAGCACTGGACACCTGGAACGTATTGAGTATCATGAAGTCAGAGGGCTACCAAGGTAATTTGGAGCAAAATATGCTACCTAGTGTCAGAAAGCTAGGTCTTGGTTTATGGTCATGGGTCCTCCAGCAGGACAATAATGCAAAACATATATCCAAAAGTACAAAAGAATGGTTAAAAAGGAAAAAGTGGACTGTTTTAAATTAACTGAGAACCTTTGGAAAGAGCTGGGATTTGCCACTGTTAAAGGGGAAGAGACCAGCAACAGTTAAAGGCATTGCTAATGGAACAGAGTAGCAGATGTACCCTACGATGTGTGATATAGAAATGCACTGCAGGTAGCAGCAGTAGAAAAGCATCAGAGGAGAATTTTTTTTCCCACACTGAACCCCCAGCTTCTTCTCTCAGTGAAGTGCAAGCAAGCAGCCCCAACACCTGTCTCATCAAGTTAGCATGGAGAGGATGGAGTGGTATGCAGCATCACTACCCAAGGAGTTCTATGTCCAATCCTGGCAGCCCAAGGGGCTTTCAGTAACAACCTCAAAATTCAATAACATCAGTTGGAGGTTTGCCCATTGGTCCACATCCTCTTCAGCTTCAGATAGATGAAATTCCACCTGGTGCCAACATTCTTCTTTTGCAGCTCATACCTGTCCTCCATACTCTAGTAGAAATATCATGCTATTTCTTGGCACTTCTTAATCAATAACTTCAGGACAGGGCTGCCATTTCTGTTGCTTCCCAGACCCTTGGAATTCTTTACTACTTGATGCCAGAAAGTGAACCTCAAAATAGGTAGTGCTCCCCATGAAACCAAAACTTTTTTGTCAGACCTAAAATCCTCACACCGAAGCTACCAACAGTGAAAGCTGCGGTAAAGAGAAGAAGTGTCCTTTTTAAAAAGCAGTAAGAAACACGTAACTGCCGAAATTAAAATCAGTCAGAACCTTTTTTTGGCGAAAAATGCTGGAACAGCTGATCTATGTACGACACAGTCCTGCATTTCGGGTTCTTCACTTTTCAACACCCTGCTTCAGGTTCGTTTATCGTTTATGGCAGATTTTAAGCTTCATGCTTTGGATTTAACTCGGCGTTTGCAAGAATGTGGATACCCTAATTATGCGATCCATAAGGCATTTAAGCGGGCACTAAATAACCATAGGGAGCGGTTACTTTCATTTTATAGACAAGAGGAGCAATCTGATAAAATAATTGGGGTTCTACCTTTTAACAGCTGTACTCAGGCGGTGAAAGCTATTTTGTACAGACATTGGCGGGTGCTTTCAGTTCATTCCTGTTTTCAAAAAAGATTATATGTGGCGTTTAGATGGGGGAAAAAATTGCGTGACAGATTGGTTCATGTGGTGTTGTCACCCCCCGCTTTCAATTGGCTGAACTGGCCATTCCCCCTGTGGTAATTGCTCATATTGTTCTGGCTCTCTAGTAGGTACTACATGGACTGATCCATTGACTAACAAGACTTGGACGTTTCACTATACCACTACATGTGAATCATCCTATGTTTTCTATCTTATTTGTTGCCCCTGTGGCTTGACTTATGTTGGCCGCACTATTCGCCCCCTTAAGGTCCGTTTGGCTGAACATGCTTCACGCATTTGTACTGGGGTTCTTTCGGCACCAGTGGTTCAGCATGTTTTATCTCATGATCACACCTTTGAACAACTTACCTGGAGAGCGGTTGACTGGATGCCCCCTCAGAAATTGGGGACCCAAAAACTTCAATACATTGAACAACGATGGATTTTTCATCTAAATACTTTGGTCCCAAGGGGTTTGAATCTGGAATTGGATTGGCACAGCTTGCTGTGAGGCTTCCTCTGGGGTGGCGGGAGTTTGGGAGTACTCTCAACCTTGGATTTGAGCTGCAGCAATCATGTGACTATTATTATGTCAGCTTTAGGCATTTAAAAGGGTGTTTTCCCTTTTTCCGATTTTCTGGCGTTTTTTTGTTGGGTGATGATAAACAAATCTGAAGCAGGGTGCTGAAAAGTGAAGAACCCGAAACGCAGGACTGTGTCGTACATAGATCACCTGGTCCAGCATTTTTCGCCAAACTTGCAGATAAGTAAAAAATGTTCTGACTGATTTTAATTTCGGCAGTTTATGTGTTTCTTACTGCTTTTGATTAAAAAGGACACTTCTCTTTACCGCAGCTTTCACTGTTGGTAGCTTCGGTGTGAGGATTTTAGGTCCGACAAAACATTTTGATTTTATGGGGAGCACTACCTATTTTGAGGTTCACTTTCTGGTTTCTTTTATCCTTTTTGGGCTTGGTGAACCTGATGGCCCATGGGGTTTTTTCATCTAGTTTTAGATTTACTACTTGATGCAGCAAGTACTAGATACCACTTCCTTCACTGCCTTAACTATGTTCATCCCACTGGATGTTACAAAACAGGCTGTCTTTTTCTGGCCTTGCTGCCAGTTATCCCCTATTTCTGCTTATATATAAAGTACTGTACTTAGGCCTGTGCGAGCGGTGCAGGCGCACAGAGTGCAAAAAAATAGAGGCGCATCTAGGGTTGTCGACTGCCGGCCTTGGCTTCCCTCCTGCTGCCTGCAACTCCGCACTTGCATGGCTGGTCTGGTCCCTCCCTGCTTTGATGCCCCGCTGCCAAGGAACAGAAAAAGAAGCAGTGGGGCAAGGGCAGGCTGGGCATGCAGCTTCGGTGGGGGAGCTGACTGGACATGAGGAGGTGGGAATATGCTGGAAATGGGGGGATAGGGACAGAAGGGCTATGCTAGGCATGGGGGGATGGGGCAAATGACAAAAGTCTGATGTCATGGGGGACACCAAGTTTTCAAGTCACACAGGGCACATTTATAGCTTGGTACGGCCCTGTATATATGGACCAGCAAGCCCAGTGAATGGATATTTTCAATAGCATGGGATATCAAGAGTCCAGATTGTTTATGGCTGGTATCAAACTTTGTGGATAAGATGGTGTTTCTAAAGATTAACCTTTCCCTGCTAGCTTTCCTTCAATTTCCATGTGATTGGGGGTGGGGGGGGGGGGGGGGTGTATTGGGTGCTGAGTGCACAGCTCCACTAAAGCAATGCATGTCTTCTTGCTTTGCCCTCAGTGTCTAACTAGCTATGATTTTGCCAGTTGCCACTCTAGTCTTTGCTGCCTGGCTTTTTTTATCTAGTGCATTCTGTGGTTCTGTTAAACTCGCATACAAAAACAGAAAAAGAATAAAAATCATCCATCTTCCCTGCAGCTCTCTGCTTCTGCTGCTGCCTGTGTCACCGCCTTGCTGCGGCATGGCTTACTCTCTTGGTTTAGTGCCACTGCCTTTTTGTGTTGTTGCTAGTGCCATTTGATTTTCTGCTATATGGCATGATTGGATGACCTGCCGCTCTTTCATTTTCATTCGGTTGTTATATTCATTATGGGAGAGGTGCTGTTGGGATGTTTGTTAGAATTGTGAAGGGGAATTTTAGAAAAGACATTCAAGTGCAATCTGGGATGTCTAAGCCAGAACATCTGGAAAAAGAAAAAGCAGACGCATTCAGATGCAGACAAGATTTCACTAACGTGGACGTGCTTGCTATGGACGTCAGTGGGAGCGGGGGGGGGGGGGGGTGTTTATAGGAACACCCCCAGAAAAGTATTTCAGACCCTGGATGTCTAGGAATAGCCTGATGGTTAGAGTAGTGAGCTAGGGACAGGGTTCAACCCCCCCTGCTGCTATCATCAGAATTGTGCTGAGTACTGGGGATGACGGCGTGTCATCTTCTCTACACACTCTGGATGCTTTTCAACCAAAACAAGCACTTTCCCAATGCTTATTTGTCCCTGGAGCAGGTCTAAATTTAAACGTGAATTCAGGATATTTTTGCAGTGATGTCCAGGCTCCCTGGAATGTCCCAGCCATGCCTCCCTCCATCATGCCCCCGTTCAGACTTGGATGTCTTGGAGTGGAGGAGTAGCCTAATGGTTAAGAGCACTAGCTTGGGAACCCAGAGACCAGGGTTTGATTCCCACTAGCGCTCCTTGTGGCTTTGGGCAAGTCACTAAACCCTCCATTGCCTCAGAAAAATCCAAGTTATCAATGTTCCTGTTTAATGTACATTACCAAGTTTAAGTTTCACTGTAAACCACTTTGATTGAAATGTTAAAGTGGTATCTAAAACCTGTTAAATAAAATAAATAAATGTCCTCACACTGATGATGACTACAGACCCTAAAATGACTCTAGAGATGTCTGTGTGTTTTGGATGTCTCTATGCCTGTTTTCAGATGTTCAAAGAATGAATAGAACCTCCAAATAACCCCTGTATACTTTAATGTTCAAATTCTATGGGGGGAGGGCAGCGTTGGGGCCTGGAATTTATTCAAATTCTCAACTGGGGAAGGGTAGTTAGGGTATGAAAATCACCTAGGATGACCAATATCATTATACCAAGCCTACTTAATTAGCTGATTCAAACAATTCTGGATCACTCTAAGAATATGGTGTACCTATATAAGTACTTGGGGAATGGGTTTTACTTTTTACATTGCCTCATGACGATGTTACTGGTGAGCATCTTTCTCCATTCTCAGTTATATATGCTTCTTCCTGACCTTGTTTACACATGACCTAAGTGATCTGCCATTCTGACCCTACCAACCTTTGTGCTCAGTGTTGTTTATATAGAGGTCAGTCTTCCTCCTCGGCCTGCTTTACACTTTTTTAAGTGGCTTAGGTTTTCATTCCACTTTTTCTGGTGCTACTTAACCATTTCTGTGGTGCCTTGGGTTCTCTTTCCCTCCATGGCGCAGGGAGGAAATGATTGCTGTACCTCTTAGTCCCCTATTTACCAAGTATCTTCTAGGAAAACATTTCCTCCTAGGCCAGGGGTTCTCAACCCAGTATGCGGGACACAATTAGCCAATCAGGTTTAGAGGATAACCACAATAAATATACACAAGAGAGATTTTCATGCACTGTCTCCTTTGTATGCAAATTTCTCTCATGCATATTCATTGTGGTTATCCTGAAAACCTGACTGGCTAGGTGTGTCCTGAGCACTGGATTGAGAACTCCTGTTCTAGGCTAACAAATTTACATGCTCCCATTTACCACTTTTAATGCTGACCTGAACCCGATGGCCAAATCTTTTGGGGATTACCCTCCATTCAATGTCCAAACTTTTTGTTCTCCTTGCCTTAGTTTTGCAGCCAATGCTGATTGTTCACTTTGTGGTGCCTTGGAGTCCTCCAGCCACTGTTTGTTTATTTATTTATTAATTTGATATGTTATAATTTTTAATACTAGCTACTTGTGACAGTCAGGGGAACAATTCAATGAATGTTTAGTCTGCATTTTAATCAGGGGTGGCTCTGTTATTAGGCAGGTAGTTCTGTGAGTGGCAAAAATGCCTCCCAAACACCCCAGTGGCAGCCACATCACTCTTCCTTTTCTTTAAAAAGTCCACTATTCTCTTCAAATGATTGGCTGCCACCACTGCTTCTTCCGGATCAGCAGCAGCGATGACATCATCCCCCTCCCGCTGCTGCTACTTCAGACCCAACCTGAAGCAGAGACAGCGACAGCTTAAAAACACAAGCAAACAAAAGCACAGGATCTTGTGTCTCCAGTGTGCTTGAAAAGTCCCAGTGCTCTCGTTCCTTTTGACACATGCTTCACATCAGATGGGGCAGGGCTGGCATGGCCTTTATAGAGCGTGGCAGGCAATAAAATCCCCATGCTTTGTTTATTTGTTAGTTTTTTTATTTATAGAATTTTTACAGATTTATGTAAATCAATAATCAATACAGGAGCTGCTCTTTGCATAAACAACCAAATAAGGAAATATACCAATAAACCAGACAAATATACAGTACTAGAGTAGTAGCCCACATCTCTGTTAGACTGCAATCACATCAGCATGGAGCATTTTACAAAAACTGAACATTGGAAGAAAAATATCCCTTCCAAACCTGAGGCATATACAAAAACTCCTACATGTCACTAAACCTTCTTATCCAAAAGTTATTTCTGCAGCTGAGATGGATCAAAAAAAAAGAGTAACTATTACCCTGCCAATTCACTATACATATGCAGGAGAAACCCCCAATACCTTAGACTTCAATGACAGAAACCGCTTTCAATGAAGCTGTGTGTTCCTTGTAACATCTGGGAACACATTTAGCTTCTGACACAAAACAGAGCATTTTTATATTTAAAGAAGAGCTTCAAAAGTTTGACCTTCTCAATTTCAGAACTAAATGTAACTAATGAGGTGGCTCTCTTGGATATGAAATCTTGGGAATCCTCCAAGAAATTAGCTAAATCCTGATTTTCATTAGGCTGCAAAATATCCACATTCCCAACACCTGGTTGGGCAACCCAGAATTTTGTAGGCAAATAATAACAGATCTGAACAGAAACATCATCTGACAGCATGAAAACCTCGGTAAAATATTTCTTCAAAAAATTTCAAGAGAAAATAGGTGGGTTATAAGAAAATTTAAAAAACATAAATTGTGAACTTGGAAGAAATTCTCCAAAGCTTCAATTTTATAATGAATTTCCAAATAATCTTTAATTGAGGAAGTACTGGTCATCTGCAAAGTTTGGAGCTGACCATCTAACCTTTGAGTAACCTTGCCAGTGCTGAATAACCCATTTCTACTTCCTGCAATTTTTGAACAATCTTCTGAGAGAAAAGACATAAGGAAGTTACAGTGTTTGACAATTTTGAGTCAATCCCAGCAACTGCCTGCCATAGATCCTTCAAAGTAATATCCTTGGGCAATAACAGAATGAGCTCTGTCCTGTTGAAGCAAGTATACCGGCTTTGGATCAAACCAGGAACCAGGGCAGGGGCCACAGAATCAGCCCCATGAGATTCGGACAAAATCATTGAAGAGAGAAACGGATTGGGGGAGGAGAAGGAACTTCTCTCTTCAACATTCTACGGAGATTAAGGACATGCCATCCGGGGAGGTTTATGCACCAGCTGCAAACACTACTTGTTTGTCAAGTGGACCCACCACTTTATCCATTTACTGGACCGAGGGGAAGGGGGCAACCTTAAGCTGATTCTTGCCCTTTCTTTTCCTCATTTGGACACTCTTCCACTAGATTAGAAATAAACAAAGTCAGTACCTCGTGGATAAAACCAACTGCAACTTTACCAATCTTTGGCTATATTCCGGCTGTTTGTTTTGTTTTTGAAGTTGTCACTGCTTCTGCTGCAGATGTTGAGAGAGGCAATGCTGGTGATCAGTGGGAGTAGGGGTGCAGAGGTAGACAATAGGTGTTGGATACGAGGAAGGGAGGGCATAGAAGGTGATAGAGGACAATAAGACCATCAGATTGAGGTGGCAGACAGATGCTGACTATAGGGAGACAGAAGAGAGATGCTGGCTGATGAGCCCCTGCTAGCGGGAGTATCATCTTTACTCAGTTCTTGTCTTACCTGGCCTGGACTGAATGGGGGTTAGCGGGTAAATGTTGGCCACAAGGAAGAGGAGGGCAGATGCTGATTATGGAATGAGGGGGCAGAGGGTAGATGGTGGCCATGAGGGCAGATGCTGGGCATGGGATGGAGATGGGGAGAAAGGGCAAATGCTGGGCAGGGGGGCATGGCGAGCAGATGCTTGGTATGGGGGAATGGTGAAAAAGGGCACATGCTGGGCATGGGGGGGAAGAGATAAGGGAGAAAAGGCATATGCTGAGCATGGGGGAAGAGGATAAATGGCAGATGCTGGACAAGGGGGCATGGGGAGAAAGGGAAGATGCTGGGCAAGGGGGCATGCAGGGCAATGCTGGACATCAGGGGGAGATGGAGAAAGGGCAGATGCTGGACACATGGAGGTTGGAGAGAATTAAAGAGAAGAGATGCTGGTAATGGGAGAGAGAGAAAAGAGGGATGCTGGGCACAGGAGGAGGGACAGAGAGGAGAGATGGTGGACAGTGGGGGGGGGGGGAGAGAGGATGAAATGGTGGACATTAGTATGGAGAGAGAGGGAAATACTGGGCATGGGATGGAGAGCTAGGAAGAAATGTTAGACATAACATAAGAAATTCCATACTAGGTCAGACCAAAGGTCCATTAAGCCCAGTATCCTGTTTCCAACAGTGGCCAGTCCAGGTCACAAGTACCTGTCAGGTTTCCAAATGCTAGAAAGAGTCGATGCAGTGGTAAGCAGTGCATTTCATGAGTCCAGTTTAATATTTGTTTATGGATTTTTCCTCCAGGAACTCATCCAAACCTCTTTTTAAATCCAACTACCCTAACAGCTTTGATTACTTTCTCTGGTAACAAATTCCATAATTTGATTACACGTTAAGTGAAAAAATATTTTCTCTGATTAATCTTAAGTGTGCTACATTGTAGCTCATGTCACCCTTCTTCTTAGGTCACTTCATTGGCTTCTTATCCATTTCTGCATCTAGTTCAAACTTCTCCTACTGACCTATAAGTGCCTTTATTCGGCTGCTCCTCCCTACCTTTCCTCTCTTATCTCTCCCTACACCTCTCCTCAGGAACTCCGCTCTTCTGGCAGATCCCTTCTATCTGTGCCTTTCTCTTCCACTGCCAACTCCAGACTTCGAACTTTCTACCCTGCTGCTCCTTATGCCTGGAACAAACTACCTGAGCTGATGCTTCAGACTCCATCTCTGGCCCTGTTCAAAACCAGGCTAAAAACTTACTTCTGCTTTCAGAATGCTTTAGGATCCTGATCCCCCCAGTCTCCTGTTCATTTCCTATGTGTTTCCTTACCATTCCCCTAGCTATATCCTAGTCCCCCTAGTTGTGTTTCTGTCTTGACCAGACTGTAAGCTCTTAGGAGCAGGGACTGTCTTTCACATGTCTCTGTACAACACTGTGTATGCCTTGTAGTGCTATATAAATGATTAGGACTAGTAGTATCTTCATTGCATGTCCCCTAGTCTTTCTACTTTTTAAAGAAGTATAAAATTGATCTACGTTTACCTGTTCCATTCCATTCATCATTTTTTAGACCTCTATCATATCTCCCCTCAGCCATCTCTTTTCCAAGTTGAAGAGCCCTAACCCTTGTTTGACTTTCTTTGTAGGGATATATTTCCATCCCCTTTACCATTCTGGTCACTCTCCTCTGTACTTTTTCTAATTCTGCTATATCCTTTTTAAGATATGGTGGCCAGAATTGCACATAATAATCAAGGTATGGTCGCACCACGGAGTGACACAGAGGCATTACTATATAGTATTCCTTGGTTACCCTCATCTCTGGACAATCCTTGGAATATCCAGACCCCTCCAACACCAGTCCCCCAGCTGTGACCAGAATCCTTCTCCTTTATTCACTCACCACCTTCCTTCTGTGCCCCCATTTTGCTAAAACCAGAAAGTGGGAGGGGGGGGGGGAGTACACTATCTCTGCAAAATTCCTCTACTAGCCCCACCCATCAAAATGCCCACCAATTATGCTCCCAATCCTTAGGATGACATCCTCTTTTCCCACCTCCTCCCAATCCACTGCTCCCTCTGTGCCCCTCCCATCCTCCCACCCTAGCTGCTATTAAACTGGCCCCAGCCCTTTCAGAAGAGGCTAAGCCATGTTATAGTGCCCCCTAAATGAGCCGGAGGGCATGCTTTATTATGACAACATTGCTAGTTTCAGTCCATTATGATATCAGGAAACACTCTCATTGTTTCTTCACCTAAGAAAAAGATCATAAGCATAATTTTTGGATACATATTATCCTAGATTTTTACAGGACCACTGAAAGCCGTCATAAGATATTTGTGAGAGAGCAGAAGAGAGGAAAAACCTTTTGCAGGCAGCAAGCAACCCAAAGGAAGAGCAGAGAGGCACCACAGCTTCACCAAATGAGTCTTCTCTCAAAGAGCTTTATTACTACTGCTATTCATTTGTATAGTGCTACGATGCATATGCAGTGCTGCACCTATAGAGGTAAGACACAGTCCCTGCTCATCAGATCTTACAGTTTAGAAACTCGAAACCTAAGGTTTGGTATCTCGCATATTTAATGGCTCAAAAAAACATGCTAGATGCTCTGTTCACCCTCTCCACACTGAGACCATCATCTATATATCATTTCTTAGAGAGAACTTTGACAGAGAAAGGAAAGTGAGACATATGGATATGTTCAAACTCTGCCACATAGAGATTCGCTATGTCAGATGCCATAGCTGCACCCATGGCCATGCCCTTTCGAAAAATACATTGAAAACAAAATAATTTTGGGTCAATGCTCTATGAGCCAGCTCAACTGGCTCATTGAGGGAGGAGTGGCCTAGTGGTTGGGGCAAGGTACTTCAGGCCAGAAGGTCAGGGGTTCAAATCCCACTAGAGGACAGCAACCTTGGGCCGGAAGGACTGGGGTGTCTAGTCCCACAGGTGCTCCTTGTGGTCTTGGGCAAGCCACTTAACTATTTTACAGGGAACATGGGCTATGGAGGGTTATCTCCAAGTTATAATGCCCTGTTCAATGTAATTTCAGTTTGTTCAATGTAAACCACACTGATGCAGAATAGCATGGTATATAAGAGAATGTAATAAAATAAATAAAAATAAAAATAACTAGAAAGCAAATGGGAACTCAAAGAGCCCATTCTCTGATTGATGTATTAACCCATTACATCCAATGACTTCTCTTCAGGCACATTGGTGTAGAGGGAATTGATGTCTAGGGTAATTTTTGTGTTATAAGAAATGTATAAGACAATAATTTTCCAAATTTGGGGCTAAAATATGCATTGTTTCTGTCCAGCCTATGAGTTAAGAACATAAGATATGCCATACTGAGTCAGACCAAGGTCCATCAAGCCCAGTATCCTGTTTCCAACAGTGGCCAATCTAGGTCATACGTACCTAGCATTATTCCCAAGAGACACAGGTTCCACAGTGCTTGTATTGGGTCAAGCATTGATGTCCTGGGTCCATTTTTAATCATGGTTTATGGACCTTTCCTCCAGGAACTTGTCCAAACCTTTTTTAAACCCAGCTACACTAACAGCCCTTACTACATCCTCCGGTCACAAATTCCAGAGTTTGATTACATGTTGAGTGAAAAAATATTTTCTCTTATTTGTCTTAAATAGTTTACCCTGTAGCTTCATTACATGTCCCCTAGTCTTTCTATATTCTGATAGCGTAAACAATCGATCTACGTTTACCCGTTCCACTGTAATTGAAATACAAAAACAAAGATATTTGTGTGTTGCTGACACAAATATCTTTGGTTTTGTATTTCAATTACACTAGGAAGGTTTTTCAGAAGAAATCAAATTGTTTTATTTTATCATTTGAAAGTAATTTACCTCCTTGTCCTAATTTTTCCTATTAAAAGTTGCATTTTCAATTGTTCTATGTAAATATGAATAGATTGTAATTGGAACATCTTAAGTAAATTAATATAGCCTAAAGGGCTTATAAACTTGGAGGGTTTATGCTAGCAATTGTGGTGATTATGGGTTATTACTAAATAGCTTAATTGTATACTTGCTATCAAGAAAGGATTGTGAAATTGCTGCAGTGGCCCATCAGGCTATTGCTCTCGCTGACTGAAGTGTTCTTGCAACTGGTCGGCGCTTCCATACCGTGAATAGCCTTTTTGTTTCCATTTCGGAGTTAAGTTGTGGCACCAATAAACAGTTGTCGCAATTTTTCTCTAATATGTAATAAGGATTCATCTTAATTTTCTTTATTTGGAAAATAATAATGAAAATGAAGCTTAAAGTAACGCTTTATATACCAGACCCCACACAAAACCCTCTGCCACATTCACATTATCGCTGTTATCCTGTTTTAACTCTCCTTTCCTAACAAGGACGATCTTTATACTCTTTTTTTTTTTCTTCGACATGCACATTCTGTCACATCTCATACACTCATAGGTTCTATTCTTCATGTTTTTTATATCCATGCAAACCTTTGTTCATACTTGAAGTTGTCATTTCCTGAAACAAAAGGCACCATGGATCCCTAGGACTGAAAGGAAATCGCAAGACACAAGCAGTTCTGGCAGACCTTACAACTACATTAACAAGCAGGATTGAATCGCATGACATACCATGTAGAATATTACATACATAATATGGGTGTGCATTTGTCAGTGTGTATTTGGTTTGTTTCGGAGCCTAACAATTTTTTGGGTGCACAGATCTCTTGTGCCTGCATATATCTGTGAATTATTGTGTACACAATTGATTTGAGCATGCAAAAAAGTTTTAACACATATAAAAGGAACAGACATAAGATGAAAGTGCTTTAAAAACAGGAAAAAATATAAAAATTGGGGAAAATTCAGAAAGTTTAACACTAACTGAACTTATTTTTTGGCTGTGTGCATCCTTAATACACAGTCATATCTGCATCAAATCACCTACTATCCAAACAATTTACACATGTCCAGGGTCAGGACTACCCACAGGAAAGCTAGGCAGTTGCCTAAAGTGCCACCGTTTCCAGGGCACCCATTGCTGCTGCTGCCTCTCTCTGGGACTTGCAGGGCTGACAAAGCCATTTAAGCGGCAACACAGCATTTAGCTGTACCCTCTGTCACTGCACTGCTGTGCCTTCTTTCTCTATTACCTGCTGCTTCTGCCCCCTCTGACACAACAAGTCTGTGTCAGAGGGGGTAGAAGCGGTAGGTCATAGAGAGAGAAGGAATGGCAATGCAATGCTGAAGAGTTCAGGTAAGTGCTGTGTTGCCAATTAAATTGTGGTACTATCACTGCAGGTCCCAGAGGGGGGTGGCAATGGGGGCAGGATTGAGGGCTTATCTTTGATGCTTCATATCCTTGCACCAATCCTGCTCATGTCACATTCAGGGCCGGCCCGTCCATTGTGCAGAAATGTTGCCCGCACATGGCCCTGCACCTTGGGGGCCCTGTGCCTGACTAGCTGCAGAGGGATCCGGGGAGGCCCGAAGCCCTGGCTCACCTCTGAGCAGCCACAGGATAAAGAGTAGCATTTGCCTTCTCTCCTGTGACTGTAATAGAAAGGAACCCGCCAGCACACTGAGTGACAGGAAGTTAAATGGGGGCACATCAGAGGCGCCCTGACCTCCTGGCACTCAGCGTGCCGGTGGGCTCCTTTTTATTACAGCCACGGGAGAGAAGGCAAATGCTGCTCTTTACTCCTGCGGCTGTTCAGAGGTGAACCAGGGCTTTGGGCCTCCCCGGCTTTCTCTGGTGTGTGGCTGGGAAGGGGCAGGACTGGAGGCTAGAATGGGAATGGAAAAGGGAATGGAGGGGTCTGGGGGCTAGAACGATAATGGCAATGGGGGGCTAGAATGGAACGGGGGTACTGAGAGCTGTAATGGGAATGGGGGGGCCAGGACTGGAAATGGGCTGTTGGGGGATGGGGGACTGGGACTGGAAGGGAATGGAATGGATGCTGGAAGGGATTGGAAGAGAACTGATACTGGGGGGTTAGGACTGGAAATGGCCTGGGGATGGAGGATTGGGACTGGAAGGGACCTGATACTCGGGGGGGGGGGGATACTGGAGGAGGAATGATATGGGGGGGGGGGTTAGGATTGGAAATGGCCTGGGGATGGGGGGATGGGGGGATGGAGGTCTGGGACTGGAAGGGGACTGATGCTGGGAGGTGAGGACTGGAAATGGGCTTATGTTGGGGGATGGGGGACTGGGACTGGAAGGGACCAGATGCTGGGAGGGACTGGAGGAAGACTGATACTGGGGGAGGAGGGGTGGGAGGGGGATAGAACTGGAAATGGGCTTGGGATGGGGGACTGAGACTAGAAGGGAGCTGATGCTGGGAGGGACTGGAGGAGGACTGATACTGGGGGGTTAGAACTGGAAATGGGCTGGGGATGGGGGACTAAGACTAGAGGGGAGCTGATGCTGGGAGGGACTGGAGGCAGACTGATATTGGGGGTTTAGGACTGGAAATGGCTTGGAGATAGGGTACTGGGACTTGAAGGGAACTGATGCTGGGGGATTAGGACTAGAAGTGAGCTGATGCTGGGAGGGTCTGGAGGAGGACTGATACTGGGGGTTAGGTTGCAAATGGCCTGGGGATGGGGCATGGGCGACTGGGACATAAAGGGGACTGATGCTGGGAGGAACTGGATGAGGGCTGATACTGGGGAGTTAAGACTGTAAGTGGACTGATACTGGCGGATGGAGGACTGGGACTGGAAGGGTGCAGATGCTGGGAAGGACTGGAGGAGGACTGATATTGGAGGGCTAGGACTGGAAATGGGCTGATGCAGGGGGATGGGTAAAGGGGACTGGAAGGGAGTGGATGCTGGGAGGGACTGGAACTAGAAGGGAGCTGATGCTGCGGGAGGACCAGAAAGGGGTGGGGCTGGGATTAGCAGGAGAAAAATAAAAACTTGAAGTGAGAATGGCGAGGGGAACAGATATTTTGTGTGGGATGGAAGAAAAATCTATGATTGGCTGAGTATTGTGAGAGTAATTGGGGACTGAGGGTGGAGGGGTGAAATTTGAGTGGATGAAAAAGGAATAAAGAAAGAAATGAAGGAAAGAGCAAAAGGGTAAAGATTAATATGTTAGAGGCAGGTGTAGAGAGAATGGAAAAAGCTAGAAGAGAGAAAAAAGGACAAATGGGCAGCAGACAATGGAGAGTTAGCAGAAGACACGAAGAAAGCGGAAGAAAGTGACTGGGGCAATCGCAACTGAAAAATAAAATGCCCAAACAACAAAAGGTAGAAAAAACACTATTTTATTTTGAATTTATTACCTGGAATATATCAGCTCTGGGAAATGCATCACTAACATTTTGCATTGTGTTTAGTATAAGAGGAAATTAATTTATAGTTTTAGTTTTATAGTGTTGTTGTACATTTCAAGTTTAGCTTTTGGGGTTCCCATTTTAATTATTGTCTTCATATTTCTAAATTATGATCCCTTGTTCTTTGTTTGGTGATGGTCTATGTTCTGCATGTGTAACCGAGCTGCAGTATTCTGTTTATGTAGTTTCTATGTGACAGTACCGCTTGTTCTCTTTCTCCAGTAGGAGATGTATTGGTATTCTCTGAGATGTATTGGTTTAATATTTGCAGTGTAACCTTTTGATAGGTAGGGTTTGGTGCTTTGTGAGTCCTGGTAGTGTTATGATACGGCGGGTTTGCTGTGGATTCTAAATGAGCAGGGTGTATAGTATTTCCTAATGTGCCTGGCAGTTGTCACTGGAGTATAGTAATGTAGAAATCTGGTAGTCTTTATCCTTACTGTCCATGAAAATGATATTGAGACACTCATTAAGAGGCATGTCTACTAATGTTAATGTGTGCTAAGTGCAGCAACACCCATTTCTTTCTATTGGCTCAGTGGCACTTAATGCACATTAATATTTAGCAAACATGCCCCTAAGTCACTGCCAAGATATAAAATAGGCTTGTGAAGGGCTCCTTTGAAAGCCGCCTAAAATTTTAGATGGGCAACATATACATTTTCAAAGTAAACTAAATTAAATTTATGCAAATGAGGTTCAGTGGCTATGCAAATGAGGCCCCGCAATGAGTCTCTGCACATGGCCCTGCATCACCTTAGGCCACCCCGTCACATTCACACCTCCAATTACAGGTGAACAGTCTAATATTCTAATTTTTAAAGTCAAATTGTACATGTATCTTTTTGTAGAAATGTTTTTCCCCAGACTGAATCAAAGCTTGACAGTCATTTAAATTTCTACTCTGCCCAAGAAGCTATAACAAATTGGACATCTGACTGAGAGCACAACAGCTCAAAAATAGCAAGTAATGACTTCCAAATCAAGCTGGTTGTTTCCGAGGAGCATACTGTATTTTCAGGTTGAAAGTTACCACTGTAACAAACAGTTCACTTTCTAGATCAATGGAGTTACAATATAGTTGAACATTTCAACTGCAGATTCAAAGTAAGCACAGCTAGGTTAACCAAACAGGCTTGTGAGTATGGATCTTCATCCCAGATCAGAATTGCTATAGATGATTCAGTTCTATTCCATAAACAGATCTGTTTCTATAAGATATAATCTGCAATCCCATTGGGTTATTGAAGCTCCCTCTGCCTTTTGGGTAATTTCTCCTGCACCCCTCCCCTCAGTGCAGGCTCTCCAGGAAGGAGTAGATAACAGGAGGAGGGATCTAGCTAAGCTTGAAGAATGGTCTAGAATTTGGCAGCTGAGATTTAATGTCAAAAAATGTAGAGTCATGCATTTTGGCTGCAAGAATCCAAGGGAGCAGTACAGTTTAGGGGGTGAAGCACTTCTGTCCATAAAAGAAGAGTGGGACCTTTGCGTGATTGTGTCTGATGATCTTAAAGTAGCTAACAGGTAGAAAAGGTGACAGCGCAAGCTAGAAGGATGCTTGGGTGCATAGGGAGAGGAATGACCAGCAGAAAAAAGGAGGTGATAGTGCCTCTAAATAGGTCTGTGGTGCAACCTCATTTGGAGTATTGTGTGCAATTCTGGAGACCGCACCTTCAAAAGGATATACACAGGATGAAGTTGGTACAGCGAGTGGCTACTAAAATTGTTAGTGGTCTTGAACCTTCCTTTGTGTGAGTTAATACTCCAACTTAAAATGCACCTCTTCTCCTGAGCCTTTAATGCCTAAGTTGTCTGGGACACAGGCAAAACTCCTTCTCTTCTCTTCTCTTCTTTTCTCTTCCCCTCCCCCTCACTCCTATCTGTCCTCTTGTATCTCTGGTTTTCCTCTTTCCTATCAGTTGATGGTGTTTCCTTCCTTTCCTAATTCAGGTGTATTTTATATTTGTAAACAGCTTTGCCTTTGTATAAAAAAGTGGTATATAAAGTCTCAAACATAAACCAAAGTATACTTTGCAAGAAAGGTGAGAATGGGGTAATATGATAGAGACATTTAAATGTCTGCATAATACAGATGCACAGGAGGTGGTCCTCTTTCAATTGAAAAGAAGCTCTGGAACTAGGGAGCATAGGATGAAAGTAAAAGGAGAGAGTCTCAGGAGTAATCTAAGGACATATTTCTTTACAGAAAGGATGGTGGTCACATGAAACAGCTGCCCAGTGGAGGTTATTTATTTATTTATTTATTTGTATTCAGCTCATGCTTTTCTAACAGTAGTTCAAAGCAAGTTACTTTCAGGCACATTAGGTATTTCCCTGCTCCAGAGGGCTTACAATCTATCACGCCAATGCAGAAAGCCAGCGCTAGATGCGCGCTGAAGATGACGTTAATGCGGTCTGACAGCGCATTTTTTTAAATGCCGGATGCAGCAAAGATAGAGCATGCAAATGACCCCTGTATGTTAACCGTGTGCATGCAAATGAGCCATCGCAGGTTAAACTGGGAGAGCAAGCCAAACATATACGCACAAAAAGTCTGCGCTAGTTTGGCTGGCTGCATAACAGCCCTGGCAGTATTTTGATGGCATTGGGGGATGATCGTGGCATTGGGAAAAGCCCCTGATGCGATGAAAATACTGTTGGGGGCTGTGCCCCACAATAAAATGATCCCTGGTGGTCCAATGGCCCCGATCCCACCCCCTACAGTATTTTGATGGCATTGGGGAAGGCCCCTGATGACATCAAAATACTGTCGAGATCCCCACAATAAAATGATCCATGGTGGTCTAATGGTCCCTTTCCTCCCATCCCCATTTAATAAAAAAAAGAACCTGATGGTTTAGAGGCCCCTATCTGGTGGTCTGGTGGTCCCCAAATTCACCTTAAGCGGGAGAGCTGCCTATGTGCTCCTGCTCTGCATTGGCCATCTTACAAAATGGTGGTGTCTCGCCATGCGTGGTGCATCCTGGGATGCACTGAGTGAGGTCATGGCAGTTTGACCTCACCTAGTGCATCCCAGGATGCAATGCACTGGGCCAGACACCGCCATTTTGCAAGATGGCCGATGCAGAGTGGGAACACGTAGGCAGTGCTCCAACCTAAGGTGAATTTGGGGGCCACCAGACCACCAGGTTTTTTTTTAGTTTAATGGGGGGTGGAATGGGGGGGAAGGGGCCACTAGACCACCAGGTTCTTTTTTTATTTAATGGGAGGAGGGGGATATGGCCCACTAACTACCAGGATCTTTTTTTATTTAAAGGGTAGGGGGAAAGGGGCCACTAGATCACCAGGGATCATTTTATTTTGGGGCATTGCCCCTGATAATATTTTGAAGGTATCGGGGGGCCTTTTCCAATGCCATCAAAATATTGTCGGAGGTGGGATCGAGGCCGCTGGACCACCAGGGATCATTTTATTGTGGAGCACGGCTCCCGACAGTATTTTGATGGCATCAGGGGCTTTTCCTGCTGCTTGATCATCTGAGGAGGAGATGATCTAGGCATTGGGGAAAGTATCTGATGCCATCCAAATAGTATTGGGGGCACACATTAGAGGTTTACTTCTACTCAGATCCTGAAGTAAAAATTTTGGTGCTGTGGCTGATTGCAAAATCCTCTACGCCTGCCTCTGCATCGGATGTAGCTATGATTTGCATTCCAGCCCAGATGATTATAGTAGATTTAAATAATTCAAGTTCGAGGGATTCAAGATGGCGGTATAACAGGATGCGGTGTTAGCTGCTCCACTCACCTCTGCTTCTTTTCTTTGGAAATTGTTTGTCTCACCCCTGCCCTATGCTGAAGCAGATAGGCTAAGGGCAAGGGGGAATTACCAGCGGGGTAGCTTACAATGGAGAACTACTTGGAGACAAAGGAGGGCGATCACGTGGCTGCGGTGGAGGTGAGCCTCAGTCTGGGCAGTGACGTCTCGCATAGTCCTGCTGGCCCCTCTACTCCCCCTCTGCCCACTGAGTCAGCTGCTGGTGTAGCGGCGGTTGCTGGAGAATTTCATCCTGAGAGCTTGGCAGAGGCGGCAGGTACGGCGTCCTCAGCAGGTGCTCTGCTTCTGGCACTTCAGATGGGTGTTTTAGAGTGGGGGAGTTTAATCTCCTTCTGCTCTCCGCTTTAACCCTCAGTTGGATTTTCCTTCTCTTCAGCATCCACAAGAAGTGAACTTGGCTTCAATATGGTCTGCCCTCCAGTCGGTTCATCAGGTGTGTGCATGGGCGTTTCAGGCTCTGACCACGCTTTCTACTCGTTTGGAAAATGTGGAGAAGAGGCTTGATGACCAGCAGGGACAATTGACTATACTTGACCAAAGAGTTCAACAGGTACAAGAGCAGCAGGGGACGCTCTCACAAGACAAGATGGTGTTTCTATGAAAGATTGAAAATCTGGAGAATGCTTCCCGGTCTTTGAACCTAAAGATATTGAATTTTCCGTGTGTTTCTGTCTCTCTGGCTCAGACTCTTTTTCACAGATTTCTAAAGGACACTTTTGGATACCCTGATGCTGCTCCTCAAGCTGATGTCTCCTTGGACTCTCTTGATCTGGGGAATCTGTCCGTATTGTTGGAACAGTCATCTGAAACAGTAGGGTCCAGAGTGACATTATTAGTTTCCTTTGTTTTTCTTCAGGACAAAAATGCGTTGTTACATTTGTTTCTTAAGAAAACTGATATTTCCTTTCTGGGGAGTAAGATTCAGATTTTTCCGGATGTGTCCCGTTGGACACAAGTCTGTAGGAAGAAATTCTTGGAACTGCGCACAGAGGTGGTATCACTAGGTGCAAAGTTCCAATTAAGATTTCCTTGTAAATGTTTTGTTCATTACCTGACTTCTGTATATTTTTCTTTGAACCTTCTCAATTATGCTTCTTTTTGGATGCTAAGAAGTTGTAGGGTGACTGGGGTTGACTGGAGTGGGGGGTATTTTGTCAGGGCATTTATGTATTATGTGCTTTGCCGCTTTGTTCTGTTCTTTTCTTGTATCTTTATTTCTTTTTTCCTTCCACTCCTCTGGATTTGTAATTCTTGGATCCCTCTTCATTGTGGACTATTTAGTAGTTGGTCTTTCTTTTCCCCCTCGGGGTTTGTTTTTGCTTTGATTATATAATTATCCTATGAATATTTTTTTTGTTAGACCAATACTTGTATTTCTTATTTCCAAGTTTTACTTGGTATATTTTGTAAAATCTGATAAATAGAAAATTTTAAAAAAAAATTCAAGTTCATTTAAATACGTATTGCATTAGTTGGGTGTTAGTT
Organism: Ichthyophis bannanicus; assembly: GCA_033557465.1. Classification (NCBI taxonomy): domain Eukaryota; kingdom Metazoa; phylum Chordata; class Amphibia; order Gymnophiona; family Ichthyophiidae; genus Ichthyophis; species Ichthyophis bannanicus. The sequence continues at coordinate 789,703,661 of CM066031.1, read as the reverse complement.
TTTCCGCCGGCATTTACGTCTTTTTGCTGCATTTGCAGGATTGTTAAAAGTGCTTAAACATGGCATTAGGAGCTCATAAAGCCCGCGCTAGCTTTTTGCATCAGCCTGTAACTTTGCACTGGAGGCAATGGAGGGTTTAATGGCTTGCCCATGAACATAAGGAACCTCAGTGGGATTGAACCTTGGCTTTCTTGGTTCCAGGCTGCAGCTCTAAATAGTAAATTACTGGTTACAGCCAGTGTGAAAGGCCTGAGCTGCACAAGACACAGATAAGCTTTCTCCTTCTATCTCTGCTGGGGTTTTTTTATTACAAATATAGCATACTAAGGGTTGGTTAAACTTTAGGTATTTGGTAAAATTGATATTTGCTGGTCTTACATTATGTTTGGGGATAGTCAAACTGCTGGATTTTCTTGAGTAGCCTTAACAGTTTTCTGAGTGTGCCCACAGTTCAGGTATAAGCCTACTGGGGCAGGGACACTTGGGTTCCCGCCCACCCTACCCCTCACCCCACCCACCCCTGGGGCTGCATTGCCTATATAGTGGCCAATAGCTTGGGATACACCTACATTCTCTTAACCAGCATGTCTTGTATTCAGTGCAATACCTGCGGTGCTTACATTCCAAGAAGAATCATTTGGAGCCTAAGAGCATGTCCTATGTGCCGAAGGTCATCTGCCATGTATAACAAATTGACTCTACTAAGAGAAAACCTAGCTGCCATGCATAAAGAATTGTCTCTACTGAGGGAAGAAATGACTGCAATGAAGCGCACCTCTTCTAGGATAAAGACTGAACAAAGTCCATCACTGCTCCCATAAAGAGTCAAACACACCAGGAACCAATGGATCACAGTGGGTTTGGGTAGATTGCGATCTGTGACACAGAGACATCCTATACACCAAGAGATATCCCTGCATAATGCATTCTCTGCCTTGGTTAATGAGGATGCCCTATCCAAAGAAACTGAATGGCCCTTGGAGTCAGCCAATGCCCAATCTCCTGCTAAAGCACCATATATGAAGAAAAACTCACCAAACAGAAAACTACTACTACTTGGAGATTCCATCATCAGAGACACCAACTTGGGAACACAGTTCAAAGGAGAGAAGATAGTCAAATGCATCCCAGGCTCCTTAGCCAGCAGGAATACAAACCAAATTATTGATGTACTTAGCGTGGAAAGCAAACATTCCAAACTTGATGTTGTCATCCACTTGGGTACAAATGACCTGGCTAGATATAGTGCCTCTACAGTCCAAAAGGACTTCCAGTCTCTGGGAGAAAAACTCAAGCCCATTGTTAACACTGTAGCATTCTCAGAAGTTCTACCTGTTCTAGGTAAGGGGGCAAAAAGGCTGCATCGCATTAACAGCTTTAATACATGGCTCCAGACCTGGTGCAAACGAGAAGGATTCAGATCTATTGGCGACTGGGAAATCACATGGACCAACAAGAAACGATACTGTGCTGATGGATTACACCTCTCTGTTGCAGGGAAAAGAATCCTACGTGAAAAATTCAGGCAGTATGTTGATTTGCATTTAAACTAGAAGAAGGGGGTGATGGACGGGGAAGGTCAAGTTCTGGACGTCACCCCCTGCAAAAGCAGAATAACAGAAACAACCACACTTTTAAACGACACTTCAAAAGCAACTGGGAAGAAGTGGGTAGAATAAAATCAATGAAAAATACACACAAGCCAGTTAAATGCTGGAAAGCAAAGAGCACAAAGGCTCGTAGCTTAGCCAACAAACCTCCAGACCTGGAAGCCCTAATGGTGGAAAAGGACGTGGACATTGTGGCCATTACAGAAACATGGTTTAATGAATCACATGATTGGGATATAGCCATACCTGGTTATAATCTATTCAGAAGAAATAGAGAAAATGGAAAAGGGGGAGGAGTAGCCTTGTATGTCAAAAGCAATATCAAAGCTACTGAAATGCAAGGTGCATGGGGAAAAGAAGAAGTGCTCTGGATCGTGTTGGAAAGAGAAGATGACACTGTCATCCATACTGCTGTAATCTACAGACCTCCGACTCAATTGATTATAGATATTGCCCAGATAGCAACAAAGTGAGAAGTGATCATATTGGGTGACCGATGTGGATTGGATTACTCCTTCTGCAAATCTGGAAAGAAGCAAAAAAATTGTGGACGCTATCCAAGATGCGTTACTTAGACAAATGGTGATGGAACCAACCAGGGAAAGCTCAACGCTGGATTTGGTGCTCACCAACACTGATAGCATGTCTAATGTCTAGGTGAGTGCCCATGTGAGCAACAGTGATCATCACATGGTGTGGTTTGAGATAAAAGCCAAGGTGCAATCCAATCATAGCGAGCTCAAAGTCCAAAACTTCAAAAACACTGACTTCAATAAAATGGCCGAGTACCTAAAGGAGGAGCTGAAAGTGTGGAAGGGGATAAGGGGAGTGGAATTGCAATGGGCTAAACTAAAAAGGGCAATAAAAGGGGCAACAGATAAATATGTAAGAAAAGTAAATAAAAACAAGAGGAGAGGGAAACCTATTTGGTTTTCCAAAGAAGTGGCTGCTCAAATAAGGGCAAAAAACACAGCTTTCACGAAATTCAAAAGCTTGCAAACAGAAGAACACAGAAATGAATACAGGATCAAACTCAAGGAGACAAAAAGAGAAATAAGGATAGCAAAATCAAAGGCAGAGGAAAAGATGGCTAAAGATGTTAAGTGCGGCGACAAAACGTTTTTCACGTATATTCGGGAAAGGAAGAAGATCAGTGGTGGAAATGCAAGACTCAGAAGTGCTGGAAACGGACTCGTGGAAAATGACATTGATAAAGCAAAACTATTAAACAAATACTTCTGCTCTGTTTTTACTAAAGAAAATCCTGGAGAAGGACCACCTGTGACTCCCAAATATAAAAATGGAAATGAGGTAGATACCACACCATTCAGAGAGGATGAGGTTTTAGAACAACTTGCAAAACTAAAAGTGGACAAGGCCATGGGACCAGATGGGTTACATCCCAGGATACTGAAAGAGCTCAGAGAGGTTCTTGCAGGGCCGTTAAAGGATGTTTTCAACAGATCCTTGGAAACAGGAGAGGTTCCTCAGGACTGGAGAATGGCTGACGTCATACCTCTACACAAAAGTGGTGACAGGGAAGAAGTGACAAACTACAGGCCCGTGAGCCTTACCTCGGTGGCGGGAAAAGTAATGGAGACGCTCCTGAAAGAGCTAATAGTGAACTTTCTCAAAACCAGCGGGTTACAGGATCCGAAGCAGCATGGTTTTACCGAGGGACGATCTTGCCAAACAAATCTCATTGAGTTCTTTGACTGGGTGACCAGAGAACTGGATCAAGGACATGCGATGGAAGTCATCTACCTGGATTTCAGCAAAGCCTTTGATACTGTTCATCACAGGAAGCTTATCAATAAACTCAGTAGTTTGGGGATGGGTCCCAAAGTGGTAAACTGGATCAGAAATTGGTTGACTGACAGATGACAGAAGGTGATGATAAATGGAGCTCACTAGGATGAAAGGAAGGTGATTAGCAGGGTGCCTCAGGGTTCAGTCCTAGGACCGGCACTGTTCAATGTATTTGTGAGTGATATTGCTGAAGGACTGAATGGAAAAGTCTGTCTTTTTGCAGATGACACGAAAATTTGCAACAGAGTGGACTCTCCTGAGGGAGTGCTTAACATGAGGAGGGATCTTCAAAAGCTGGAGGAATGGTCTGATGCTTGGCAATTAAGATTTAATGCGAAGAAGTGTAGTATCATGCACCTCGGTAGCAGAAATCCAAGGGAAATGTACACAATAGGGGGTGAGAGGTTGGTGTGCATGGAGCAGGAGAAAGTCCTCGGTGTGATTATTTCTTTAGGTCTCAAGGTGGCAAAACAGTGCGACAAGGCAGCGGCAAAAGCCAGGAGGATGTTGGGCTGCATTCGAAGAGGAATTACCAGCAGAAAGGAAGGGGTACTAGTGCCACTGTATAAGTCTCTGGTGAGGCCTCACTTGGAATACTGTGTTCAGTTTTGGAGACCGTATCTTGCAAAGGATGTAAAAAGAATGGAGGCTGTTCAGAGGAAGGCGACCAAAATGATTTGGAGCCTGCGTCAGAAGCCTTATGAGGAGAGACTTGAAGACCTACTGTAAATATGTACACTTTGGAGGAGAGGAGGGATAGGGGAGATATGATTCATACCTTTAAATACTTAAAGAGAAATAATGAACAAACAATCCTCTTCCAGAGACAGGGAAGGTGTAAAACTAGAGGGCATAACATGAAGCTGCAAGGTGGTAAATTGAAAGGCAATGTCAGGAAATACTTTTTTACTGAAAGGGTGGTGGATGCTTGGAATGCCCTCCCGATGGAGGTGGTGGGGGCAAACACAGTGACAGATTTCAAAGTGGCCTGGGACAGCACAGTTGATCACTTTACAGCAACAAGATTAAATCAAAATAAACTGAACCATCTAATTTCTCAACAAATAGGGGTGCCCTACTTGGAGTGATGGGGGGAGGAGCGGTGGGTTCACCCCTAAACAAACAAAGAAACAAAGATATGGGTTGGGGTGCACCTTCTCCTGCTGGGTGCACCACTAAGCAAAGACATGGGTAGGGGTGCACCTACTCCTAAAAGACATGGGAAGGAGTGCACCTACTCCTGCCATATAGCTGGGCAGACTAGATGGACCATACTGGTCTTTATCTGCCGTCATTTACTATGCTACTATGTTACTACTCCAAGTGGAAGTTATCTGAATGCAAGAAAGCATGGGACAAGTACAGAGAATTGTTGAGGAAGAGGAAGGAATTATAGTTATCCAGATAATCACTGCCATTTTCCAGATATGGTTATGGTTTAGGCATTTGATATACTGCCCTTTACTTATGCATCAGAGTGGTTTACATGTGTACTAACAGGTACTTTTTATTCCCTTATCCCTTATCCCTGCAGGGCTTACAATCTAAGTGTACCTGAGGCAATGGAGGATTAAGTGGCTTGCCCAAGGCCACAAGGAGCGGCCATGGGACTAGAGACCCCAGTGCCTCTGGCCTGAGGTTACTTGTCCCCATGTGGGAATTGAACCCCTGGCCCTCTGGCCTGAGGTAACCTGTCCCAACCACTGAGCCACTCCTCCCTCCAGATAGTGGTTGCACCTTCTGGATAGTCAGCGGCAGCCACTGTCTTGGTACTGACACTGAATGCCTGGTGGACATTTGCACGCTGTGGCCAACTCCTTGTCATTTAAATATCTCCCCTTCTGCATATCAGGCAGTATGCTTCTGCGTACAGATTTTTTTTTTTTTACTATAGGCAAAGAATAACAAAACCATGAGCATTGCAGTGAGGACACGTGGCTTTGCCCTTATCCTTCTGCTCTCCAGGTCAGACATGCACCTTGCGACAACACACTCGCACACATGCATGACTCAGAGGGGATGGAATCAATTCCACGAACCAAGCTCACATGCTTTCCCTCACTTGTTTTGTCTGTGCTTTACTTTTACCTTAACTGACACACAACACATAAAAATAGTAACCCCACTAGTTTGGACGGCATGCTTATCTTTCTTTTGCAAAACATTCAGTATCAGTTCCTGCAATGCTTTCATGCCGTCGCTGCTCATATTCAGTATATCGGGATAGCAAGCATAGTGGCAGCGCATACTGGAGCCCCATTTGTCCAACAGGGAGGATAATCTTATAAAAGGGCAGCTAGGCGGATATTGTGCCTATTTTGTAAGCAATGCCTATAGTGCCTGTGCCCGTTTTATCAAGAAATTCTTACAGTACCTGACTGTATCGCACTGTGAGCTATTATTGAAAAGGCACAAACTAAGGCACATAAATAAACAAAATATGAGCCTATGTGCTTTAATAAAAATTACCTTTCCCCAAGCTCCCCAGGAGGTGGAGCTTGCTGGGAACCAAGATGGATGCATGAGAGACAAACTCCAGAGGATCCTGAAAGAATCCTACCCTCCCACGCCTCCTTCCAGAGACTGATACTCCTTGAACTAGGAGAACTTGCTTCCAAGGATGGCTATGCTGAAGCCAGCTAGACTAGATTACACCGCTAGGCAAAATGCAGGAGCAAAACATTCTAAGACAGATCCACCCTCTCCATTAAAAATGGCGGTGCTACGAGAAGGATCAGAGAGTTTGCAAGAACTGTTGATGGAGATCTGGGCAGTCAAGGGCATTGTATCCGCTAATGGAGAGGCTAAAACACCAGTACACTCAGAGCTAGTAGATCTGAAGGCCCAATTAAGCTCGCTCATGTTACATATGGACAATATAGATATCACGTTGAAAGTGCATGCAGAATCACTGCTGCATACCAAAAGAACCACCAGGCGAGTAGGACAACTAGAATGCCTAATGGAAGATCTAAATAATCATTCTAGGAGAAATAATGTATGGTTAGTTGGGCTGCCGGAGGGCGCTGAAGGGTCGGACCCAGTAAGTTCCTGAAAATATCCCTTCCGACTCTACTGCAGACACAATTTGAGAGACCATTCAAAACTGAACATGTCTACTGAGTTCCAACACAATGATCTCAACTAAACCAGCAACCATGGCCCATGATCTTTAAGGTACTACAATTCCAGCATCGCAACAAATCCTGCAAATGACTCGACTTAACTTCAATCCTTCATGTTTGAGAGGGGCTTTATCATTGTTTCTGGGCTTCCACAAAGCTACAGTGGACAGACAATGACAACTTCTTGCTTTTCGGCCCTAGCTACAATGGATGCAGGTCAGATATGGCCTTTTCTTCTCGGCATATATGCATGTCACACTACATAACCAAGCACAAACCTTTGAAGATCTGGCACTGCTTTCTGCTTTTCTAGAGGAATAAAGGGAACAACGATGTGATAAGAGACAGTTGAACCTAAGTGGCAGGGAAAAAGGGAACCTTGATGGGGGAAGGGTAGCAATAACTGCCCATAGAAATGGGTCCCTTTCTTAAGGTGGCCACACCTGAAAGGAAGCCATTACAAAGACCTTGCCTCCCTAGATGGATCCTCATCAAGACAGACTGGACCTGGAGATCTCCCATGATGAATAGAAAGAAATGACTTTGATAAGAGACTATCTAAATAATGCTCCCCTAAAGATGTAGGGGCCAACTGACTTACCGGTTGTGAGTAGCATGAATGGGAATGTACTGTCTGGTTGCGAGAGAGAGAAGTATGAGTGACTGTATGAATGGTGTTGAAGGATTTTAGAATGGCTTACAAAAAACTAAGATAGGCAGTGTTTTTCTTAGAAGAGGGGAGAGGGGAGGGCAACTAAACTAGAGGGAAGGTCTCTCCATGTTAGGGTTTTCTGGGGGCTCACTTACTAGATGTTGCAATGTTTGCTGTAAATAGTTCCTCACGGGGGTCAGAAATGTTTAGATTGTATTTCTCAGGAATATATGTATATATAATAGGACACATTTCACACCTTATCTTCCATGGCCACCCCATTATGACATTTGGCTTCTGGGTAAACGATGGAATCCAATGGTTCACCATAGGATTATATGATGATTATGACCATCCCTCTTTAAATTCCTTTCATTAAATGTGAAAGGGATCAATCATCCTATAAAAAGGAAGATGCAGCAGAAGTGGTGTACTTACAAGAGACACATTTGAACCACATAGAATCCAGAAAATTAGGGGAGGATATTTATGTTCTGGTGGCTTGCTCTCCAGCATTGCATAAGAAAGATGGAGTTGTAATCGTGGTACGAAAAAGCTGCTCTCCCATAGTTCAGCATACATGTTCAGATATGGAAGGATGTTGGGCTAAGGCAGTGGTTCAGATCAGTTCCCAGGTCTTGGCTCTGGTAACGGTTTATGCCCCCAATTCGGACAACCCAGGCTACTTCCATGCGCTTCACCAGGAGGTGACTGATGGGCACCCCTATCAAACAATAGTAGGAGGCGATTTCAATTTGACTTTGGATCCTATCCTAGATCATCAGCCCTACCGTTGTTCACATGGGCCCACAAAAGCATCCTGAGTCCTGCAAGGCATGATGGAGACCTGTGATCTTGTATGCCCATGGCGGTTGCAACATCCTACCGAAAAGGATTTCATATTCTACTCACTTCCCTACCACTCACACTTGAGGATCAATTTTTTTTGATTACCAAATCTCTTCTTATGGATATAATTGTTACTGATATTCTCAGTACCCACATATCAGGCCATGCAGGAATTACACTCTTGTTACAAAAATCTCCCACTGAAGCTACTCCATCTTCAAGGTGAACAATTTACAACGTATATACGTGTGGCTATTAAAGAATATTTTACACACAACTCCCCAGCTGGGCCTGGTGGGAGGTCTTTAAGGCTTCCCTTAGGTCCTCAATAACTACCTATGCCATAGTGGTGGCTCGCCAACGTAAACAGGAGATTAACCATCTTGACTCTCAAATTAGAGCAGGGGAACGTATCCTCCTTAGAAAGGCCAACCCTATTATACAGTTACAGAAGCTCCACTATAGCTATAATAAACCTCTTTCTGCTGAGGCAATACAACTACACCTATGGCAAGGTGCACGATACTATGCGGAAAATAATAGAGCTGGACGATTACTTGCCAGCTCCTTGAAACAACGAAAGAAAGTCATGTGAATGATGGCCTTAGTAACAGAAGATTACTAACATGAGACTCAGAGACTGGAGGCCAACTGAAACAATTTTATCAACATCTCTATACGTCAGACGTGAATTGATGAAGCATATAGACAGGCCCCAAATTTCCGCGGATGCGGCTAATGTTTTAGATATGCCCCTTCAATAAGCAGAAATCATTCAGGCAGTAAAGGTTACACCAATTGGCAAGGCGGCAGGACCCAATGGGTTACCTGCGTAATTTTATAAACATTTCATTACAGAAATCTCGCCACAGCTTTTAACTTACTTCTCACAGATCCTACAGCAATCCCCAGCCATGGGAACTTTTTCCAATGCAACCACTTTAGTCCATCCTAAATCAGGGAGGGATGTGCAACATGTAGGAAATTATTGTCCAATATCGTTACTTAACACGGACTATAAAATTTATGCTCGGATCTTAGCCACCCATCTGGCGACAGTAATCCCACATCTGATCCACCTGGACCAATGTGGATTTGTAGCGGGTAGATGACGGCGGATGATGCACGACTCCTATGCAATATACTTGCTCTTACAGAGCAGGGGAATACCCCTTTAGTGGGGCTATCCCTAGATACTGAAAAAGCATTTGATTGACTAGAATGGTCATTTTTATATGAGTCACTCTGGTGGTTTGGAATTGGGGAATATTTTATAGGAATGATCAAACTCCTATATCATAACCCTACAGCTTCTATCCTTACTAACTCAAACTTTTCACCACCGTTCTGTTTGCAAAGAGGCAACAGACAAGGCTGTCCCCTTTCCCCCTTTTTATTTATACTAGCACTTGAACCGTTAGCTCTCCTTATCAGACAAACTCCGGAAGTCGAAGGCTTCCACTATCAGGGTCACACTATCAAGCTTTCAGCATATGCTGACGACTTCCTTCTTTTTGTTTCACCACAATCATTGCCACATGTTCTCAGGATCATTCATAATTATTCAGCCCTATCTGGGTACAAAATAAATTGGACCAAATCGGTTGTCATACCTCTAAACAGTAAAATACTTATGGATGAGCTGGCTCCATACCCATTTCAATGGGAAAACACAACAATTAAGTATCTTGGGGTCCATTTCACCCCAACATTGAAGGATACTCTCCATTACAATGAGGTGGAACTTCTTCAACTGATACAAGCCCTAATGACAAAATGGTCACCAATACACCTTATTTGGTGGGGTCAGTTGGACTCCATAAAAATGATGATCATATCAAAAATTAATTATAAACTAGAGATGTTACCAGTGCACTTTCCAGATACATTCTATACAAAGTTGGAGCGCCCATTAATTCACTTCCAATGGAAAGGCAAAATCCCCCATATAGCCACAAAGAAATTAAAATTAGTCAAGGCGGATGGTGGTGTACAATTTCCAGATTTTCAGTACATAAGATATGCCATACTGGGTCAGACCAAGGTCCATCAAGCCCAGTATCCTGTTTCCAACAGTGGCCAATCTGAGTCATACGTACCTAGCAGTTTTCTCAAAAGACATAGGTTCCACAATGCTTGTATTGGGTCAAGCAGTGATATTCTGGGTCCCTTTTTAATAATGGTTTATGGACCTTTCCTCCAGGAACTTGTCCAAACCATTTTAAACCCAGCTACACTAACAGCTTTTACTACATCCTCCGGTAACATATTCCAGAGTTTGATTACACGTTGAGTGAAAAAATATTTTCTCTTTGTCTTGAAGAGTTTACTCTGTAGCTTCATTGCATGTCCCCTAGTCTTTCTATATTCTGATGATGTAAATAATCGATCTACGTTTACCCGTTCCACTCCGTTCATTAATTTAAAACCTTCTATCATATCTCCCCTCAGCTGTCTCTTTTCCAGGTTAAAGAGCCCTAACCTTTTTAGCCTTTCTTCATAGGGGTATCCTTCCATCCCCTTTACCATTTTGGTGGCCCTTCTCTGAACCTTTTCTAATAACGCTATATCCTTTTTAAGACCAGAATTGCACACAATATTCAAGGTGCGGTCGCACCATGGAACGATACAGAGGCATTATAATATCCTTTGTTTTATTTTCCGTTCCTTTCCTTATGATACCTAGCATTTTATTTTCTCTCTTGGCCACCTCTGCACACTACGTACCAGGCAGGCATGTTATCAGGCGATCCTCATGTCCACCAGCCACCCAGCTATCTACATGCTTAATGATCGAATCACCTACTATAACAACTGTCCTAACCCTTCCCTCATGGGCACATGGCCCTGGAGAAACTTCCTCGGTGCGAGAGGGTTTTACATCACCTGGAGGACAGGTCCTAGTTACAGGATCACTTCCTGCCACACCAGGGTGATGCTTTCCTGTCACATGACCTCTCTCCTCCATGGCAACAGGGATGCTGCCAGACTGGAGGTGGGACTTCAGGACTATATCCCTGTAGCTCTCGTCTATGTACCTCTCTGTCTTTCTTATGTCTTCCAAGTCTGCTACTCTAGCCTCTAGCGAATGGACTCGTTCCCTGAGAGCAAAGAGCTCCTTGCACCTAGTGCACACGTAAGACCTCTCACCAACTGGGAGAAAATCATACATGTGACACTCAATGGAAAAGACTAGAAAGCTCCCATCTCTCTGCTGGACTGCTGTCTGCATCTTAGTTTTAAGCTTGTGTTTAGATCTTTAAGTTGTTTACTTACTAAGGGTTGTTGTGGATACTTATACTAATAAAAGTGTACCTAATATGTTTAATATACCTTGTTCACCTGAAGCTTAATTAATCACAGGTTCTTAATGTATGACTGATTTGGATAAAGAGCTGCACCTGAGAGCAGCTGCTTTCCTTTAAGATGTGTAAGTACCTATAAAGCTACGATTATCCCAGGGGTGGGTGGGTGTTGGGGAGGGAGGGAAATAAGACTTATTAAAAGAGGGCTGCTACACAGTACCCTGTCCTGTGCTTCTAAGGTAAGCTGTGACCAAATTCCTGGGTGATTAACAGTCCTTGCTTGGATAGAAGGAGTCTTTCAAAATGGCCTTTTGACCTGCCACCTGGCTTTAACACCAATTTAAAAACTTTCACAGGTCTCTTGTTCCCTAGGTAGAAGGCCTCTTTGTAAAGGTCTCTAGAAGAATTTATTTAGTGCTCAAAGAATACTGACCCTGTTTTGCCTTTTATGCTAAGTTATATTCTGATTTGATTTAAATTAAAGGTCTTTGCTGCTGCTAGGCTCTGACTTAGTATGAAATTTAAACTAGAAGCTCTCTGCTGGGTTCTAAATTTAACCAGAAAGTTCTCTTCTTTGTTTTAAATTTACACTTAAATTGCAGCTACTAGGCCCTGACTGATATAACAAATACACTGGGTTCACATATTAATCAGCTGTAATCCAAAGAATCCCCTTCAGAAAAAGTCCCAGAAGTATATATTTTACATGGTATCACCATGCCTTCATCCTGAAACAAGGGGTAAAATGGACTGCTACTCCCTCTCTTGATTTGGAACTGGTATGGCTAGGCCTCAAAGAGACGATAATAACTCCATTGCCAATGTATCTCCTCATAGGCATGTAACATCAGTCTGACGAGTGCCCCTCTCCCATTATCCGGGCTACTCAATATGCTTTTCAAAATATGTATAGAAAGACCCCTTTAAAAACTTTTGCTGTCCCTCAAGCTTCCTATATGGCTTAATCCACAATTTAGGATAGGCCGGAAGGTGATCTCATGGAAAAGATGGCAAACTAGAGGGATATGAGTCCTTGAGGACCAGATCCAGGAAGGAGTATTTAAACCATTCGAGATGCTTCAACGAGAGTTCGGACTCCCTGCCATGTACTTCTTCCAGTGACTCCAACTTCAGCATTGCCTCCAAAAGGCAATATCTGGTTCAGAAATATCCCCTGAGTGGGATCTCTTGCAAAAGTTGCCCTAGTTGATTTGTAAGGCCTAGCATCTAAATTGTACGCTTGCTTCCAAGACCACAGTGGCACCTCATGCCTAGGAATCCAAAAAACCTGGGAGACTGAAATTGGAGCACTGCCTGCGACGGAATCATGGAATAAATTCTGGGGCACCCCACTGCGTATTTCCCGTTCAGCCTCCATAACTCAATCATTATACTTCCTGTCTCTTTATGGCCTATGTCACGCCGCTTGTACTATCTAAGTGGCAACCTGCACACGGGAATAGATGGTAGATGTGTCAGCAAACAATAGGAACAGTAATACATGTGTTTTTTGAATGTCCAAACCTGCAAAACGTTTGGCAGCTCATATGGGAGCGAACCGTGCAGGTGTTACAAATTCAGACCCGGTTAACATGGAGGATAGTCATCTTGCGGTCAGTAGCAGAGATCCCACCTCTATCAAAGTCTGGTTACTTTCTATTGGATTTCATGTTGGGAACTGCCTTGAGATTAATCCTGGTACACTGGAAATCCCCAACTACCAGATTTTCACCAATGGTGGAATTTATTATGCTTATATCGCTGATATGAGCAGGAAAATGATTCCACTGTCTACTGAACAGGATCCCTAAATGCGAAATGGAAACTGTTGGATGACTTCTCAATATAGAAGCCATTAGATAGGTTGTGATAAGCTATCCAATTGAGGTGACTGATGTACTCATAGATAAACATGCTTGGACTGGTGGATGGGGGGGAAAAGTTGTTTAATTGTTGCAATGTTGTTTTGTTAAATGTATGATTTGGTAAATAAAACCTATAAATAAACAATGAAAAAAAATAAAGAAGTAACTTTGGGGCTTGTTTACAAAGCCGCGGTAGCGGTTCGCGATTGTTATCAGAACCGTGGCCCCATTGATTTCAATGGGGCCGCGGCTCCGATAACGATCGCAAACCGCTACCACGGCTTTGTAAACAAGCCCCTTTGTGTGAGTAGGAGTCTGCATCTCTACTTGTATTTCATATGCTCCTTCTCCCAGAATGCGTACACATATATCACATAACGGAAAGTGCTATGTTTTCTGAGCACCAGTGTTTACACACATACTGTATATGTCAAGCAACTCTGTAAGGGCCTACACACTCCATTCACTTATAAAATTACTCCTCTAGAGGTCATCTCTCTAGAATGTCACAATAACTGGGCTAGACAGGAAGACATGGAAAACGGGGGAAAATGAACAATTGTGAGTGAAGGCTTATGGTGCAATAGCTCAGATGAGGCCAGCCCAGATTAAACTGGAGACCCAAAAGAGCAAAAAGCAGCTACTGTGTCTAACAAACCTATGATTAATCTGTTATCTTTCAATTTACCTATTGCTTTTGAGCCTGGTCATGCAATTGGCCTTCAGACTATTTCCTTGGGCAATATATTTGACAGATAGTGTCTCTGTGAAGACGTACTTCCATTTGTTTTGTTCTGAATCTGCCATATAGTGCCCCACGTCTTGTGAGAGACAGAGGTCACATCACCCTTCCATGAGGCCAGAAAGGAGGCCGTGACAAATGGCTATTTGGGAAGCCAACAGCTGAAAATAATTGCTATTAAAACCAGAACAGAGGAAACTAAATAGTGACAAATTGGGCAATAGTAAGTGAATAGTGAAGTAGTTAAGGGCTGTTCAGCTCAGAGCTGAGAAATGCGTGAGTTGGTTTCTGATACTTCACATGGCTTGTATTCCTTTTTGGATTCCACATTCTAAGGCACATAAAAGAGTAAACAATTCCAAGGTCACAATCACCCAAAATAAGATTCAAATTAGGCCCCTTTCCAGAGATAGGAGTACTCCAAACCAATAAAGATTTGAATTTTCAAATTTACATTTGTCCTGGACTCAAAAACTAAGGGTAGCCTGTGGGAGATGCAAGGGACACAGGGCCGTGTTTCAGAGACGCATTGCGGGGCCTCATTTGCCTAAATTAGTAGGAGCTGAAAAGTGGGGCCGTGTGGGAAAATTATGGTCACCCAACAGAAGGGCTGGCCCTGAAAACCAGCTCTTTTCAAAGATTAATTAATTGCCTTGTACACTGACTTATGGCACAGATGGTAGTGTTAACATGATTGTAAATAGCGCGGTATATAAAAAAATTGAAATAAATAAATAAATAACATGTCAAGCATATTTCTGCTACCAATTCCAGATTGGTAAATTGGTAAAAAATTGGTAAAATCATGAGGGTGTCCATGCCCTCTCTTAACAGATGAAATGTGGAGAATAATGTAAGGCCAATTATAGACAGCCCACATAGTTGCAAACATGCATTGTGTAACCCACATGAATTTTTGCCTCATTTTAGAAAGGCAATTTTAAATTATCCCCCTCATCTTGTTAACTACAATTACCCCAAAACTACTCCGCTACAACTTCTCCCACCCTCTAAAGCTATCCACATAAAACTACAGTATCCCCAAGTACTGCCACCCTTCGAAACTACCCCATTCAATCCACACCCCTGCAAACTACCCCACCAATTCCCCTCAAAACCCAACTACTCCCACCTGCCAACTGCACCCTTCACACTCTCCTATCAGTCAAGAGACACACACACACAGGTTGGAAAGAATTCCATGCATTCTCCACTTGTTAATCCTTAAAAACAAAATAGCTCTTCTATTATGCTAGCTATATTTGCCCCACTAGACCCCCACCAACATGGATTCCAATCAAAACATGGCATAGAAACACTCCTCATACATCTATTCAACAACATAATCAAAGGAATAGACAATATAAAATAAGGCTTCTTATTAATATTTATAGATATTTCATCAGCCTTCGACAGTCTCCCATCACATCTTATTGACGCGCCTAAAGGAAATTGGCCTTCAAGATACTACTATTAAATGGTTTCAGTCATACCTAGAAGACAGACAGCAGAGAGTAAATACTGGGAACCTCACTTCAGCACCCTTCAAAACTACTCAAGGAGTTCCTTAAGGCTCATCACTATCAGCTCTTCTCTTCAACATCTATATTCAACCAATTGGCAATATATTTAACAAATACAAGATACAATACGCCATATATGCCGATGACATCATGGCATATACCCCTATTCAACTGGATTCACCAGACTATACCACCATATTGACCTGCATTCAAGAAATCACAACCTGGCTAAATAACAACAATTTAAACATCAATATAAAAAATCTGAAGCAATAACCATAACGAGAAACACTACATTCATTCATGCTACCTCTATCAACATAACCAATACACCCATTACAATAAAAGATGAAGTCAGATACCTTAGAGTGATTCTAGACAAGCAACTCACCCTCCAACCACATATAAACAAGATATCCAAAACAGCCTATTTCAAACTTGCAACGCTCCGGAGACTAAAATCTCTCCTCAACAAAGAACACTTCCGCACAGTATGCGAGGCCATCATTTCACCTGTACTGGATTACTGTAATATACTATACCAAGGTCTACCCAAACAAACCACCCGTCAACTACAAATAATACAGAACACTGCCGCCCGCCTCATTGCTAGCGCATCAAGACAAGACCATATGACCCCAATACTATATGACCTACACTGGCTACAGATATCATTACGTGCAAAATATAAAGCAGCACTAGCTATCTTCAAAATTAAAAACAACATGTCAAGAGAAATACTACATGAACTCATTGGAACCAAATCAAGAAAAAGACCAGACAGAAATAGCACCAAAAACAATATACCAACACCCAGTCTATTTACAAGAACCAACAAATCCATATCCAAGAGAGCCTTCTCCCTTGTGGCCCCTGGTATCTGGAATGTCCTCACAGATAAACTAAAATCAACAACAGATATAAAATAATTCAGGAAACTACTAAAAACCACCCTATTCATTGAACTATTCAATGATGACCACCAACTACTCTAATCTCCGAAACCCCCAGAAATCAACAAAAAGACCTCAAAGACTTACAGAAGATGCTCAAAACTATGCTCTTCACAGAACACTACACGGACATAACATGAACTGTCTAAACGAACTCTCTCTCAGCCCAACAAAATGTAAAAAAATGTAAATATTTATTGTACACAGCTCACACTATATATAGTTCACCACACAATCAACTTCACACCACTCACACACACACTTATCCATTTATCACTGCATGCCCACACTCATGTTGTAGCAGCAGAGCGCAGACAAACCAATGATACCAGGAGTCTGTTCAGAAGGTCCAAATCATTTATTTGTGCACAAGTCTCAAGCAAAGTCAATTTCAAAATGGCTGAGCGATGTTCTCTGGCAATACAACAACTTTTATAGACTTTAGCTTCATTCTAGGTATAGAAAAACATTTCATTGGTCCCGGTAACCTTCCGTACCTCCCGTACCCCTTCTATTGGTCCCGGCGCTGATATGATTATCCAATTATGTTCTTGCAGTGGGCTCAGCACCTGCTTACCCCCCTTCTAGTCCCAATTACAATGGCCAGTTCACCAACTTGTTACTTTCCTACTTCCAAGGCCACTCAGCTAGTTTGTACGTGTAGGGAAGCAGGGCTCTTTAACTTCTCTGTCAGCAGTTTTGAGCATAAATTCTGTATTTTTCCATTCGTTCTGCTTGTCTAAGCTTAATTCAATACTTTTACTGAGTTCTAATTCTACAGCAGCATATTGGGGGATGTGTAATTCCTATGGGCCTCTTCACAGGCTTCATTTACAGGTCAAGCTAGTTAGGCCTGCCTGCTTATGTCAGACACTGTGGATCACGGGCCTTCACCTGCCACAATGTAACCTGACACTTGATTTCTTTGATGTGTAATCCGCTTTGATTTCAGGTTAAAGCGGTGTATCAATCCTTTAAAATAAATAAATAAAAATATTAGTAAGTGATCTTACAAGCCAAGAAAACCAGCTTTATATCCTGAGTCATGTAGTGGTGTGTTTTTTTTTAACTCACGAGGTGATTTTATTCATAAAAACTGATTTTTTTTATTCTGCTAGAAATTGTGTTACAGCCTGAATTTGAGTAAATCAAACCACCATGGCAACATGATGCTTAAGCCTGTTCTCTGTTTTCGATGCACTATTTTATGCTGGAATCCATTTCCCACTTCTCTAGTTGCATTTAATTTTATAATTATTGGCATAAGCTCTAACACCTAGAAAATTACTTTTGTTTTTTGCTATTTGTGAACAAGGAGGTAGCTTCAGATGGCCTTCATGGTTTAATGACTTACTCTTCTATATTCAAGGCTTAAGATGCTTTGTACAGTAGGTTAGCTAAGCGTATACAACAAAGGAAAAATCCTCCAGGATTTAAATATTTCAGAATTTCCAATTACATGTGGAAAATGCTGAAAATGTATAGTTAATTAATTCTCATCGTGTATTTGTATGAATCCTTTACTTCCCACGACTGATCCCATAACACCGTGTTATCAAAAACCTTAAGGACAGATTGAATTCTCTTTTTTTTTTATTTGTTTGTTAATTAAAGAAACATTAAAAAAAAAAAACAAGCCACTAATTAAGTCTCTGCTGAGGTGTCTGAATTAAATTTCAGCTGTTAGATTGAAATGTCTATAGACTATAAACTAAACAAGGTAAACATAATAAAAATGATATTTCACTGCATACGCAATGAGAGAGCACAGATATCTAAGGATTAAATTGCCATTTTGCCAAAGGAAGTCACTCCAACGGGAATAAAATCTTTGCATTGCTAGATGGATCATGATGTTCCTTTTTCTTCAGGTGATATTAAGCAAGAAGCATGTCACAATTTATGCATCCTCCAGGGATATGATGGAACTCCGTTATAGGAGAAAGAAACGTGGTCCATCCTGGGTTGTGAACTTTCGACTTATTTTTAATTGTGATATTTGTAGTCCTGTCTCTTCCGTTTGGCATCAGCATTGAAAGTGCCACAGTGCTTCAGAAGAGGAAGTCAAAAAGCCAGAACCCTATTAATATCCAGGTCACATCCT
Source organism: Ichthyophis bannanicus (assembly GCA_033557465.1). Lineage (NCBI taxonomy): Eukaryota > Metazoa > Chordata > Amphibia > Gymnophiona > Ichthyophiidae > Ichthyophis > Ichthyophis bannanicus. The sequence continues at coordinate 789,685,124 of CM066031.1, read as the reverse complement.
ACCCCTGATTGTCTTCTATCTTATGTAAATCCTGTCATGTTTCTGAGCTGAGTACCGAGCAACAATTAACTAATTAATATGTGGCACCCTAGGCAAATCTCATTCCTGCCACTCCACCCCCCCCCCCCTTGCTACTGCTGCCACCCTTCTTTGGGATCTGCAGCGGTGATAATGACATTAAAACAGTGACACAGCACTTACCAAACACCTCCGGTGCTGTGTGCCTCCGCCTCCTATGATGCAGATTTCCTTTTGCATGGGAGCATAAGAGGCTGGGTCAGAGGGGGCATAAACATTACTAGCACACAACGTCAGAGGCTTTTGGTAAGCGCTGTGTCATTGTTTGTTTTAAAGTAATCGCCACTGCTACAGATCCTGGTGAGGGGTGGTGGCAGCAGCAATGGGCCACTTTCCAAGCGACTGCCTAGGCCCCCTGATGGCAGCATTGGCCCTGCTCTGTGCCTTTGTTTAAGTTTGTACCTACCACTCCATGAAGGTTGCTTGTTATTTGTTTTGGTTCCATGCTCTTCTTGTTCAGGGATTCTCTGTGTCTGTCCCATGCCTTTCTAAATCCCTCCACTTGTTTCTGCCCCCACCACCTGCACTGGGAGAGCATTCCAGGCATCCACCATCCTTTCCGTGAAAAAGCATTTTCTGACATTGCTTTTAAGTTTACATCCTTGCAGCTTCAGTTCATGTCCTCTTAGTTCTATGGCTTCCTTATCTTTCAAAAGCTTTGTTTGTTCTTTAATAACAGAAGAAAACACTATATAATAGAAAAACATTAAAGGGGAGAATTTCAAATAGCCTTAGTAGTTGCAAAGCATGCAGATAGATTTAGAGCACACACATTATGGTTATGTTTCTAAATGAAAATGTGTGCTAAAAGCATCTGCGCACTTTTCACCGTCTGTTCTGGGTAGGCTGCTAAGGAAGGTAAAACAGTACCTATCGTTGCACTAGTTTGTGCTAATTTCCTTCCCTAATTTAAATAAGGGTCCAGGAATGCCTGTAGATTTATCACAAGGGGGTGGGAAAAAAAGGCAAAACTTGAGTTTGCCAGTGTCCTTAACATTTGTCCACTGTGCCAAGTTGGCTACTGAGTAGTGCTCCCATGTCTCCCAGGGAGTTCCTTTACTCTGAGGTGCCCTCCTTACTCTCCAGAATATAGCAAAAGATGATTCTGCATGTTAGTTATTGAATACGGCTTTAGAGTGAGCTGCATCCCATGGACAGTAATCTGAACATTTAAACTCCAGTTTTCTAGTCATTAGTAGATTGTGAAGGTTAGTTAGTTTATTTATTCATTCATTTATTTATTTATTCGGTCATTCATTTATTCATACATACATACCACCTCTTCCAGCCATCAGGGGCGGTTTACATAGAACAATGTATAGCAATATAGAACTATAGACTATATACATGGAACATATCACCTTCCAACAACCCCAAAATAGGTATTGTGTAGGTTAGTTGAAGCATAACTATATACATGTTGGTGTAGATAACTATATACATAAAAGGACGCATAGCTTACCGAAATGGATGCGTTTCTTATGCGGTGAGTGGAAGTGGGGGAGGGGAGGTTCTACCTAGGTGGACTTTAGAAGCATCCCTCCAGCTAAATAGTAGCATTTACATATGTAGATTGGCTTAAATGTGTAAATACCATTTTAGTACAGGGCCTATGTAAACATGGGGATGCTTACCACATTTAGATTTACATATGGTAGGAAGAAGGATTGGTTGGGGCAGGCCTACAATATAGATGTATAGTCCCCATTTTACAAAGGGAATCCAAGTCTCAAGGAAAAATATAGAGAACGTCCCAAGTCACAAACAATTGGTCTTCTCCCCCCCCCCCCATGATCCCAACAATCATTCCCATGACCTCTTTCCCCCTCCCACCAAATGACCTGCCGACACATCAGATCCCCTCCCCCTCAGGCAATCCCCCCACAAGACCCTCCCAGTAACAAGGACCTCCCCCATCCCCTTCCATGGCCATAGCGAGTCTCTGGTATCTAGTGGGAGCATGAGTGATGCCCAGTCACTCCTGGACTTACAGTGCCAGGTTCCAAAATGGCACCTGTGATTCCTAGCAGTCATTTTGCAGTACCAGATGATTACCATTTTGCACATGCACCATTTTGGTGCATGCACCATTTTGGAACCCAGCAGCCAAGGAGCAGAAAGACCTGGGGATCATTCCTCCTTCCGCTGGACATCAGGGATCCTGGTAAGGTCAGGTAAAGGGCCCTTTGTGCTGTGAAGTGTGGGTAAGGGGGGGATCTGATGTGTTGAGGGGGATCACCTATCGGGGGAACAAGGAAGAGATCATATGTATTGGTAAGGATTGAGGTCAGGTAGGGTAATTGGGGGGACTGTATTGTTGGCTTGGAGTGTTCTTGCATACAGGAACGCTAATTTTAAATAGCTGCTCCCACACATAGATGGTAGGGGTATTTGTACTCTCTTTCCCCACAAACAGTTTTTTATTGAAATCATTGCTCCCATTGGACATCAAGAGATATACATGTGAACAAGACTTTATACACAGGACTTTTTTGAGGAAGTACAGAATACCAGCTCCTCTTTCATTGCCTGCTAAAATGGACCCATGGTCCTCTTGTATTAATGAAAGAGCCCTGCTTATAAGTACCAGCACCTTTTTATCTAGGACTGCACTGGCGCTGTGCCTTTTTTACAAGAGTCTTTAGGTTTGGCAGGGCCTCTTGTAAATCAGAAAGGGAATTTTCCACGTCCCGACATAAATATGGGACTTCCCCTCTCCATATGCTAACATCTGCCTGCAGGTGTAATTGCAGTTATTTGCAGTGGTTTGAAGATTTTTGTTGCTTACTATTGCCTTGCTGTTTTTTAAATATTTGCAGTTTTTGAAATATTTTGACAATTTGAAAATACACGCTGTCTTTCAATACGATGCTTATACCATGCATATTCTCATTATATACTACATGTTTTGAAGGCTAGGTGCATGCCTAACCTGCATGTTTCCCCATTTATCCTGTTCAGTGGATGATTTGAAATAATGTTGGGCCTGATAGCACAAGGCATTTGCACGGTTTACAGAGCTGTAAACCGTGTAAGTGCCCCTAAGTGGGATATTCAGTTGCACTAATATACCGCTATACACCCCGATTCTAGCCATCTAACAACAGGGCATGTCGTGGGCATTCCGGAGGCAGCACCCATCACTAACTGGGCAGTGGCGATATTGTACCGCTGCCCGCTAAGTGACCCATAGGTAAAGATGGGTACAGCTAAAGGTGGTCTATCTTTACCCATAGGAGCTAACCAGGCAACGGCTCAATATTGCCACTATCTGGTTAGCTTCTGCAGCATCTTTGGCTGTGTAGAAACCCTGGATATTCAATGTAGGGGGTGTATATGACCCCAGAATTGAATGTCTGGGGTTAAAGTTCGGTGGCGGCTGTGTGCTGTAGAGGCACATAGCTGTCGTAAATGAATATCGGGCTTTAATGAATATATGTTAGCAGCTGGAGTCTATATGGTATTGGTATTTTGGAGTGTCCTAAACTATCCATTGTGTATGGGCCTGCCCTAAATGGTGTTACTTTTGGTGGAAGATGATGTAGGGGAATTGCCATTTACAAAGGGAATCCCCCAACAGAATCTGCATGTTGGAAGGAGCACTATGTGTGACCGGGACAAAGGCAATGTATATAATCCTTAGCAAGAAAGGATTAGGACGCAGGTAGGAGTAGTACCTGGACCCTACAGGGACGGGGCACGAGGCATAGGTATTCCTGGGAGATGAAAGGGAAATCCTGAGAGGAGTCCTCACCCTGCTGGTGGGCAGTCAGAGCCAAAGAAGGTCATGTGAGCCCCACAATTTTATTTATTTAGACAGATTTGTATACCACCTTATCCTTCAATCAAAGTGGTCACATCACATCACAATTGGAGGGTTACATTTAACATGAGGGTACTTAACAACATTATACAATGAACTCGTATGTCTAGTTGGGATGAGTGGGTGTTGAGTTGGCGGAGGTAGTTGTATTACTGTTCGGGTCGGGAGTGTTGTCTGTATGCTCATATGTTTCTGTAAAGAGCAGGGTTTTAAGGGCCTTGCGGAAGTCTGTGATGTCGTTTAATGCCCTCAGGCTCGTTGGGAGGGAGCTCCATAGTGTGGACTCCAGTAGTGACGGAGCTGCTCTTGAAGTTATTTGTTTAGTCTTGTGATATCCTGCAGGTGTGCCGATCATGTTGTAATTATTGGTCCTTCTTGGTCTATTGCTGATTTCCCTTGTTTTGATGTCTTGGAGTACGTCTGGCCATCATTGGGAGCAAGTGCAGTTGCTGTAAGATGGGGGTGATGTGCTCAGTTCTTGGAGTGTCTGTAGTGATGTGTGCTGCAGTGTTTTGCACCATCTGGAGTGGGTGTAAGGTCTGCCGAGGGAGGCCTTGATATAGTGAGTTTCCGTAATCAAGCAGAGGTGTGATGAGTGCTTGGCACACTGTGCGGAAGTGGTCCTGTCAGAGTATTGGCTTGATTTTTCTGATGGTCCTCAAACATTGATAGGTTAGATTGTAGTCTCCTAGTACAATGTGGGGTTTGTGTTTTCTGCTGTGTGCACATATTGCTTCAAGTACCTTGGAGAGATGTTCAGTTATGGCTCCAGGTGGCCTATAGGTGAGGGAGATGCTTAGGTACTTGTTGCTTAGTGAGTGTGTTGGATTCGATCGTAGTAGTGGTAGCAATTGTCTTAAATCTGTATTCCTTTCTGGTCAGTATTAGCACACCACCTCCTCTTTTGTGCTCTAATGCAATTAAATGCTGAGTAGCCTGTTGGGGTTACTTGGTTTAGTATGACCTGGTCTGAGTCATCTAGCCAGGTCTCAGTGAAGTATTTTATATCCAGCTTTTTGTCGAGGATGAGGTCGAGGATAGTATTTGGTTTGTTCCTGATTGATCTGGCGTTTAGTAAAGCACACCTAATGTTGGTCGTTATAATTGGGTTGATGTGTACACTATTTGTGTGATGAGTGGGCGTATTATGTGTGGCATTGTGTGGTTTGTGAGTTGCATGCTTAGGATGCTGGTGTTCTTTGGAGAGGTATGAGCCTGGTGTCCATACGGGTTGGGTGGTAAGTAGGTGGAGCAAGGGGATTTGCTCGTTGGGTCTGATACCGTGTGTGCAGGGTGCAAAAGTGTGGAGGAGTGTGAGGTAGGCCATGAGATAGTGGGGAGTTGAGAGCATTTTTGTAATTTACTGACCTGGGATCGGCTTTGTAATTTATTGACCTGGGATCGGCTTCAATTGTAGCCCAGTGGTGGTGGGTGTTTGACCCTTCTCTTATGATGTCTGTAAACTTGTCTAAAACTCTATGTATTATGCTGTTTTACATGCAGTGGGGTAGCAGACAAGCAATGAGGTAGTAATGAAGTCAGTAGGCTATGCAGTATGAGTTATCTTTACAGCAATGAGGTTTTAGTGAGGTAGCAACGAGTTAGTAATGGAATCTGCAGGATATGCATTATATATTATCTACAGCAGGCTATGCAGCATGTGTTATCTATAGCAGTTTATGCAGCATATGTTATCTAGAGCAGTCTACAGCATATGTTATTTGCAGCAGTCTGTGCAGCATATGTTATCTAGAGCAAGCTATGCAACATGTTATTTACAGCAGGCTATGCATTATAGTTCATCTATAGTAGGCTATCTAGTTAGCTATCCACAGAGCACTTAGCATTTTTCCTATCCTAACTTATGCAGATAGCTATTTGGATAGTAGTGCTGAAAATCGCCATTGTTTGAATAAGTTTCCATTCTGTCCCACCTCCGCCCCCAGACTGCCCCTGGCACTATCCGATAGTCAGCGAGACTTATCTGGTTAGCACCTCCTGTTATCGGATAAGCCCCTCTGACTATCGGCCCACATGTTTTTATTCTGAGAATGGCCTGGAAAGTGGACTCTGTGGTGTGTTTGAAAGGTGAATGAATTGGTGCAGCCAGAGGAGGAAGACTTCATCCCACAGAGGTGGGGCCTTGGGAGTTAGCTGTCCTGCACCCAGAGCCGGTCCGCCCACTAGGTGAGCTAGGTGACCGCTTTTGGAAATATTGCCGCTGCCTCCCCCTCTCAAGATGGATAGAGGGCAGCTGGGGGGGGGGGCGTCAGAAGGGCCGGGGTTTCTGCCTAAGGTGGCAGAACTCTTGGGCTGACCCTGCCCGCACCCAACAAATGCACTGAGGTCAGGAGCTTGAGTTTTGCCTCTACCTCACCCTGTAAAACTAGTGCAAAGTTATAATGCCCTGTTCAATGTAATTTCAGTTTGTTCAATGTAAACCGCACTGATGCAGAATAGCGCGGTATATAAGAGAATGTAAATAAATAAATAAATAACCCCAGCCATTCAGGCTGTTACTAATGTATTTTGTTAACTAAACAGATTCTGTAGGGCCCTTCATTTAAGCCGGACTGAGGTCCTTTGTACTATGACGGGTGATAGTTTGAAGCGAGAGATAGCAGATGGCTTAACTGGGTGATTCTTGTCAAGCACTTAAAGGAAATATTAGGTTGTAAATTAGTTCTGACATATCATTGTTGTTTTAAAATTGCCTGCCTTAATCATTGTAATAAATGTAATGCATTCACAACCTTATCAAATAGATGCAATAGAGAACTGTGCAATATCCCACTGCATTGGTTCAATGTTTTTTTAAGTTGCTTGTTAATGTTGTGCATTTGGGTTGTTGTCGATTCTGCTGTGTCATGCCCTCAGTGATATGGTGTGGCCTAAACAAATAACGAATATTAAGACGTACTGTTCCGCTGCTTTGAAGAATTATAAGGCAGCTGAAGAATGCTCTTGCTGTCATGATCTCTTCGAACACTGCATTCCAGAGCTCACTGCTTGTTCTTTTAATAATTACTCCTGGGGAAATTCTGCACAACTGCTCAATGCAGAATTTGCACAGAATTCCCCACCTGCGCAGAATTCTGCATTTTCTGTGCACAATTCTGTGCAGGCACTGGCTAGCTAGCCAGACAGTAAGGCAGGATCGGGTGCACAAGCTTTAAAGTGACCTGATTCTGCTTCACTGTCAGCAACAACACAGCCAAGGGAGGCCTTCTGTTTGCTCCCATGGCTGTGCTACAGTCACCGGCGTCAGACTCTAGCATAGCCGTGACAGCAAACTGAAGTGTTCCCATGGCTGTGCTAGAGTCCGACGCAGGGGCGTTTTGAAAAGTACACATCCTATTTACCTTTCAAAATGAACCAGTAACTAACACAGCCGGGGGAGCAAACATAAATACTCCTGCAGCTGTGCTGCTGTGATTGGGAGTTGGGGGGGTGGGGGCAGGAAAGGGCTGCTGGTGAATTGGGGGGCTGGTGCATGGGGGGGGTTGCTGGAGTAGGAGAAGGGCTGCAGGTGAGCAGGGGCATTTCTGGGGGCAAGAAAAGGGCTGTTGGTGAATGGGGGGGGGGGGTTGTTGGGGACAGAAAAGGGATACCGGTAAATGGGGACACTACTCAGGGCAGGAGAAGGGCTGCTGGTGAATCAGGGAGGGTGGCTGGAGATGGGCTGCTGGTGAATTGGGGGGGGGGGGGTGCTGGTGAATCAGAGGGGTGGCTGGAGGCAGGAGATGGGGCAGGAGGGGATGTCTGGGGGCTAGAAGTTAGAGGGGGAGAAAACGGGGGGGGGGGGACAAGGATGGGTTGGGACAGAACTGATTGCAGCAAGAGAGCTAAGAAGGAAAAAGGCAGGGACAATTTCAGGTCTAGAGGAGGAGTTCAGCTTTATGATGGGGGAATTCTGTGCATAAATTTACTAATAAAGCATGCACATTTTTAAAATACTGCACACAGAATTTTCAAAGATGTTGCACGGAATTTCAATTTTTGCGCAGAATTTCCCCCAGGTGTCAACAATGGATTGCTCTGCTCTTTGTGACTAAATAAATAAATAGAAAACTCAAACCGAAGAAATGGATACTGAATTGATTACACAGGTACACTAAAAAATTTTTTTTTAAACTGCCTCTAATGTTTCGATTGATTTTTACGTTTTTTGGTGCGCTGAATCCAAATCTGGTAACCAATTTGCTCCATCGCATACAGATTTTTTGCTACATTGGGTTAGCAGTTTGAGGTGAACGTTTTAGATTGAGTGCGATCGAGATAAAGGTTTCTTGGATGAATTCTTTATACTAATTGTTTAGTAGTTATTCAAATAAGAATAAAGAAAATTGTAACAAGGCAGCACATAAGAATAGAGTAATGTCAACAAAACACAGTGATGGTAGCAAAATTGTCTGCACTTAAAACAGCCACATACATGTGCACAAACATTGAGCATATAAGAGCGAGGTTAGACACAAAGCAAAGCAAAGAAATGTGCAAAAATGTTGTACAGGTATGTATGTAAGAATAGAAAACGCAAACCGCACCATTGCAATACATGAAGACAAACACCCGATGGTGTGAAAATAAAATTCTAATAAATGAGATCCGACACTGTGGTAATAACTAGCAAATTTTTATTTCAAAGTTTAGTAAAAACACAATATTTGTCAACACAGTTTAGATTTTAAAGTCATTCTTGGGTCAATCAATCTCCTGGTGGGCCCATTTCTTCTTCCCCCGAATGCTTCTCTTGGTGCGCTGCTTGGCGTATTTTTCATCTGGGGTTTCCCGCAGCAGCAACCAGCAGAAATCAGCCATCATAGTGGTGTTCCATCTTCCTTGGTACCTTCTCTCTGCGTCCTTGATGTCCTGGTGAAACATTTCACCTTGTTCTTCACTGTACGCCCCCAAGTTTTCGGGAAAGTAGTTCACATGGGAGTGCAAGAAATGGACTTTCAGGCTCATGTTACAGCCTTGTTCTTTGAAGGCATTGAGCATCCTGGCAATAATATCCTTATAGTTCTCAACACGCCTGTTCCCCAAGAATTTGAGAACAACATCCTTGAAGGAATCCCAGGCTTCTTTTTCCTTCTCAGACATCGTTTCAGCGAATGCTCCATCTGAAATGAGTTTCCTTATATCAGGGCCAACAAACACTCCTTCCTTTAGCTTTGCTTCAGAAAGTCGGGGGAACTTTGAGCAAAGGTACCGAAAGCACTCACCATCTTTTGGAAGGGACTTGATGAATTGCTTAATGAGACCCAACTTAATGTGGAGAGGTGGTAATAGAATTTTATCACGAGGTACCAAGCTCTCATGAAGAACATTTTTCTCACCGGGTCTCAAATACTCCCGAATTGGCCAGTCTTTTTTCCCCCAGTGTAGGTCGCAGGCCCGGCTATCCCACAAGCAAAGGAAGCAGGGATATTTGGTGAAACCGGATTGCTGCCCTAATAGCATGGATAGAATTTTAAAGTCTCCACAAATCATCCACTTATGCTCATCATAACGAATCTTCTGAAGAATCAGGGCTAAATTCTCGTATTTTTCTTGGAGAATAACAGAGTGAGCAATAGGAACTGAAGCGAATGTGTTGCCATTATGAAGAAGAACACCTTTTATGCTGTCTTTTGACGAATCAATGAACAGCCGCCATTCAGCAGGATCATACTTGAGTTTAAACTTTTCCATCACTCCGTATATATCGTTGCAAAATACCAAATCTTCCTCTTTGCTGAAATACTTCAAAAATTGTGTCTCGCGGTTTGCGGTACCAATAAAAAGTTGTTCCTGGTGACAATAGATTTTTCTGTTTAAGCCGAGAACCTAGCAGTTGGGCAGCATCTTTTGGGAGTCCTAAATCCCGGACTAAATCATTCAATTCAGCTTGAGAGAAAAGTTCAGGTTTCGGATCTGGTTCAGTTTCAAACTCGGAAGTACTGGACTCATCGGGAAAAGCCATCTGATGAGTCTCATCATGATCAGAACCGTCCACACAAATATGATCCAAAGATTTTGGTGGTTCAGGCACAGGTACTTCGTTGCTATGAGGCATAGGCCTAATTGCTGAGGGAAGGTTGGGGTAACTTATTACGTTCCTATTTTTTTAAGTTGTATCCCTTCACAATGCAAGAGCAAAAATAGCAGTCACTGCTGTGGTCTCTTTGTTCACGCCACATCATAGGTATTCCGAAACGAAATGCTTGTTTTTTACCTTTCATCCATAAGCGTAGATCTTCCTCACATGTCTTGCACACTTTGTGAGGAGCCCACGGTTTGTCTTGATCGCCTAACTTCAAACCGAAATAGGCGAAATATACTTTTTTAATAAATGCAGAAATGTTCCTCTGCCGCTTTTTCACGGTATATTCCCCACAAATAAAACAAAAACTGTCCGGAGAGTTGACGCAACCTCTGGCTCTGTGAGCCATCACAAATACACAGCACTGCAAACTACAACTGTAGTGAACCACTTCGGAATAAAGCTGGATTACGACTGAGCAAACAAAAGGTAATAATGAACTTGCAAGAAACTGAAATTTGACAGGAACGTTCATGTCGCAACCACCGTGTTTGAGCGAGCGAACGAGGCGAGGCGAACAGGAAAGAACATGCGCCAGCGCGAGTACTGGATTTAGCCCCCCGCCTCCCAATTGTCCTGTTAATGTATAAAATGAATACAAAACACTCTAAAATATCATGAGGGAGTGTTTCTAGTTAGTTAACCATTACAACCTCTATTTTGGGCCAAGAAAATAAACTGCAGTCGGCTAAAAAGAAATTATGTGAACATTCCTTATATGGGTAAGAAATCTAATTTTGCAAGAAAACGTGATGTGATGGAACATTTTGGCTATTTTTCCTGGATTCAGCACCCCAAAATCTATAGGAATCAGTTGCAAAACTGGAGGCAGTTTTTTGGTAGTGTACCTGTGTTTTTGATATTGCAAAGATAGCCACGAAGGGGGAAGTGATCATATTGGATGACTTTAATCTACCTGATTTGGATTGGAGTATTCCTTCTGCAAATCTGGAAAGAAGTAAAAAAATTGTGGATGCCTTCCAAGATGCATTACTTAGACAAATGGTGATGGAACCAACTAGGGAAAGCTTGATGATGGATTTAGTGCTCACCAACGGAGATAGCGTGTTGAATATCTGGGTGGGTGCCCATGTCAACAGTAGCAATCATCACACGTTGTGGTCTGAGATAAAAGCCAAGGTGGAGTCCAATCACAGCAAGCTCAAAGTCCTAGACTTCAAAAACACTGACTTCAATAAAATGACCAAGTACCTAAAGGAGGAATTGGCAGGATGGAAGAGGATAAGGGAAGTGGAATTGTGATGGGCAAACTAAAGGAGGCAATAAAGGGGCAACGGATACATATGTAAGGAAAGTAAATAAAAACAAGAGGAAAAGGAAACCTATTTGGTTCTCTGAAGAAGTGGCACAAATAAAGGCAAAATACACAGCTTTCACAAAATTCAGAAATTTACAAACAAAGGAACACAGAAAAGAATACCGGATCAGACAAAAAGAGAAAAAACTATAGCAAAATCAAAGGCAGATGAAAAGATGGCTAAAGATGTGAAGCGTGGCAACAAAACTTTCTTCAGGTATATTCAGGAGATGAGGAAAATCAGAGGTGGAATTGCAGAACTCAAAAGTGTTGGGAACGGATTTGTGGAAAGTGACAGTGAAAAAGCAAAAATGCTAAACAAATACTTCTGCTCTGTTTTCACTAAAGAAAATCCTGGAGAAGGACCACATGTGATTGACAACTATATGTATATTTCACAGAAGATGATGTATTAAATCAGCTTGCAAAACTGAAAGTGGACAATGCCATGGGACCAGAAGGGATACAGCCCAGGATACGGAAAGAGCTCAGAGAGGTTCTTGCAGGGCCATTAAAGGATGTTTTTAATAGATCCTTGGAGACAGGAGAAGTTCCACAGGACTGGAGAAGGGCTGATATGGTACCACTTTACAAAAGTGGCAATAGGGAAGAAGTGACTACAGGCCAATAAGCCTTACATCGGTGGCAGGAAACGTAATGGAGGCACTCCTGAAAGAATGAATAGTGGACTTTTTCGAAACCAATAGGTTGCATGATCCGAGGCAACATAGTTTCACTAAAGGGCAATCTTGCCAAACAAATCTGATTGAGTTCTTTGACTGGGTGACCAGGGAATTAGATCCAAGGGCATGCGATGGATGTGATCTACCTCGATTTCAGCAAAGCCTTTGATAGTGTTCCTCATAGGAGGCTTATCAATAAACTCAACAGCTTGGGGATGGGTCCCAAGGTGGTGAACTGGATCAGAAATTGGTTGACAGATGACAGAAGGTGATGGCAAATGGAACTCACTCAGATGAAAGGAATTTGATTAGCGGTGTGTCCCAGGGTTCGGTCTTGGGACCAGTACTATTCAAAATATTTGTGAGTGATATTGTTGAAGGACTGAATGAAAAAGTCTGTCTTTTTGCAGATGAGACAAAAATTTGCAACAGAGTGGACTCCCCTGAGGGAGTAGATAACATGAAGAAAGATCTACTAAAGCTGGAAGAATGGTCTAATGCTTGGCAGTTAAGATTTAATGTGAAGAAGTGCAGTGTCATGCACTTTGGAAACAGAAATCCAAGGGAACTGTAGGTGATAGGGGGCAAGAGGTTGGTGTGCATGGACCAGAAGGACCTCAGAGTGATTGTTTCTGAGGATCTCAAGGTGGCGAAATAGTGTGACAAGGTGGTGGCAAAAGCCAGAAGGATGCTATGTTGCACACAAAGAGGAATTACCAGCAGAAAGGAAGAGGTACTAATGCCACTGTATAAGTTGCTGGTGAGGTCTGACTTGGAATATTGTGTTCAATTTTGGAGACCATATCTCGCAAAGGATATAAAAAGACTCAAAAGCAATTCCGAGGAAAGCGACCAAAATGATTGGAGCCTGCATTGGAAGACTTATGAGAAGAGATTTGAAGACCTAATTATGTACGTTCTGGAGGAGAGGAGGGAAGGGGAAATTTCATTCAGAACTTTAAATATTCACAGAGTAGTAGTGAACAAACAAACCTCTTCCAAAGATGGGGAAGCTGTAAAACTAGAGGGCATAACATGAAGCTGTAAAGGGGTAAACTGAAAGGTAATGTCAGGAAATACTTTTTAATTGAAAGGGTGGTGGATGCTTCAAATGCCCTCCCGATGGAAGTGGTGGGGGCAAATACAGTGACAGAATTCAAAATGGCATGGGACAGACACAGTGGATCCCTTTATAGCAACAGAATAAAATCAAAATAAACATAACTATCTCTTATATCTCAACAAATAGGGGTGACCTACAGAGAGCGATGGGTATGCCCCTAAACAAAATCATGGGGAGAGGTGACCTGCATGGAGTGGCAGATGCATCTACTCTTGCCACCTTGCTGGGCAGGCTAGATTAATAATACTGGTCTTTATCTGTCATCATATACTATGTTACTATGTATATGTATATGTATATGTATATGTATATGTTAGATCATTCCTTTCTTGTACCTGACATTATGACACTTAATGGTGATCTTCCTAATCTGAGAACAAATTATCTCCAGAAATAAGTGTATGCCTAGTAATTGTGATGCAGCAAGGGGCACACAGCCCAGGGAAAATAAGATAAAAGAAAGACTTACCTCAGAGTCAGCTTTAGAAAGCAGCACTAGGCACCATGATTCACTGCAGCAAGGGAAATTCTTGCTACGTAGCAAACAAAAGTCCCATCAGGAACACCTGAGTGAGAGTCCCCAGGTCACGTGTAGAGCTAGGGATTATTTAGGGCAGGGTTCCAGTCAGTTAGAGAGGAGAATCAGAAGCAGGATCACCACGGGAAGCAGTAGGAGAGAGAGGAGCAGGAGGTGTGTCCCAGGTCAGCTGAGCAGAAGCCCCAGGGGATTGCTGGGAGGAAATTCTTCTCACGAGGAGTCAGGAAGTGAGTCTGTCTCCAGCTCTCGAGAAGGAAGGTTCAAGGCAAGCTGCACTAAGGGAAGACCTGCTACCAGGAATAGCTTTGGAGAGAAGCCAGGATTACCCCACTACCCCAGAGGCCAGTATTTGCCAGCTCAAGGCAGAGGTCACGGTGAGAGGGAAGTGTTGGGGGATGGGCACTCCATGCATGGCTACAGCTTAAGAAATAGGTGTAAAGTTAGGAACAAACATATTCCTGTTCAACCAGCCCGGGAGGCTAGAAGCAAAGGCTATAGAGAGCCAAACATAAAGACAAGCCCTGCAGAGAGAAGGAAACTTCCCTATAGTAACAAAGAGAAGTTTAAAGCTTATAACTGCAAAGGGCAGGGTTCTGACTACAGACATAAGAAGCAAGATGTTTCAGAGCTAATGTTCTGGGAGGCAAGCCCAGGCAGAACCAGCTACAGAGAGAGATATAGACCCAAAGGAGCAAAAGCCCCCAGTGACTGTTATAGTGAAGTGTCACAAGACGCTATAGCTGAATACCGTTCTCAAGAAGGGTCTGATACCAGCAGTGTGAGTAGTGCTGGGGAAATGATATGGGAAGACGCTGCTAGTCTGCAAGAGGATATTCCTATGGATTGCAGTGTCTGTGTTAAATGCAACCGTATGATGTAAATACTGGATGAAGAGAACTCTGTGAATATAACAAGAGAATATACATGTGTCACCACTTTTGTTGCTAAGCTTATCTGATTTAAAGTTTCTGTTTCCTTTGACAATGTCCGAGCGGGACGGGGAATAAAACCCACTTTTCATTTCAAGTTGCTCTGAAAGACTTTTTATTTACAAGGCCAGAGCAATTACTTGTGCATACGCCCTAGGCAACCGCCTATATAGGGCTAAATAGGCCTCTAACCACAGGCCCCATCACAGGTTGGCGTAGTTGGCAGGATCCAGTCCAGGAAACAAGGAGCTACAGTGCAGAGCGACAACGCGGGACGAGCGGAGTTGGCACACACGGAGGAGGATCCAGGTTCCAGGAGTGCGACAGCAAGCACCTTCTCAAAATAAGACCCTCCACCTTGCTCAGGTAACGGGTATTTGGGCACAGGTTGGGGAGGATCGCTGGTGAGAAGAGGAGGCTTGGGAGGAGAAATTTTTATCATTGTTATTGTGCCGCACTTGGTTTGGTGTGTTTCTGATTTGTT
The DNA here is from genome assembly GCA_033557465.1 of Ichthyophis bannanicus. Lineage (NCBI taxonomy): Eukaryota > Metazoa > Chordata > Amphibia > Gymnophiona > Ichthyophiidae > Ichthyophis > Ichthyophis bannanicus. Next base: position 789,670,063 of record CM066031.1, on the reverse strand, counting down.
TCAGGAAAGGAGATGACGACGACGATGGATGCACGGGAGGTTCTCAGGTGGATGAGCAGCCAGTTCGAGAAACAGGGAGAGCTAGCTCGGCAGAACCAGGAGCAGGCCATCGCTGCCCTGGTGGAGCAACAGAAGCCCCTGACGGACTTAATGCGGACTATCCTGGAGGAGCCTAAGAAGGACGAATCACCAGCAGCCGTTCCTATCTGTGGGGTAGGCCCACAGAGCTGTGGGATTTGGACTTTAGGACAAATGCATGCTAGTGACAATTTTGATGACTTTGTGCAAACATTTGAACGAATAGCTAGTAATGCTAAGTGGCCACGAGAGCAGTTAGCCGTTAGGCTGGCCTCAGCGTTAACTGGTGAGGCTCAGGCAGCCTATAGGGCCATGCCAGCAGCTCTTGCAAGTGACTATCAAGAGGTTAAGAGAGCTGTACGGGATAGGTTGGGCTTAACCCCTACCATGTACAGACGCATGCTCAGGTCTACCCGGATTCAACCAGAGGAAACACCAAAGGCACTGTATCACAGAGTGCATGGGTTGGTTTTAAAGTGGCTTGAACCCGAGGGTAAACGAATGGAGGAAGTACTGGATCTAATTGTATTAGAGCAGTTCTTTGACGCAGTACCTGAAGAGGTTAGAACATTTCTTACTCTACAGAATTGTAGAACCTCTGCTGAAGCAGCGCACCTAACGGAAAGATTCTTTGAGGCTGAACTAATCAAAGGAGCCAGCGCTAGCAGCAGGTCAGGGTTAGACAACTCTGTAAGAAATGCTAATATGTCTTTAAGGAACAAGGTGGGTTCACAGGAATCCAGGTATATAAAAGCAGAAGGTAACAAGGTATTAAAGTGTTTTAAGTGTGGGAAAAGTGGACACTTTAAAAGGGAATGCAGGTCTCGCACAGCACTTGTTACTGGCCAGGTTCACCACACAGCTGCAGGTTTCCGAGTGGATGTGGAGATACAGGGAGTCCCAGCTAAGGCCTTGCTTGACTCGGGGGCCGACCAAAGTATGGTCTCTCGCCGTTTTTGGAAGGCCATACAGGCCCAGAGGGGTTTTCCCCCGAGTCAGCAAGAGGGAACAGCGAAGATTCAGTGTGTGCACGGGGCAACAACTTCATATCCTTTGTTCAGGATAAAAGTTAAGGGCTTAGGCACACGAAGGGAAGTATTAGTAGCCATCATTCCCAGGCTACCCTACGACATCGTGCTAGGAAGAGATTGGCCACCCTTCTATAAAGGCATGGAGAGCAATACATGCATAAAGGGAGGGTTAGTTTCCACCAGATCTCAGGCGAAGGAACTGAGGACCCCTAGTGACACTTTAGTGGAGGAAAATCCTAATCCTATAATGGAAGAGGGTGAGGTAGAACCAGAAGAGGGGGAAGAGGTGAGTGCAGATGAGGGCCTACACGAGCTTCCCAGGCACGATGATTTAATTGCTAACCCCAGCGAAGGGAAAAAGAAGAGTAAGGGAGAGTAGTAACCCCCAAAATAATGCCATTAGGAAACAGTTGGTAGTTCCTACCACATTTAAGGCTGTTGTCATGAGGCTCGCTCACGACCACCCTATTGGAGGGCATAAAGGGGTACAGGCCACACTCGACCAAATTCTCGAGCAGTTTTATTGGCCTGGAGTATTTCGCGAGACAAAGAAATTTTGTGAGGCTTGTCCGGCTTGTCAGCGAGTAAGCGCTGCAAAGCCTGCAGGAGTTCCCCTGATCCAGATGCCTACCATAACGGAACCAGTTAGGAGAATGGCAATGGACATTGTAGGGCCCCTAATAAGAACCCCTAGGGGATTTCAGTATATCCTAGTTATCATGGATGTAGCCACTAGGTTCCCATGGGCGATTCCTTTACGGAACATTTCTGCTAGATTTATAGCCACAGAATTAATAAAGTTATTCTGTGAGGTAGGTTTCCCGAGGGAAATGCTCACAGACAGGGGAAGCAATTTTGTCTCAAAATATTTAGCACAGGTATGGGATGCTTTTGGCATCACCCATATAAAAACAGCGGCGTATCATCCACAGACAAACGGTCTAGTGGAACGCTTCAATCAAACCCTTAAGCAGTTGCTAAGGAGAGGGTTAGAAGGGCAAATGGCGGACTGGGATGTTATGCTCCCATTTGTCCTATATGCTAGTAGGGAACGGACACAAACTTCCCTAGGAACATCTCCCTACGAACTTATGTTCGGACGGGCACCACGAGGGGTCTTGGACATATTAAGAGACCAGTGGGTGGAACCAGGTGAGGAAGAAATAGGAGTTCCTCAATTTCTTTGCGGGCTACGGAGTCGCCTCCAGAGGGCATCTCAAGCCGCGGATAAGAATCTACAGGATAGTAGAAAAACACAGAAAAAGTACTATGACAGGGGTAAAAAACCTAGACAGTTGGCCACAGGTGATAAGGTCGTGGTAATGGTCACTGATCCAGGGCCAAAATTTGAGGCCCGGTGGAAGGGTCCCTATACGGTAGTGGATCGCAAGGGTCCGGTGTCATATCTAGTCAAGAGTGACAGAGGGCGCCTTCAGACGTACCACATAAATGTTTTAAAACCATGGCATGAAAGGATGGCCACTGTTAGCAGTTTTAATATAGTACCCAAGTACAGGGCAGCACACACAGGTCCCCGGAAGCCCTACGAGGAGGGTAACCCATTGTACAGCAGGTATGAGGGTACACTCATGAGGCTAGGACAGATTCCGCGCTGTGTGCACAATAGTTTACCAGCACGGAATATCTTAAGAGGGGGGATATGTGATGCAGCAAGGGGCACACAGCCCAGGGAAAATAAGATAAAAGAAAGACTTACCTCAGAGTCAGCTTTAGAAAGCAGCACTAGGCACCATGATTCACTGCAGCAAGGGAAATTCTTGCTACGTAGCAAACAAAAGTCCCATCAGGAACACCTGAGTGAGAGTCCCCAGGTCACGTGTAGAGCTAGGGATTATTTAGGGCAGGGTTCCAGTCAGTTAGAGAGGAGAATCAGAAGCAGGATCACCACGGGAAGCAGTAGGAGAGAGAGGAGCAGGAGGTGTGTCCCAGGTCAGCTGAGCAGAAGCCCCAGGGGATTGCTGGGAGGAAATTCTTCTCACGAGGAGTCAGGAAGTGAGTCTGTCTCCAGCTCTCGAGAAGGAAGGTTCAAGGCAAGCTGCACTAAGGGAAGACCTGCTACCAGGAATAGCTTTGGAGAGAAGCCAGGATTACCCCACTACCCCAGAGGCCAGTATTTGCCAGCTCAAGGCAGAGGTCACGGTGAGAGGGAAGTGTTGGGGGATGGGCACTCCATGCATGGCTACAGCTTAAGAAATAGGTGTAAAGTTAGGAACAAACATATTCCTGTTCAACCAGCCCGGGAGGCTAGAAGCAAAGGCTATAGAGAGCCAAACATAAAGACAAGCCCTGCAGAGAGAAGGAAACTTCCCTATAGTAACAAAGAGAAGTTTAAAGCTTATAACTGCAAAGGGCAGGGTTCTGACTACAGACATAAGAAGCAAGATGTTTCAGAGCTAATGTTCTGGGAGGCAAGCCCAGGCAGAACCAGCTACAGAGAGAGATATAGACCCAAAGGAGCAAAAGCCCCCAGTGACTGTTATAGTGAAGTGTCACAAGACGCTATAGCTGAATACCGTTCTCAAGAAGGGTCTGATACCAGCAGTGTGAGTAGTGCTGGGGAAATGATATGGGAAGACGCTGCTAGTCTGCAAGAGGATATTCCTATGGATTGCAGTGTCTGTGTTAAATGCAACCGTATGATGTAAATACTGGATGAAGAGAACTCTGTGAATATAACAAGAGAATATACGTGTGTCACCACTTTTGTTGCTAAGCTTATCTGATTTAAAGTTTCTGTTTCCTTTGACAATGTCCGAGCGGGACGGGGAATAAAACCCACTTTTCATTTCAAGTTGCTCTGAAAGACTTTTTATTTACAAGGCCAGAGCAATTACTTGTGCATACGCCCTAGGCAACCGCCTATATAGGGCTAAATAGGCCTCTAACCACAGGCCCCATCACATAATATATGGGCTAGACTCACTAGAGGAAAGTATAAATAAACGATTCCATATAATTGCTAAAGTAGAAAAAAACCCTAAAATGAGTTAACTCAATGTTTGCAAGAGGATGTGAAGCTTTTGCAGAAGGATTTATTTATTTATTTATTTATTTATTTATTTAACAGTTCTTCTATACCGCTCTATTTTAGATCAGAGCGGTTTACATTTAACATCAACTATACAACACAAGGAACTTTGAGTTGTATTTACAATAAACAGGGAGATCAACTTGGAAGTAACTGGGGGAAACTATGTACATTCTTAACTCTATACATTGTAATTAACTCTATACATTGTAATTAGGATGTAATTAAAGCTGATATTGTACCAATCTGAACCTAATAAGGCAGTTATTGGGATCTTAAATCAAGAAAAATGCAATGCTACTGTGTCATTGTCAAATGATGCCTAATAGGGTATGTTCAGGACTATCCATCAGGTTGACCTTCCAGAAAAAGCTAAAGATGGTTTTATTGGTCCTATTTGTGGACAAAAAAAAATCAACTTAATTGGCATAAGTCGCATTTGGATGGGTCTTTTTGACTTCCTGATTGTTATTTAATATTAATTTCCTGTTTTCTTTAATTCTCAATTCTCTCTTAATGTGTGCTGCTGTATTATATTTGGTTTGGTATTCTGAGATGGGTACTTTGAATGTGATATGCAACATACCTTTTTTCTTTATTGTGTTTTGTATATGCAAAAGCTTGATAATAAAAAAGAAATCAACTTAATTGGCAAATGTTCTTGATTTTTGATTTGATTTTGTGGTACCTATAAAGCATATTATATCCCTCTCACTAATCCTCCAAAAGCTGCTAATCACATGTGAAATTAAAGACAACTATTTTTATTAAAGGTTCTATTCAAATTATACATCTTTTTGTACTAAGGAAGCATTTTAGAAGTGTCTGCACATGTAAAGTGCATATGTGTGTAAAGAAGGATTTAAGAAAGTCATGATTTTACACAAGTAGGTTTCAAGGCATGTGGTATGGGTGTGTTTTGGGTGGACCAAAAAATTATACATGTAGGGCCTGATATTCTGTGATGTCTAAAAATCATTAAATGGAATTTTCACTCGACTCTTTAACTGGCTTCTCTTCAACAAGTCGCTTTTTATTTCCTTTTTAATTTTTTTTTTTAATTTCAAACCAAAAATAACTCTCAATGGAACACTTTAGCAAGCATTACCTTTCTATAATCTCCTCCCCACCTCACTCCCTTTTTTTCTCTTAACCTCCTTCGTTTCCAGCACATACGCATGTAAATGCTGGCAAATGCATGTGTACATTGCAAGATCGGCGTAGAGCCCTGAGAGATGCCACCATTCTGCACATGAAAGTTTTTAAAATAAATTCTCCATCTGCCAGCAAATATATACATGACCTTACATACAGTATGTCTTACAAAAACCTGCAAGTTCATTAAACTCTTTTGTAAAATACTGGGGGAAATGTGAACGTCTCGACCTGGGGATCCCCATTTCCCACTTAGAACCCTTATGCAAAATAGGGCTTCTAATGTAATAAAGAGTTGATTGTGTCATTAAACAGACAAAAAGAAATTCTTAAATTTGAGAAGAAAGTCAATGATTTTCCAGACTTGTCAAGAACGACTCAGATTAGCTAGAAAAAAACAGATTTTTTCATGTCAAGAATTCCATCATTTAGGTTGTGAAATGTCTGTTTGTTTTTTTCCTAATTATGATGCAAACTCTGTTCTCTAGAAGGTATCAGATCACATGAGAAAGATTGTTCACCTACAGATGGCTCTTATTAAATGAGTCAATAAAGACATTTTAATTTATGGTTGTAGTGATGACAAATGCAGTTCATCTGATAATTGCAGCAAGTCTGTTATGGGTTTTTTGTTTTTTTTTAATTATTGAACCTCCCAAGTGGAGAACTGATGTCTACAGGGCCACTAATCAAAGCAATTATACATTTCCTGGTGTCTGGAAAACCCATAATAGGCTCATCTATAGATTTTGAAAAAGAATTCCATGGATAATTTCAGGTCATTTAAATCAAACTATCCGTATATTTGTAGACCAGGTTGGGCTGGGGCGAAGGTGACTCAAAAAATTCTGGATAATGGGGATATTCAACTGCTAAACAGATTATTTATATATTTAATTTAGGCCTGCTGAATAGCAGGTCTAAACTAAACATGTAGGGGATATATTCAAAGCGATTACCGTGGTTATCAGACCAGCTAACTGCATTAATCGCACTGAGCAGGATATTTAGCGGCACACAGCTGGGTTTTGCCACTGAATATCCCCTTCTAACACTGCTGAATGCCCTGATGCTAACCACATAACATCAGGGTGTTCTGGGCGCAGTGCTGATGATAACCGGTTGGCAGCGATATTCAGCAGCTGGTTGGTTATTGTAAACTGGCTAAATTTAGGCCTAATATTGCCACTTCCCAGTTGGCTAACATCGCCGGATGCTCAATTAAATATCTGAGGCTATATTAAAGTGGCAACGGCCAGCTGCTTTAAATCCGCTGGCAGGCACTGCTGACTGTCCTCCCTTAGTTCTTGCACAGTGACCACAATACACATAAATTCAGCATATATACCCATACAGCAACACTGAATGCATACTAAGTTAAGCATTTGTGCAGGTGCTTAGCTTAGTACAATCACACCACCAGCTGAATATAGAAAGCTTTCAACATCGTCATGGCAGGGTGAGCCTTCAACTATAACAACTTCCTCTGGTTTCAGGTTCAGTCCTTCAGTACTCATAGGCTTACAAGATTTGAAGCATGGAGAAGAAGCAGGTAAGAAAACAATCTAAAATGGCAGACAGACAGTGTCCAAGAACAAGTGGTAGTCAGGGCAGGCAGAGGTCAGATGTTTGGTGCAGTGTTCTGTGTTAATTCCTATCTGAGGACAGGGATGACTAGGAGTTCCAGGATATATATATAGGTGCAGGGAGCCAATGAATGGGTGCTTTCTATAGGGTCCAATCTTTTCAAGGATTCTCCTGAAGGGACCAATTGAGTAGTGCCGTATCATGAAGCTGGGACAGACTGCAATACAAAAGCAGGAAGAGGTCTAAGCTCATATCTTATTTAGGACTCTGATCCTGGGAGATATGTGGGCAATAGTAACCCCCCTAGGGAGGGCCCATATGACTGGGCTTAGCAGGATAATAGTTATAAAATTGTCAGAGAAGTCAGTTGGCATGAACATTAGAAGCATCTACCCCGGATACTTCTGGTCAATAGCCCTTCTGGTCCACTAAATAATATATTTGCTCCAAGAGTGTCAAGAGTCTATAATAGACTGCTTTTCATAGTCAGGGTTCCCAGGGGCGGTTCTATAATTAGGCCAAGTGAGGCGGTGGCCTCAGGCGGCAATTTTTTGGGGGCATCAAATATTGCCCCCAAAAGACCGCTTCACTCGGCCTTTAAAATAAAACCCTCCGGGGTAAGAAGCAGCTGCTGCTGCTGCTCCATCAGCAGCAGTGGCAGAATGAGGAACTCGTGGCCGCTCACCCCCCCTTGGAGAGCCAGCAGTGATGGTTTCCCCTCTGCCCTGGCTCAGTTTTGCAGAGCCGCGGCGAAGAGAGAGTGTTTCCCTTAACAGTGGCTCTGTTAAAGCTGAGCCCACGGAGCTGATTGGAAACAGAAAATCCTGTTTCCCATCAGTGCCGTGGGCTCAGCTTTAACAGAGCCGTGCGAAAGGGAAACACTCTCCCTTCGCCACGGCTCTGCAAAACTGAGCCAGGGCGGAGGGGAAACTGGCACTGCAGACTCTCCGGGGGGAGGAGGGGAGAGGCGGGCGGCTGCGGGCTCCTCATTCTGCTGCTGATGCAGCGGCAGCTGCTTCTTACCCCAGAGGGTTTTATTAGGTTTTTATATTTCCCTGGGTTAGGGGGGGGGGCTAGTATTGGAACTGGGCTGATGGGGGGGGGGGTAGAACTGGAAATGCGCTGATGGGGGGTTAGGACTGGAAATGGACATGGGGGGTTAGGACTGGAAATAGACTGATGGGGGAGTTAGAACTGTAAATGGGCTGATGGGGGGTTAGGACAGGAAATGGGGCTGATCGGGAGGGGGGCTAGGACTGGAAATGGACTGATGGGGGGGTTAGGACTGGAAATGGGCTGATCAGGAGAGGGGCTGGGACTGGTAATGGGCTATTGGGGGAGAGCTAGGACTGGAAATGGACTGATGGGGGATTAGAACCAGAAATGGACTGATCAGGAGGGGGGCTAGGCTGGTAATGGGCTATCAGGGGTGGGTTAGAACTGGAAATGGGCTGATGGGGGGTTAGGACTGGAAACGGGCTGATCAGGAGAGGGGCTAGGACTGATAATGGGCTATCAGGGGAGGGCTAGGACTGGTAATGGACTGATGGGGGTTTAGAACCAGAAATGGACTGATCAGGAGGGGGGTAGGATTGGTAATGGGGTATCATGGGGGGGGGGGTTAGAACTGGAAATGGGCTGATGGGGGGTTAGGACTGGAAATGGGCTGATCGTGAGGGGGCTAGGACTGGGAATGGGCTATCAGGGGAGGGCTAGGACTGGAAATGGACTGATGGGGGTTTAGAACTGGAAATGGGCTGATGGGGGGGGGCTAGGACTGGTAATGGGCTATTGGGGGGTTAGAACTGGAAATGGGCTGATGAGGGCTTAGGACTGGAAATCGGCTGATTGGAAGGGGGCTAGGACTGGTAATGGGCTATCAGGGGAAGGCTAGGACTGGAAATGGACTGATGGGAGTTTAGAACCAGAAATGGACTGATCAGGAGGGGGGCTAGGACTGGTAATGGGGTATCGGGGGGGGGGGGGGTAGAACTGGAAATGGGCTGATGAGGGGTTAGGACTGGAAATGGGCTGATCGGAAGGGGGCTAGGACTGATAATGGGCTATCAGGGGAGGGCTAGGACTGGAAATGGGCTGATTGGGGTGCTAAGACTGAAAATGGACTTATTGGAGGGTTACGACTGGTAATGGGCAGATGGGGGACAAGGACTGGAAATGGGCTGATTGGGAGGGGGGCTAGGACTGGTAATGGGCTATCGGGGGGGGTTAGAACTGGAAATGGGCTGATGGGGGGTTAGGACTTGAAATGGGCTGATCGGAAGGGGGCTAGGACTGATAATGGGCTATCAGGGGAGGGCTAGGACTGGAAATGGGCTGATTGGGGTGCTAGGACTGAAAATGGACTTATTGGAGGGTTACGACTGGTAATGGGCAGATGGGGGGCTAGGACTGGAGTGGGTTGATAAAGGGGATAGGACTAGAAATGGGCTGAGACAGGAAATGGGCTAATAGGGGAGGGGAGAAGAGTGCTGCTAGCCCTGGACGAAAACTAGGGGCTAGGGTACAAATGGGCTGATGCGGGGGGATGGTAGAATAGGACTGGAAGGGAGCGAATACTGAGAAGGTCTGCCAGGGGAAGGAGGTGGCAGGAAGGGAGATGACACGGGGGAAGGAGGGGGCTGGAAAGGAGCTGACTCCTGGGATGTACTGAAGGGGAACTGGAAGGGAGCTGACACTTGGGGATGGGAGTGGTAGGTGGCTGGGTAATGGGGAGGAGGCTGTAAGGGAGCTGACATGCGAATGGCACTGGAAGGGAGATGGACAGAGGGTAGGGCGGCTGGAAGGGAGCTGACTGGGGTGTGACACTGAGAGTGGACCTGAGCTGATACCTGGGATGGTATTTAGACTAGAAAGGGCTGGACAGGGGGGAGGAGGGGGACTGGAAGGGAATGGACACCAGTGGCAATCGTGGGAATGCAAGGTGGTTGACATTGGAAGGTACTGGGAGGGGAGGACTGGAATGGGGGCTGATACTGGGGAGGGTTACTGGAACTGGAAATGGGCTGATGGAAGGAAGTGAAGAAAACAAAAGAAGAGATAAGAAATGGCAGATGGACCATAGACCACAGAAAGAGAGCTAAGAGAAGACAGGAAAGCAGAAGCCTCAGATTGTGACCAGCATGATCAGAGAATAAAATGGTCAGACAACAAAGGTAGAAAAAATAATTTTATTTAATTTTAGTGATTGAATTTTGTGCTATTTTTATATTTTACACAGTATTGGGGAACTGTATCTCTTATTTATCTGATGTTGCACTGCATGTGAACTCTGGCTTCTTGGGGTTTCAGTTTAAATTTTGTCTACATATTTTTATTTTTACTTTAGATTGTGGTTACTTATTCTGTACTTGGTGAGGGTCGATGTTGTGCGTGTGTGACTGAGGTCAGGTGTTCTGTTAAGATGGAGTTTGTATATAAAGATCTATACTATACTGCAGTGATTTGACTTGTTCAGCTTTTCAAATAGGTGTATGGATGTTCCAGGGCCCAATGTAATATTTACAGTGACGCTTTTTTTGGATGGGCTCCTTATGTGAGTTTTGGAAGTTTGTGCTGATATGGTATGATATGGTAGGTTTGCTCTTTGTTGCAGGGTATTTTTTATTAGTTCACAATATGCCTGGTACTGGAGAATAGTAGTTGTTGTTGTTAGTGATCAGAATCAGTTTTTTGTTTTTTTTTATATTGAGTTCTGTGGATGAATGTCCTGGTTCTGCTCTGCACCTAATGTGGATGCAAAATATATGTTCAAAAAGAAAAAGCGAGAACCATAACGCAGTTTATAACCAAATAAAAATGAGTTATAATTAGTTTTATAAACTGTGCTGTTGGTTCTTGCTGTCTTCTAGTTCCTTGGTGTGCAAACAGGACCATACCTAGCCCTGTGCAAGCAGTGCAGCCACACAGGGAGCAAAGGCTTGGGGGGCACATTTCGGCTGTCTGCTGTTGCCCTGCCACCACTGGCAGGACAATAGTAGGCAGCCAAAATGTGCCCCTAAGCCTTTTCGCAGCACTTTAAGCAGGTCTGGTCCCTCCGTCCTCCGATGCAATATCAGAGCAGGGAGGGACAGATCTGCTCAAAGTGCCGGCGCCTTTAAGATCAGGCGCATGCCCCCTCTTCCTCCCCATAACTCCGTCCAGCGCTGCCTGCTCTTTCCCTGCTGCTGGCGCCGCCGTGAAAAAAACAGAGGGTGACAGCAGCAGGGAAAGAGCAGGCAGTACTGGATGGAGGTATGGGGGGAGAGGGGGGCGTGCACTCGAGCTGCAAGTTGCACAGGGTGCGATTGCAGCTCGATATGGCCCTGTGTGCAAACATCTTGCATTTCCTCCATATAATCTAATCGGCTTTTTGGTTTGGTTCAGTCTGTGACTGGATTTCTGAAAAAGCCCCACCCCCTCTAAGGTGGGGGCGGGGGGGGGGCAACATCTCATTCTTTGCCTTAGGCAGCAGATTGCCTTGAGCTGCCCCTGCGGGTTCCCATTTACCATGACTGGCCCAGAGGGCAACCTCCCTCATCTAGGTGTGTGCTTGCTTAATCAGAAAGACATGAAACATATTGGGGGTCATTCCATCCTGGATGTACAGGTCTTCTGTGCGCCTGGTCAGAACCGGACGCACAGAGGGAGTCGTGATTCTGATCCCACGGGGCACGTCTAGCCCTGTGAAATCAGAATCGCAAAGAGGCCTGTATGTGCAGGCTGGGACCGTGATTCAGCCCAGCCTGCAAGTACAGGCCTTGCCCGCCTAACTCAGTCTGGGCTTTGCAATGGAGCTGCGGCACCATGGCGTCCAGTTGCCAAGTTAGACGACCGCCCACCGTCTGCCCTAATGCTGCCCCTGATCTACCCCTTCCCCGCCCCCGTCTAACTTTCCCGTACAACGAGCGGGGAAGTTAGACATTATTGGGTGGGGGTACGAATAGCAGGGATGAATGTTGCACGGAATGACCCCTATTGTGAATGAGCAAGAAAAATGGTAATTGGAGGCATATGGAAACAGGCTTTAACACTTCTTGCACCTCATAAGAGCCAATGTATTTAGGGCCCAGTTTGGTGGAAGCCTGAGCCGAATATACTTGGTGGACATTTAAACCTTATCTCCTAGCTTTTACTGGGTCCTGCAAAACGATGCCAGTTTGTGGCCACATCTGGACCTTTTGAAATGGATAACCTGTATGCAACATGCTTGAAAACCACCATACATGAAACGAAAAATAACAGAAGCAGAAGAAAATGCATGCAAAACATGCTAGCACTACCAGCAGAATTAACAAAAACTAACCAGTCAACACGCAATAGAACCCTCTCCATGTATGCCCCAGATCTCTGGAACACCCTCTGCAAAAAGCTAAGAGATATCACCAAACTTGCAACCTTCTGTAAAGAACTAAAAACCCATTTATTCAGACACCACTTCAACTCTCAGCCCAGAAACTGCTCCAATTTGTAAATACGTTATATACTAGTTACCTGACTCTTGTCAGTTTAGGAAGAGTTGTATTGCTGTAGCAAAGTGCAATCAATGAACAAGTCCAGGAGTCGATAGACAGGGTCCAAGTCAGTTTATTGTGCACAAGGCCCAGTTAGTCAAGCTTCAAAAGGTACTGAGCGGAGGTTTATACAGAGACATAACTTTTTATACCGCTTTTTCAGTTTGATACATGAAAACGTTCTATTGGTTCTAGCTCGATACATACAAACTTCTCATTGGTTATACATTCCCTTCATTTGTCCAATTAGAAATCCCTCCGGAACCTAGCAACCGGCCCCCTCCTCTAGGATTGCTTGAACAATGGTATAGTCTTGACTTGGTAACTTTTCTACTGCAAGGTTAACTTCGGCTGCTGGAATGCATATACTGTTACTTTTACTGCTACTTTCTTGTTCTTTCATATACAAGAGAATAATAGGAGACTTATGCATTCATAAAAACTTCTTATTAAGCATTTTAAAACATCTTTCTCAGATTTATAGTTCTTTTCTAGCTGTAATGGACATTAGGATCCAGGCCTAACTTACAGGCCTTTCATGGTAGCAGGCTATGCTAGGCCATAGCCTACCTCATTCCCCCCTTTGATTATTCTCACCCGCAAGTGAGGAAGGGTGAGAATTAAATCACTCATTAGTCAATTTGTACATTATACAGGTGTCATAGCATCAGCATTTTGGGGTATAGGGTGATATCGCCACATAGCTAAGACTTTTGTAGCTGCCTTCCGCTCAATGGTATTATCAAGTGATGATGTTATCATGCGTAAGCAAAGGGGTAAGAGACAAGGGAGCAATAAGCACATGGCTAATATGAATAAGACAATCAACATAAGGGATTTCAATCCACCCATCCAGGAAAACAATGACCCAAACCACCCATCCATCTTTAAACTGTGTCATGTCTGGACAGGCACAAAAGTCTGCTCTCTCATCTGGATGGCTAAGTCTTCAACTACATGTCCATTATTATCAATCTGCAAACAACAATTACTTAGATTTAGTTTCCCGCATACTCCTCCTTCAGCTGCTAACAAATAATCTAAAGCTAAACGATTTTGATAAATGGCTGTACGCATTTGTGTATTTTGCTTTGCTAGAAGGGTTAGTGCTTTGCTAGTTTCATTGGTTATTATTTCAACAACAGCTTGCAAACGTATTATTCGATTAATCATATAAACAGGGGTACGATATCCCCAAGTCCCATCCTGCTCCCAAGTAGCAGGTCCATAGTATGCAATGATTCTCTCTGGTGGCCATTCATCACCTTCCCATTTGTCCCATTGGCCTATTTTCAAGGCCTCTTTCAGTTGTCGACTTCGGTACACAGGATATCCCAGCTGCTCTCCTTGGGATGTAGGCAGAAGGAAAAAGGAAGGTCGTATGGTTCCCAATACACATGCACCTCCCCAGTGGTGAGGAAGCCTAGCATATGCTCGGGTTCCGCAAATCCAGTACAGTCCAGGTGGTGCTTGCCAAGAATTATATGCTGCTAAGTTAGTCCAAATACTGGCAAGCTTGGGGAATTGAATAAGAGGATTGGGAGGTTAGGTAGTGTTGATGCCGGACCACCAAGAAGTCTTCTTTGTGGTACTGTTGTAAAACGTCTGATTGGGACAGACCAGCTGCCCCACTTCCATATTAAACATAGGTCCATAGCGAGAAAAACATAAGTTACCTACAATAGAGTGAGCCAATACCCATTCACTTGTGGTATTGTGTATATTGGTCTGATTATATGGAACAGAATAGTTCAGTTCTTGGGCTTCCCAAGGCCATTGGTCTCCCATTGTTGTCCCTCCACAAAACAGACAGTCTGTCACATGGGGACTAGATGCAACTGCTCCTGCTAATTCAAGAAATAAGTTTTGGGAGGCAGGAGGAATTTCAAACTCTGAATTCATAGCTTCATAGAAAGAATGATGTATCCGATAGGGTGAGGATACATGGGTGTTGGTGTTTAATCGTAGATATAAAATAGTCCCCGGATCTACACCTCCTCCTGCTATACGCAACCCAAACTTGTATCCTTGCTTCCATTGGCTAAGATCGGCTATGAAAAGTTGGAGAGGATTACAAGCTCCTCTTTGGCATTTCGTAGGCTCTGATAGTTTAATCTTGGTTAGACTGCCTTTCCGATGATCTCCATCTCGTCCCATAGGTGCATTCTTCCAGGTAGCAAAATATACGCACTCCCATTTTGGGCAAAAGTAATCATGTCGAGATGCAGTGGAGTAGATGGTGGTCGCTGTACTTTTTCCAGTACATTTTCCCCATCCATAGGCTCCCTCTGGACACATATACTTATCATCATGGTAATATGCTCGCTCCCATGACCAGGACGCACATCTGTGGTAAGCATTTTTGTTGACGGCCCCACAAGCATCAAAGTTCAAGATGATAGGTTTGTTAGGATTGGTGAGAGGTTTAGTTATATTCAAGATGACTCCATCCTCGTCATTCCAACGTATCTCGAATGTATAGTAGGATGGATTTTGTCGGGGCTTATAACAAGTCTTACTTTTCCCCTTCGTACAAATGTTCAATTCAGTACCATTGTAGATACACCGGCTGACTGTACCAGTGCAAGTATAGTAGGAATGATAGAGCAGAGTCTGAGTAATCTTCTGTCCAGTTCGGGTGGTGGTTATGCAAGCTGCACAAGGGGGTAGAGCAAAAGTCTTTTCCAGAATTCCCAAGATCAGTACTCCCACAAAGCAATAGTGGAAGAACATTATGATTACAGTCTCTGAAAGTTATCTGGAAAGTTGAGGATGATGAACTTCGCTGAATTTTCTTCTATTTCTGCTGCGACGGCCACTCTCGCGTGACGTAAATGGTCTCTATAAAGCTGGTTGTCTCCTCAAGGTGAGTCGCAATGGAATCTCAGGATCATTTACTGATGTCCAATGGCCAGGGTCAGGAGCAGCTGCCGGCTTCACTCGACTGTGATGGATCCAGGGTTCGAATTCTGCAACTTTCACTGCGGTGGGTGTTGACAGGATGACGACATATGGTCCCTTCCAATGCGGTGCCAGTGGGGTTTTTCTCCACTCTTTCACCCACACAGACGTTCCTGGCTTGAAGGGATGCAGAGGTTCAGTCAGGTTGATGGGTTGTCGGTCTTGTACCCACGTTTGGAGTTTCTGCAAAACAGAACCTAAAGCTAATAGTTCTTGTCTGATTATTTCAGATCCTATCTGTCTCATGTCTCCTCTTATTCCCTGCACTATGGGTGGAGGTCGCCCATACAAAATCTCAAAAGGGGAGACTCCCAAGGATCTGGTGGGAGCTGAACGTATCCTAAGAAGGGCTATGGGTAAAACCTGGAGCCACTTCAAGTGTGTTTCTTGACAAAGCTTGGATAATTGAGCTTTCAGGGTTCTGTTCATGCATTCTACTTTCCCTGAACTCTGGGGTCTGTATGCAGTGTGTAATTTCCATTTTATTTGCAAAGCTTGAGCTAACTGTTGGGTCACTTGGGATACAAATGATGGACCATTATCTGACCCTATAGTCGACGGTATTCCAAATCGAGGAATAATCTCATGGAGCAATGCCCTAGTGACTTCTCGGGCTTTCTCAGTTCGGGTAGGGTAGGCTTCTACCCACCCTGAAAATGTGCAGACTAACACTAACATATAGTGATATCCATTTGCACGGGGCATTTCAGCAAAGTTTATCTGTATATCACTCATGGGGGTCACCCCTACTGACTGAACTCTTGGGGGTGGAACAGGACCTTGCTTGGCATTGTTTTTGGCACATGTCAGACATTGCTGTGCCACTGAGGCTGTCAGGGATCCTAGCAATGAAATACAAAAATGGGGTCTGAGGGCTTTTTCCATGGCTGTTTTTCCATAATGTGTGGCTTGATGGAAAGCTTGGACAAAGGCTGGCCCTAGTGCTTCAGGGATGACTGTAGGACCTGGTGGTGGACTATCTTCTGGAGGTGGTAGCACTATCCAACCTTGTTCTGTTAAAACTCCTCCCTCTTTCTCACAATAATAGTCTAACTCTCGTGTAGTGTATCGGGGAGCCCAGGAACTAAGGGGCACAGGGAATAGGGCTGCTTGCATTACAGTATCTTGGGTCCTTACTTGTCCTGTGGTGGCTGCCTTTTGGGCTGTGGCATCGGCAAATCTATTTCCTTGAGCAATTTCTCCTGCTCCTGCCTGATGACCTCGACAGTGCATGACTGCCACTTGTTTGGGGGCCTAAACAGCATCTAATAACTTCAATATTTCAGACCCATACCTAATGCCCTTACCCCCTGAAGTGATCAACCCTCGCTCTTTATACAGGGTTCCATGTGCATGCAAAGTGGTGAAGGCATATTTGGAGTCTGTGTACACATTTATGCGGAGTCCTTCTCCTAATGCTAAGGCTCCGGTGAGGGCTATCAATACAGATTTCTGTGCCGACGTTCCTGGGGTCAGGGCTGAGGACTCAACTACCAGATCAAGGGTCACCACTGCATATCCAGCACAACGATGTCCATTGATGATCAGACTGCTTCCATCTACAAAGAAAGTCTGTTCTGGGTCCTCTAGAGGGACATCGGTCAAATCAGGGCGACTTGAAAATACAGTGTCCATGGTTTCTAAGCAATTATGATCAGGTGGCCCAGGACCAATTGGAAACAGTGTAGCAGGATTCAAAGCTTGGCTGACTTTCAACTGTATCCGAGGGTTTTCACCCAACATGCTTTGATACTTCAACATTCGTGCATTGGTTAGCCAGAAGTTTCCTTTGTGCTCCATGAGAGTCAGGACAGAATGTGGCACGGTGACTTGAAGAGTTTGTCCTAGGGTAAGTTTGTCTGCTTCGCCCACTAGGAGGGCTGTTGCTGCAACAGCTCTCAGACAGGGGGGCCATCCTTTTGCAACTACATCCAATTGTCTTGACAGATAAGCTACTGGTCGTTGCCAGGATCCAAAAGATTGGGTCAATACTCCCAATGCATTTCCTTGTGACTCATGGACAAAAAGATGGAAAGGCTTCTGAACATCTGGAAGACCTAAAGCTGGAGATGACATCAAGGCCTTTTTCAAAGTTTGGAATGCTACATCTTCTTCAGGTCCCCAATCTAGTGGGGATTTTTCCATTCCTCTAGTGGCTTGGTATAGTGGTTTTGCAATCAGGGCGAAATTGGGGATCCATATGCGACAATATCCCGCGGCCCCCAGGAAGGCTCTTACTTGCCTCCTAGTGGTTGGAGTGGGGATGTTACATACAGCTTCTTTGCGTTCTGGTCCTAAACGTCGGATCCCACTGGACAACTGGAATCCCAGATACTTGACTTCAGTTTGGCATAGTTGCGCTTTGGCTTTTGAGACTTCGTATCCGGCATCTTTGAGAAGGTACAAAAGTTTACTAGTAGCTTGCAGGCATTCACTTTCTGAGTTGGTAGCTATGAGTAAGTCATCTACATACTGAAGAAGAACCCTCTTTCCTGGGTCCACTGGGTAACTTGAAAGATCTTGATTCAGGGCAGCACTAAAGAGAGTAGGTGAATTCTTGAATCCTTGAGGTAATCTGGTCCAGGTAAGCTGACCCCGCCTTCCTGTTGTGGGGTCTTGCCATTCAAAAGCAAATAAGAGTTGACTAGTGGGTGCTAGACGCACGCAGAAAAAGGCATCCTTCAGGTCCAGAACGGTGAAGTGAGTAGCCTCAGCGGGGATCAGTCCCAAGAGAGTATAAGGATTAGGTACTACTGGGTGTATAGTTTCAACTGCATCATTTACTCGCCTCAGATCTTGTACTGGGCGATAGTCCCCTGTCCCAGGCTTCTTTACTGGGAGAAGGGGAGTGTTCCATGGTGACTGACATTCTCTGAGAAGTCCATACTTCAGCAGTTTCATCAGATGATGGTGAATTCCTTCAATGGCTGGTCGAGGGAGAGCATACTGCTTTACATGTACTGGTTCCATTCCGGACTTGAGGGTGACAATGACAGGGGCTATGTTCTTTGCTAGGCCAGGTAGATTATCTTCTGCCCAAACTTCAGGTGGGGCTATGAGATTGGTAAGTATACAGGGACTAGTTGACTTTGCTGGGTATGCAGCAAACTATGTATATAGTTCAACCCTATTATCCAAGTTGATATTCCTGTTCTATGTAAAACCAAACAGTTTGTGTTTAGGTTGTTTTTGTTATACTGTAAACCGCGCTGATACCGAATAGTGCGGTATATAAGCAACTGTAATAAAATAAATAATAAATAATAAATAATGCGCTATAGAACCGCCATTCTTCTTCTCGGGGAACAGTAAGCATCATTAATCCAGAGGGCTTTGGGTTCACAGTCATTTTCATTTCTCCCCCTTCAGCAAAGGATATTTGGGCCTGAAGCTTGGCAAGCATGTCTCAGCCTGGTAGTGGAATAGGGCACTCAGGCATATACAAGAACTGGTGTGTTATCTTCTGTCCCCCTAGTTCACATGTGCGGTTCTGCAAGAATGGTTTTGTGGCTTTATTTCCAGTGGCTCCTATTATGGTAACAGATCGTGAGGACAGTGGAGCTACTGGCTTGGCTACTACTGAATGTTCTGCTCCTGTATCTACCATGAATTCCATGTATTTGTCCCCTATCTTTAAACTGACCATAGGCTCCTGGGGACCCAGGGTGAACTTGGAGCCCGGTCTGGCCTAGTCTTCATCTATGTCATCCAAGTCATAGCCTGTTGCTACTGCCATTCCCTCAATGGCTTCTTCCCTCTCCTGCTGGAACTGTGTTCGATTCATTCCTCCTCTCCTTCGGAATCTTCCTCCTGGCCTCCAGGGACTCCCTCCTCCCCTCGCAGGGGCGGAGTCCAAATGCGGGCACTCATTTCTCCAATGTCCTTCTTCCTTGCAGTAGGCGCATTGATTTGCACCTAATGGAGGCCTATCGCTTCCGCGGCCTCTTCCACGTCCTCTGGTCCTTTGATTAGGGAAACCTCCTCCACGTCGTTCGGTTATAGCAGCAGCAAGAAGATATGCTTTCTTCTTCATCTTTCGTTCACTTTCTCTATCTCGTTCATTCTCACGATTCACAAATACTTTCTGAGCGACTTCCATTAACTGAGCTGTATTCATGCCCGCAAATCCATCCAATTTTTGCAATTTTCGTTTTATGTCTCTCTGGGACTGACTAACAAATGCCGCATTTACCATGCGTAAATTTTCTTGAGCAGCAGGATCATATGGGGTATACAGTCTATAAGCTTCAGACAACCGCTCATAAAAGGCCGCTGGGCTCTCATCTGGACCCTGGAGAACTTCTGATACTTTTCCAATATTCATGGCCCTCTGGGCTCCCCTCTTCAGTCCTTGCACTAAGGCCTGGCGAAATCTGGTTAGGGCCGCCGCCCCCCTTTCGTCATTCGGGTCCCACCCGGGATCTTCATTGGGATATTCTGCAGCTGCGGCCTGCGGGGGATTCACTGCCCCCCTTTCTACAGGGTTCTCTTCTAACCACCGGAGGGCTGCTTGCCCGATCCGGCCTCGCTCCTCAGTGGTGAAGAGGGTGGACAGAAGCTGCCGACAATCGGCCCAGGTAGGCTGATGGGTTTGCAGAATGCTAGACATTAATTCTGTTAATTCCTGGGGCTTAGCTGTATAGGAAGCATAATGCGTTTTCCAATTTAATAAATCCGTGGTAGAAAAGGGTACATAAACTAAACCGGTTGGTCCTGGCGCCATTTGGCCCTGATCATTTAAAACAGGAATTCCAGGCACTTGGCGTAATGCCATTAGGTGCCCCGCTTTCTCCTTCTTCTTGGGAGTAACGCTTCTTAAGTCGTAAGGCTCCCGAGCACTAGTTTCCTTGGTGGGTGACCCTGAACTGGCAGTGGAGCCTCCGCTTTCTATCTCATCAGAAGACTCAAGTCCCCCCGCTGTGCTTGGGCCTGACCCGGAACTTTCACTCGGGGTAGGGCGCTTCTTAGGCTGTTGCTTTGGTATTTGTTTGGGTTCCTCCTCGGGCTCTACTTCAAGTTGCGGAGCTGTGGGGACTAATTTCTGTGGGTGCCGGGGTAAACTATCCAGAATATCTGAGGACTCTTGGTCAGAATATACTGGTGGCTTTGCTTCCTTAACTTTTTCTGTGGTTCCCTTAGTAGTGGCTACGAATATTTTACAGTGCTCCTTATAACAGCGCCTCATCCATGATGGCCGCCGTTCACATACACTCAACCAGGAATCTATATAGGGGAACTGGTCGGGATACCCTCTCAGTACAAGCTGATGAATTCGTAACACTGTCTCGAAATCAAAGGTTCCCTCTCGGGGCCATGAAGCAGCTAATGCGTGCCACTCCCTTTCACATAACATTTTTAATCTAGATGAAGTCATTTGTATACCATAATCTCCCGAAAATCCTTTACGGAAATTCTTGATCATACATGCCAACGGAGTTTGTGTGGACTCCGTCCCTCCCATAATGTAATCGTACCTGCCTACACTGCCTACGTACTCAACGTACCTGCCTACGTTACGTACCCTGCGTCCCTACGTACACGACAACGTACAATAAGGATAGGTAGTATGGCTGTAGGTAAGGGGTCCGTACAGCCCACAAAACACTGGGGGGACAAACACCACTCGCTTCCTCCTGTTCGCGACCTGGGCGCGGTCGCCCGGCCAGGAACTGTGCTACTTAGGAGTCCGCTCTCGCTCGGTCCGTATTTCAAGACCTCTCACTCACACACAAGCATATTTCAACAAGATATCATATTTCAATATTTCAAGTGCCCAGATTTTCCGACTAACTGACTATTCCAAACAAGAAGGGTCGATGGCTTCAGCTTCCGCTTTCCTTACGCGGAGCTTACTAGGACCGCCCTTATGGGAGGTGATCAGGCTCCCTTGTCTCGTGCACACTCATGCGAGATTTCCCAGATTTCTCAGTTAGTCTATACCGAATTTACCAAATTGGTCTTGCACTCGCAAGACGCTGTCCCAGGCTGTTCTTTCTGACTACTTTAATCACAAAAATGTCTACTCACCGGATCCGGTCCCCGATACCACACCAGCTTCTGAGTTGGAACCTGGACTCCCCCGGGTCGGAGGTGTTGGCCAGCCGGACCCGATGACCCGCCGAGGCAGGCAGAACCCTCACCGGCACAAAGGTGCCGGCGGTGCCTGAGGTTTCCCCCGCTGTCGGACAGACACGGGTCCAACCGGGCCAAACCTCAAGGTGAATTACGTGGATTATTCACTTGAATACCATTTACCACTCGCACTTTCCGGCCAATGCACCAAGAATATGCTGTAGCAAAGTGCAATCAATGAACAAGTCCAGGAGTCGATAGACAGGGTCCAAGTCAGTTTATTGTGCACAAGGCCCAGTTAGTCAAGCTTCAAAAGGTACTGAGCGGAGGTTTATACAGAGACATAACTTTTTATATCGCTTTTTCAGTTTGATACATGAAAACGTTCTATTGGTTCTAGCTCGATACATACAAACTTCTCATTGGTTATACATTCCCTTCATTTGTCCAATTAGAAATCCCTCCGGAACCTAGCAACCGGCCCCCTCCTCTAGGATTGCTTGAACAATGGTATAGTCTTGACTTGGTAACTTTTCTACTGCAAGGTTAACTTCGGCTGCTGGGATGCATATACTGTTACTTTTACTGCTACTTTCTTGTTCTTTCACATACAAGAGAATAATAGGAGACTTATGCATTCATAAAAACTTCTTATTAAGCATTTTAAAACATCTTTCTCATTTTTCACAGATTTATAGTTCTTTTCTAGCTGTAATGGACATTAGGATCCAGGCCTAACTTACAGGCCTTTCATGGTAGCAGGCTATGCTAGGCCATAGCCTACCTCAGTATTAGCCATATTTGGATTCTTATTAGATTTACTCTTGATTAGATTGTAAGCTCTACGAGTAGGGACTGTCTTCTTTATATGTTTGTACAGCTCTGCGTACACCTTGTAGCACTATATGAATGATTAATAGTAGTAGTAGTAGTACTTATGTTTTTCTGTAAAACTTATTAATATTACCCTTATTTGCACTCTGACGTTTATCCGTAAAACTTATTAGTAGATGTACTAAGTTCTAAGTTCCATCTAAGTAAGGTTAAGCCTATTTTAATCATTTTATGTAAACCGCTTTGATTACCAGAGTAAGTGGTATAAAAACCAGAAAAAGAAATAAAAGAAATACTTCATGTTTTTAGGATCCCTTTCAAAATCTGATGCTTAGGCCCTTACTTTGAACTTCGGTCAATGTCTTCAAGTATACCATGTAAGCAAAAAATGTGTAGTAAGATGTTTAGTGGAGGAGTAGCCTAGTGGTTACAGCAACTGCCTAGTACCCAGAAGATCAAGGGCTTGATTCCCACTGGCACTCCTTGTGATTTTGGGCAAGTCACTTTACCCTCCATTGCCTCAGAAGAAAAGGCTGGCAATCTTCTTCCAGTGATACATTGCCAAGAAAACCCAGAGGTAGCTGGGTTGCTATGAGTCAACACTGACTTGATGGCACACAAAAAAAAAAACGTTTACAGATAATTGGGACAATGTGGGTAGCTTAGGTAAGATATAAAGTAGGCCATTTTACTAAATCAAGCCACTACCACCCAAATGACTAATTACCCATGGACAGGGGTAGATCCATGATAAAATCCATGGCAATGCAAGACCAAGGCTATGTGAGCAAGATAAGGGTTGAAGTAGTTCAGCCATTTGGTAGTGGACTTTGCTTGAGCATATACTGCATGGGAGGAAACAGTTCTTGGCATCTTTTAGCGTGGTTGACCACCAAATGGAGCAATTTAGGTGATGTATAGTCTTAGATACTATTGGGTGGCCCTTCCTGTTTGCTCTTATGTATTTTGGATAAAACCGCTCAGCATAAATTAGGAATGAAAAGGCAATGGATAAGAATGCCACTACCTGAGCCTGCTCTAATTTGGCAGTAAGTAATGCGGTTAAAGCTGCTACTTATCATAGTATTCAGCACGATGGGTTTCATGTTAGGGATCTTTGAGGGGCTCATGGATAATTTCCGAGAGTGAGCAGCAGCTTTACCATCCTTTGAGCCTCATCTATGCATGAGAAGGAAATTAAATTGAGTAAAGAACAATGTCCACCTAGATTGTTTGGGGTTTTGTCTTTAAGCAGACTGTACATATTCCATGAACACTATTACAGGATGCCAAGCTCTTTCCAAAAGCTGCCGCCATTCTTCAAATGCCCACTTAATTGATATGTTTATGTTTATTTAAAATTTTATATACCGCATTTCTAAAAGCAAAGTGGTTTACAATAAAATAATATGTAAAAGAAGAGGAACTCCATCATAAATCAAAATAGGATAGAATAAAAGAAAGATGACAAAAAATGACACAGGAGAAGTTCATTATCAAAGGAGCAAATACAATAACTATTTCCGACTGTTCCCCCTTCCCAGGCCATCTAGTTAGTTTTGAGTTCCGAACGTTTATTGGAATAGATGCGTTTTCAGTTGAGTTTTGAATTCAGGGTATGATTGTTCTAGTCAAGGTAGCAGTGGAAGAGAGTTCCAGAGCATGGGGACATGGAAAGAAAATGCTGAAAGGCATGTAGATTCCAGTCTTGCTTTAGAAGTTGGCGGAATATAAGGTCTGTGAGTGCAAAGTACAAACCGGTGTATGAAATGTGAACCAAGAGTGAAGTTAAGCTGATAGACCACAGTAAAGAGCTTTATGAGCAGCAAGTCCCTATTTCCATTATCATAGTTGATCTCTGCTGAAGTGAAGTTTCTAGAGAAGCATGCACAAGGATGTAGCTTGGCAGAATCTGGATCCTGTAGAGAGAGTACTGCCACGACTATAACTTCCGAAGCATCAACTTCCACTAAAAAAGGCAGATGAGTATTGGGATACATTAAAACAAGAGTAGTCAATAAGGCTACTTTAATGTCCTAAAAAGCCTTAATTGTTTCTGAAGGCCTTTGTTTAGGTTTCCAGGTAAGGGCAGAAATGAATGCTGCAATGCAGAAGAACCTTCTAATAAACTGTTGGTAATAGTTAGAAAAGCCTAGAAAGCACTGGACTTCCTTACGTTTTCGGAGATAGGACAAATTCATGACAGCTGATACTTTGGTGGGATCCATTTCAAGCCTAGTGATGGAAAGAATAGACTTCAAGAAGGGTGCTTTAGTGATGTCAAACAGACACTTGTTGAGCTTAGCATAGAGATGGTTATCCTATACGCGTTGCAGGAAACTCTTGACAAGTTGATGGTAGAGAATAAGAGTGGGGGAAGAATTAGAATATCATCCAAATATACAATGATGTATCTTCTCAACATATTTCTAAAGACACCATTGATGAAATCTTGGGAAGACTGCAGGAGTATTACATATTCTGAAAGACAACACTAGGTATTTGAAAGCATCCGTTTTGAGTATTAAATGTTTTCTTCTAGTGATCCTCCTCTCTAATTCAGGTAAAATTGAAAAGCTCCAGCATTGTGTAAATTTGGGTATCTTTCACCTGATTAACAATTCAGAGGTTAAGGAAAGGGAGATAATTATTCTTAATTGTAACTTTAAGACCACTGTAGTCAATACAAGAGTGTGGACCTCCACCTTTCTGGCAAAGGAAAATAATTCTGGGTTACATGGAAGACCTAATGAACCCTTTCTGGAAGCTTTCTTGGATATATTCCTACATGGCCTTCATTTTGGGTTCTGACAAAGGGTAGATCTTGCCCATAGGAGGCATTAGGGGTCATTCTGAGCCACGAATATCGGGGATGGATGTCCCGTTGTGATGTCCATCTCCACTATTTGTGCACTTTCCCTGCCCCATCCTCCTTCCCCACGTGTTGTATGAGGAAGTTAGCTGCGGGAAGGAAAGGGGCAGATCGGGGGCGGCGTTAGGGGGAGCAGTGGGTGGTTGTTGGCCCCGGACATACAGGGCCAATTCTAATGTTGGCCCTGTATGTCTGGGGCCGGTGACTTGAACGGGGAACTTATTCCAGTTCCCTAGTCACTGGGGGATGGTGGGCCCGGGGCACGGAAGGGGTAGGGGGGCCCAAGGTCATTCCCTGCAGCCTGACCCTGGCCTTAGGAGGCCAGATCAAGGGTTGGGCTGCGGGAAAAGCATTGCAGGAGCCGGTGGCCTGGGATCACAGCTTTACAATGGAGATGTGGTGCCCAAGACCATACCAAACTAAAATGCACCCTATATGACTAACTATTTTGAATAGCCACCACATATCCCTTGGTAAGCCTTTAGATATGTGGTGGCTATTCAAAATAGCGGCATAATACATGTGATAGTACTCCCGACTCCAAGTGAGAATAACCCTTGCTCTCCAGTCTATGCTGGGCTTCAGGTTCAAACTTACACTGTAAGTGCTCTGGGGACAGGAAAAATATCTACTGTACCTGAATGTAACTCACCTTGACCTTCTGCTCTTTCCCTTATGTTTGCATAAACAGGATAATCCCAAAATGGCTGGAGATGAGGGGCATAGAACGAGGTGGAAGGCCATAGTTTTCTCTATGATAGCAACCACTGTATGTTGCACATTGGGAATGACCACTGTAACAAGGCCTACAGTTAGTGGCCTTCCTTTGATAGTCACTCATTGGACTGGCACAAGCAAAGTTTCCTAAAAGAAACAGTTGGGCAAGTGTTAAATCCATGAAGTTGCCTGCTGCTCTGTCCAAAAAGGTCCAGATCAAGGTTGATTGCCCCTTCCAGTGAATGATTATGAATTGGGAAATCCTATATACATTGGTAGATGGAGATAAGATGATGCTAATTTGCTGAAGTTTAACAGGAGGATGAGCTATAGGAATTACCCAGTGGGTTCATAAGATCTAGCTTTCTCCACCCTCCGTTCCCCCTTTCCATCATCAATCTGGATAGATAACTGGATCAAGACATCTAGAGTGGTAGGAGGGTCAAAAACAGGAGAGAAACCATTTGTTAGAGTCTCTGACAATCCCATTTTAAACTGTTTCAACAGGGCCCACAAATTCCATCCAAGCATATGAAGTCAGCAGTGTATTCTTTAGTGCAGCATTTCCCTTGACAAAGGGCACATAAAGCCACCTCAGCAGAGGCCCTTCTATTTGGGTAATCCTAAACCACCACCATGGAAAAATGAGTCTGGAGTGATAACGTTGGGACCCTCCTTGTTCAGTAGATCGAGGGCACGGGTTAGCGGATTCCCCTGTAATAGGGATACAACAAATCCCACTTTCTTTGGAACAACTGAATAGGAGTTCAGTTTCATTATAAAATATATTTTACAACTGTTCATAAAAATGCAATCAGGAAAAGGCACCTTGGCGTTTAGGGAAGATGCCGCACAGGATACAGAGGCTAAGGTCTGGCTGAGGATAAAACCTCAGAAATTTTGATAAAATCAGCAATTGTTTGCATCATCATAGTTATGACTTAAAGGTCAATGGTGGGAGAGAGGGAGGGGAGAGAAACCGACCATGGCCCAAAAGGAACGAATCAGTGAGCTACTAAGGTTAATTAATTGTATAGTACTACACGGTATTTACAGCGCTATACATATACAGGTAAAAGAAAGTCGCTGCTTAATAGATTTTACAATCTATTCAAGACAAACACAACAAATAGGGGACTAGAGTAAAACTAAGGGGTAATGGCTAACAGAAACATAGGTGGTAAACAGGAGAATAAGGTCAGGATCCAGAAGCAGCCTTAAAGAGGTGGGTTTTTAGCCTGGATTTGTAAAGAGATGAAACCTGACATACAGACTCATGTAGTCTGTTTCAGGCCTACAGTGCAGCAAGGTGGAATGAATGAAGTCTGGAGTTGGCAGTGGAAGAGAAAGGCACAGATAAAAGTGATTTGACAAATGAATGGAGTTTCTGATGAAGAGTATAGGGATAGATAAGAGAGGGGAGGTAATGAAGAGTCACAGAATGAATGCACTTGTACATCAGTGGGAGAAGTTTGAACTGGATATCGAAATGGATAGGGCGCCAGTTACAGCTGTGATTAACATTATTGGCACCCTTGCATTTTAGGTATGTTGTGTATAATATCTTGAGAAATAATTGGGAAATATTGTATGCCTTCATAATATTTTAATACTGTATTCAAAGGTATACAACAAAAAAAGAATGTTTGTGCATCTTGGATGAAGTAATTTCTGAGAAAAAAAAATATGACCTGGACAGGATTAATGGCACCCTTCACTAATATTTGGTTGCACAACCCTTGGCAGTGATGACAACTTCCCAACAGTTTTTGTAGCGATCTATAATTTTCTTACATTTGTCTGCTGGTAGTTTATTCCACTCTTAAAATGTGATTTGTTCCAGCTCATGAATGTTTCCAGGATTTCTTTTACCAATGGCAGATTTCAACTCTTTCCAAAGGTTCTTTATTGGACTAAGGGCAGGACTCATTGCTGGCCAGTTTAAAAAAAATCAATTTTTTCCTTTTTAATCATTCTTTTTTAGTTTTGGATGTATGTTTTGGGTCATTGTCCTGCTGACCCATGACCTTCAACCCAGACCTAGCTTTCAGAAACTAGGTAGCACATTTCACTCTAAAATACCTTGGTAGTCCTCTGACGTCATGATTCCTTTAATGCATTATAGGCCTCCAGTTCCTAAGGCAGCTAAACAGACCCATAACATCATGGAACCTCCACCAAATTTAACTGTAGGAAGGTTGTTGTTTTTTTCCTTCTAAGCTTCATATCTTTGCCTATAAGTGTATTGCTGGTCTGATTTGTCAAAGAGCTCAAGTTTGGTTCCATCTTTCTACAGAACATTTCCCCAGAAGAATTGCGGTTTCTTAAGATGGATTTGGGCAAAGATCAGGCATGCCTTTTTATGTCTGTCTTTGAGCAATGGAGTCCTCCTTAATCTTCACCATGAAGCCCTTCTTTGTTTATTGCATGGTGTATGGTGTGGTTGAAACCACCACTCCAGATTGCTCCAGGTCAGCTTTAAGTTATTTGGATGTTGTACGTGGTGTCTTTCCAACAGTTCGCACTAACCTTTGAAGATTTCTTGGATTAATTCCACATCCTGGGAGGTTCATGACAGTTCCATGAGCAGACAATGTTGTAATAACTTTGGGAACTATAGACACAGGAATCCCAAGGTCTTTGAGATGGCCTTGTACCAGTTTGATGTTTGGTGATAATGGCTTTTCTGACAGTCTCAGGCAGCTCTTTTGTCTTCTCCATTGATAAAATGGAACAGGGAGTGAATGTGGCCATTTTAAACACCATTTGTTGGTTGATTCAACTCATAAGTACAGAGAAGAAGCTTGCTGAGGAAGCAAAAATGCATAATGAAGACTTTTTCAAGTACCTTTGTAGCAAAAACCCTGTGAGAGAGTCAATTAGACCATTAGATGATAGAGAGGTAAATGGGGCACTAATAGCGACAAGGCCATAGCGGAGAGACTGAATGAATTCTTTGCTTCTGTCTTTACTGAAGAATATGTAGGAATGTTAACCAGATGTTGTGGTTCAGTATTAGGACTAGGGCTGTTAGAATCCATTCAAAGGTGAGGATCTTAGACTTTAGGAAGACTAACTTTGCGAAGATGGACCAATACCTCAGGGAGTCTTTAGTGGGATGGGAACAGCTGGGGGATGTAGAAAAACAGTGGGGCAAAACTGAAAGGGGATATTTTAAAGGCAACCAACCTTTTTGTTAAAATGGTAAATAAAAGTAAAAGGAGAAAGGAGACCGCTATGGTTTTCGAAAGAAGTAGTTGAAAAAGTGAAGAAAAAGAGGGAGGCCTTCGTGAAATACAAGAGATCACAGAGAGAGGAAGACAGGCATTAATAAACTACTAGACACACACCTATCTGATAATAAAAAAAAAAAATGTAAAAACTGTTATTACAATGTTGCTTTCACGTAATTCAAACTGTATAAAACTAATGTAAATATGTAAAAGGTTTTCATTACATCCTCACTATATCTCAGGATGTAAACAATGTTTGCATGCTTATTTATACTGTTATATGTAAACCTGTTCCCTGTAAATGACTAGGACATGATTACTCATGTACCTTCAATTTTCTCTGTTCATTGTAAACCGCACTTGATACTTGGGAAAGAGCGGTATATAAATGTGTGCTAAATAAATAAATAAATAAATCTGTATTTGGAAAAACTTAGAGAAGCTAGCAAAGTAGTCAAGAAGGCAAAGATTCAAAAGGAGGAGGAAATAGCTAATGCAATAAAATGGGGGATAAGACATTTTTCAGATATATTAGTGAGAAGAGGAAGGGCAAAAGTGGTATTGTCAGACTCAAGGGTGCAGGGGAGGAATATGTAGAAGCTGATAAGGATAAAGCGGAATTGCTTAACAAATATTTTTGTTCTGTGTTCACAGATGAAGAACCAGGAGCAGGACCTCAGAAAACACCCACAAATAAGAACAGAAGCGAGGGACATCTTGAACAATTTTCAGAAGACTGTGTTCGTGAGAAACTAGCTCAACTTAAAGTAGACAAAGCGATGGGACCAGATGGGATCCACCCTAGAATACTGAGGGAACTTGGGGACGTTCTAGCAGCTCCACTGACTGACCTTTTCAATGCCTCGGACTGGAGAGAGGCTCATGTGGTGCCTTTACACAAAAGTGGAAGTAAGGATGTGGTTGAAAACTAAAGGCCAGTTAGTTTAACTTCGGTGGTGAGTAAATTATTGGAAACGCTGCTGAAAGAGAAAATAGTGAGGTTTCTGGAGTCCAGCGGATTACAGGATCCGAGGCAGCATGGATTCACCAGAGGCAGGTCTTGTCAGACAAATCTGATTGATTTCTTTGACTTGGTGACCAGGGAGTTGGACCGAGGGAGAGCTCTAGATGTGGTGTATTTAGATTTCAGTAAAGCCTTTGACAATGTTCCTCACAGGCGACTTATAAACCAACTGAGCACCCTAGGGATGGACCCTAAAGTTACTGCTTGGGTTAGAAATTGGTTGGGTGGGAGGCGACAAAGAGTACAAGTAAATGGAGCTCACTCTGAGGAGAAGGATGTTACCAGTGGTGTGCCCCAGGGATCTGTCCTTGGTCCGATTCTTTTTAACATCTTTGTTAGTGATATAGCGGAAGGGCTGTCGGGTAAGGTTTGCCTCTTTGCGGATGATACCAAAATCTGCAATAGAGTAGACACCCAGGAAGGTGTAGATAACATGAGGAGGGATCTAGCTAAGCTTGAAGAATGGTCTAGAATGTGGCAGCTGGGATTTAATGTTAAAAAATGCAAGGTCATGCATTTGGGCTGCAGCAATCCAAGGGAGCAATACAGTATAGGGGGTGAAGTACTTTTGTCCACTAAAGAAGAGCGGGACCTAGGTGTGGTTGTGTCTGATGATCTTAAAGTAGCTAAACAGGTAGAAAAGGCGACGGAAAAAGCTAGAAGGATGCTTGGGTGCATACGGAGAGGAATGGCTAGCAGAAAAAAAGGAGGTGATAATGCCTCTGTATAAGTCTTTGGTGCGACCTCATTTGGAGTATAGAGTGCAATTCTGGAGACCGCACCTTCAAAAGGATGTGAACAGGATGGAGTCGGTCCAGAGGTTGGCTACTAAAATGATTAGTGGTCTTCATTATAAAGCATATGAGGACAGACTGAAGGATCTTAATATGTACACCTTAGAGGAAAGGTGGGATAGAGGTGATATGATTGAGATGTTTAAATACCTCCGTGGCATAAATGTTCAGGGAGAGAGCCTCTTTCAATTGAAAGCAAGTTCTGCTAAGAGGGGACATGGGATGAGGGTGAAGGGAGAGAGATTCAGGAGTGATATGCGGAAATATTTCTTTACGAAAAGAGTAGTGGATCCGTGGAATAGTCTCCCAGTGGAGGTGGTAGAGATGAGGACAGTAACTGAATTCAAAAAAGCATGGGACAAACACACAGGATCTCTAAAAGGTAAAATGGAGACTGTTGTAGTTGTTGATATGGAAGGACAGACTAGATAGGCCATGTGATCTTTTTTCTGTCATCATATTTCTATGTTTCTATGTTTCTATAAGTGAAATGGTGTTTAAAGGAGATGCAACGGAAGAATTGAAAGAAATAGCGATACACCAGGAAGATATATTACAACTATTTGATAAACTGAAGAGTAGCAAATCACCTGGACTGGATGGTATACATCGAAGGGTGTTGAAAGAACTGAAATATGAAATTGCAGACCTACTATTAGTAATCTGTGAACTATCATTAAAATCATCTGTAATACCTGAAGACTGGAAGATGGCCAATGTAACACCAATTTTTAAAAGGGTTCCAGGGGTGATCCAGGAAAATACAGGCCTTCGCGTATCTGAAAGCCGGCACAGAGGGGCTCAGCCATCGCAGAGAGAGGGAGGGAGGGACTCAGCCGGGCAGAGGGGGCCCCACGGGACACTCCATTCTGCCGCTGTCGCAGCAGTAGCAACAGTGGCAGCGGCCAGCTTTTTTTTTTTTTTTAATGTCCCTTGAACCGATGAGGGGGGGGGTTAGGACTGGTAATGGGCTATGGAGGGGGTTAGGACTTGACTTGAGGTGGGCTGTGGGTTGATGGGGGGGTTAGGACTGGAAATGGGCTGGGGGGTTAAGACTGGAGGAGGGCTGATGGGGTTAGGACTGGTAATGGGCTGTGGGCTGTTGGGGGGGGGTTAGGACTTGTAATGGGCTGATGGGGAGGGGTTAGGACTTGAGGTGGGCTGATGGGATTAGGACTGGTAATGGGCTGTGGGCTGTTGGGGGGGTTAGAACTGGTAATGGGCTATGGGGGGTTAAGACTGGTAATGGGCTTTGGGCTGATGGGTGCTGTCTGGTAATGGGCTTTGGGGGGTTAGGACTGATAATGGGCTATGGGGGGGCTAGGACAAGAAATGGGCTGATGGGGAGGGGTTAGGACTGGTAATGGGCTGTGGGCTGATGGGGGCTGTCTGGTAATGGGCTATGGGGGGGTTAGGACTGATAATGGGCTATGGGGGAGCTAGGACAGGAAATGGGCTGATGGGGAGGGGTTAGGACTTGAGGTGGGCTGATGGGGTTAGGACTGGTGGGCTGTGGGCTGTTGGGGGGGGTTAGAACTGGTAATGGACTATGGGGGGTTAAGACTGGTAATGGGCTTTGGGCTGATGGGGGCTGTCAGGTAATGGGCTATGGGGGGGTTAGGACTGATAATGGGCTATGGGGGGGGCTAGGGCAGGAAATGGGCTGATGGGGAGGGGTTAGGACTTGAGGTTGGCTGATAGGGTTAGGACTGGTAATGGACTGTGGGCTGATGGGGGGGGTTAGGACTGGCAATGGGCTATGGGGGGCTGACTGGAAATGGGCTGATGGGGGGTTAGGACTGGCAATGGGCTGATGGGGTTAGGACTGGAAGTAGGCTGATGGGGGGTTAGGACTGGTAATAGGTTATAGGGGGGGCTTAAACTGAAAATGGGGTGATGGGGGGTTCAGACTGGAAGTGGGTTGATGGGGGAGCTAGGACTGGTATTGGGTTGGGGGGTTGCTAGGACTGGAAATGGGCTGATGCAGGGACTAGAAGGGAATGGATGCTGGGTAAGGCTGGAACTAGAAGGGAGCTGATGTTGGGAGAGGATTAGAATGGGATGGGGCGGGGAGAGTAAAATGGAGAGGGGAAAAATATTTTGTGTGGGAGGGATGAAAAATCTACAATTGGCCGGGTATTGGGAGAGTAAGTGGGGATTGAGGATGGAGGGGTAAAATTTGAGTGGATGAAATAGGAATGAGGAAAGAGCAAAAGGAGAAAGATTAGTATGTTAAAGCAGATGTAGAGAGAGAATGGAAAAAAAACTAGGAGAGAAGAAAGGACAAATGGACAGCAGACGATGGAGAGTTAGCAGAAGACACGAAGAAACCAGAAGAAAGTGGCTGGAGCAATTGCAGCTGAAAAAAATGCACAAAATGTAGAAAAATATCTCTTTATTTTGAATTTATTAAATGGAATATGTCAGATCTGGTAAATGTGCATCATTAACGTCTGCGCTTTGTTTAGTACAAGAGCAAATTAATGTATAGTGTTATTTCTACAGTGTTGTACATTCCAAGTTTGGCTTTTGGGATTCCCAGTTTAATTATTGTCATCCTGTTTCTAAATTGTGATTCCTTGTTTGATGATGGTTTATGTTCTGTTCATGTGTATCTGAGCTGAGGTATTCTGTTTATATGATTCCTATTAGACATTGCTACTTGTTCTCTTTCCCCAGTAGGTCATGTATTGGTATTCTCTGAAATGTATTGGTTTAATATTTGCATGTTTCCTTTTGATAGGTAGGGTATGGTGCTTTGTGAGTCCTGGTAGTGCTGTTAGGATATGGCGGGTTTGCTATGGGTTCTAAATGGGCAGTGTTTGTAGTAGTTCCTAATGTGTCTGGCAGTTGGCACTGGATTATAGTAATGTAGAAATCTTTTAGTCTTTCTTTATTCATACACTCATTAAGAGGCATGTTTACTAAAAGTTAGGGGCATGTTTACTAAAAGCCGTACAATTGCGTGCCGCACAATAGCGCACGGAAACGCGGCACTCAAACGCTCAGAAACGCTCTTAAACGCCCCGCACAGGTGCGCGTGGGCCCCGCACAATTGCGCGCCGCACTAACGTGCCCCGCACAAGTACCCAGCCCGCAAATGTCCGATAGAGGCGTGGAAAGGCATTCTGAGGGCGGAGGAAGGCTCCCGAGGGGCGGAGAGACGGGGTCAATGGGCGGGGAAGGGGAGGGGAGAGGCTCCCCGCACAGTATCGGGGACGAATTTGCAGGTTAAAAATAGCGCGAGTGAAACACTCACGGTAGAGGGCATTTAAAGGGAAGAGAAACCATTTCCGTCAGCAATGTACAGGGAAACCTGGGAAACCTGCAAAACGTGAGCAGTGTGATACATGTGCACAGAACAAAAGTGCAAATAAAGATAGAAAAAGACCCAAACAAACATATTAAAAATAGGAAGTCAGCTGGGGAACCCTGATATTAATGGGCAAACATAAGAAACACACCCAGGAAAGCTCCAAAAAAATGAAATGAAGTATGGAAGGGGCTACGGAGCGGAGACCCTTCCAAAAACCATTTCCTTTTTTCTGAGCCTTCCTGGGAGTGTTTGCTATGGTTGCCCATTAATATCACTGTTGCCCAGCTTGGTTATATTTATCCCCAGTTCGTCGTGGTCGGTTGAGGGGTTTATTTGCACTTTTGTCACCAGACAAGGTGACTGAGCCCACAGTACAAATGTGCAGAGCAGGGTTTTTGACTCCTTTGGTCAGGTGTCCCACCCCCAGGGACTGCACTATCACTGTGGCCACAGTGTGGTGCAGCAGACAGAGGCAGTACCTCTAGGACCAGAGGGTCACAGGTTCAAATCCAAGCTGGGGCTCCTGCCAACCCAGTCCCCATATTTTACCCACCACTAAACAGAGATAGTAAAGACACTCCTTTATTGCAGAGAACATAAGCATGGTTCACACACCCATTTTGTACCCAACACCGCACACACACCAAAACAATGGGCATTACCGACAGCCGAGTCCCCCAAATGCAGTCCTGGAGTGCCACAACTCAATCAGGTCATATGCTTTTCCAAGATACGGACATGCCAGCATGTTGGCGGTAGGGTACAGGTGGTGGAGGGGCAGTGGCTGCTAGCCACAGAAGACAGTGGCCGAGCCATGTGCAGGCTGGCACGTCCACTGCAACATAGGCCCTGTCGGATGTACAGTCATGGACTTCCCAGGGAGTTCAGCACATCTGTGGCAACACAGTGGTGCAGTGCACACAGACAGTGTGTGTGCAGGAGCAAAAAGTCACAGGTTCAAAGCCCAGCTGGGGCTACTGCCAATCCTGTCCACATATTTTCCCCACAACTAAACCATGTTAGTAAGGGCAATCCTTTATTGCTGGGGATATACGCATTGGTCATATGCCTATCTTTTACACCACCAAGCACAGACACCATGACCAGGGGCATTACCTAGAGCAGAGTCTCACAAATGCAGTCCTGGAGGACCACACACCATTCAGGTTCCATGCTGCCACTCATACAAATAACCGTGCTGTATATCTATGCACCACCCCCATGGCATGTAGCTGTAGCTCATGCATATTCATGAGGGACAGCAGGAAACCCCAACCAGTGTATTGCAAACCTGGACTGGATTTGGGAACCTCTGCCGTACAGCAGCAGCCAACAGGGACAGACACACCCACACCCACACCCACAGGCCCCATTGGCCAATGCCTCCTGGTGAGGCAGGACATTGGGCCCTGCGTGCATCTCCCAATACCAGCACTTGCATACCTTAGCAATGTCACCCTACACCAGGGTATATGGTACACAGCTCTCAAACCTTTGCTATGAGTACTGGCAGATAGATATCCCTACGTTACGCACAGTCTGCTCTATGAGCTCCATCATAATAATCTATCTGATGTCTGCGGTGTGTGCGTCAGGTCTGGCCCCTGACAGTGTTTACCACCCTAGGGAGGGACCCCCAACGGTATTGCATACCATACCCATGCCTGTACTGTGCCCAGGACTGGTGTGGTGGGCAAGGATTCTGAACCCCTCTATAGTAGCACAATGCTGGCATACGTGTGGGAGTGTGTGTCTGTCTATACAGTGTGTGTTGGCTGCAAACACTGTCCACAGTTTTGGCCTGATGATGTGCATAATGAGCAGCAAGGTACCATGGGTATAGCTCAGACAGGGTGGGCTGGCCAGGATGCATCTGCACAGGGCATAGGGCACTGGCAGGGACATTGTAGTGGCCGTCCCCCACCTCCACAGACAGGGTGACCTCTGTATGTGCTGCTGGGCTTTCACTCCACCCTGACTGTGCAGTGATGGCAGCATGGCTAGGCACCCCCATAGTGCTTCATAGCACTTCCCTCATGTGATATATATGGGTCACCTGTTGGGGCCTAGTCACTGATGTATCTGCTTGTGTGTGCTGCCATCCCAGTTGTGGGTGCATGCATTTCCAGTGGGACTAACCAGCAGACTGTTCACAGCTGGTATGTGCCCTGCTGGAGTGCCTTGCAGGGTGCAGTGGCTGATGGCTTGATGCAGGGGAATATCAGATAGTGGTGGGGTGCATCTTAGCATATCCAGGCCTACTGTCTGTCTGATATTGTGGTCTGGGTGTGTGTGTGGGACTGCCCTGTAGGGTGTCTGTTCCCCAACAGGACTGGGGTTGATGGTCCACTCTACTGCCATCATTGCAGGGGGGGGGGGTGTGTATAATGGGGAATCTGTTGATAGGAGACCCTGCCTGTTTGCCACCCTCAGCTGGAAGGGGGGGGGGTTGGTGGTACATAGCCCACCTAGGGGTCCGTGGGGGTTCCCCTGACTGAAACAGACAGAGATATCCAAGGTGTTCCTGCAGAAACTACCTATCTCACAGATTA
Source organism: Ichthyophis bannanicus (assembly GCA_033557465.1). Taxonomy (NCBI): domain Eukaryota; kingdom Metazoa; phylum Chordata; class Amphibia; order Gymnophiona; family Ichthyophiidae; genus Ichthyophis; species Ichthyophis bannanicus. Next base: position 789,633,278 of record CM066031.1, on the reverse strand, counting down.
CGACTGTTTTAGAGCTCTGCCATGGAGGGTGCTGTGGACCTGGTCCAGGGCGCCTCATCGCACACTCAGGGTGGGCACAGTTCCCGCACAGTGTGACTGTGTGTAGCTACTCTGTGCAAATTAAACACCCGGTCAGTACCTCCTACCAGGCCAAGGTGCTGTGTGGGTGCACACGGACACGTCCCCCTACCAGGCCGGGGAGCTGTTGGGGTGCATTCCCCATCTTGTGTTCATCTGTGGACAGCTGATTTGCATGTGCAGTGCATCATGGGTATGGGTGGCCTAACCCTATCCTGGTTCCCACAGCAGACTGTCTGTGTGGTGACATGCAGGCTCTCTGCAGCCAGCCAGGGGCTTGCTGGCAGCTATATAGCTGTAGCCCAATGGTTACTTCACTGCTTGTGGAGCCAGCGGTAATGGGTTCAAGCCCACAGTGGGGTTACTTGATAGGGTTGTCCACAGCTTTTTTTAGATTTAATGTACATATGTTGCTGCCATCAAACACACCCTCAGTGTACTGTGCCCATAAGGTGCCTCTGAGGGTGCTTTATAGGGCACCCTATAGGGCACCTTATGGTTGCCGTCCATATAAGGTGCACTATACATTATCCTGTGACGCAACATATATGGTGCCCTATAGGGGACATTCAAGGGTGCCTTGGCGGACAGTGAACTTTAACATGTGCCTTATGGGCCGCCTTATGTTAACACGCTTTGTGAGTGCGTTTGCTAGTAGTGATAACTGAAATAAAAATAGATTGCCCCCTACAGCACTCATCCCCATAATACACACTGCCTCAGTGAGCCTTCTTCATTGGGCACTGTGGGGGATTGAACCCCTGATCTCTGCACCATTGGTCAGTGTCTTAACCATTGTACTATGGCTCTGCTCCTTTATGTGTGCACATCAGGGCGCCACTTAGCCTTCCCACGCACTATTGTGCACGGCGCACAATAGCGCCCCGCGCAAATGTGCGATCGCTTACTCCCGTTTTTTTTCTTTTCTCTGCCTGAACCGCCCACTCCTTATATGGCACAGGCACACTACCGCGGCCCCGCACATTAGGAATGTTTAGTAAACAGACCCCTTAGTATATGGTAACATTATGTAAATATTTATGCAAATGAGGCCCCTTATGCAAATGAGGCCCCGCACCGAGTCTCCGCACATGGCCCCGCACCCCCCTTGGGCCGCCCCTGCATTTCATCCACCAGCTTTTTGAAGTTGGGTGAATATTGCGTGAGGGCCAGTCTCAGGGAATCCTGGAGATGTTCATCTGTCATGTTGGAACATTGGGGTATGTTTACTAAAACCCCGGTAAAGTGCGGGCCGCGGTAGTGAGCGGATGCCATATAAGGAGTGGGCGTTTCGTCCTGGAAAAGAAAAGCCGTGATTGACATATGTGCTAAGGTGCGTGGCGCCCTTGTGCGCCCCGCACATTAGCGCATCGGATAGCTGCACGGGAGGCATAAGTGGCACGCTGAAGTGCCAGAAAAAGAGCAGAGCCACAGCACAATGCTTAAAACACTGACCAATGGTGCAGGGATCAAGGGTTCAATCCCCCACAGTGCCCAATGAAAACAGCTGGCTGAGGCATTAATTTATGAGGCTCAGAAGTACTGGGCGGCATAAGGCAGCACGCTAATGTTTTTGGCGGCATATTAATACTGGGCGGCATAAGGCGGCACGCTGATGTTTATGGAGGCATTATAATACTGGGCGGCATAAGGCGGCACGCTAATGTTTTTGGCGGCATATTAATACTGGGCGGCATAAGGCGGCGCGCTGATGTTTATGGAGGCATTATAATACTGGGCAGCATAAGGCGGCGCGCTAATGTTTATGGAGGCTTTTTAATACTGGGCAGCATAAGGCGGCGCGCTGATGTGCAATCATAGGAGCAGAACCACAGCACAATGTTTAAGACACTGACCAATGGTGCAGGGATCAGCAGTTCAATCCTCCAAAGTGCCCAATGAACAAGGCTGGCTGAGGCATAACATATTATGGAGAAGATTGCTTTAGGAGGCATTTTATTCATATTTTAATTATCACTACTAGCAAACACACTCTCAAAGCGTGTTAACATAAGGCGCCCTATAAGGCACTTTTTAAAGTGCACTGTCAGCCAAGGCACCCTAGAATGTTGCTTATAGGGCGCTTTAGAGGGTGCCGTATGAGGTACCGCAAGGTCAGAGTACTGTTTATTATGGCAGCACTGTGCAGTATAAGGAATGAAAGGCATAAGTAGGTGCGCTGACAGGCAAGGAGGAGCAGCAGTGGAGCACAATGGTTAAGGCACTGACTGCTGATACAGGGGTCATGAGTTTACTCCCCAGTGTGCCTAATACATAAGGCTGGCTGTGGCATCAGCTTTGCATTGTACATATTTTGTCCTGCAGCACTTTATTTTTATTTTATTAATTGCTGCCAGCAAACACGCCCTCACATGCCGTAATTGAACGTGCCGTATAAGGCACCCTATAAGGCAAACCATAGGGCACATTATAAATTGCACTGTCTGCCACAGCACCCTAAAATGTCCCCTATAGGGCACTCTATAAGTTGCATCACAGGATAATGTATAGTGCACCTTATATGGACGGGAACCATAAGGTGCCCAATAGGGCGCCCTATAAAGCACCCTCAGATGCACCTCATGGGTACAGTACGCTGAGGGTGTTTTTGCTGGCATCAAAATATGTACATTAAAAAAATATAATGCAGTGGACAACCCAATCAAATGGAGAGAAATCTGAAATTGTGAGTATATACTTCTGGGAATTTTTCTGAAAGGAATTTTTTTTCTTTTAAAGCTAATTAATCTGTGAACCCACTATTTTTTTTTTGTTAAATCAGTCAGGGCCTAGTAGCAACAGTTTAAGATTCAATTTAAAAACACAGAAGAGAACTTTCTGGTTACCTTTCATACCCAGTAGACAGCTGTAGTTTAAATTTCATAGTCACTCAGGGCCTAGCATCAGCAAAGTACTTTTAGTTTCAAATTAAAACACAGAAGAGAGCTTTCTGGTTAAATTTAGAATCCAGCAGAGAGCTTGTAGTTTAAATTTCATAATAGGTTAGAGCCTAGTAGCAGCAAAGAGCTGTAATTTAAATCAAATCAGAATATAGTTTTCCTCAGCAGCACAGGACAAGGTACTGTGTAGCAGCCCTTTTTTAATAAGTGTTTAAAGCTGAGGTCAGAGAGGCTGTTGTTGCCAAAAAAGCATCTTTCAAGAAATGGAAAAAAGAGCCAAATGATGAAACCTGGAAACAGCACAAGCACTGGCAAGTGAAATGCAAGGCATTGACAAGGCAGGCAAAGAGAGAATTTGAGAAGAAGCTTGCTGCGGAAGCAAAAACGCGAAATAAAGACCTTTTCAAGTACATTCGTAGCAAAAAACCCGTGAGAGAGTCAGTTGGTCCATTAGATGATAAAGGGGTTAAAGGAGCACTAAGAGGCGACAAGGCGATAGCGGAGAGACTGAATGAATTCTTTGCTTCGGTCTTTACTGAGGAAGATGTAGGGATGTTACCCACGACTGAAGTGGTATTTAAAGGTGTGGAAGAATTGAAGGAAATATCGATACATCGGGAAGATGTCTTACAACTATTAGATAAACTGAAGAGTAGCAAATCACCTGGGCCGGATGGTATACATCCAAGGGTGTTGAAAGAACTGAAATTTGAGATTGCAGACCTGCTATCAGTAATCTGTGAACTATCATTAAAATCATCTCTAATACCTGAGGATTGGAGGATCGCCAATGTAACACCAATTTTTAAAAAGGGTTCGAGGGGTGATCCGGGAAACTACAGACCGGTGAGCCTGACATCAGTACCGGGAAAAATGGTAGAAACCATCATAAAGAATAAAATTACTCAGCATATAGATAGTCATGACCTAATGGGAGACAGCCAACATGGCTTTAGACAAGGAAGATCTTGTCTTACTAATCTGTTATGTTTTTTTGAAGGAGTGAATAAACAGGTGGACAAAGGTGAGTCGGTTGATATTGTGTATCTGGACTTTCAGAAAGCCTTTGACAAGGTCCCTCATGAGAGACTTTTGGCAAAACTAAAGAGTCATGGGATAGGAGGCAGTGTACTACTGTGGATCAGGAACTGGTTAAAAGATAGAAAGCAGAGGGTAGGGCTAAATGGCCAATTTTCCCAATGGAGAAAGGTGAATAGTGGTGTACCCCAGGGATCTGTGCTGGGTCCGCTGCTTTTTGACATATTCATAAATGACCTGGAAAGTGGAATAACGAGTGAGGTTATCAAATTTGCTGATGACACAAAACTATTTAAAGTTGTTAAAACCCAGGAGGATTGTGGAAAATTGCAAGAGGATCTTGATAAATTGGAAGACTGGGCATCAAAATGGCAGATGAAATTTAATGTGGAGAAGTGCAAGGTTATGCACCTAGGGAAGAACAACCCAAACTATGGTTACACGATGCAAGGTTCCACATTAGGAACCACCACCCAAGAAAAAGATTTAGGCGTCCTTGTGGATACCATGTTAAAACCCTCGGCCCAGTGTGCAGCGGCGGCCAAGAGAGCAAATAGAATGCTAGGTATGATAAGGAAAGGAATGGAAAATAAAACAAAAGATATTATAATGCCTCTATATCGTTCCATGGTGAGACCGCACCTTGAATATTGTGTGCAATTCTGGTCGCCGTATCTTAAAAAGGATATAGCGATTTTAGAAAAGGTTCAGAGAAGAGCCACCAAAATGGTAAAGGGGATGGAAGGCTACTCCTATGAAGAAAGGCTAAAAAGGTTGGGGCTCTTTAACCTGGAAAAGAGACGGCTGAGGGGAGATATGATAGAAGTCTATAAATTAAAGAACGGAGTGGAACGGGTAAACGTAGATCGATTGTTTACCTTATCAGAATATAGAAAGACTAGGGGACATGCAATGAAGCTACAGGGTAAACTATTTAAGACTAATAAAAGAAAATATTTTTTCACTCAACGTGTAATCAAACTCTGGAATTTGTTACCGGAGGATGTAGTAAAGGCTGTTAGTGTAGCTGGGTTTAAAAAAGGTTTGGACAAGTTCCTGGAGGAAAGGTCCATAAACCATTATTAAGAAGGGACCCAGGATATCAATGCTTGAACCAATACAAGCATTGTGGAACCTGTGTCCCTTGGGGAAACTGCTAGGTATGTATGACCTAGATTGGCCACTGTTGGAAACAGAATACTGGGCTTGATGGACCTTGGTCTGACCCAGTATGGCATATCTTGTGTTCTTATGTTCTTATGTAACCCCACTGTGGGTTTGAACCCATGATCTCTGGTTTCAGAGACAGTGAAGTAACCATTGGGCTACACCTCTATAGTTGCTAACAAGCCCCTGGCTGGCTGCAGAGAGCATGCACATCACCACACAGACAGTCTGCGGTGGTCACCAGGATAGGGTTAGCCCACCCATACCCATGATGCACTGCACATGCAAATCAGCTGTCCACAGATTAACACAAGATGGGCAATGCACCCCCACAGCACCTCGGCCCGGTAGAGGGAAGTGACCATGTGCACCCACACACCACTTCGGCCTGGTAGGGGGTACTGACCGTGTGTTTTACTGGCACAGAGTAGCTACACACCATCACATTGTGCGAGTACTGTGCTCACCCTGAGGGTGCAATGAGGCACCCAGGACCAGGTCCACAACATCTTCCATGGCTGAAAGAGGTTATGCCGGAGATCCAAAGCACTGTTAATGTGTGAGATAGTTAGTTCTTGCACAAACACTTTGGATATCTCTGTCTGACTCAGTGAGGTGTAGGCCCTATGGACCTCTAGGTGGGCCATGTACCACCACCACCAGGGCTGAGGGTGGCAAACAGGGTCTCCTGTCAATAGATCCACATTCTACCTCCCTGCAAAGGTGGCAGTAGAGGGGTCCATCAACCCCGGTCCTGCTGAGGAGCAGACACCCCACAGGGCAGTCAATGCAGCTCTATACACATCCATAACACAATAGCAGACAGACATTAGGCCTGGATATGGTGAGCTGCACCCCACCACTATCTGATATTCTCCTTCAGCAAGTCATCATCCGCTGCACCCTGCAAGCTGCTCCATCACAACACATACCAGCTGCAAACAGTGTGCTACTTAGTCCACAGTGTAGGCTCCCAGTGGAGATGCATGCACCCAGAACTGGGATGTCAGCATACACAGCAAGCAGATAAATCAGTGACTGGGCCCCAAAAGGAAACCCATATCTATCACATGAGAGAAATACTATATGGCACTATGGGGGTGCCTAGCCATGCTGTGGTCACTGCACAGTCAGGGTGAGAGTGATCTCTCAGCAGGACATACTGAGGTCACCCTGTCCGTGGAGGTGGTGGCCGGGCACTAAAATGTCCCAGTCAGTGCCCTATGCCCTGTGCAGATGCACCCTGGCCAGGCCACCCTGTCCAGCCTATACCCATGGTACCTTGCTCCTCATTATGCACATTGGCAGCCCAATACTGGCAACATTGCTGGCAGTGTGGGCTGTGGAAGGTGTTTGCAGCCACCACACACTGTATAGACAGACAGCCACCCCCACACCTATGCCAGCATTGTGCTACTATAGAGGGGTTCAGCAGCCATACCCACCACACCAGTCCTGGGCACAGTACAGGCATGGATATGGTACGCAATACTGTTGGGGGTCACTCCCCAGGGCGGTAAACACTGTCAGAGACCAGACCTGCAGCACACACCGCAGACATCAGAATGATTGTTATGGTGGAGCTCAATGAGCAAAATGTGCTTAACGTAGGAATTGATATCTGCCAGTTATCATGGGAAACATTTGATAGCTGTGTACCATATTCCCAGGTGTAGGGTGGCATTGCTAAGGTATGCAACTGCTAGTATTGGGAGATACAGGCAGGGCCCAATGTCCTGCCTCTCCAGGAGGCATTGGCCAATGGGGCCTGTGGGTGTGTGTGTGGGTGTGTCTGGCCCTGTTGGCTGCTGCTTTACGGCAGAGTTTCCCAACTCCAGTCCTGGTGTTCCAAACAGTGTTCGGGTTTTCATGCTGTCCCTCATAAATATGCATGAGCTACATCTGCATACCATGGGGGTGGTGCATAGATATGCAGCACAGGCATCTTTATTAGAGGCAGCAAGGAACCTGAATGGTGTGGGGCCCTCCAGGACTGCATTTGGGAGACTCTGCTCTAGGTAACGCAGCTGTTTATGGTGTCTGTGTTTGGTGTGGTAAAATATAGGCGTATTAACCATGCGTATGTTCTCAGCAATAAAGGTTTGTCCTTACTATCACGGTTTAGTTGTGGGAAAAATATGTGGATAGGATTGGAGGTAGCCCCAGCTGGCCTTTGAACCTGTGACCTTCTGTTTCTGCACACACTGTCTGTGTGCACTGCACACGCTGTCTGTGTGCACTGCACCACCGTGTTGCCACAGATATGCTGCCTTCCCTGGGGAGTCCATGACTGAACATCCAACAGAGCCTGTCTGTTGCGGTGGACGGTGCCAGCCTGCACACGCCTAGGCCACTGTCTGCTGTGGCTTGCAGCCACTGCCCCCTCCACCACCTGTACCCTCCGCCAACATGCAGACATGTCCTTATCTGGGAAAAAGCATATGACCTGATTGAGTTGTGGCACTCCAGGACTGAATTTGGGGGACTCGGCTGTAGGTAATGCCCATTGTTATGGTTTGTGTGCGGTGTAGGGTAAAATATGGGTGTTTGAACCATGTTATGTTCTCAGCAATAAAGGAGTGTCTTTACTATCACTGTTTAGTGGTGGGTAAAACTATGGAGACTTGGTTGACAGGAGCCCCAGCTGGGATTTGAACCTGTGACCCTCTGGTCCTACAGGCACTGTCTGCATCCGCTGCACCACACTGTGGCCACAGAGACAGTGCAGTCTCTGGAGATAGGAAACCTGGCCGCACAAGTCAGACACCCTGCTCTGCACAATTTTACTGTGGGCTCGTTTACCTTGTATGGGGACAAAGGTGCAAATAAACCTCAAAAATGACCTCCAAAAAAGGGGAAGAAAACCAAAACCAAGCTGGGCAGCAGTGATATTAATGGGCAACCATAAAAAACACTCCCAGGAAAGCTCCAATAAAATGCAGTGATTTTTGAAAGAGTCTACGGAGCGTAGACCCTTCCAAAAATCATTTCTTTTTTTTGGAGCTTTCCTGGGAGTGTTTTTTAGGGTTGCCCATTAATATCACTGTTGCCCAGCTGGATTATAATTTTTTTGGAATTTGTTGTGGTCATTTTCAATTTATATTTGCTATTTTGTTCTGTGCACATGTATCACACTGCTCACGTTTTGCAGGTTTCCCTGGTTTTGCTGTACATTGCCGACGTAAATGGTTTCTCTTCCCTTTAAATCGGCTCTAACGCGAGGGTTTCACTTGCGGTATTTTTTTTGCCGAAATTCAGCCCCACTCCTGTGTGTGGAGCCTCTCCCCTCCCACTCTCCACCCATTGACCCCGTCCCCCCGCCCCTCGGGAGCCTTCCTCCACCCTCAAAATGCCTTTCCACGCCTCTATCGCACATCAGCGCACCGCACACGTGCGTGGGCCCGTCAGTGTGAGGGGCACGTGTGCGGGGGCCCGTAAGTGTGACGCGCACGTGTGCGGGGCGCTTAAGAGCACTTAAGTGCATCATTAGCATACGCTACTGTGCGCCGCGCACGTGTGCGCGGTTTAGTAAACATACCCCATTGTGTATTCTTTGTCATTTTCAGATGGGAAAATGCAGATTCACACAAATAAGTTGAACTGAAACAGGAGTGTACAGCTTCACTGCATCTTCTCAAGTTGGGAAATTTGTCTCTAGGCACTAGCTTCCAAAACGATTCTTGTTCAGCACGGGTCTTGAGAAAAATGTCATTTTTAAGGGTTAATATTTTGTTTTCAAGAGATGGCTTGTTCAATGAGTAATTTTTGCTGATAGCAGCTGCAGTTTCTTTAATGTCCACATCTACTTTGAATGGGTATGACAAGTACTCCACAACTGTTCCAATTTTTTGGAAGTCACAGAATCTATTTTCAAATTCCTGGATAACAGAACACATTTCTGTCACATACTTCTCGTTCTAAAAAACAAAATTTGGATATTATTCCAGATGGTCCTGTATATTAGGAAAATGATCAAAAGTGGTGTTTGCAAGGTCAGTCAACTTTAGCTCAAATTTGCTCTTGTAGAATGAAACTGTACTCATCTCGCCAATGCATTTGTTTTTACCTTGTAGTTCAAGGTACCTATCACTTAGTTCACCTGTAAAGTCAGCGAGAAATGCCAGATCACATAAGCACTCCTCATCTTCCAACTCTGCTTGGTCACCTCCCCTCTCCTTCAAAAAACTTCTTATTTCATTCAGCAAATCATGAAATCTTTGCAGAAATTTGTGCCTACTTAGCCACCTTACATCTGTGTGCAAAATGATTTCCGCTGTCCCTTCATCAAGAGTAAGATTGAAAAGCTGTCTTTGAAGTGATCTTCCACAAACTGAATTTACAATTTTGAAAGTGATGACCAAGACAGTCTTTGTATTGAGTCTCTTGCTTGCCAAAACTTGCTGGTGAATGATGCAGTGGTAAGAAAGGAAATCTGGGAAGTCGTCATGCTGTCTACAGAGGGCTATGAAACTGTTAACCTCACCTGTCATTGCTCTTGCTCCATCAGTAGTGATGGAAACAAGTCTATGCAATGGAAGATTACACTTTGTCACAAAAGAATGGAAAGAATTAGAGAGGCCGCGGGCAGGGTCCCGACGGCCGACGGTAACCGGGCGCGTGGCCCAGTGCGGGGACCCTGTGGGCGTAGTTCCGAGTCGTCTTCCTCTTCCTCCTCAGGGGATTCATCTTCGTCGTTGGGAGGTGAGATCGTGAGGCAGGAAGGCGCCGGTGGTGGGGCATTGTGCTACCGGTGGAGGGGCCCCATCGGTAGTGGCGTTCCCGGAGCTGTGGGAGGGGGTTCCAAAGAAGCTTCGGAGGAAAATTCGGAAGCGGCGGTACATTGATATTTTTCGGTTGTTAGAGGGCAGAAAGCGGTCCGGGGAGAGCCGCAAAAAGCGAAAAGAGGATGAGAAGGTGGGTCGGATTCGGAAAGTGGCGCGCAATGTGGTAAACTGGACCCGAGCGTTTCTGCGCCTAGCCAGTGTGTGGGGGCATTATTCGCCGGAACATTATGGTATGTTACTGGCATATGAGGATTCTATTTTGGAAGCCTCACAGACGCACGAGGGCTGGGCGTGGTTAAATTATGACGAAATGTTTAGGGACAAGATGGAGGAGAATAGATTGTTATCCTGGGGCACCCAAGACATCAACCTCTGGTTGACTCAAATGTCTGCTAGATCGGGACAGGGTACGGGGGGTGGTGGGGGGAGGGGCGGTACAGTGGGAGCACCTGGGGGGGCCGTTCCTTTCGGTCAGCGGGGGATGGCTTGCAATCGAAAGTCGGGATGGGGAGGGGTCAGCGACGTGTGCTGGCGGTTTAATAGGACCACCTGCCCCTTTCCGGACTGCAAATTCAAACACTTATGCTCAGTTTGTGGCGGGGGACACTCCGCTGTTAAGTGCAGTAGAAGAGGATCCAACGGTACCGCTGGGCCGGGACCCAAGTCCCAATGAGTTGGGTTGCCATGCCCCGACTCCGGTTCGTTCGGAATCCTTGCGGAATTGGCTCCAGCAATACCCGCAGAAGCGTGATAGGGAGGTGTTAGGGAGGGGTTTTCAGTTTGGCTTTGTTATCCCAGTTTGGGGTGTGGTGGGGGCTGCTAGCGCCCGGAATTCACCTTCGGTACGGCGGTTTGCAGCTGTGGTGCAGGACAAGTTGGCTTTGGAGTTGACGTTGGGTTGGATCGCGGGTCTGTTTGTTGACCCTCCTTTCCCGGACATGGTGATTTCTCCTTTGGGATTGTACCTAAGAAGGCGCCGGGGAAGTTTCGGCTCATTCACAATTTGTCCTGTCCGTCGGGTGCGTCGGTGAATGATCACATCCTGCGGGAGTTATGTACGGTGCGGTACGCGTCTTTTGACAGGGCGGCGGAGATGGTGAGGGCAGCGGGGCAGGCGGCGCTGATGACGAAGGTGGATATTGAGTCCGCCTTCCGCTTGCTGCCGGTACATTCTTCCTCCTTTCCTTTATTGGGTTTTCGTTTTCTAGGGAAGTATTATTTTGATAAGTGTATGCCTATGGGCTGTTCCGTCTCCTGCGCTTACTTCGAGAAGTTCAGTACGTTTTTGCAGTGGGTGTTGTGTCGGAAGACAGGCTCGCAGAATGTGGTGCATTACCTGGACGATTTCCTGTTCGTCGGTTCGACCCATTCCGATGAGTGTCAGCAGCTGTTAGCTGGTTTCAGAGCGTTATCGCTAGAGTTAGGTGTGCCGTTGGCAGCGGAGAAGACTGAGGGGCCTACGACCAGGCTCACATTCCTGGGGGTGGAATTGGACTCTGTTGAGATGATCGCGCGGTTGCCGCCTGAGAAGGTGGCTAGTTTACGGGCGTTGGTCGCTAACGTCCTGGTGTCCTCTAAGATAACCTTGCGCGAGATGCAAGTCCTGCTGGGATCTTTGAACTTTGCCTGTAAAGTGATCCATATGGGCAGAGTGTTTTCCAGGCGCTTGGCTGCTTCAACGGCAGGGGTGCGGAAGCCACACCACCGGATTAGAGTCACTGAACTGATGAGGGCAGATTTACGGGTTTGGAGACGAATTTTGGAGGATTTTAATGGGACTTCAGTTTTGCTGGGAGCTGAGGTGTCCAGCGCGGAGTTGGAGCTGTTTGCGGATGCGGCAGGGGGCACTGGATTGGGGGTTTACTTCGGTGGGGCCTGGTGTGCGGATCGGTGGCCCCAGAATTGGCACGATTCGGGTTTGACCACTAACATAACCTTCCTGGAATTGTTTCCGATCCTGGTTGTATTGGAGTTATGGCCGGATAGGTTGCGGGATCGGCGGATAGTTTGGTGGTGTGATAATGAGGCTGTGGTTAGCGTGGTTAATCGTTTCTCACCCAAGTGCTTACGGGTGGCGCAGTTGATGCGGGAAGTGGTGTTAGCATGTTTATATTTGAATGTATCTGTTCGGGCCCGGCACCTTCCTGGTTGCAGTAATCAGATAGCTGATGCTCTTTCTCGTTTTCAGTGGGAGCGGTTCCGTGCACTGGCCCCAGAGGCGGACAGAGAAGGATCCGTAGTCCCCGAGACATTGTGGAGCATTGGCCTGGAGGGATGCTGACCCTGCTGCGAAGTTCGGTGGCGGCTGGGACGTGGTTGGCGTACCAGCGTGGTTGTTACAAGGTGGCCAAGCTTTTGGGGGAGCGGGGGTGGCGGGTGGGCAGGGTGCCGGATGGCCTCATTGGAGGTTATATAGCGAAGGCCAGAGGTCGCGGGCTGTCCAGAGCGGCGGTGCGTTCGCATTTAGCGGGGTTTAACTTTTTTGCGAGTGCCGTGGGCTGGGGCTCTACTTCGGGAGGATTTTTGGCGCGTCGGCTTCTGAGGGGAAAGGAGCGGGTTAGGCCGGCCTCCGCGGATCCGCGTAGGCCGATTACACATGATCTGCTGGTGCGTCTCCTGGCAGTGTTGCCTCAGGTGGCTGCTTCCCAGTTTGAGGTTTTTCTATTCCGGGCAGTTTTTTGTCTTGCTTTTTTTGGGGCTTTTCGAATTCGGGAGCTGGTGGCGAATTCGGGCAGGTCGGGGGGGCGGGGGGGGCTTACAAAGGCACCATGTGTGTCTAGAATGCGGGCAGCTGCGGATCCTTTTGGAGAAATCCAAGACTGATCAGCGGGGAAGGGGTTTATGGGTCATATTGAGGGAGGTCGCGGGACTCGCTACGTGCCCGGTGCTGGCGGTGAGGAAGTACTTGAGGGTACGTCCTGAGCGGGCCAGGGTTCTTTTTCTGCATGAGAATGCGCGGGTGTTGACCCGTTTTCAGGTAACTGTGGTGCTTCGGTTGGCGCTGCGTTTTTTGGGTGAGGACCCCATGTGCTTTGCACCTCACTCTTTTCGTATCGGTGTGGCTACTAGTGCAGCGGGGGCCGGGATGTTCGATGATGTAATTAGGAGTATAGGCAGGTGGCGTTCGCGGGCTTTTAAGGGTTACATACGGCTGTGAGGGGTTGGCTGTGCCTGGGGGTGGGGGCTGCTAACTGTTCATTTGTTTTTCAGATGAGGGTCTCGAGCCAGGTGGTGCCTGGGTGGTTGGTCATTCGTTCATCCACTGGGCAGGTCAGCGTGCTGCCATTTGGCTTGGAGGCCTGAATTTGCGGATGGATCCTGCAGTGGTGTCGGTTTCATGGCTGGGGCAGCGAGGACTCCACTGGCTGCAGCTGCTACCTTTGCTACGGCACCACAGGAGGACCTTGTCTCCTGGTCCTGTCGTCAGCTGATTAGAGCGGCGCAGGACGACTTGGCGGTGGTTCTGCGAATGTTCCCTGGGACAATTTTATTGTGGTCGGACATTATCCCTCGGCTGGCGTGCTGGAGTCAGCGGCGGTGGTCGCGGGGGCTAAGATAAACCGTCAGATCGGTCGGTAGGTTTGCAGGAATGGGGGTTATCAGATTATGCATCCCTGGGTAGAGGTGGGTTGCGCCGGTCTTTATAGGGGTGATGGTGTGCACTTGTCTCCAGTTGGCATGGATCTGCTCCTTAATGACTGGCAGGAGGCTCTGGAGTATGTCATTTGGCGGGATACCCGCTGGTCGCAGCTTTAGGTTTGGGGGGGCGGCGCATCGACAGGCCTGTCGCATGTGCTGGTGGCGGGATCCCGGAGGTTTCCGGGGTCCGGTGCCTCAAGGTACACTTGGGCGGGGGTGGGGTGCCCCTGACCCGGATAAACCCTGGCCGACTTTTGCTATGGGCATGGCGAAGTCGGGGAAAGGGATAGGAAACTTGCTGGGGGGCAAGTGTAGGGCCGTAGCAGTGGTAGTGCACTTTGCTAAGGCATGGCTGGTGTGGTACTACTCCGCTATGGGGCTGGTTATGGTTTATGTTGTTTGAATATTGTTAATGGTTAATAATTAATAAAGCTGCGACCAGTTTTGTTCCCATGAAAGCCGTGTAGTGTTGTTCTTTGTGGGTTGGGGTGTTGGGGGGTCAGAGGGGGGGGGAGGTGGATATTTGTAGGCAGGGCCCGGAGCACCGGGTACGCTTGCCTCGGTTATTAGAGAGGCCGCGGGCAGGGTCCCGGCGGCCGACGGTAACCGGGCACGTGGCCCGGTGCGGGGACCCTGTGCGCGGCCACGGCTGAAGGCGCGTGGGCGGGCAAAGTTTGAACCCATTGGCTCCCGGCGAATGCAGCCACGTGGGAGCCAATAGGAAGCTGCCAGGGGAGCGCGACTGGGGGGAGGAGTAGGCTGACCAGTATTTCTCCCTTTTAAAGAAATCATTCCAAGTAGTTCTTCTTTAACACTGAAGTCTTCAAAAAACATCCGGATAAAGACTAGTAACTGGGCTATGTCTCTTACGTCTGTAGATTCATCCAGTTGGAGTGAGAAAGCAACACAATTTGAAACATCCTCCAACAGTTGTTCAGTTGTGTCTCCACACATCTTTTCTATTCGCTGCACGATGGTGTTTCTTGACAATTGTACATCTTGAATAGCAGTTATGATCTCTTTCTTATTTTTAAATCCTTCAAAAAGATTGTCAGCTGCTTCAAGAAAACAATCTTTTACAAATTCCCCTTCAGTGAAAGCTTTGCATTTCTTTGCGATCAGGTTGCTGACCTTGAAGGATGCTATGGTTGCATTGACCAAATGTGACCTTGGCTTCGCCATCAACTGTTGCTGAGTAGCCAATTTCGATTTAAGTTCTTTGAGCTTCAGTTTACGAATTTCACTTTTAGGTGGAAAATCAGCATCAAACTTATTGCTATGCAGAGCCTTATAATAATGCTCCAGATTACCCTTTTTGGAAAAGGATTTATTTATTTATTTTTATTTATTTAATATTTTTTATATACCGTCTTTCTACGAATTAAAACGGTTTACATAGAACAATAAAAGCAGTGTATTTCAACTGTTTACAAGGAACGAATAACAGGATACAGGATAAAACAACATGAAGAACAAAATTATATTATACAAATAATTACAGTGAACAACGATCAACTATTTACATATGTATGTGTGAAGCTACGGATGGGAGTATTGTAAAGTTTGATGGATACTGGGGCGTAACAAATTAGACAACAACACTTGTCTTTCACCATGATGAAAAAGTAGTCCATTTCCCATTCATCATAAAAGTGGTAGGTTTTTTCTTCTTTGGAACACTCATCTTCGTTATACTGGGGTGGCCGGATGTAAGAAGGCCAAATCTGCTAAGTTAGTATAAAACTGTCCCAAAGTATTAAAGATCAACAGGAACTGAAGACCTATGGATGATATGCAATACAAGGACTGGAGATGCCAAAACCACACATGCAGTTCTAAAAGTAAAAATAAGAATTCATCATACTGGCACCAATAATCAAATACCACCAAACGATCATCAAAAAACCTCAAACACCTGCCCATCAAACCAGATAAAATCAAATACCGCCAAACAAGTTCAAATACCACCACATGCGATTTAATAAATTCTGCACACAGTGTAGAATCAAACGCAAAGGCAAGGCAAAATAAAATTGCAGTATAGAATCAACGCAAAGGCTAGGCAAAATAAAATTGCAGAGGCAAGCAAACGTCACAGTGGTTTGAACCAATTTGAAGGCAAGGCATAGGCAAGTTAGAACAAAATTGGAAAAGCCCGCCAAAATCACCAAATTCTTGACACTTTGTTGTCTCTGCCCGAAAACGTTTAATGAAAGCGAACTATAAAGTGACCAACGACCAGCACACGACACAACTAATACGGTAAGTGTATTCAGGTAAACCCCGGGCGAATGGATATCGCCCGATAGATAACATACTTCTAAGGGGTATTGGGGCGTGCATGAATTGGTGATTCTGAGAGGCAGGAGACCAGATATGACGCCGGGCCTGTGGTGTCTCGTCATGGGGTGCGGGCGGCGGCCCCCTGGGGTACCCACAAACTATATTGGCACGAAAACAACAAGCACCCACAATACACCCACAGGCGAGATTCCCGCAGGCAGGGAAAAAGACAGGCAAAGGATCAGCAGCGGCGGCAAGCCCTCGGCAGATGACCTGCCGGCACGAGCTCTCTCCTAGCGACGGGGCGAGCTGCTGGAGAGATGGAGCCAAGTGGGGCTGGCGATCTACCTCTGACCCCTCTGTGATCTACAGGTAGATTGCGATCTACCTGTTGGATATGCCTGATGTACAGTATTTGAAAGTATCTTGTATATGTGTTTCTGTTATTTTCAAAACTACCATAAAGAGAAAACGTTGTTAAGTAGCTATGTGGATGTTTGCTCTCCAGCATCCCTCTCCCAACCAAAAGAAAAACTTAAAACAAAAGTGGAGTTCATGTTCAAAAGTCAGGTTTCTTTGCCTCAGGTTCACTGTCATTCACTTTAATTAGTGGTTCTTGTGCTACTAAAGACAGTTCATTGAGTGGCTAGTTTTCCCAAAGATGCTCAGCCAGCAAGATCTACCAGAGAATAATCCTGCTATTCCCAGATGATTTGTTCCCCTCAGCAAACCTCGCCAATTAGTACTGAAAATCACCACTAAGCAATCAACTAAAATTAAAAAAGAAACCTGAAGCCTGTTATCTCATCTCCCTAAATTAAAACATGTCCAGCATCCCATCCCCCAATCCCCTTCACTGCATTATAAAGGAAGTGGCTACTATTTCCCTCCCCTCTCAACTACCATCTGCATCCCCAGCCCTCTGAATCCCCAAAGGTTACCTTGTGCCATTCTTTCACCTGAGCTTAGAAAAGACTTTCTGGTTTCTGAAGTATGGAGGTGGAGGTTGGGAAGCAAATTTGTCTGGAAGCTTAGGAGGATTTTTAATATTTTTTTGACTTTTAGATAACTGCATGATGCCGGAGGAAATGAATTCAGCAATTATATTTTTTGGCTCAGTTTGCTGAGGTGATCATAAAGCAATAAAACAGTAGGTATTATTAGGAAAGGAAAGGAATTGAAAATAAAAAGGAGAATGTCATAAATCCTCTGTCGTGATGCATGGTGCGACCACACCTTGAGCACTGTGTACTAGACAGATGCCATCCCAAGATTTTCATCATTTTTGTTACCAAAGAGATTTTTTTTATTGTCATAATTTCATGCCTACTGTGTACACAAATTGCTTATGCGCACATATACCTCCAAATTTACATGTACACTTTAAAAATGTGTTTTTATTAACTTTGCAACATATACTACAATTTAACCACTTACAACCATATAATCCCGTTTTTATCTTTTTAACCCAATGATGCTCTCTCCCCACCCCGTGACCCAATTTTTAGCACCCCCCACCCTACTGGGGGGCAGATGTGGATTACCTCAACCCTTATACCCACTAGCTGCTCTTAATGTCTCGTGTCTACATCAATGGGGTTATACTGAGGTGTGTAAACAAATGCCCAGACAAGTCCAAAATGCACAAGCCTACTGGATGTTATTCCGGTCGCCTTCTCTCAAACGGGATACAGTGGAAAGATACTGAGAAGAGCAACAAAAACAAAGGGGGTGGAGCTTCTATAGTAACATAGTAAATGACAGCAGATAAAGGCCATCATGGTCCATCTAGTCTGCCCAGAAAGGTGACAGAGTTGTGGAGTTGTACATGCCGCTCCAGGCAGGTTAGCCTCCTCCATTTAGAAGTTATTTACATTTGTTTTGATTCCATCCTCTTGCTGTATAGTGATCCTCCGCATCTGTCCCATGACGTTTTGAAGTCCATCACTGTTTTTGCTCCCACCATCTCTTTCAGGAAGACATGCCAGGCATCCACCACCCTTTCTGTGAAAAAGTATTTACTGATGTTGCTTTTAAGTTTACCTCCTTGCAGCTTCATTTCACGTCCTCTAGTTCTACAGCTTTCCCGTCTTTGAAAAAGGTTTGTTTGTTCGTTAATGCCCTTTTAAGTATTTAAACATCTGTATCATATCTCTTCTGTTTCTCTTGTCCTCTATGATATACATAATTGAGGTCTTCCAGTCTTTTCCTATATTCCTTCTGGTGCAGGCCCCAAATTATCTTGGCCACCCTCCTCTGAATCATTTCAAGTCTTTTTATATCCTTTGTAAGGTCTCCAAAACTGAACACAGTACACCAAGTGAGGTCTCACCAATAACCTCTGTACTAATACCTTCTCCTTCCTGCTGCTTATTTCTGCCTGTATGCAACCTAACATCTTTCTGGCTTTGGCCACCACCTTGTCACGCTGCTTTGCCACCTGAGATCCTCAGATACTTTAACCCCAAGGTCCCTCTCTTAGTCCATAAACACCAACTTCTCACCCTCTCACTTTGGCCTTTACTCCTAACAACTTCCACAGGTGCTTGATAACTTGTCTCGTGAAATGGAACCTTGGTCAGATTCTAAGCGCATGGGTAGAACCCACCTGCTGAAAACATAATTCAAAAAAAGGGTGGCTGTCGTTTCAGTGGTGCAGTTGGGTGCTGGAATGCACTCAACTGACTTGGTGAATAAGCAAGTAATGTTCAGCATGTATTTGTTACCTTGAGAGGTTCAGATCACTGGGCCGATCCATTCAATTTGGAGGTCAGACTAAGGCATGGTCAGACCTTTGTTTCTCAAAGGTGCTCTATGAAAAGGAGCAGCAGGTTGAAATTTGCAACAAGTTAGACAACCCTTGGTATTCAATTGGACATCTTGGTACATGTGAGGCCAGTATGCCACTTGTTTCAACATTTCATAGTGTAGGGGGCCCTACAATAGGTGACTCTGTCATCTCTATGACCAGCACAAGGCTTGTCATGGGCCCGAGATACCACCCATTGCACAATACCATGTTTACTCGTGCGAGTCAACAGGTCCTTATGGAGATGGAACATATGCTCTGAGATATAGAGGTTTCTTAGTTCCTCATTATCCTGGCAGTTCTCCATGGTTAGTGGATGTTCCTAGGGTTTATGGAGAAAGGAGTAGAAACGTCTGAGGGTAGGATCTTGTTTTTGGGCATGTATGGTCAAGATCCATGATCTCACCACACCACTGTACCATCGGTGGGGTGGCTAGCTGTTGAGCTTGTTGGGTGACTGCTTTGACAGACACGATCAGGTTGTCCAAGGGAGCCTCTAATTGCCAAAGATCTCCAGAAATAGCACTTTCCTTGGCAAGCTGGTCAGCCAGATTATTCCCAATCTTGTCAGGATTGTTAACACGGACATGGCCTTTCACCTTCTTCCAGTAGACCGTCATGCCATTTTCATGCGCTACTTGGTCTAAGGCCAGGATTAGTTCCTTGTGTTGTACAGGCTTCCCTTTGGAATTCAGCATATTGTTGGTTTTCCAACTAGGGAGGTGTGAGACAAAATTGTGTTGGACATAATCAGAGCCAGTACAGATTGTTAAAGTGCAGACCACCTTCTGGGCAACAGATTGGAGAGTTGCTAGGGCTGCAGCTAACTCAGCATATTGATTTGTTTTGGACCCCAAACAGTACCTTAAGGGTCAACAGGGGTGCTTATATTCCCAGACCACTCCTATTCCTGCGACCTGGACATGGTCAGGCTCTTGATGGTAAGCACAACTGTCCACATACACCTGGGGAAAGCCCCTGCAGAGTTTCTCATCATAGAAGTGATGACAAGTTGGCTCAGGTGTGACTGACTCCTTCTTGGGGTCAAAATATTCCACCAATGGCACACTGGCAGTGCAGTCATGTAGCTCCGCCAGGCCCTGTGCTGCATCATTTCTGTGCTTCTGAGCATACCTCACCTCCAGGGGCCATCCCCGAAGGGTAAGGTCCAGGAAATAATGCTTCTGTTGGAAACTTGTCCAGATTTTATCTGATCACTGTCTAGAAAACTAATGGTTTGGTGATGGAGTTCTACAACTAACCTCTCATCTTGGATATAACTAAGGAAGTGCTGGAGGGCCCAAACAGTGGACAGCAAGGACTTTTCACAGTCTGAGTATTTCTTCTCCACTTCCTTTAAAGCCTTGCTGGCATTAGCAATAACTTTCTTGTCGGTGTCATGCGTTTGATGCAGGACAACACTTATAAAGTGTTGGTGATACCTAGTTCCACAAAGAATTCCTTGCCGCTTTCAGGGTAGGTGAGGCAGGGAGCTTGACTCATGGCAGCTTTCAGCTCTCCTAGAGCGGTCTCTTGTTCAGGCCCTCATGCCCAAGATTCATCCTTTTTGAGGAGTTTGACCAGGGGCCTGGAAATCTCTGCATATTTATTTATTTATTTGTGCTTTTATACCACCTTTCAGGAATCAAAGCGGATTACAATGAACTCAAACACAATAACAGAAAATTACATAGAACAAAATAAAGTGCAAATAAACCAAAATTACAAAATTATTAAATTTAAATACATTTTTTAAATTTTATACAGGAGATTTAGATATTGATCCACAAACTGGTGGGAAGAATTACAGTTGCCCAAAAAGGAGCGAAGCTCGCTTACATTGGTTGGGCTTTTAAGTTGTTGTAGTGCCACATTTTTTTCTTTTGGGGCCACAACCCATCAGTAGAACCTTCATATTCCAAATAATTGAGGGATTTTTGGCACCATTGACCCTTTGACAAGGACAGCTTTGCCCCTGCAGCTTTAAATTGCTGGAGGACATGCTCTATTTCCTTTAAATGGTCAGAAAAGGTGGTGCTCTTCACTAAGATATCATGTATGTGCACAAGGTGTCTCTAGTCTCAGCATCAGGCAGGACCTTATGAAGGAAAATATTGAAGTCTGCTGGGACGTTCAGATATCTGAAGAGTGTCCGATTCCAGGTGTATTGCTGCCTACCAAAGGTGAAGGCCAGCTTATGTTGATCTTCAGGATGGACAGGAACAGTCCAAAATCCTAAGGTGAGGCCCAGGCTGGTGAAGATTTTGCCCATTTGATGGTGACGAAGGTCTGTTCCAGGTGTGCCATGGGCCATCTGGACAGGGGTACTTTCTTGTTATGCTGGCAGTAGTCCAGGGCTAAGTGCCAGCTTAAATCTTTCTTGATGACAGGCCACCATGGGGCACTGTACATGCTATTGCACTGGCCTATAATTTCCTTCCTTTCTAGGGAATTAATGATTTCCTGGATGGATTCATAGGAGGTCAGGGGAATTTTATACTGCTGCACAAAGACAAGGCTTACTGTTTGGATCAGTAGGTATGCCAAAGTGAAATGTAACAAAAGGATCAGTGGTCCTTGTTCCATGGAATGGAAGGACACTTCTATCAGGAGTAATTTCCAGAGATCAACAGACCCCCAAATCCTAGAGCTCAAGTTTAATGCTTACAAAGCAGAAAAGAGTTCAATCTTGTTTGGTTCAGGCTTTAGTTTCTGAGCAGGCCCCAGGCACCAGCCCTACAGACCCAGTATGGTATTTCTTATATTCTTATGTCTCTGTATTGATTTAAAGTATTGCACTGCTTTTTACCACAGTTTGTTATACATATTAAGTCAACTTGTATTTTTTATTTAATAAGATGTTCTTATTTCTTATTCTTGTAATTTATTTTTACATTCCAATATATTTGGTTAATATTTTCCATTGAGGTTTGGCGTCCTTCCAATGCCATTTTGTGTTTCTTGGGCTTAATCAAACAATCTTTCCTTTTAGCACCAGCCTCTCACCCATATCTCCAGGGAAACCTATTGTGTCAGTGCTATACCTTACCAGGCAGGAAGGTGTTAGGCTCCCAAGAAGAGGATCAGTCACCAGTGACTCGAAGAGGAGACAGGAGAGCCTGGACCACCTGCCGCACCTGCCATGCAATTGAAAGAATTATAATCAGAAAGCAGCTATAAAGGACATCCCACCCACTGGATACCTTCTCCAGGCATCAGGGACAATAAGAGCCCCCCTCATTCCAGTGGCTCCTGTCCTCTCAGTCTATAAAGTATAAATATAAATGAAATAAAAAGAAAATCAGTCATCTACTCTAAACATGTCTTACTTACTGTACATGCATCTTGGCATGCTCTACTTCAATCAGTCATACAAGAGCATGACTATACCTATGCACTTACAGGATGCATCACCTAGTCATACAGTATGCACCCATACTCATCTTTGGAGAGGAATGTACATATGAACACAGGCAGGATACCATACCATACCAAGTTACCTTCTGTAGGCCCGAATAATGATTATAAGGCATCTGCTGCAGGAAGAGGTTAACGTTGATCTACAGATGGTCAGCCCGGCTAGCCTTCTTCCGTAATCTTCCAGTTTTATCAGGCAGTACATGAAATGCCATGAGATGCAGAGCATCAAATCACAATCGTAGTTTAAAACATCTGTAACCATTTGAATGCAATCAAGAAAATAACGGGCTATGGGTTTTGAAACATATTTAAGGATTATATGAAAAAAGGCATGCGTGGTGTGACATCCTCCTCAATGAATGAGTCAGGCCTCTTTCAATAGGAAAGAAGGCTCTGGAGCAAGGGGGCATAGAATGAGGGCGAAAGGGGGTAGTTGTGGGAATAGTCTAAGGAAATATTTCTTTACACAAAGGGTGTCAGAAGCATGGAACGGCCTTCCAGGCAAAATGGAACAGCCTTCCAGGCAAAATGCTGACGACAAAGAGAGTATTTAAATTCAAGAAAGCATGAAACAAGCATAGAAGATCTCTTATCAAGTGTTAGGGATTGTATAACTGAGCAGGTGGCGTAGATGGGCAGTATGGTCTTTTTCTGCCATCCTGTTCTATGTTTCTATGAGATATGAGTGTGCTTCATATGAGTGTATGAGGGATTGTGAGACACCTTTTGCAGAACTGTTTGTCGCCTTACCTTCATAATGTTGAGTTCATAGAACTGAAAGCTGAAATTATGTCATCTTTCTAGTGCCCTGACACGTTCCTGAATCAAATTACTTGTCAGTAGTGTCTGTGCTGCATTGACTGATGTGAGAACTGCTATGACTGCTTCCATCAAAGTATACAATACTCTGTGTGCTGCTCATGAGGGAACCCAGATAACAAGTGCACAAGATTATTGATAGATAAGCTCGATGATCACTTTGTTGTGCCGTAGAAATAGTAACTGTATAATACTAGTGTTTCCCTTTTCTTCCTATCCCCTCATTTTGAAAAAAGCTTGATGTATCATTTTTAGACTTGAGTACAAGCTAAAATGGGAGAGGCAAAAGCAATGTAAGAAGAGGCATGTAGGATGTTGAAGGCTGTGTACTGTCACAGCCCCTCCCTAGTGGCAGTGTGCCAAAGGGTCAGGGTGGACATTTTAATTTTGTTGAAGAAAGAAAAAACTTTTAGACCAAGTGCATTCTGGTCCTTGTAGTCCCTCTTCTTACAGAAAATAGATGTGTAAGCCTTGAGCAGGGTGAAACAAAAAGGTTTTTATTCCCTTGTTACGCAAAAGGTTCTTCAGGAAAACAAAGTAGACTCTACGTTACTTCAGGTTTAGTGCCAAGGATATTTACAAAAGGTCAGCAACTGTTACAAATGCTTCACAGTTCTCTGTATCCAAGCAAGTTTCTCAAACAGCAAGAAAAAAAAGACAAAACTTCTTCCTTCAGTTTTAGCACAAGCAAAAGGTACTTTAAAACATGTGCTGCTGTTATATCTCGGTAAGAGATTCCAGGCTCTTGGTAATACACAGAGAACAGTCTATTGGTTCAAGCATCAATGGTTCTGGTTCTGCAAACTCAATTTGCATGGGTTCTAGCTCACTCGTGGTGTTATCTAATCCTGAGCTTTCCCTGGTTAACACAGGTTGCAGTTCAGTATTTCTTTCCCCCACTTTCCAGCCCTGTTGGCCTGGGTTTAGCAAATAACTATTAGTGCTTTTCCCTATACCTCTCTGTACAGGGTTGCAAAACTTCCTCCAGCTTTGTTTCTTCTCAGAATGGCTTTTTAGGTTATCAGCCTTCCTAGGACCTGGCATCCATTTAATAAATGAAGTATCACTGTACCTTGGATCTCTGTAGCATTTGCTGCTGGTGTTCTCTCCATCAGAGACTCTCCCTTTCTCACCGTCTTCCTTGAAGACTGACTTCTGGAGCTTTCTAAGCTGGGCTTGTTCTCCCTGGAACTTAGCTCTGCTTTTCCATGTATCCAAGCTTCTCTGTCTTGCAGTGTACGAGGTTCCTTCCTCAGGTCCTTCCTTCATAGATCCTTTCTCTCTCTCTCTCAAAGGTCCTCCCTCGAGTTCCTTCTTAGATCCTCTCTGTCTGCTTCCTTGTGAGCACTGCTTAAAAAGGCATTCTCCAACTGAGTTTCCTGGCTTTCTACCCAGGTGCCTTTGATTAGGTACTGCATTGCTAGAACATAAGAACATAAGATGTGCCATACTGGGTCAGACTGAGGTCCATCAAGCCCAGTATCCTGTTTCCAACAGTGGCCAATCTAGGTCATACATACCTAGCAGTTTCCCCAAAAGACACAAGTATTGGGTCAAGCATTGATATCCTGGGTCCCTTCTTAATAATGGTTTATGGACCTTTCCTCCAGGAACTTGTCCAAACCTTTTTTAAACCCAGCTACACTAACAGCCTTTACTACATCCTCCGGTAACAAATTCCAGAGTTTGATTACACGCTGAGTGAAAAAATATTTTCTTTTCTTAGTCTTAAATAGTTTACCCTGTAGTTTCATTGCATGTCCCCTAGTCTTTCTATATTCTGATAACGTAAACAATCGGTCTACGTTTACCCGTTCCACTCTGTTCATTAATTTATAGACTTCTATCATCTCTCCCCTCAGCCGTCTCTTTTCCAGGTTAAAGAGCCCTAACCTTTTTAGCCTTTCTTCATAGGAGTATCCTTCCAACCCCTTTACCATTTTGGTGGCTCTTCTCTGAACCTTTTCTAAAATCGCTATATCCTTTTTAAGATACGGTGACCAGAATTGCACACAATATTCAAGGTGCGGTCTCACCATGGAACGATATAGAGGCATTATAATATCTTTTATTTTATTTTCCATTCCTTTCCTTATCATACCTAGCATTCTATTTGCTCTCTTGGCCGCCGCTGCACACTGGGCCGAGGGTTTTAACATGGTATCCACAATGACGCCTAAATCTTTTTCCTGGGTGGTGGTTCCTAATGTGGAACTTTGCATCGTGTAACCATAGTTTTGGTTGTTCTTCCCTAGGTGCATAACCTTGCACTTGTCCACATTAAATTTCATCTGAAATTTCATCTGCCATTTTGATGCCCAGTCTTCCAATTTATCAAGATCCTCTTGCAATTTTCCACAATCCTCTTGGGTTTTAACAATTTTAAATAGTTTTGTGTCATCTGCAAATTTGATAACCTCACTCGTTATTCCACTTTCCAGGTCATTTATGAATATGTCAAAAAGCAGCGGACCCAGCACAGATCCCTGGGGTACACCACTATTCACCTTTCTTCATTGGGAAAATTGGCCATTTAGCCCAACCCTCTGCTTTCTATATTTTAACCAGTTCCTGATCCACAATAGTACACTGCCTCCTATCCCATGACTCTTTAGTTTTGCCAAAAGTCTCTTCAGTTTATCTAATAGTTGTAATACGTCTTCCCGATGTATCGATATTTCCTTCAATTCCTCCGCACCTTTAAATACCACTTCAGTCATGGGTAACATCCCTACATCTTCCTCAGTAAAGACCAAAGCAAAGAATTCATTCAGTCTCTCCACTATCGCCTTTTCACCTCTTAGTGCTCCTTTAACCCCTTTATCATCTCATGGACCAACTGACTCTCTCACAGGTTTTTTGCTACGAATGTACTTGAAAAGGTCTTTATTTCGCGTTTTTGCTTCTGCAGCAAGCTTCTTCTCAAATTCTCCCTTTCCCTGCCTTATCAATGCCTTGCATTTGACTTGCCAGTGCTTGTGCTGTTTCCAGGTTTTGTCGTTTGGCTCTTTTTTCCATTTCCTGAAAGATGCTTTTTTGGCAACAACATCCTCTCTGACCTCACCTTTAAACCATGCTGGCAGTTTTTTGGACTTCCTTCCACTTTTCTTAAAGCGTGGAATACAGCTGGTCTGGGCTTCTAAGATAGTATTTTTCAACAACACCCAAGCTTGATGTACGTCTTTAACCTTTGCAACTGCTCCTTTTAGTTTTTTCTTAACTGTTTTCCTCATTTTATCATAGTCTCCCTTTCGAAGTTAAAAGGTAGTACTGTGGATTTCCTTACTATCCCTCCTCTACTAATTAAATCAAAGGGGATCATGCTAAGATCACTATTGCCAAGTGGTCCCAACAACCTTATCTCTTGCACTAGATCTGGTGTTCCACTAAGGACTAGGTCTAATATGGCTTTCCCTCTGGTCGGTTCATGAACCAGCTGCTCCAAGAAGCAGTCATTTATTTCATCTAGGAACTTTATCTCCCTAGCATGTCCTGACGTGACACAGACCCAGTCGATACCGGGGTAATTGAAATCACCCATTATTATTACTGTGCTGTAACGTTTGTTAGCTTCCTTGATTTCTTTGAGCATTTCATCATCCATTTGGTCATTCTGGCCAGGCACTCGATAGTACACCCCCACTGCCATTGCCTTCCCCCTTTTACATGGAATTTCAATCCATATAGATTCTACAGCAGATTTTGTTTCCTGCAAAACTTTAATCCTTTCTGACTCAATGCCCTCTCTAACATAGAGAGCAACCCCTCCACCAATTTGATCAGCTCTATCATTACGATATAATTTGTACCCAGGTATCACAGTGTCCCACTGGTTGTCCTCCTTCCACCATGTCTCTGATATTCCAATCATATCTAACCTTTCATTTAGTGCTATAAATTCTAACTCTCCCATCTTATTTTTTAGACTTCTAGCATTTGCATACAAGCATTTTAGAGAATGTATTTTATTCATATTAATTTGGCTATTGGTAGACATGGGTAATTTGGGACCTTTAAGCTCTGTCTGATCCATACTTGAGGGCATTTGGGCTAATTTACTCTTTTGTGGAACCTCTCTGCTTTTGGTAGTATCCTTCAAAGATACATTCTTCCGAACCATCTGCTCTTGGGCGACTGTCGGCTTTCCCCTAATATCTAATTTAAAAGCTGCTCTATCTCCTTTTTAAAGGTTAATGCCAGCAGCCTGGTTCCATCCCGGTTAAGGTGAAGCCCATCCCTTCGGAAGAGCCCCTCCTTTCCCCAGAATGTTCCCCAGTTCCTAACAAATCCAAAACCCTCATCTCTGCACCATTGTCTCATCCACGCATTGAGACTCCGGAGCTCTGCTTGCCTTTTGGGTCCTGCACGTGGAACAGGAAGCATTTCGGAGAATGCTACCCTGGAAGTTCTGGATTTCAACTTCCTACCTAAAAGCCTAAATTTTGCCTCCAGAACCTCCCTACCACATTTTCCTATGTCATTGGTACCGACATGTACCAAGACAGCAGACTCCTCCCCAGCACTATCTAAGACCTTATCTAGGTGGCGCGTGAGGTCCGCTACCTTCGCACCAGGCAGGCATGTAACCAGGCGATCCTCACGTCCACCAGCCACCCAGCTATCTACATGCCTAATGATCGAATCACCAACTATAACGGCTGTCCTAACCCTTCCCTCATAGGCACATGGCCATGGAGAAACTTCCTCGGTGCGAGAGGGTTTTACATCACCTGGAGGACAGGTCCTAGTTACAGGATCACTTCCTGCCACACCAGGGTGATGCTCTCCTGTCACGTGACCTCTCTCCTCCATGGCAACAGGGATGCTGCCAGACTGGAGGTGGGACTTCAGGACTATATCCCTGTAGGTCTCGTCTATGTACCTCTCTGTATGTCTTATGCTTTCCAAGTCTGCTACTCTAGCCTCTAGAGAATGGACTCGTTCCCTGAGAGCAAAGAGCTCCTTGCACCTAGTGTACACGTAAGACCTCTCACCAACTGGGAGAAAATCATACATGTGACACTCAATGCAAAAGACTGGAAAGCCCCCATCCCGCTGCTGGACTGCTGTCTGCATCTTAGTTTTAAGTTTGTGTTTAGATCTAAGTTCTTTACTTACTAAGGGTTGCTATGGATATTTATACTAATAAAACTGTACCTAATACGTGTAATATACCTTGTTCACCTGAAGCTTAAGTAAACTCAGGTCCTGAGTGTATGACTGATTTGGGTAATGAGCTTCACCTGAAAGCACCTCCTGTCTTTTAAGATGTGTAAGTACCTATAAAGCTACGATTATCCCAGGGGAGGGTGGGTGTGGGGAGGGAGGGAGGGAAATAACATTTATTAAAAGAGGGCTGCTACACAGTACCCTGTCTTGTGCTGCTGAGGTAAGCTATATTCTGATTTGATTTAAATTATAGCTCTTAGCTGCTGCTAGGCTCTAACTTCTTATGAAATTTAAACTACAAGCTCTCTTCTGGGTTCTAAATTTAACCAGAAAGCTCTCTTCTGTGTTTTAAATTTAAGCTAAAAGTACTTTGCTGATGCTAGGCCCTGAGTGACTATTAAATTTAGACTACAAGCTCTCTGCTGGGTTCCAAATGTAACCAGAAAGCTCTCTTCTGTGTTTTAAAACTAAAAGTACTTTGCTGATGCTAGGCCCTGAGTGACTATTAAATGTAAACTACAAGCTCTCTGCTGGGTTCCAAATGTAACCAGAAAGCTCTCTTCTGTGTTTTAAATTTAAACTAAAAGTACTTTGCTGTTACTAGGCCCTGAGTGACTATTAAATTTAAACTACAAGCTCTCTGCTAAGTATGAAATGTAACCAGAAAGTTCTCCTCTGTGTTTTAAATTTAAACTTAAACTGCTGCTACTAGGCCCTGACTGATTTAACAAAAAATAGTGGGTTCACAGATTAATTAGCTTTAATACAAAGAATTCCTTTTAGAAAATTACCAGAAGTATATACTCACAGTTGCAGATCTCTCTCCAGAAGTAACAGTCCCTTTTTCTAGTCCTTCAACCTGGGTGTGTCAGCTTAACTTCTGAAGCCTCGTGCCTGCTCCCTCTAGCTGCACTTCTAGGTAATTGCACCCTCTGTAACTCAGTTGCTTCATAAGAAAGAGAGTTTTTTTCTACATCCATCGCTTCAATGGCTTCCGCTCCATCACAGTACTCCTTGGTATGCTTGGCAATCAGGACAAATCAAATGTGGAAACTGACAGACATTTTTTCAAGGTACCATATCTTGTAACATTATACAATTTTATAACAGGACGGCATGTGTAGTTGACTGTGCAGGTGCTTGTTTATAAAGACAAGTTGGTGCTATTTATCTTTATAAAATATTCGCATATGTAGCACAGAATGCCACTTGAATATAGGCACAATAACATACGTCTGCTCGTGAGCTGATGTAAATGAATGCTCTTTATGCATGTAAAATATGCAGGTAGATAAACATATTTTATAATCTATGCATGTACGTACAGACTCCACCTGTGCTCTGCCCAGACCACACCCATGGCTATGCCTGCATACAAAGTATGCACTTTCATGGGAATGAAGTAGATACCACACCATTCACAGAAGAAGATGTGTTAGAACAACTTGCAAAACTGAAAGTGGACAAGGCCATGGGACCGGATAGGATACATCCCAGGATTCTTGCAGGGCCGTTAAAGGATGTTTTCAACAGATCCTTGGAAACAGGAGAGGTTACTCAGGACTGGAGAACAGCTGATGTCATACCTCTACACAAATGTGGTGACAGGGAAGAAGTGTCAAACTACAGGCCCGTGAACCTTACCTCGGTGGTGGGAAAAGTAATGGAGGCACTCCTGAAAGAGCGAATAGTGAACTTTCTCAAAACCAACAGGTTGCAAGATCCGAGGCAACATGGTTTTACTGAAGGACGATCTTGCCAAACAAATCTGATTGAGTTCTTTGACCGGGTGACCAGGGAGAAAGATCAGGGACATGCGATGGATGTCATCTACCTGGATTTCAGCAAAGCCTTTGATACTGTTCCTCATAGGACGCTTATCAATAAACTCAGTAGCTTGGGGATGGATCCTAAGATGGTAAATTGGATCAGAAATTGGTTGACTGACAGACGACAGAGGGTGATGGTAAATGGAGCTCACTTGGATGAAGGGAAGGTGATTAGCGGGGTGCCCCAGGGGTTGGTCCTGGGCCCGGCACTGTTCAATGTATTTGTGAGTGATATTGCTGAAGGACTGAATGGAAAAGTATGTCTTTTTGCAGATGACACGAAAATTTGCAACAGAGTGGACTCCCCCGAGAGAGTGGTTAACATGAGGAAAGATCTACAAAAGCTGGAAGAATGGTCTAATGCTTGGCAATTAAGTTTTAATGCAAAGAAGTGTAGAGTCATGCACTTGGGTATCAGAAATCCAAGGGAAATGTACGTGATAGGGGGCGAGAGGTTAGTATACATGGATCAGGAGAAAGACCTTGGTGTGATTATTTCTGAAGATCTCAAAGTGGCAAAACAGTGCGACAAGGCAGTGGCAAAAGCCAGGAGGATGTTGGGCTGCATACAAAGAGGAATCACCAGCAAAAAGGAAGAGGTACTTATGCCACTGTACAAGTCACTGGTGAGGCCTCACTTGGAATACTGTGTTCAGTTTTGGAGACCGTATCTTGCAAAGGATGTAAAAAGACTGGAAACTGTTCAGAGGAAGGCGACCAAAATGATTTGGAGCCTGCGTCAGAAGCCTTATGAGAAGAGACTTGAAGACATAAACATGTACACTTTGGAGGAGAGGAGGGACAGGGGAGATATGATTCAGACCTTTAAATACTTAAAGGGAAATAATGAACAAACAAACCTCTTCCAAAGATGGGGAAGCTGTACATGAAGGCACAACATGAAGCTGCGAGGTGGTAAATTGAAAGGCAATGTTAGGAAATACTTTTTCACAGAAAGGGTGGTGGATGCTTGGAATGCCCTCCCGATGGAAGTGGTGGGGGCAAACACGGTGACGGAATTCAAAATGGCATGGGACAGACACAGTGGATGCCTTTACAGCAACAGGATAACATCAAAATAAACGGAACCATATAATTTATCAACAAATAGGGGTGTCCTACATGGAATGGTGGGTTCACCCCTAAACAGGGACATGGGGAGGA
The DNA here is from genome assembly GCA_033557465.1 of Ichthyophis bannanicus. Lineage (NCBI taxonomy): Eukaryota > Metazoa > Chordata > Amphibia > Gymnophiona > Ichthyophiidae > Ichthyophis > Ichthyophis bannanicus. Next base: position 789,602,179 of record CM066031.1, on the reverse strand, counting down.
GTGGCGGAGCGGCAGGTGCACCTACTCTTGCCATCATGCTGGGCAGACTAGATGGACCATGCTGGTCTTTATCTGTCATCATTTACTATGTTACTATGTTACAAAGGATGCACTTTTACACCAGTTGGTATAAGAGGTAAGTTACATGGGTATGTGGCCATATACACGTGCGAATGACTTTATAAAATTATCTCCTGAATGTTTGCACATTTCAAAATTATGACTTTAAAAGTTCATCATATGTATTAGAGTTGACTTCATATCTTCCTTGTTTGTTTGTTTTTACAATTTCATTTTTCCTCACTGTTTCCTGTAGGATAAAGGTACATTGAGTTTCAGCAGATATTTAAATGAGGCAGAGGAATAATTGAGTTCTGGGCTAGTACAGTAGTTAGCTTCTTGTCCATATTTTGAAGTGATGTCATTCTAACAATACATTCCATATGCGTCCTCTGCTATGTATGACTTTATTATCCCTTTTCAAAGTCACTGCTAATATCAGTAAAAGCAAAGTCCACAGCTTGTCATGATTCCATCATTTCAGAATTTATCCTCTGTTGCAGAATTAAAGTGGCATTTTAGAAGGTACTCCTAGGAAAAATCTGGGACCTCTAGAGCAGAACATCTAAAAATGTGGGGGAGTGGCAGCATTGAAGTGAGGCATGTCTAAGTGCTGTCTGAAATTGCTTCTTCTCCATTCTGAAAAATGAGCATCCCATTAACTGATTCTAGGCACTGGTCCCATGCAGATAGCAAGACCATGCACATGCACAAATGTAGGACATTATACAAATATGGATATTCCTAAATGGCACACTTGCAGAACCAGATACTTTGATGTCCCACCCTGGATAATTCAGAAAGGGGGCATCTATGATATGAGACCAATACATCCTATCCTGCCATTTCACTACTTGGATGGTGGGCCAGTTGTATGTTTGGAGTATGAATTGATGTGCAAGTTTCTTTGGCCAGGAAATATTAACCGCAGTGATGTAAGTGCATTTTGCTCTTCCCCCTGGAAGCATTGCAGCCATGAAACAAGCACTTTTTTTGCACCTTATTCATAGTCAGGAGCAGGTATAGGCATGGACAACTCAACAACCAAGGCCAGACATGCTTGTGCCATTCTGAAATAACTCCTCAATGTGCAGCTTCCTTGCTCCATCTAGAGCATGCCTTCATCATGCCTCAGTGCTACTCTCGCACTGGGGATACCTATATACCCAGCTTTCTCAAATGGCTATGGGAATGTCTCCATGATTTGCATGTCTATGTCCCCATTTTCAGATGTTCAGCTCAAGAATAGAGCTTCTAAAATGACCCCCTTACTGTAGTCACCTTCCATGGAATCATGACAGACAAACATCTGCATTCTCCCTCCATCTTGCTGTAATTCAGCTGCTGTCCCTTCAACACCTGCAGCTGCCTTCCCATCTTAGCTTCTATAACTTCAGCCGTGGTTCCTCTCCCTCCTCAGATACAAACAAAAGATATGCCATATTGGCTCAGAGCAAAGGTCCATCAAGCCCAGTATCCTGTTTCTAACAGTAGCCAATCCAAGTCACAAGTATTTGTCAGGTTCCCAAAAGGTACAGTAGACAAGACTGCCTGAGGACATTGTGTCTCCTGTACTTCCTAGTTCAGCCACTGTCCTGTATACCCTCACACAGTTGGTAGCAGTAGCATATGTGGAGGAAAGTGGCAGTTTCTCTCCACACTTCCTGCTACTTTTACTTCTCCCTCTCTCCTCAGGCTGTTGTAACTGCACTGCCTCAACAATTGCATGTACATACTTTCATTGTATTCTGTATTGTTGCCATTTGATAAGTTAGGGCAAGCAGCTTCTTGCTTGTTTGGCAATCCCTACTTTTGTTGGTTATTAGGTGTATGTAGTCCATTCTCTCCAGTCTCCTTACTACTTGCTTGGCTTCATGCCTTAGTCCACAGAATAAACTTTGAACACTCTGGACAATTGGAGCTCCCTATGGCCTTTGGGCCCTCACTTGGTTTGCAGCTTGTCGTGCTGTGAGGGCTTGTGTGCATCAGTGATGCTGAGAGCTAAACTCTCAGTAGTTTAACTACTGGCAGGGTCTCCCAAGATGGACAGGTCTCAGCTGAGGTGCCAGACCAAGACAAACCACCCATATGGACAGCAGCAGAATGGGATAGTGTTGACGGTGGAGGATCACATTTCTGTAACAACGGCAACAACACCAAACTTAAACTGCATGGAAGAAAGGCCCAGCAATCTACTTCTGAAAGTGTCTCTGGCCAGTAGGCTGTTCCTGAGCTGCGGGTACGCACAGATATCTGCTAGAAAGTTACCCAGAAAAACAGTCAGTCAGATTATCCCCAAGCTTAATTTATAAGCACAGTTAAACTTAATCTTAGCAATTCCCACAAAACAGACAGTTAAACTCTATATTGGTAACTAGAACCCAACAGAGATGAGAAAGAAAATTATTGTCATAGCTTTGTGAAAGATCCACAGCTCATGCAGCCAGCCTCAGACCCGTAGGTGTGGCCACTGGCCAGGTGTAAGATGGGAGCAAAAAACTTTCACTTCCCCCTCCTTGAAAAAGCACACTTTCTCCACAGATTTAAACCTTTGCTATCTGGATACTCAGGTCCCAGTAGGCTGAATATCCCCAAGCTTAATTTATAAGCACAGTTAAACTTAATCTTAGCAAGTCCCCACAAAACAGACAGTTAAACTCTATATTGGTAGCTAGAACCCAGCAGAGATGAGAAAGAAAATTAGAGTCTTAGCTTTGTGAAAGATCCACAGCTAATGCAGCCAGCCTCAGACCCGTAGATGGGTTAACATGTAGATAGTTGCTATTTAGCCAGGAGGAAATACGAGAAAGTCAGGAGTCCAGTGGGGGTGAGGTCAGGAGTGAAGGGGGCTGGTGTGGAACAGGAGATTGATGTCATCAGCATAGTAGTAACCGGAGATCCCAGAGTGCTGGATAATGAGGGCAAATGGAGCAAGGAAGATGTTGAAAAGAAGGGGGGGCCAGCACAGAACCCTGGGGGACACCACAGGGGAGGAGAGTTACAGGGGAGATGGCAGTGCCAGTCTGGACAGAGAAAGTACAAGAAGAGAGGAAAAAATGAAACCAATGATGAACAATTCCATGGATCCCGAGATCGTGAAGAGCAGTGAGGAGTGTGGAGTGGCCAACCAAATCGAAGGTGGAGGATAGATCCAGAGATACCGTGAGAGAAGTTAACCTTCTCATGTGACTGATAGAGCGCGTTCAAAAAGGAAAGGAGGATGGTTTCAGTGCTATGACCAGTTCTAAATCTAGACTGGCGGGGATGAAGGGCAGAGGTGGTATCAAGGTAGGCTAAAAGTTGTGAGAAGAACAGTTTTTCCAGGATTTTAGGAAAGAAAGGAAGTTGGATATCGGGAGCCAGTGTGCAAGGGTGGCAAGTGATGGTTTCTTCAAAATGGGTCGGATGAGCACATATTTCCAGGTGGTGGGGAAAAGGCTCGAAGATAAACTTGAATTGACTATGTGAAGAATGAACGTCAAGAGGGTAAGAGAGGGCTCTGGTAGCTAGGAGGAAGGAATGGGGTTGAGCAAGCAGGTCATTTTGCGTGATGAGGTGAGGGCCTTAGTGAGTTCAGTGGCCATAATGGTCCGGAAGGTGTGCCAAGTATGCAAAATGGTTGGGGAGGGGGAAAGGGGAGAAAGGGAAATAGGGGAAGGGGAAGAGCATGGGGAAAGGGAAGGGGGGCCAAGAAGGAAAGGTGGAACACAGGGACTGTTTTCTCAGAGAAGAAAGTAGTCAAATGGTTTGGGTCTGGGGTGGGAGGGAGAGAGCCAAGGGCTAAAGTGGGAGTCCGGGTTGCTGAAAGGTAGCAAAGCATCTGGTAGAGCTGTTGGGAGGAATTGGACAATGTGTTGATTAAATCAGAGCAGTACAATTGTTTAGCAGCATGAATCATGGAGTGCTATTGATGCTGACATAAATGGAAGGAGGTGAGTGAGTCTGGGGAGGGGTGCTTGCACCAGAGCGCTCAGCGCGGCAGCAGTGATAGGTGTGCTAAAGGTAAAGTACAGGATGGGTAGATGGGCAGGAGGAGGGGATGGAGCCATAAAGGGGCTAGTTGTTCTAAGGTAGAGGACAGTGTAGAGGTCCTGGTCATTCACAGAAAGAGAGGGGAAGTTGGAAGGAAGGGGAGTGTCAGCCGAGGGAAACTGTTGTAGTGTGGAAGGTGTGATATGGTGCTTAAATTGGGTGGAGAGCAATGTAAGAGAGGCACTGGTTGAGGGGGGGGGGGTACATAGAGAAAAGGGAAAGTGAAAAATAGACAGAAGTGGTCTGACCAGGGACGTGGAAGGGTAGAGATGATAGATGGTATAAACGGAGATCTGACTGGTGTAAGAATGAGGTCCAAGGTATGACCTGCAACGTGAGTGGGACAGGAGACATGATGGCGTAGAGACAAGTCCTCTAATAAAATTAGGAGTGTTTTGTCCCTGGGCCTGGAAAGTGAATCAGGATGTGCATTGACGTTGCATAAGATCACCAAGTGGGAGGATATAAGAGACTTCAGAGAGTGAGAATGGAAGTGCATCCCAGAGGTCTGGGTGGAGAGAAGGTGGAGTGTAGAGAAGAAGAAAATGGAACAGTGGGGAGGTGCCCAAGCGAAGCAGTAGGGATTTGGGGTAGTGTAAGGGGGGATGAACCTCTGTGAGGGGAAGAGAGGAGCAGTGGAGGACCACCATGCCCCCTCCGCTCTGACCTGGGTGAGATGTGAGAAAGGCAGCATACCCAGAGGAAAGACAGCAATGCAGGAGGGCTTCCTCCCCTCCCAGAGCCAGGTTTCTGTAAGGAACAAAGCATCTAAGGAATGTTGAAGTGTTAAATCATGAATAAGGTGCGCTTTGGAGCAAAGCGAGAGACAGTTTAAAAGGGCTAAGAAAAGGAGAACAAGAGATGTTGCTGAGTGCTGCTTAAAAGATGAGGATGAAGCAGACGAACAGGGTAAAAGATTAGCCTTATTATGAGTAAAGTGACCAGATAGAGGTAACTGATATGGATCAGGGCGCCAGCCCCATAGAACAGGAATGGTGGCCATTGCAAACATGGCTAGATAGAATGGGACCCAAAAGGATGTCTGAAATGTCCATGTGGGCTGGGGAGGGCGGGTACCGACCTGAGACATTATAGCAGTGTAAACGAGAAGGCATGGAGAACTGCACAGATAATGGCTCAGCCCTGTCATCCCCGGTGTTGCCCCAAGGAGCTTGCCCAAGGAGCACTTCCTGCTCCTTGGGCGTGCACTACGGCAGTGCTAAACGCCCGCAATCGCCGGTCTTTTATATGCCTGGGGTACCTTGATGGAATGCAACTGCATGAAACATGATTGTGTCTCTTCCAGTAGGTGGGAAATGGCGAGTACAGACAGAAGTGATGCCTGGGAGACCTTGAAGAGACACAAACAGGCAGATTACAGCAGCAATCCACAGACAGCAATGAGCAAAGAGTAACAGGTGGTGCAGCAGCTAAACACTGCAATCGCCAGTCTTTTATATGCTGGGGGTACCTTGATGGAATGCGGTCGCATCACTTCTGGTAGGCAGGAGCTAGAGAGTATAGACAGAGGGGATGCCTGGGAGACCTTGATGGCTGATGGGGGGCTAGGATTAGAAATGGCTTATGGGGGGGGGGGGGGCTTGGACTGGAAATGGGCTGATAGGGGACATGGACTGGAAATTGCCTGATGTGGGGCTAGGATAGGACTTGAAATGGGCTGATGGGGGCTAGGATTGGCAATGGGCTGATGGGAAGGCTTAAAGTGGAAATGGGCTGATGAGGGGCTAGGATAGGACTGGAAGTGGCTGATGGGGGAGGGCTAAGATTAGAAATGAGCTAATGGGGGGTTAGATTAAGACTGGAAAAGCTGATGGGGGGGCCTTGGACTGGAAATGGGCTGATGGGGGGCTAGGATAGGACTGAAAATGACTGATGGGGGGCTAGGATTGGAAGTGGGCTGATGGAGGGGCTAGGAGTGGAAATGGGCTGATGTGGGGGGATGGGAGAATGGGACTAGAAGGGAGCGGATGCTGAGTGGGACCTGAACTAGAAGGGAGCGGATGCTGAGGGAGGACTAGAAAGGGATGGGGCAGGAGGAGTGAGGATGGAGAGGGGAAAAGATATTTTGTGTTGGAGGGAAGAAAAATTTACGATTGGCCGGGTATTGGGAGAGTAAGTGGGGGTTGAGGACGGAAGGGTGAAATTTGAGTGGATGAAAAAGGAATAAAGAAAGAAACGGAGGAAAGTGCAAAATGGAAAATCAGTATGTTAAAGCAGATGTCGAGAGAGAATGGATAAAAACTAGTACAGCAAAGAAAGGACAAATGAACAGCAGACAATAGAGAGTTAGAAGAAACAAAGAAACCAGAAGAAAGTGACTGGAGCAATTGCAACTAAAAAATGAAATGCCCAGACAATAAAAGGTAGAAAAATACTTTTTTATTTTGAATTTATACTAGAATATGTCAGCTCTGGGAAATGTGCATCGTTAATGTCTTTGCATTTTGTTTAGTACAAGAGGAAATTAATTTATAGTTTTATTTCTCCAGTGTTGTTGTACTTCCAAGTTTATCTTTTGGGGTTCCCAGTTTAATTATCTTCGTATTTCTAAATTGTGATCCCTTGTTCTTTGTTTGGTGTTAGTCTATGTTCTGCTGAGGTATTCTGTTCATGTAGTTTCTATGTGACAGTCTCACTTGTTCTCTTTCCCCTGTAGGTGATGTATCAGTATTCTCTGAGATAATATTTGCAGTGTTGCCTTTGGATAGGTAGGATATGGTGCTTTGTGAGTCCTGGCAGCGCTGTTATGATATGGTAGGTTTGCTATGGGTTCTGAATGGGCAATGTTTGCAGAACTTCGTAATGTGCCTTGCAGTTGGCACTGGAGTATAGTAATATAGAAATCTGGTAGTCTTTCTTTATCCAGACACTCATTTAAGAGGTATGTTTACTACAAGTTAGTGCATATTAACATTTATGAAACATTTATGTAAATGAGGCCCCTCAATGAGTCTCCGCACCTGGCCCCGCATCTCCCTCGGGCAGCCCCTGGCTAAGGGGACATTTTGGAAGCACTGTTCATGATTTCTACATCTGAAAATGGAATAGAGATGTCCAATGCACAGAAGTGTCTCTAGAGCCATTTTAGAAGCCAAGTCTGTGTACATCCAAGCTTGAGGACATCCAAGTCTGAATAGGGGTGTGGTAGAGGCATTCCCAGGAACCTGAATGTTGCTGCCTAATCTCAAAAATGTCCAGAGTTTTGTCTAAGTTTAACCTGCTCCAGGCACAAGTAAGTATCAGGAGAGTACAGAGGGTGTAGAGAAGATAGCGGCCCCTCAGTACTCAGCACAATCACAAGCAGCAGTGGGCTTTCAACCCTGGCTTCCCTGGTCACAGCCCACTATTCTAACCATTAGGCAATTCCTAGATGTCTAGGTTCTGAAATACTAGTCTGTGAAATCGTGTCTGCACATGGATGTGCCTATTTTTTTTTCTTCAGATGTTTTGGCTTAGATTTCCCAAATTGTAATTCAACATCCTTTCTAAAATACCCCTCCACATAAATAGATGCAGAATTTTTAGTGGATATAGAATTTCAGCTTTATCATGAACCTTCTTCTTTCTCCAAGTTTTAAGGAAATTCCTTAGTAGAGAAATACTTATAAATGCAGATTCCTTCTCAGAAGTAGCATGTTCTGTTTCAGCACTCTTTCATAATTCAGAGTAACTAAGCTGTGGTTCACCTATCCATATCTCTCTCTCTCTCTCTCTCTCTCAAACGTGACTTCATGGCTCTGGGAGAGAGGATGAAGCAGATAGGTGTGCAGGTGGTATTCTCTTCAATCCTTCCTGTTTAGGGTAAAGGCTGAGGCAGAGAAGCTCGTATCCTGGAGATGAATGAATGGATGGTGTCACTGAGAGCTTTTTGGTTTCCTGGACTATGGGATGATTTTCCAAGGGCTGCTGAGCAGAGATGGTACCCACCTATCCAAGAAGGGTCAAAGTGTCTTCCACAGCAGACTGGCTAACCTACTAAAGAGGACTTTAAAGTAGATTCACTGGGGATGGGTGAATAAAGCACTAAAGTATGTAGAAGCCCTCCGATAAGTGAAACATTTAATAGCTCTATAGAAATGGGTAAAAGGGGCAATATCTGGAAAGCACTGTGGATTAATGCCCATAGTATGGGAAATAAGACCCCAGCAGATGAGGCTTTAATGGAAGAGGATGACTTGGATTTAGTGGCAGTTATGGAGACATGATTCACGAACAACCATGTCTGGGATGTAATTTTACTGGGTTATACTTTATTTATGAAGGACAAAGTAGGACGAAGGAGAGGAAGAGTGGCACTATATGCAAAAAAATAATATTAAGGCTATATAATTACAGGGCTTAGAAGGGAAGGAGGAGGCACTGTGGTTAATCATTAAAGAGAGAATGGAGAATCCATTTGTATTGGTGTGATATACAGATCTCCTTCACAGGCAGAAGAAGTGGACAGAGATTCAATAGAAGACGTGCAGTATTGCCATGAAAGGAGAAGTGCTATTGATAGGTTATTTCAATATGCTGGATATTGATTGGAGCATCCCTGCTGTGGTGTCATCTAGAAGCAAGGAGATCGTGGATTCTCCACAGGGAGAGTTATTCCAACAACTGGTAACAGAACCTAAATGTGAAGAGCCAGTACTGTATCTGGTGCTTACCAATGGGGAAAATGTTTCTGCTGTTATAATGGGAAATCATCTCACATCCAGTAGGCATCAGATGGCGTGGTTCAGTATTAAGACTAGGGCTGATAATGTCCATTGAAAAGTGAGGGTCCTAGACTTTAGGAAAGCTAGCTTTACCAAGATGGGATACTACCTGAAGGAGTCATTAGCGGGATGGGAACAGCTGAAAGTTGTAGAAAAGCAATGGGCAAAACTGAATGGGGGTACTTTAAGGGCAAAAAAGGGTAAAAGGAAAAGGAGGCCGCTATGGTTCTCGAAAGAAGTGAAGAAAGAGAGGGTGGTTGTTTCTTATGATTTTTTTTAATTTAAATTTTTGAAATGATATACATAAATATCAAGAAAACATCTTGATTCAGTAATTGGGTGAATACCATGCAAAATGATATAAAACAATATAACCAAATAACAGGAAATGATCTTATAGGTCCAACCCACTCTAGCCCTCGAATAGAGGGGATACAATGATAGGAAAAAATTACAACAACCAATATTGAAGGAAATTCAGGTAAGTTAGTCAGTGGTATAAACATATGCTCAAACCGGAATAGGCAAAGGAACAGAACCCCCTTCAGAGAGTCGGGCATTGACGAAAGACAACAGTTGGGAGGGCTCATAAAATATATAAGAATTAGCTTGATACTTGATCAAGCATTTACAAGGAAATTTCAGAAAAAAAGACCTCCCAATTGTTGAATCCCCAGATGTAAAAGGAGGAAATCTCGACATCTCTTCTGGGTCTCCCTGGATAAATCAGGAAACATTTGGACAGTCAGACCTTTAAACAACATATGGCATTTTTTAAAAAATAACTTCATAAGCCACTCTTTATCCGATAATAATGCTAGAGTAACCAATAAAGTAGAAGATACAACCTGCTCCTCTTGTGAAGGTTCCAAAATATCAGTAATATTTAAAACATCCACAGTAGATAATCCTCTAACTACTCCCTGCCCCTCCACTCTTTTCCCAATTGGCAAACAATACATTTTTGCTACTGGGGGAGGGGATTCAGGAGGAATACCTAAAATCTCAATCATATAATTCCGAAACATATCCCTTGCAGATATCAAAGACATTCTAGGAAAATTAACCAAACAAATATTTGTCGTACGGATTGCATTTTCCAACATTTCCAACTTGGATTGAGTGGATAGAGAAACTTTTTTTAAGCAATACTACTATATTTTCGACATTCACAACTTTAACCTGGTTTTGAGAAACTTCACATTGTAAAGCAGTTATTTTAACCACAGCGTCTTTAAGATCTTCTGTATTAAGAGAAACCTGTGCAGCCAACAAAGTCATCCACGGAACCAACTCCTCTTGAAGTTGCGTGATCGCTGCCCAAATTGCCTCCAATGTTACCACCTTCGGGAGAACTGTAGAACCTGAAGTGACCACCTCTGATACAGAAACAGGCATCAACGCCTCGGCCCTCGATAAACTGGGAGCTGAAGGGCTAGGAATCAAACCTAAACCACCCTCTGCCATCTCTGTCGGAACCTCTGCCCTCCGCTGCTGATCACTGGGAGCTCTAGGACTTAGGCCACACTCCATGCCCAAGCTCTGCCTGTTGGCGGAGTCCGACAACTCAACGCTCACCAGCCGACATCCCGGGATGCCGTTGTTCAAGGCACCTTGAAGGCACCTTCAAGGCCCGGGTAGAGCTTGGAGAGGTGAGATCAACACCCGAAGCGGAGGACGAGGACACCTCCTCCAACCTCCACACAGCCGGGCTATACTCCCCTTCAGTCCACTGACGCGGCACCGGAGAAAAAAAAGAATCCAGTGGACCAACCACCTCAGAAGGTAAAGGCGTCGAAGCAAGAGGGGTTACAGGCTGTTTTGCCCCTCTAACCTTCCGCTGCTTTCCCATGAAAAATCACTGTGCCGATTAGCACACCCGAACAAACGCCATCTTGGATCCCCTCCTTCCAGTTCTTATGATTTTAAGGTGGTTAAACAAGTAGAAAAGGCAATAGCAAAAGCCAGAAGAATGCTTGGGTATATGGGGAGAGGAATGGCCAGCAGGAAAAAGGAGGTGACAGTGCCTATGTATAAATCATTTCATTTGGAGTATTGTGTGCAGTTCTGGATACCACACCTTCAAAAGGATATAAACAGGATGGAGTAGATGCAGAGGGTGGCTACCAAAATGTTCAGTGGACTTTGTAATAAGGCATATGGGCACAGGCTTAAAGATCTCAATATGTTTACTTTGAAGGAAAGGTGTGAGAGAAGAGATATGATAGAAATGTTTAAATACCTCCATGGCATAAATGAATAGGAGGAGAGCCTCTTTCAAGTGAAAGCTCTGCAATGAGGGGGCATAGGATGAAGGTGAAAGGGGATAGACTCAGGAGTAATATGCAGAAATATTTCTTTACAGAAAGAGTGGTAGATATGTGGAACAGTCTCCCAGTGGAGGTAGTAGAAACCAGGACATTATTGGGGTCATTCCAAGCCGTGTTTAGCGGGGATGGATGTCCAGGTCAGACGTCCATTCCTGCTAAATGCTGGGACCATATCCTCTGCACGGGCCGGCCATCTAGACCTGATTCTGATCCTGTGGGAATATCTAGCTTCTGTAGGCTCAGAATCAAGGTCTAAATTGGCCTGTCCAGATCCTGGATGTCTGGGTGGGCAGGACATTCCCCATTTGAAATTGGGCGCTATCTGAATTCAAGAAAGCATGGGACAAACACAGAAGATTTCTAAAGGGAAAAAGGGACTATAGTAGTTGGTATGGAAGGGCAGACTGGATAGGTCATATAGTCTTTTTCTGCCATCATAGAAACATACAAACATAGAAACATGATGGCAGAAAAAGACCACATGGCCTATCTAGTCTGCCCTTCCATATCAACTACTACAATAGTCCCCTTTTTTTCCTTAGAGATCCTCTGTGTTTGTCCCATGCTTTCTTGAATTCAGATACCATCTTCATCTCTTCCACCTCCACTGGGAGGCTACTCTGACATGCTTCTATGTTCTATATATTGTATCTATCTATCTATCTACATATATATATATATATGCTTCTAAGGCAATGTCTTCTAACAATGCTTTTAATGATTCACACTAGTTAGTTTGACAGAGGGACTTTTTCAACTTGTCCCTTTTATCTGTCAGCATGTTTTAGTTAACACCTGTTTAACCATATTGGTTATCTCTCACTTCCTGCCATGAAAGACTCTTTATAATAAGCCTTCCCTTTATAGGGTAATTTCGCTAGCAAACTATCTCTGTATATACAAAGAAATTGTATCTTACTCTGCTTTCTTTGTTTATTAATAGACAAATAGGAAGGTGTAGCTGAGCTATGAATGGAGGATAAAGAATTCCCATAATCTAGACCAGGAGCAGTAAAAAATCCTTTTTTTCCCCAAAAAATTGGCAGAGCAAGCACATTTTACTGAGCAAAAAGGACGTCTTTGTAACTGAGGAAAATGCAGATTTATTTATTTTATTTAGTTATTTGCTAGACTTTTCTATACCACGCCTTCCAGAGATCAGAGGCGGTTTACATAAAACCAACATATTACATTTAACAGGCAAATTGAACCATTTACATGGTAACACATGGTAACTTTTACAATCTTAACAGAACATATTAACAAGAACAGATGAAAACTAAGATGGGAGTCCAAGATTATACCCAGAACTGAGACAGATTGCTTCAATAGGAGGTAGATTCCTGGGATTAAAGGGGCTATAAATGACAGAACAGACCTTCTACTAATCCATAAGACTTTCAATTTAAGTGAATTCTGTTTCAGTTTGAGATGCAAGCCAAAATGTTAATGGCAGTCAGCTGGCATTGAGGTTAGAAAGATCAGGGGAGCGGGAATCCATAAAACCAGCTTTATATCAATCAGCCTAGAAATATTCAGTGAACCCATGGTTCTGGATTCGCCTATTCAGTGGGGTAAGAAAGATATTGAAAAGATTAGGGGCCAAAATCAAGACTTGCAGGATGTCGTACAGAAGGCCATGTGACCAGGAACTGCAAGGTTTCCATTGAATGGCATAGGACTGATTGGCGAGGAAGGAGTAATACATCAAAGCCTGAATTGGCATGCCAATATCCTCTAGATGAGCAAGGAAAATAGAGTAAATCAATCAAAACTAAAAACAGCAGAGATGTCTAAAGCTACCAGGTGGGCAATCTTGCTGTTATCAATATAAAATGACTGACTATCTCATTAAGGTGAACAAGGCTGTCTCTGCAACGATACAGGCGAAAGTCAGATTACCTGAAAATGAAAAAATATTATTATTGTTTCAGAGGTCTGAAAGTTGAAGAATTTTGTCTTCAAGTAATTTAGATATGAAGGGCATGTTCAACAGAGATCCATTATGCTATATAATAAAATCATCTATTTTTTTAACAAGGAGTCTGACCATAGCCTTTTTCAAGGTGATAGGAACCAAACCTTGAGTTAAATCAGAAATGATCAGACTATAGAGAGAGGGGAGGTGGCCCACAGTGAGGTTCTTCTCCCTTGAAGAGAAGAATAGATAATGATGGAATGTTGAAGAATTCATAGGATATGGTTGAGAGCTAAAGAGATACCAGATTAAAGGCTTTGAGGGAGCTTTCTTCCTCAGAGACTGGGGAGACCTTAATTAAGTTTTGGATCTCTGCAATTTTATCTGAAAAATATCTAGCAAAAGAGCCAGCAGAGAACTGAAAACCAGGATTATTCTCAGGTAGAGGATCAGTTTTAGAAATATAGACTACAGAAAGCAGCTTTTTGAACTGGTGCATATGTCTTTGTAATAAAGAATAGCAATAATCCTTTTTTGCCTGATGTATTGCTAGGTTATGACAAGCATAGTGAGAGTCACATAACACAGCAGCTAAAGTATTTTGTTTGCACCATAACTTCTCAGCATGGTGAGCATGGTTTTTTAAGAACTGCAGATCACTATGATACCAAGGTAGCCACTAGAGAAAAAAACTGGGAAGTTCCTTCATGAAAGCGAAATCATTAAGAATGGTAAGTGAGGGATTCCACAAGACTACTTTCTCTTTTAAATATAGGCTCGAGAAGTCCAAGAATTCATGGGTCATGGAGGTGGGGGGCTAAGCTACCTGAGTCAATTTTATGAAGTTGTCTACAAATCTGGGTAAAGGCCATGGTCATGGTAACTGAAGTGGGGCAGATCAAAAACCCAACAGAGGTGTTATCAAGAAATTTATAGAGGAGAAAGGACAAATGTTGAGAGAGGAAAGAGAGGAGATCTGGTCAAGTAGTATGTTTTGCTGTAGGGGTTGGGATGGTCACCTGCTGTGAAGTAGAAACATTCTTATCAAAAGATCTGGTAAAGGTATAGTATCTGCATGAATTTTAAATGTACCCAAAATCAATAAGCTAGGATCACTAGTGGAGAGATCTGAGAAGTCGTTTTAAATGACCAACTGTGGTAGAAAACTTAGTGGGTAGAAGATGTGTCAGTAAGAACTGGGAAAGGGGAGAAGGAAGTTTTACAAGAAGGGTCTCAAGTGAGCTGACAGAGAATTTTTCAAGGTAAATAAAGAGTTGGAATAAATGATTTCAACTCCCCCATCCTCATTTGTGAAATCTGCACTTCCACTGCACATCCACTGTTAGGCATGCTCCATAGCTGATTTCTCACGCCGCTCCCCCTCCCTTTAATCAGGTCTAAATCACGCACAAAAGCCTAAAACATTTGCTCCTGAATCAGATTATAAGTCAAGTATGACCTAGAGTTTAAGAAGCCAGTATTTTGCAGGCCTACTCTTAGCAAGGAGGGCAGAAGCAGCACATGGCTATTTATTTAAGTAGTTTTAGCCCACCCCATCCATCATTCCGGTTAGATAGAGAGACTTGAAGAGGAACGTGAAGCTGAAATAGACGGAGAAGCGTAAGATTCTTACACTGGTAGTTACATGGGAGATCAAGACCCAGAGGAAAAGCCATACAACAAAATGCAGAAGACTTTGCTTAGACCAGTGGTTCTCAACCCAGTCCTTGGGATATACCTAGCCAGTCAGGTTTTCATGATACCCACAATAAATATGCATGCAAGAGATTTGCATTCAATGGAGTCACTGCACACAAATGTCCCAGGCATAGTCACTGTTATCCTGAAAACCTGACTGCCTAGGTGTGTCCTGAGGACTGTGTTGAGAACCCCTGCCTTAGACTGTTGTGATCCCAAAAATGCAATTAATTTGTATTTGGCTCATACCTTCTCAAGAGCAGCTCAAGGTATATTATAATCCAGGTATGCTAGTATTTCCCTGTCTCCAGAGGGCTTACAATATAAGAGGTATGTTTACAAATCAGCGGTAGCGGCCTCCGTGCGATATTGGAGCCGCGGCCCCACTGAATTCAATGGGGCCGCGGCTCTGATATTGCATGGAGGCCGCTACCGCTGCTTTGTAAACATACCCCTAAATTTTATACCTACTCAAGCTCACAAGGAGTGTCACTAGGACTTTTAATGGTAGGGGTGTGCAGGCCAAAATCTTTCATTTTTAGTTTCCAGTGTCATTTGCAAGATTTTTCTTTTTGTTTTGTTGTGTTTGTTTTTCTTATTTCATTTTGGGTGAAATGTCATTCATAGCATGCACTAGCACTCAATAGCATACACTATTAATGGTCAGCAAGAGACAAAATTTCAGGGTTTTTTTTCTTCCATTTTCATTCAAAAACAACATTTGACATTTCCAATGTCATTTGGAATGACTGCACATCCTATTAAACGCCTTTTTCATTTTTGGTCTGCTGCTTTAACCACTTGGGAGTCATAAGGGGCATACTTAAATCACGAAGAAACATGTGTACAAAGGAGCAGGTTTCTAATGATTATGTGAATATTTACAACTTTGACTTGCCTGGTCCAGGAAAGTACTCTAGTAAGGTGTGAAACAAGTTGAAAAAGGTCATTTTAGAAACATGAGACAAAGGTGCATTTCTCTTCCTCACAGCAAGTGAAAATCAATATGGGGGTTGACACTGGAAGTAGTCAGGCAATTGGAAATTTGTATTTATGCGAACCAAAATTTCAGCTCCTGGACAATTTCTACTCCTGATTCCTGGGATGAATTTCAGCCATCTACATGAATGATTTCTGGCTTTCACCATGCAAATGGATGACTAGTCAGATGGAGGAAATGTTAATCGTAGGTACCCTCGCTGCAGTGAAGCACACCTAATAAAGAGAGAGCTATACTGTGAGTTTTTTTCCCCGAGTCCTTGTGATGAATGCCGAGTACAGGGGTTCTCAGATCAAGTTCTCAAGGCTTACAAACAGATTTGATAATCAAGCTGTATTAATTGACCTTGCTATTGAACTGTGTGCATGCCAGTATTCCTTGTGGATATTCTGAAAACCAGACCGGATTGTGATCCTGGTGCTTTCTCTTGGTATATCTGCCCCAATAATGTGCTCTCGGTCTAAGTGGTACATTTCATATGCATTCCGCTGGCTGCAGGAAAATGACTGCCAACTATAACAGCATTTCACCTCAATATGCTCTCTACCGTATTATTTTGTTCAATAACTGATTTATACTTGATTGGTTATTTGGCTGCAGAAAATTGAGAAAACAAACATTTGTAATGAATAATTCACTTATTTTCCATTCTCTGCCACTATGCCCTACGCTTCTTAGTTAAAGAAAATGCCTGGAGCAATGCTTAGGGCGAAGGGAAAATGTTTAGTTGGCAGAGTATGCTCTTTAATTATGAAACAACTTAAACTAAAATTGCATTATTAAAATGGCAAGAAAGATTTTTGTTTAAGGAGATAAAAGGATGGTTGCAAAATCATTTTAAACTGGTTAATTTGATTTAGAAAAACAGTAAGATGTATTTTAAGAGAATTACTGTATACAGGAAAATGCTGTCATTGGAAACTTCTTAGCAAAGGTCTTGTGAGAATTAGTGAAGCGATCTTGTCATATTCACAGAGATGCAACTTTTACCTTTCCCTTCCCCCACAATATAAAGAGATTCATCTTAATTTTGAAGATATCCATTGGGGCTGATCTAGAATATTAAATTGTAGATAGAATTTCTCCATAGATGCCATAAAAGCTCCATACCTGACTCAACTCCTTCCCCTGACCAGAAATCATGAAGTGATTCTATCTACTTTCCAAAAGGCTTCAGTGAGCTAAACATGTATCAGTCTTGTCAATGTATTTATGGATGCATGGAGCAGGAACTTGTAATTGTTAGTATGTACCACTTAATGTAAAGTAAATGTACCACTTAATGTAATGTAAATGTACCACTTAATCAGTAAAGAACATTCAAAATCTACTCAAAGAAAAGGACAATTAAATAAACTAAAAACTCCCAAAGACTTCATAAAAGCAAATAAACTAACAAACAGAGCATTTTCACATGCAGCTCCAACAATCTAGAATTCCCTCCCAGATGATCTAAGAATGTTAACCGAGATCATTGAATTTCGTAAAAAATTAAAAACCTATCTTTTTACTACGCATTACAACAATACAGATCATCCCTCAAAAGATTTAGATAAAGGCTAACCAGTTTTTGTCTGAGATGTCCCAATGACCTAAACAAACAATCCTACATAGCTGAAACTGTACTTGGCACAATGCTTAAGCCCTACATAATGTGTATCTGTATATAATGTATATAGTGTGCACTGTTCTGTGCTGTTCAGTTTTAACATTTGCTGTTTACTTATTTTATTGCTTTTGGTTATATGATGTTACATGTAAAACAAACTCTGCTTTGTTGATTGTTGTTTATTGTGAACTGCAACTGATCTATGGAAGATGCGGTATATAAATGATTGTTAAATAAATAAATTAAATAAAATAAATAATTGTCAAAGGAGTCATTGCTGTCTTCAGAGTGGTTAAAGAAATAGGTTGACGGTCATCTCAAATCTCTTTCCCAATAGGAATGCTACATGTTGGCTACCATGTGTGATCTACGGGTGAAAGGAAGTATTGGTGTCCAGTTGAATAATCTTCGTTTTTGGAAGGACACACTGATAGCTTGGGTTAAAGAGGATTGGGAAAAGAGGGGCAATGTGTGAGGGTTCTCCTTGCAGCCTTGTCAGTTTCAGCCGCACACCAACAATGTCAACTATTCCTCTTCACCCTCCTTCAGCCAGCACCTTCCCCTTGCCACTGCAGACCAAATTCTTTTGCCAAAGACAGAGCTTCAGCAGCTGGCAGCACGGGCCGCACTTCCCATAGGAGACAACTGTAGAAACTATGATCAGTTGTTACCTCTCTGAGCCCATTGAGATTATGACTACAGAACCCTTGGCATACTGGGCACACAAGGCTATGGTCTGAGTTAATGGATTAGTTGTTCTTTCTTAAGATTAATTAACCTCTCTCTGCTGGATTTCCCAGATATACCATGTGAGCGGGAAGAGGACTGATTGTATACTGTGCCACTGCCCTGTCCCTGTATTAAATGAGATGCCATGAGTGCTTTAGGATAGGTATTGTCCTCTCTCAGAGTCTTTGCGTGCAGAATAGATGCAAATGTTATTTCTGTCCAGGGGTGGGGCGGTCTTTACCAAATATGCCCTCTGTGCTGCTCTTTTGAAAGTGTCTGGATGGCTTGCCTCTCTGACATTCTTCCGCTCTATCACAGTGCTCCCATGAAAGTGCAAGGGATAGGATTCCCTCCACCAATCAGCTTCTGTTTGCTCCCCTTTCTGGTCCAAGATCCCTGGATAACACCAAGATAGCAAGGTAAAAAGATGATGACAAATGGGCAGTTAGGGGGTATATAAGTAGCCTTTATTGCTTCTTCAATGCGCGTCACTTCGTCACCACCCTACAGGACTGTGTTTGGCATGTGCCTTCTTCAGCAGTGTGTGAATTAGGGGGTAATTAAAGTTGAAGACACAGTAGCAGTCTATATCTCTTGAGTATAATCAACCTCAATACATTAGAGAAGCGGTTCTCAACCGGTATATCACGACACACTGCTGTGTTGCAAGGCACCGGGCGGGGGACGGGGTGCTCTATGAAAATAGAAGCTGGAGGGTTGGCACGAAATATGCAGAGCAGCTCCAAGGAAGTATTGTGCTTTTGGGTGCAGTGTCCACTTTAAAATAGGAGCAGCAGTGTGGCAGCAGGAGGCACGACTGTAGAGGAAATGCGCTGGGAGGAACAGCCGCCCCAGCCCCAGCACTTGGCACTGCTACTATGCTGCCCTGCTAGTTTTAGCACTGGCACTTCCCCGGTTTAGAGCAGCAAGTTACGCTTTTAAAGATTTCCTTTCCTGTGCATCTTCATGCACCAGAACTGAAATTAGAAGTGGCCCATGCTGTTATGAAACGAAGGAGAGCAATTCCGAAAACATTAGTAGAAGTGCTGTGGCTTGTACGGCTGCTCCTGCTGCTGTATTAGGCAGGGAAGTAGGGGGGTGCAGCATTATTGGGGAGAGGGGAGATGCAGCGCTATTGGAGGGGATAGGTGAGTGGAGACATGCAGCACCATTGTGGCCGAGAGATGTAGAATTGCTGGGAAGGAGAGGGGAGATGCAGCTCTATTGTGGCAGAGGTAAGGGAGATGCAGCACTATTGGGGGGGAGGGAGGTTATGAGAAATGTAGCACCATTACAGCACTGTTGGGGAGATTACAGGGGAGATGTTGAGATATTGGGAGGGTAAGGGAGAGGGAATATGCAGCGCTGTTGTTGGGGCAAGGGAGAGGGGAGATGCAGTGCAACTGCAGGACTATTGGAGAGAGATGCAGCACTGCTGGGGAGGATAGTGAAAAGGGGAGATGCAGCACTACTTGGTGGGAAGGGGATATGCAGCACTATGGGGGAGGGTCCGAGACAGGGGAAATATAATACCATTGCAGGACTGTTGAGGAGGATAGGGGAAAGGAGAGATGCATAACTGTTGGGGAGGGTAGGGGAGCTTCTGGATCATAAGATGGAAGGGGTGAGGGATACTGGACCAGGAGGGGGAAGAGAAGTGAGGCAGAACTTGGAGATACTGGCTTACAACTGTGGAAGGAGGGTGATAGAAGAGAGATGCTGGCTTATAAGGTGGGGGGGGGGGGCAAGGGAGGAGATGCTGGCCTACAAGGTAGGGGGTAGTGGAAGAAGGGAGATGCTTGATTTGGTGGAAGAGGCCATGGGGGATTCTCAAGGAGATGAGAGAGAGGGTTTAAATATGGTAATGAGTGAGATAGAAAGACAGAGGCTGGAGAAGGAATGGGATGGGGAAATGATTGAGCTAAGGGAGGTGGGTTGGGAAGGAGTTAAAGAAGAAGATGAAAAGGTGATAGGTATGTAACAATGTTTAAAAAAAAAGGATACTGAAGAATGCAGAATGAGAAAATGGAGAAATATGAGTTGACAGGGAGGCAGAAAAGAAAGAAATGGAGGAAAGGGCTAAAAGGGAAAGATCAATATGTCAGAGTGAGATCTAGGGAGGGAATATAAAAAGACAAGAGGACAGATAAGCAAAAAAATGTACCACATACACTGGAAAGACATCCAGAAAAGAAAGACTTGGACCAACATCATTGGAAAAATAAAATCCCAGATAACAAAGGTAGAAAAAAATGTATTTTATTTTGAATTTATTAGCTGGAATATGTTTACTTTGGGAAAATATGGACTGCAGATGTTTTTGTATTTTGTTCAGTACAAGAGGAGATGCATTTGTGTTTTATTTCTCCAGTGTCCTTGGGGTTCTCAGTTCAATTTTTGTTTTCATATTTCTGTTTCCAATTTGTGGTCCCTTGTTCTGTATTTCGTGAGAGTCTGTCTATGTTTTATGTGTGACCAAGGTGCTGTATTCTTGGTGTTTAGTTTCTTAGTAGAAATCTGTGGTAGTCCTACTTGTCCAGTTTTACCGGGAGTACGTATATTGGTGTTCTAAGGCCCAATGCAATATTTGAAGCACTACCTGTTCATAGATAGGGTTCTTGCTATTTTGAATCATAGGAATCAGTGCTACTATGGTATGGTAGGTTTGCTGTATGTGCACTGAACGGGGATTATTTTTCAGATTTTGTATAATTTCACAATGTTCGTGACAGTGGAGAGATTTATGTTGCTGTTTCTCAGATGACATGAGAATCAGAAGATTTTTTTAATGGTGACTTCCATAGAGAAATATCCTAGTTCTGATCTGCACCTGTTGTTGGGGGAAAGGGAGAGTTTACATTTAACACCTGCTATACTGCGTTAGACCAAAGGTCTGGGAGGGTTGATGAATGCAGTGTGTCACATATATGACATCGTCCACCAGGTGTGTCCCGATGGAAAAAAGGTTGAGAGCCACTGCATTAGAGTATTACAGCAGCATATAGCATTTGATCATATTCAAGACATATAGATTGCTTCTATGTCTTTCAACATTAATCACTCCTAATTCACACACCCCTGAAGAAGGCACGTACCGAAACATGGCCATGGACCTTGCTGAATTGGGTGTCTAATGTCTAATCCTGGAAAATTATAGTGCAGCCTGTTATGACATCTCAAATATTGCTTTTAGACTTATTTGAATTTTGTATATGTTTTTAATCTTAAATAATGAGAGACTATTCCAAACTTTTGGTGCTAAATTTTAAAAAGCAGCATGACATAGAGATTTGTGTCTGGCCAGAGTTGGAGATGGAACGACCACATTGTTATCTGACTGGGAATGGAGGTGGCACATATGGGACTAAACAATTGGCCAAGTACTCAGGGAATTACACATTTAGCCAGGACAAAGGGAACTGTATTTAACTTGTGCCTTTTCTCAGAAGCTCAAGGGTGAGTTATAATCAGGTGCGGTAGGTATTTTCCTGTCCCTGAAGGGCTTAGAATCTAAGGAGCATATTTACTAAGCCCAGCATCGGTTACTGGCATGGGGCTGTGCGCTACCTTCAGTGGGGCTGGTACAGCCATCTCCCTGCATTTATCACGCTTCACTGTGGTAAAATAACCACAGGAGCAATTAACGAACCCACTAAGGTGGTGTTAGTTGCACCTGCAGTACTTATTCTGAGGGCAGGTAGCATGAGCTACAGATGTCAACACTAGCTGCACCACTGCCTCTGTGCTGCACAGTCTCCACCTTGACATGTGCTGCAAGGGTGGCTTGAGGTTTTCAGCATGTCACTGATACCGTGCACTAACCCCACACTACCCTGGTAGCACGCTTTGGTAAGCACGCCTCTAAATTTCCATCTGAGGCAACGGAGGATTCAGCAGTAACAGGATGGAGCAAAGCCCTGGGGGGCTTCCACTCTTTCTCCCCTATTTTACCTGCAACATACATGGACCACCTGTTGCGTACCACAGAACGCACTAAAATGCAGTGTCCGCAGTTGTCTATCCATCTATAGCTGGAAAGCAATACATCCAAGAGACTAAATAGGAGAAGGAACACTAGTACAAGGGGATGAGAGAGCTTGAGTAGGGAGGAAGTTAGGGAAAGCAAATTAAGACAAATAACAGAAGACATTTAGATTCCCATGTAACTTTCACCCAGTTAACAAACAAACAAAGGAGCCAGTGCAAATATGGCGGTCAAAAGACGTTATTGTAGAAACCCCTACGTGTTTTGGCCAGAAGCCTTCCTCCCCTCTCCCCCCTTCTCTCCCCCTCCCTCCCTCCCCCCCCCTTTTTTTGAATCTTAACTTCTGTTTCATGTACCCTTTATCCACTCATTTATTTATTTAGTGTCCTTTTTTACATATTTATTCATTTTCGTATATATTTTTTTGAATTTTATTGATGGTGTTTCCACTCATTATTTAGTTATTTATTTCATTCTGTTTTCCTGCATTTTTATGGTTCTTATTCTCATTTTTAGTATTCCTACGTTTATCTTTTATGTTTTAAAAAGGGGGATTCTCATTGAATCCGGGTCCCCTCAGAGGCCTCATACATTTATTCAAAAACAATTTAGATTCCTTTTATTGCACAAAAGCTTTTTAAACATCTTATTTATTTATTTTTCCAGTAGGTTAGCTTAGCCTGTTGGCTCTTGGATAGTTCAGCCCATTCCGTTTGACAACCCGATTTAATAAACTTCTTTCCTTTTACCTCCGTGTATACTTGGTTGAGAAACCCGGCAGTATATATTAAATATTTTAATTGTTTTGAACCCTTTTTTTATTATTGCACCTCCTTTTATTTATTTACTTATTTATTCACTTTTAACAATATAGGGTTTTTTTTAGTTGTCCGTTTGTTCTTTTCATAATTGGAACCCTATCGTTTTGCCGTAATGCTCTTTCTGCTGTGAATCAGCCGGCATTCTGTCTTTATAATTCTAGGTCATATTTCACTCCATGGCACTTAGTTTACATATTTTAATTCTACACCTTATAGTTCCTCGTACACTTTTTTTATTTTGGCTCACTATGTTTAGCATATCGATATGCTGTACATTTCTGCCCCCCTTTTATGGTACATTGTTGGCATTGATAGTGGCGTTTCGTGAACCTTATCCATTTCTTATTTACATCTTACGAGTTCAGCACATATCCCACATGTTAGTGCCTGTACAATATCATATAGTATAATTCAACTGTGCAATACTTATATATTATGGTAATTTTTATCGGGCAGGGGGTATTTTGAACAATAGTAGTAGAGCCCCTCACTTTTTCAATATTGTTTTTGATTTGTAGTTTTTCAAGCATATTCATAGTCTCATTCCAATATGATTTATCTTTCATTTGGGTTTGTTATTTCCACAGTTTCCACAGTTTTCACTGTTTTTATTTTTATTTTTGAATGATATTTGTCCTCCCTTTGGCACGAAACCGAGACCGACATTTAAAGGTTTGTCATTTCACAGCGGTCTTTTTTCGGAAAGCAGCAGGACACTGTGTTATGTTGTTTTTCAGGCAAGATTTATCTCTGTTTCTTTATGCTTGGCTTACTTGCTCTATCTGCTGGATGGTTTTACACACTTTTTTCTGTCTCCCTTAATGTTTACTATTAATATTCGGCCCATTGTGGGTTTTACTCGTGGGGTTCATCGGTAGTTCCCACTCCTTTCAGTTTGCCTCAACGGTCTTTACATACAGATATTTTACTTACTGTTTACACATAGGTTTGACTTGAATATTCAGTCTCCATTTGTCCTCCTCATCCCTCATGATGTTGCCCTCATGACTTTCTTATGGCCTTGGTTTTAAAAGTAGCTTTAGATTGCATAGATTCTGTTTTCCCACCCTGTCCAGTTTTCTGTCCGGTTTTGATTCAGTCTTAGTTTCCTTACTTTTATGTGCTTTTATTATATTCACTATCAGCCCGATTCCGTAGTGGATGTAGCTACCCTATGTATGTCCAGTCTGAGCTGAATGTACAGAGGGGATCGGGATTCTGATCCTGCAGGGCACGTCTAGCTCTGTGGGATCAGAATCGTGATCTGTCATGTACGTGCAGGCCGGAACTGTGATTCAGTTCTGCCTGCACGTACATGACCTGCCTAACTAACTCAGTCAAGGCTTTTATATGGAACCTCAGCGCCATGGCATCATGTTGCCATGGTACCATGGCTCCATTTAAAAGCCGTGATGCCGGCCACCTGAAAAAGGAGTTTATTCCCCACAGCCCGACCCCAAACTGGCCTCCTAAGGCCAGGGTCAGGCTGCGGGGAATGTCCCCTGCCCCATCCGCACCCTGGGATCTTGAAAATTTCACATCCAGGGAAGTTATTCAACCTCAGAGGTGGAATAACTTCCCCGCACATGTTGCAGACCCTGGACGTACAGGGCCAACATTAGAATCGGCCCTGTACGTCCAGGGCTGGCGACCGCCCACTGCCTGCCCAGACTCCAACCCGGGCCGCCCCTTCCCCACACAACTGGTGGGGAAGTTAGTCGGGGGCAGGAGCCGGCACGAATAGCGGGGATGGATGTCCTGTGGCTCAGAATGACCACGAATGTATATATGTATCAGTGTATTACCTTTTTTATATTTATTTGTTTTAATATCATGTTCTTTTTTGTTTTTATATGGTTTTTTTTATGTCATTGGTCCCATTAACATCTGTGTGTTTTATGCTTACCTTTTTGAGTGTACCAGCTTTTATTTTATGGTTTGTATATATTTATACTTTTATGGTCTATATTTTTTTATTTTTAATATGTGGTTTTTTTGTTTTTATGAGGCTTGCACCCCCTGGCCAAAATGCATAGGGGTTTCTACAATAAAGTCTTTTGACTGCTATATCTGCACTGGCTCCTTTGTTTGGTATCCTGTAGGTGTTGGTGCTCTCCTTTGGACTGTTTGCACTTTCACCCAGTTATGCAAAATTGTTGCAGATCGGTTGCTAGTATAGAGAAACTTGTAAAATATTCCCAGTTCCTGCTCCGGGCCTCCATAAATACATGAACTGGGCTGGCACATGTTCAGCTCACTGAAGCCTCTTGGAAAGTAGAAAAAAATCACTTTACGGTTTCTGGTTAGGGGGTGGTGCTGAATCAGGTTTGGAGCTTCTGTAGAGATAATCTACGCTACAGTTTGACATTCTAGGTCAGCCCTGATGCATATCTTCAAAGTTTGAGATGAATCTCTATAGTTGTGGGGAAGAGGAAAGCTAAAAGCTGCAACTCCCTTTGAATTATGTTCTACATATGACAGGGTTGATGCATTCATTCTGAAGATGTTTGCTAAAAGGCTTCCAATGACAGTGGTGTTTTCCTGTATAATTCCCTTGAAACCCATTTTACATGTTATTAAATCAGATTAAGCAGTTTAAAATTACTTTACAACCATCCTGTTATCTCATTATAAATATTTATTATTTCCATTTTAATGATGCAATTTTAGTTAAGGTTCTTCCATAATTAGAGCATATCCTACCAAGTAATTAAATGTTTTCACTTTGCCTTAAGCATTGCTCCAGGTAGGTTTTCTTTAACAAAGAAGTATAGGACAGAATGGCAGAGAATGGAAAACAAGTGAATTATTCATTACAAATGGTTGTTTCCCTAATTTTCTACTGCAAAATAACCAAGGAATTATAAATCAACTATTGAATGAAATAATGTGGAACTGACTATATTGAGGTGAAATGCTTTCATTAGCAGTATTTTCCTGCTGGCAGCACATTATATATATAGCTGTCTGTTCCTGTAAATAGTTGCTGAGCAACTCTGGTCAATACTGTATTTGTGACCTGAGTGCCCAGCCTGTATTAGTTACCCATGTTAGTCCCAAGCTACACCACTTGTTCATTGTAATGTATAGTGCAGGTTTCTATCATACTGTACAGGTTATTGTTTGCTTGTAAACCACACTGATTTTAAAGAGCGCGGTATAGAAAAGATATTAAATAAATAAATACAATAAATAAATAAATTACTGGGACAGAGATACTAAGTCAAAGGACCAGGGCTATAATCAGGTCTAGCTTTCAGAATATCCACAATGAATAGTCATCGGATTTACTGGCATATATATGGTTGAAGAGCAAGGCCCATTTGTACAGCTTGATTATCAAATCTGTTTGTAAACCTTGAGTAACAGAACTGGGAACCTTTGTACTTAGTATTCATCCAAAGACTCAGTGAAAAAAGAAAAACCCGACTATATCTGTCAGCTATGCTTCACTGGAGTGAAGGTATCTATGATTGACAGTCTATTCTACTACTGCTACTACTACAGTAGTACTACAAAAATCATTTATATAGTGCTACAGATGTACACAGCATCCATCAGTCAGTCCATCTATTCATATGCATGGTAGAAGTATAACTACTCATGTAAATGGTTGTCAGGGTTTATCTCAGTGTGGTTAGAGTATTGTTAGGGGATACTCTAACCACCCCGAGATGATTCCGAAACACATGCCAAGAAACAACAAATAGAGCGTTTTCTCTCTTCGCTCCAACCTTACGGAACAGCCTACCCAACAACCTGAGAGAAATCAAAGACTTAACACTGTTCAGAAAACACCTTAAGACTTTCCTCTTTACAGACTACTATCAACAAGAATAATCCACAACGGACCATGAAACCCCACCCTCCCTACCGACAATCAAGAATGCCTCAGATTACCCCAACTCCAACATAGTTATGACCCAATGTTCATATCATCCGTAAATCACAGTATCCTATCTGCACATGATATAACAACGTCACACAGCCTCTCTAAGTGTAAGGAAGGCACTGGTGAGCCTGTAGAGATAGAAAAAAATCAGTGATTGTACCTTTAAAACATTCCAGCAGTGCACAGGCTTCAGAGCAAGCTTAGAGTTTCTGAGGCTAGGCTGCCACACCCAAGCTCTGCTGACGGAGTAGCAGGCTTGGAGCATGATTATGAACACCTGTTAAGGCAGAGAGAAACGCTGCCCAGGAAGCACCTTTATAAACCCTGCTTAGGGAAAAGCAGAAGGGAGAAGAGCTGCTCAGGAGGAAAAGGTTGCTCAGAAGGGAAGAGCAGAGCAAGCAAACACTCAAGGAGAGAGTCCAGGAAGACAGAGTCAGAGACGGACTCAGAGCAGGACTGGAAATTGAGCTGGAAGTTCCCAGAAAGAAATTTCCAAGCAGAGGAAAGAAGAAGGACCTGGAAAGAGTCTGGCACAAGGGAAACCAGGCAAGAGCTTCTCAGACGGAGAGAGCAGGGCAGGTTCCAGACTTCTGTTCCTGACCAAGAGGTTCACAACACTCAGAGGTGGGTGCCTAGGTTTCAAACTAGGAGGCAGAAGAACCCAGCCTCCAACAGAGAGCCGTGCTTAAACCTCAGAGAGGAACTGGGGCAAGAGAACCATAGAAAGATATCCAGTAATACAGTTCTCCATATTCCTTACCGGGTAGAGAAGTCCTGGAGGGAGTTACAGGAATCCTCAGCAAGAATTCCACCAGAGGCAGGTCATGAGGGCTCAGTGCAGGATATTATAATTCCAGAGCAGGAGGAAATGCAAGTGGAGTATAATGAACCAGACCCCTTGATTACTGAACTGCCAATGGACTGTTCTTTGTGTTGTGCAGAGGCTACAGAATCCTTGGTTAAGGAGTAGCAGCTTGAGTAAATGCTTTTGGGAAAAGCACTACCAAGAAAACTTAACCTTGCTAAGGTAGGAACCAGGTTAAGTAAGACAAGCTTGCACAGCACCGTATATTATCTCACTAAGGAAAAAAAAAGACATTCTTTACTTTGCTGAACCTAAGAAGCTGTACTTTTGGTTTGCCTATTTTGATTGATGAAACGTCTACGTCTGTTTAATGCCTTTGAGAAGTTACTCAGCTTAAGGATGTAAATATTTTCTGTGCTTTTTGTCCTGGAGGAAATATCTAGATACTTTGCGTTTGAACCTTATTTGTGCATATTTTGGGGAAATAAACTGTCATGTTTGCCTTCACTCGATGTCTCCACGACTATCCTTTTTAAGAGGGAAACTACAACTCCCAGAGGGCACTGCTCCTGAAGGAAATAGTTTTCAAACCTTTAAAGAGGACTAAAATGGCAACCCTAATCCCCTAAGCACGTGGCTGGGGATAGGGACACGTGACAGTACATAGTTATAGTTATAATGTCCACATACTATATATAGTTGCGTTAAATACTCCTTGAATGCTTGTAATCTGTACATTGAAAATTTGTAAACTGTTCACTGTAAACTGCCCAGAGCAGTATTTGAAAATGTTCCCTGTAAACCGCCTTGATTACCTAGATAAAGCGGTATATAAATCAATCAAATAAATAAATAAATCATGGGCAGGACCATGGTGGAGAGATTATGTCCAGGGCAGGGTGGAATAATGCAGGCATAGAGGCCTTCTCACAATAGGACGTCCAGCCCCCTGTATGGCTGGGCAGAATCGGACCAAGCAAAGTTAGGCCTGATTCTGATTCTGCAGCCCCCGTGGGGTCAGAATTGGGTCTAGCGCCTGGACGTGCAGGCTGGGACACACTTCTGCTCAGATGTAGGTCCCAGCAACTATCTTGCTAACTCAGCCAGGCTCATGAATGGAGCCGCGGTGCCATGGCACCACAGCTCCATTCATGAGCTGCAATTGCTGGCTGCCTCGGAGTGACTTCTGTTCCCTGCAGCTCGGCCACGATCTGGCCTTCCAAGGCCTGGGTCGGGCTGCGGGGAACCCCCTGAGCCCCTTCACTTGCCTGTCTGTGTCCTGCGCCGTTGTTCCCTGCCATCCAGGGAACTTATTCCCCCATCTAGCCTGAAGGCCCTGGATATATGGGGCCAACCTAGGAATCGGTCTTGTACGTCCAGGATCAAGGGCTACCCACATCATGCCCTTGCTGCATCTCCAGAACATCTCCTCCTGCCCCATCTAGGCCTCCCTGTACAAACCCGTACAGGGAGGTTAGTGACAGGGATGGCAAGGGGACGACTAGCGGGGATGGACGTCCCAACGAGACATCCATCCCCACTATTTACAGGACAGAATGACTCCCATAGAGTAGTAGTCAGATATGGAGCAGAAACCAAGTAGAACAGAAGTAGAAGTAGCAAGGAAACATTCACTGAAGAGTGAGTAGAGCTAGGCTGCAATGGAAGCAGGTCAGGTCCACCAAAACTGTTGAACCTGCAAGAACATAAGAACATAAGAACATAAGATATGCCATACTGGGTCAGACCAAGGTCCATCAAGCCCAGTATTCTGTTTCCAACAGTGGCCAATCTAGGTCATATGTACCTAGCAGTTTCCCCAAGAGACACAGGTTCCGCAATGCTTGTACTGGGTCAAGCATTGATATCTTCGGTCACTTCTTAATAATGGTTTATGGACCTTTCCTCCAGGAACTTGTCCAGACCTTTTTTAAACCCAGCTACACTAACAGCCTTTACTACATCCTCCAGTAACAAATTCCAGAGTTTGATTACACGTTGAGTGAAAAAATATTTTCTTTTATTAGTCTTAAATAGTTTACCCTGTAGCTTCATTGCATGTCCCCTAGTCTTTCTATATTCTGATAACGTAAACAATCGATCTACGTTTACCCGTTCCACTCCGTTCATTAATTTATAGACTTCTATCATATCTCCCTTCAGCCGTCTCTTTTCCAGGTTAAAGAGTCCTAACCTTTTTAGCCTTTCCTCATAGGAGTATCCTTCCATCCCCTTTACCATTTTGGTGGCTCTTCTCTGAACCTTTTCTAAAATCGCTATATCCTTTTTAAGATACGGCGACCAGAATTGCACACAATATTCAAGGTGCGGTCTCACCATGGAACGATGTATGGAAGGGTGTATCCAGCTAGGCTTCTGTATATATAGTCTCATAAGACACACCTCTTGTTGGTCCAGTGGGCTCCTTCGGTAGGGGAAGGGGGGAAGCAGGCTTATCCTTCTATCTCTTACCCATGTTTCCTGGATCTAGGATTTCTGCTAAGCAGCCTCCACAGCTCAGCCACAAATCTCTGGCTCTGGCTTACAAGGTAACAGGTTTGGTCCTTAGCAAACCTTACAGAATGCTGCACCTTCCTGGGACCTTAGAATCTGGATATTTGCAATAAAATCTGGTCAGCAGGTTACCAGCTTACAGTAAATGTTCTTCCTGTGGAGCAGAAATAAATGTTGTGAAGGGACTGCTATTTTGTCTCGAATCGTGCAAAATTACAATTGCCTAACTACTTTCAGTGTCGGCTAGGGATGTGCATGCATTTTAAAGGACATGTGGAAATATGAAAGATATTTCATTTATTTTTAATAGAAACATAACATGATAAAACACAACATTTTGTCTCCTCCCTCCCTGTTGTCATAGCCTAGCCTCAAACCAATGATCCTTGAGTTTGAAAGCAGCCATCTTGCAGAAGGAACTATTGTCTCCAAGGGGGCTAGCTTTAGCCAGCCTGCTCTTGTCTTGTATTTCTTAACCCTCCATTGCCTCAGAAAAATCCAAGTTATCAATATCCCTGTTTATTGTTCATTACCAAATTTAAGTAACAATGTAAACCGCTTTGAATGAAATGATAAAGCGGTATAACACCACTCCTCCCCTGTTAAATAAATAAATACATTTTCTGCTGATCTTAGTTCCTGTCTTTTGATTGGACTAAAGTTCGATTGTTCTTGAACTTTGTGTAGAACCCTTCCTGGAGTTTTTGCCTTGTAAGTCTATTGACTCGTGCTCTAGAGGTTTACTCCAAAGACTTCAACATGGTGTCATAGAATTTCTGCCACAAGAACATGGCTAAAAAATCTTTGGAGCAAACCTCTAGAGCAGGAGTTAATAGACTTACAAGGCAAAAGCTCCAGTAAGGGATTTCCACAGAGTTGAAGAACAATCAAACATTAGGCCAATCAGAAAACAGGAATGAGGATCAGCAGAAATACACAACATAGTTAAGAGCAGTCTGGCTAGAATTAGTATTTTTGAAGACAGAATAGCTCATCTTTGAAGAAGGCTACTTTCTTCCTCAAAGGCTAACTGATTGGACGCCAAGCCAGAACAAAAGTAGGAGAAAAACAAAATTTTGTTTTTTTAATATTTGCCTGGAAACCTTTAGTACCCTTTCTTCTGTTTTTCTTTGTGCAACAGCCATAGCCACCTCTTGGTTGTTAAAATTGTCCTGAAATGAAAATTGATAAAAACCAAAATGGAAGAAACCTGCAAACACAGGAAACTATCAAGCCCCATATTGATTTTCACTTGTTTCTAAAATGCCCTTTTCAATTTATTTTGCACACTACTCAAGTATGTTCCTGGACTAGACAAGTAAAAGATGTTAGTGACATTGCAGAAGGACTGTTGGGTAAGATTTGCTTGTTTGCAGATGATACCAAAATCTGCAATAAAGTAGACACACAGGAAGGAATTGATAAGATGAGGAGGGATCTAGCTAAGTTTGGTCTAGAATGGCCTAGAATTTGGCAACTGAAATGTAATGCTAAACAATGCAAGGTCATACATTTAGGCTGCAAAAATCCAAAAGAGCTGTACAGTGTAGGGGTGAGGTACTTCTGTCTACAAACGAAGAGCGGGACCTTGGCATAATTGTGTCTGACAATCTTAAAGTAGCTAAACAGGTAGAAAAGGTGACTGTGAAAAGCAGATGGATGCTTGGGTGTATAGGGAGAGAAATGGCCAGCAGAAAAAAAGAGGTGATAATGCCTCTCTATAAGTCTCTGGTGTGACCTCATTTGGAGTATTGTGTGCAATTCTGGAGACCAAACCTACCAAAGGATATAAATAGGTTGGAGTCGATGCAGAGGGTGGCTACTAAAATGGTTAGAAGTCTTTGTTATGAAACATATGAGGACAGACTTAGAGATCTTAATATGTATACTTTGGAGGAAAGGCAGGATAGGTGCAATATGATAGAGACCTTTAAATACCTCCATGGCATAAATGCACAGGAGGATCTCTTTCAATTGAAGGCAAGCTCTGCTACGAGGGGACATAGGATGAGAGTGAAAGGGGATAGATTCAGGAGTAATATACGGAAATATTTCTTTACGGAAAGAGTGGTAGATACTGGAATAATCTCCCAGTGGAGCTGGTGGACATGAGGACAGTATCTGAATTTAAAAATGCATGGGGCAAACACAGAGGATCTCTAAAGGTAAAAAGGGGTCAATTATAGTTGATAAGGAAGGGCAGACTAGATGGGCCATATGGCCTATTTCTGCCGTCATGTTTGTATGTTTCTATTAATACAAGGTACCCAAAAAATATTTACGTGGAGCCCGATCCAGGAAGAGGCACATCTGGGCTGTTCAGACGTCTCAGACCAGGATGGGCCCCATTCTACCAAATTCTGCACTGTGGAAGCAAAACACTCCCGCAGTAGCAGCATTCAGCAACAGGACAGCCTGGCATGCCCCTTCAGCAGTCGCAGGGGACATACAGCTGGAAGGATGGCCAGGCTTCCCCCTCTCCCACTGCTGCGCTGGTGCCAGATACCCCCCTCTCCCACCACCTGACACCTGGTGAGTTTCCCGGTGCCGGCATCAGGCGGCAGGGCATTACCTCCGGTGGCTCCATTGCATGGGGGTGGGCTACTGGTCTGGGGCGCATGGGCGTCCAGCGTTTATTCCACCTCCAAGGTGGAATAAGCTGTGCATTCTCCTGGTGCTCGCCGGACGTTCAGGGCCATAATCTGAATCGGCATTGTATGTCCGGGTGCCTGGCCTGCCCACGGCCCGCCCCACCCCCATTCTGTCTCCTCACACATCAGATCTGTGTGTGCGGGGAGAGAGGCTGCTGGAATTCAGGCAGGACGGCTAACAGGGCTGCATGTCTCACTAGGATGTACAGCTCCACTAGTCGCCTTATAGAATCAAACCCATAATCTCTAGATGTCTGCATGCTTCATTGTGCATGATCTAAGTACAGCTTCTTTATTCTTTCTTGTCTCTGCACCATGACTCTCCTGACTTGTTTGATGACCCCGCAGGATTATGACAGTAGAAGTAGCCTAGTGGTTAGAACAGCAGGCTGAATGTAAGGGAAAATGGCATTTAAATCACACTGATATGTTTATGTTTACTTCTGTTGAGGTTGATCAAGTTACTTAACTCTCTATTGCCTCAGGTATAAAAGTTAGATTGTAAGCTCTCTGAGGAAAGAGAAATACCGAGCATACCAGAATGTACACCTTGAGCTGCTACTGAAAAGACGTGAGCCAGATCCATATCTATATACTGTAAATTGTTTTTTGTGAGTCACTACAGTCTAAGGTGAATTCTGCATTTTGTTCCATGGCATTCCCTCGAGGTCTTGATCTCCCATGTAACTAGCAGTGTAGGTATCCTAAACTTCTTTCTATTGGAGCTTCACCTTACTCTTAAATCTCTCTATCCTCCCAGAATGATGGATGGGCTGGGCTATAAATATTTAAATATTCATGTGCTCCTTCTGCCCTCCTTGCTCAAAAGTAGACTTGCTAAATACTTGGGGGCAGATATTCGGCGGTGGCCAGCACATTTAAAGTGGCTGGCCATCACTGCTTTAAATAGACCTAGATATTCAATGCTGAGACCCTATCTATCCATCGGCATTGAATATCCAGTCTGCTTGAATTTAACTGGGCAGTGGCGATATATTCAGCTGCCACCTGGTTAACTGAACTGGCTAAAGTTAGGCCAGCCTTTAAAGTGCCTAACTTCAGCTGGTTTAACATAACCAGTTGAATTTACCACTGACCAGTTATCTTGAGCGCTACCCTCAGAGGGCCCCAATGCTACACATTTCCAATTGGGGCATTTAACAGGGCTAGAAGAGGCTATTCAGTGACACAAAACGACTATGTGCCGCTGAATACCCCACTCAAGCGATTAACTTGGTTAATAGGTTATTTTGAATATGCCGCCCATTGCTTCCTGAAATCCAAGTCTCACTTGATTTATGTAATGATAGAGCTGATCAAATTGGTGGAGGGGTTGCGCTCTATATTAGAGAGGGGATTGAGTCAGAAAGGATTAAAGTTTTGCAGGAAGCAAAATTTGCTGTAGAATCTCCATGGATTGAAATTCCATGTAAAAAGGGGAAGGCGATGGCAGTGGGGGTGTACTATCGACCACCTGGCCAGAATGAACAAATGGATGATGAAATGCTCAAAGAAATCAAGGAAGCTAACAAAAGTTACAGCTCAGTAACAATAATGGGCGATTTCAATTACCCCGGTATTGACTGGGTCAGTGTCACGGCAGGACATGCTAGGGAGATAAAGTTCCTAGATGACATAAATGACTGCTTCTTGGAGTTGCTGGTTCATGAACCGACCAGAGGGGAAGCCATATTAGACCTAGTCCTTAGTGGAACACCAGATCTAGTGCAAGAGATAAGGGTGTTGGGGCCACTTGGCAATAGTGATCACAGCATGATTGCCTTTGATTTAATTAGTGGAGGAGGGACAGTAAGGAAATCCACAGTACTACCTTTTATCTTTCGAAAGGGAGACTATGATAAAATGAGGAAAATAGTTAAGAAAAAACTAAAAGGAGCTGTTGCAAAGGTTAAAGACTTACATCAAGCTTGGGTGTTGTTGAAAAATACTATCTTGGAAGCCCAGACCAGCTGTATTCCACGCTTTAAGAAAAGTGGAAGGAAGTCCAAAAAACTGCCAGCATGGTTTAAAGGTGAGGTCAGAGAGGCTGTTGTTGCCAAAAAAGCATCTTTCAGGAAATGGAAAAAAGAGCGAAACGATGAAACCTGGAAACAGCACAAGCACTGGCAGGTCAAATGCAAGGCATTGATAAAGAAGGCAAAGGGAGAATTTGAGAAGAAGCTTGCTGCGAAAGCAAAAACGCGAAATAAAGATTTTTTCAAGTACATTCATAGCAAAAAACCTGTGAGAGAGTCGGTTGGACCATTAGATGATAGAGGAGTTAAAGGGGCACTAAGAAGCGACAAGGAGATAGCCGAGAGACTGAATGAATTCTTTGCTTCGGTCTTTACTGAGGAAGATGTAGGGATGTTACCCATGACTGAAGTGGTATTTAAAGGTGCGGAAGAATTGAAGGAAATATTGATACATCGGGAAGATGTATTACAACTATTAGATAAACTGAAGAGTAGCAAATCACCTGGGCCGGATGGTATACATCCAAGGGTGTTGAAAGAACTGAAATATGAGATTGCAGACCTGCTATTAGTAATCTGTGAACTATCATTAAAATCATCTCTAATAACTGAAGATTGGAGGATCGCCAATGTAACACCAATTTTTAAAAAGGGTTCCAGGGGTGATCCGGGAAACTATAGACCGGTGAGCCTCACGTCAGTACCGGGAAAAATGGTAGAAACCATCATAAAGAATAAAATTACTCAGCATGTAGATAGTCATGGCCTAATGGGAGACAGCCAACATGGCTTTAGACAAGGAAGATCTTGTCTTACTAATCTGTTATGTTTTTTTGAAAGTGTGAATAAACAGGTGGACAAAGGTGAGTCGGTTGATATAGTGTATCTGGACTTTCAGAAAACCTTTGACAAGGTCCCTCATCAGAGACTTTTGGCAAAACTAAAGAGTCATGGGATAGGAGGCAGTATACTACTGTGGATCAAGAACTGGTTAAAAGATAGAAAGCAGAGGGTTGGGCTAAATGGACAATTTTCCCAATGGAGAAAGGTGAATAGTGGTATACCCCAGGGATCTGTGCTGGGTCCGCTGCTTTTTGACATATTCATAAATGACCTGGAAAGTGGAATAACGAGTGAGGTTATCAAATTTGCAGATGACACAAAACTATTTAAAGTTGTTAAAACCCAAGAGGATTGTGGAAAATTGCAGGAGGATCTTGATAAATTGGAAGACTGGGCATCAAAATGGCAGATGAAATTTAATGTGGACAAGTGCAAAGTTATGCACCTAGGGAAGAACAATCCAAACTATGGTTACACGATGCAAGGTTCCACATTAGGAACCACCACCCAGGAAAAAGATTTAGGCGTCATTGTGGATAACATGTTAAAACCCTCGGCCCAGTGTGCAGTGGCAGCCAAGAGAGCGCTAGGTATCATAAGGAAAGGAATGGAAAATAAAACAAAAGATATTATAATGCCTCTATACCGTTCCATGGTGAGACCGCACCTTGAATATTGTGTGCAATTCTGGTCGCCGTATCTTAAGAAGGATATAGCGTTATTAGAAAAGGTTCAGAGAAGAGCCACCAAAATGGTAAAGGGGATGGAAGGATACTCCTATGAAGAAAGACTAAAAAGGTTAGGGCTCTTTAACCTGGAAAAGAGACGGCTGAGGGGAGATATGATAGAAGTCTATAAATTAATGAATGGAGTGGAACGGGTAAACGTAGCTCGATTGTTTACGTTATCAGAATATAGAAAGACTAGGGGACATGCAATGAAGCTACAGGGTAAACTATTTAAGACTAATAAAAGAAAATATTTTTTCACGCAATGTGTAATCAAACTCTGGAATATGTTACCTGAGGATGTAGTAAAGGCTGTTAGTGTAGCTGGGTTTAAAAAAGGTTTGGACAAGTTCCTGGAGGAAATGTCCATTAACCATTATTAAGAAGGGACCCAGGATATCAATGCTTGAACCAGTACAAGCATTGCGGAACCTGTCTCTTTTGGGGAAACTGCTAGGTACGTACGACCTAGATTGGCCACTGTTGGAAACAGGATACTGGTCTTGATGGACCTTGGTCTGACCCAGTATGGCATATCTTATGTTCTTATCTAATTCCGGAGCAAAGGTTTCAGGTTTTCTGCATCACTCAGACCTTATTAAAGAAGGGTGAGATATTAACTAAGGAGCATGCCTGTCCACCTAAATTTTACTTCCAGAGGACATACAAGTTTCACAGTCATGGAAGGCATTTGAAATTTATTCCAGCTCTATTTCTGAAATTTCTCTGTCAACTCACTTGGAGACCCTTCTTGTAAAACTTCTTTCTCCCCTTTCCCAGTTCTTATTGACACCACCTTTCACCCACTAGGATTTCTACCTCATTTGGTAATTTAAAAAAGCTTATATCAGATCTTTCCACAAGTAATCTTAACTTATTGATTGGGTATAACTTTAATATTCATGCAGATGCTCTGACCAAATCTTTGGATAATATTTTTTTTACTTCACAACAGGTGACTATCCCAACTCATGCAGCAAAACATACTCCTTGAACCAATCTCTTCTTTCCTTCCTCTCTCAAAATTTCTCCTCTATAAATCACTTGATATCACCTTTGTTGGGTTTTTGATCTGCTCCTCTTTAGTTACATCCTACCCATGGTCTTTGCCCAGATTTGTAGACAATGTCATAAAATTGAAGCTTAGCCCCCTGATTTTCATTCCGTTTTTCAAGCAGTATTGTCACTAACATGGTGACAATGTGGTGATATTGGGTTCTTCTCCTCCCCTCCCCATGATCCATGAATTCTTGGATTTCTCAAGCCTATCTTTACAAGAGAAAGTAGTCCTGTGGCATTTCTTGGTATCCACCCTTCTTAAAGATTTCATTCCCATTAAGGAACTTCCCAGTGTTTTCTCCAGCTTTGGTATCATGGTGACCTGCAGCAGTTAAAACACAAGCTCACCATACATCGAGGTTATGGAATAAGAGGAGCACAACTTTAGCTGCTGGGTTATGCGCATCTCACTATGCTTGTCATAACTTAGCAATACATCGGGCAAGAATGGATTATTCCATGCTTTATTATAAAAGCATATACACCAACTCAAACTGCTGTATTTGTGAGTCTATAATGTTAATGATCCTCAGCCTGAGAATAATCCTTCTATTCCTTTCTTTGCCAGCTATTTTTTCAGACAAATTTGTGAAACCCCCTTCAGAAGTTTAAGGAGATGTAAAGGAAAAAGGGAGGCCTGTTTGAGGTTGCTGGAGGTAAGAGCAGGTGGGAGGGGCCCAGTAATGGCTTCTCCTGGAGAAGTGAGGAAGATATGGACAGATGATGCAGGCTGGACTATACGATTTCAGGCCTGTTGCTAAGAGGGGTCTTTGATTACTACTAGTACTACTACTAATCATTTTTATAGCACTACAAAGGCATATGTAGGGCTGTAGAGACTTGCAAGTCATTGCACCATGAAGTACATGAATAGAAGGGGGAGCTGGCCCAGCTGGGGCTTAACTACCACAAGGAAGTCACCCCATCAGGTGGAAGGCAACAAAGGGAGGATTGCCTAAAAACAGTCCTCATGTTGCAGAAGAATCAGTTCAAGGTACAAGGGATCCTAAAACAAAAGAAGGAAGGATCAGTGTTGTAAACAAGGTTATTAAACTGTTCAATTTTGAGACCATGTAGTGAAATAAAATACTAAACAGATCTGTTTCTGATAGATTGATTAAGAAAGGGTGTTTAACAGTGAGTCTGTACTGCTCGCCCCACTCTGAAGGGACTAAGGCAAAGTGGTGCCTAGTGCTTCCGTTGAGACAAGAGAATAGAAAGGGATTGGTGACTCCAGAGGCCTAACAATGGGTGAACTGACCAAAGGACCAAAAAAGTTATGAGCCACCTCCACATAAATACATTTAACCCCTCCCTAACTATAAGATTGATACGGAACATTTGATAGTGCCTCAGATACTCAGGTCCATGGATGATCATACTGTTAAATAAGAACTGTGATCAAGTTTGACTTTTGGAAAAGATATTGCTGTTGAATTAAGCAGTAGACTGCTGTTTGGATCTATGAAATAAAGTGCAAGACGTTCAGAAACATGCTCTGCCCCAAAGCCCAGTCTGTTCCTGTTGGACAAGAGGGTGAACCTACTGCCTGAGAGCATGATAGGCCTCCTGGGAGTAATCCCGGTCCCATCCCAAGAACCCAGAGAAAATCCAGAGTGACTTATGAATTTATTTTTTGTTACCCTGGTCCAGCTAGCCATGTTAAGGGGGTTATAGTTGCAAAGGCCCAGAACTCTGCTGCCTCCTTTGCTAGCTATTTTTTAGATGTGTTTCAAAGCAGAGATGGCCTTGTTTGCCCTGACTAATGAGATATTCATCAACCTTGATAGCAGCAAGATTGCCAACCTGGCAGCTTTGGACACGTCTACTGCCTTCAGTTTTAGTTGATTACCATCTTTTCCTTGGTTGTCCACAGAATAGTGGTCTGGAAAGTCAGGCTTTGATGTACTAGTCCTTCCTCCACAATCAGTCCTTTGCAGTTCAATAGAAACCATCCAGATCCCGGCCCCATATCCTCCTGTGTGACCTGTATGGCTTCATTTTGGCCCCTACTCTTTTCAATATATTATTTTCCCTGTTTCTTATGGTAATCTGGAGCCATGGGTTCATCAAATATTTCTATGCCAATGATTATAAAGTTGATTTTTATGGATCCTCTCTCCCTGATCTCTTTAACCTCAATGCTAACCTGGCTGCCAAAAATATTTGACTAAAACAGAATCCACTTAAATTGAAAGCCTTATGGATTGGTAGGATATCTGTTCTGCCCTCTGTAACTAGGATTGCCAACCGGCCGGTTTTCAGCCAGCCTGGCCGGTTTTTCCATGGCCAGGCCGGCTGCCTGCACAGATGTAAAACCGGCCCTTGAAAAGCTGTTTTTTTGCTCTGGCCGCAAGATCGGGAGTGGCCAGAGCAAAAAAAATGGCTTTTCTCCTGACTCTCAAAGTCTGCGGGGGAGGGAGCCGGGGAAGCCTGTGTGAGGCCCCGGCTCCCTCTGTACAACTGCCAGCGTGAAGATCCTTTTCCTTCACGCTGGCGGCTGTTTCTGTGAAGCCGCGATTGCTGGGAGAGGTTAAAGGCAATGCCCTTTAACCTTTCCCAGCATTCGCAGCTTCACACAAACAGCCGCCAGCGTGAACTTGAAGGAAAAGGACCTTCAAGCTGGCGGTTGTACAGAGGGAGCCGGGTACTCGCGCGGGCTTCCCCGGCTCCCTCTGAAGCCCCTCAGACAGCTGCGGGGCCGGTTGGGGGGGGGGGGGAGGCCAAGGACTGAATGGGCTGTGATGGGGGGGCTAGGACTACAAGTGGGCTGTAATGGGGGGGGGGGACCTGGACTGGAAATGAGCTATGGGGGAGGGGGAACCTGGACTGGAAATAGGCTATGGGGGGGGGGAACTTGGATTGGAAATGGGCTGTGATGGGGGGGAATCCAAATGGGCTGTGATGGTGGTAGGGGGGACTAGGACTGCAAATGGGCTGTGATGGTGGGGGGGGGGCTAGGACTGGAAAGAGGCTGTGATGGGAGGGACTTGGACTGGAAATGGCCTGTGATAGGAGGGCTAGCACTGGAAATGGGCTGATGAAGAGCTGGAATAGGACTGGAAATGGGTTGATGGGGGCTGGAATAGGACTGGATGTGAGCTGACGAGGGGGCTAGGATTGGAAATTGGCTGATCAGGGAGCTTGGAGTGGAAAGTGGGGGGCTGGAATGGAACTGGAAAAGAGCATATGTGGGGCTAGGACTGGAAATGGGCTGATGGGGGGAGCATGGGCTGCAAATGTGTGATGGGCTAGAATAGGACTGGAAATGGGCTGATGTGGATGCATGGGAGAATGGGACTAGAAGGGAGCGGATGCTGGGTGAGTCTAGAACTATAAGGGAGCTGATTTTTGGGGAGGACTAGAAGGGAAGGGGATGGGGAATGAGAATGGAGAGGGGAAAAGAGATTTTGTGTGGAAGAAAAGTCTACAATGGGCCGGGTATTGGGAAAGTAAGAGGGGATTGAGAATGGAAGGGTGAATTTTGAGTGGATTATAAAGGAATAAGGAAAGAAATGGGGGAACGAGCAAAAGGGAAATGATCAGTATGTTAAAGCAGATATATAGAGAGATTGGAAAACATCTAAAAGAGAAGAAAGGACAAATGAATAGCTCGCCGAAGACACGAAGAAACCAGAAGAAAGTGACTGGAGCAATTGCAACTGAAAAATAAAATGCCCAAACAGAAGGTAGA
Source organism: Ichthyophis bannanicus (assembly GCA_033557465.1). Lineage (NCBI taxonomy): Eukaryota > Metazoa > Chordata > Amphibia > Gymnophiona > Ichthyophiidae > Ichthyophis > Ichthyophis bannanicus. Next base: position 789,561,111 of record CM066031.1, on the reverse strand, counting down.
AAAATACTTTTTATTTTGAATTTATTAACTGGAATATGTCTGGTCTGGGAAGTGTGTATTGCTAACATCTTTGCGTTTTTGTTTAGTGCAAGAGGAAATTACTTTATAGTTTTATTTCTCCAGTGTTGTACATTTCATGTTTGGCTTTTGAGGTTCCCAGTTTAATTATTATCTGACCAAGGGAGTTAGCCTACACGTATCCTCGGTAATTTTTGTGGGTGGGGCTGGGGTGCAGCATGGGTGGGGCTGGGGGTGGGGCAGGGGTGGGACTAGGGGCGGAGAAGGGGTGGAGCATGGCGAGCCACAGGTGTCGGGTTTTTCTCGGTGAAAAAGTTGGCAACCCTATCTGTAACCCTTTGATTTCAGGAATCCAAATTCCATTGATGCAGTCTGTCTCAGTTCTGGGTATTATCTTAGACTCCCAGCTTACTTTTCATCTGCATTTTCCTCACTTATAAAAATGTCTTTCTTTTGGCTCTATTTTGTAAGAAACCTCTCTTTTCTCTTCCTGGACTCATGGGGAGGTACATTCAATGGAAGTGGCCAGCGCTCTTAAAGCAACTGGCCATCACTGCTAAATTATTGTCAGATATTGAATGCCGCGGCCATATCTGGGTTGTCCAATTAGAGGCCAATTCCATTAATGCACGTCCAGCCCCCTGTATTGCTGGGCAGAATTGGGCGTGCAGAGTTACACCCGATTCTGATCCCACAGCCCTCGTGGGATCAGAATTGGGTCAAGCACCTTGATGTGCAGGCCTGGACCCGATTCTGTCTGGCTGTACGTCCCAGCGATTACTCGGCTAATCACAAAAGTTCAAAGCAGTACAGAAAACATATAACACATCTTGCAACACATCTTAAAATAACATTAAATAAAAATGAAGCGCCAAAAGCTTGACAAATCAAATGGCTCTTCAATAGCTGATGAAAAGAGAACACATTCAAACATCCAGGTAATGAGACTGGCAAATGGTTCCATAAAACAGATACTCTCAAAGCAAAAGCAAAAGCATAGGAACCCATAACCTGCAAACTAAACCGAAACAAAGATGAAACAAGAAGAGTATCACTCAAGCCCTGGCGAATCGGACGAGAGGAGGTGTGTCTGATGATCTTAAAGTAGCTAAACAGGTAGAAAAGGCGACGGCAAAAGCTTAAAGGATGCTTGGTTGCATACGGAGAGGAATGGCCAGCAGAAAAAAGGAGGTGATAGTGCCTCTGTATAAGTCTTTGGTGCGACCTCATTTGGAGTATAGTGTGCAATTCTGGAAGACCGCACCTTCAAAAGGATGTGAACAGGATGGAGTTGGTGCAGAGGGTGGCTACTAAAATTCTTAGTGGTCTTCATTATAAAGAATATGAAGACAAACGTAAGGATCTTAATATGTACACCTTAGAAGAAAGGTGGGATAGAGATGATATGATTGAGATGTTTAAATACCTCTGTGGCATAAATGTTAAGGGGGAGAGCCTCTTTCAATTGAAAGCAAGTTCTGCTATGAGGGGACATGGGATGAGGGTGAAGGGGGATAGATTCAGGAGTGAAATGCGGAAATATTTCTTTACAGAAAGAGTGGTGGATCCATGGAATAGTCTCCCAGTGGAGGTGGTGGAGGTGAGGACAGTAACTGAATTCAAAAAAGCATGGGACAAACACAGAGGATCTCTAAAGGAAAAAAGGGGACTGTTGTAGTTGCTGATATGGAAGTACAGACTAGATAGGCCATGTGGTCTTTTTCTGTCGTCATATTTCTATGCTTCTATGTCAGGACAACATTTCTGCCAAACAAGCTGCAAACAAACTCAGCCAAAGCTTCAGAACCACACAAAGAACCTTAAAAGCAATCCACTGTTGAATAGGTAACCAATGCAATGAACGCAGACAAGGAGTAACACAATCAAAATATGTCTTACCTAAAACAACTTTTGTAGTGGCATTCTGAGCCAGTTGGAGCGCCGACAAAGTAGACATGAGTAAACCCAATATTACCACATTGGCATAATCAAATGTTGGTGCCTGAAAAACAGAATGAAAATCAGAAGGTGACAACCGAAGACTGCGTAAAAGCCGGATCAAAAAGAAGAAACGGCGAACAAGCTTAGATACATGAACTCTCATATTCAATCATGAATCCAATGTCACTCCGAGATAAACAATTTCCTGATGCACAACAACCCTATGGCCATTTAACAAAACCTCCTCAGGGACAACAAAGGACCTATCATGGGAGACAAACATGACCTCTGTCTTCCAATAATTAATACTCAGCCCATGCTGGGCAAACCACAATGAAACAACTTCCAAACAATGCAAGAGTGGCAAAGAAACATACCCTGCAGAAACATCAAAAGGCATATACACTAGAAAATCATCAGCATAAACATGGTAAAAAACACCAAAACTCCAAAATAAAGCACACACAGGAGCCATATAGAAGTTAAATAGCAAGGCAGACATCGTGAAACCTTGCGGCACCCCATAATCCAAAGGAGACCAGTCTGAGACATCCGAACCGATGTGAACCTGAAAAAATCAATCCGTTAAATAAGATGCAAACCAATTCCACACTTGCTCTGTGACTCCCAATGAATGGAGGCTCTGCAAAAGCACCATGTGATAAGAAACGAAATGGGAGAGCTGGTAGTGGATGACAGATACATGCACAGCGATCCCATAAGTTTCCCTCTCTAAGGAAAATAGCCCCTGAGATTTTTAGTGCCTCTAAGTAAAACAACAAAGTTAAACAAATTAAATTTTTGAAACACACAAATGAAATGATACATACTAAAAGCTTTCTTTGTCAACCTAATTAATAGTTACAGCTTGCGGTTAAAAACAGTTGGATCATAAATCTGTTTCCACTAGACATTAGGAAAAAACTTTCTAGCTCTAAAAATAGTCAAGTACTAGAACATCTTAACTAGCGCCATACAGCCCCAATCACTGGAGGATTTTAAGATGTTAGACAAGCTCTTTCAACAATTTATTCCTGATTGCTGTTAGCCTACAGCAGGGCTGTACCGAGCATGAATCGTGCCCTGTGCGACTTACACATCGGGTGCGCGCCCCCCTCTGCACCTCCCTCCCGCCACTTTCTGGATGGGGGCGGGAGAGAAGAGGCGCACCCGTTGTGCAAGTTGCCGGCACATTAAGCAGATCTGTCCCTCCCTGCTCTGACGCCATGCCAGAGGAGGGAGGGACCAGACCTGCTTAGCATGCTGTGAGAAGACTTAAGGGGTGCATTTCAGCTGTCTGCCATTGCCTGCCGCCTCTGAGAGAAGAAAAAGTGGCGGTGGCAGGCAACGGCAGATAGCCGAAATGCTTCCCTTAAGCCTTTGCACCCTGTGCTGCCGCACCGCTTGCACAGGGCTAGGTACGGTCCTGGCCTACAATAGCTGTGGGATTACTTTTCTTTATCCTTTATTGCTATTGACTATACTTCTCCTTCATGGCTGCCATTGCCTAATGTATAAGGTTGCTAATTCCTGTGTAATATCAGTCTCTAAGTGTGGTTAGGATGCAGACTGATATTTAGCCGAGTTTGTGATAATTTACTTTGTAATTGTCTGACTTTAGTGTATGTTCTGGTTCAAAGCAATTTTATTTGTGTATACTGCTCTGATGTGACTGTGTTGTGAATAGTAGTATGTTGAAAGCCAGTTCAATAACTAGATACAGTGGATTCCACCTGGATGCAGGCATGGATTAAATGACTAGCGTGTCCCTTCAAACCCTATGATCCTGTAAAATCAATCTCCTCCACTGCGAGAATTCTTATCTTGTGCCATCATCAACTATTAAGTGGAAAATGTCTCCATGAATACAAAATGAACTATATGTTAAGATAAAAAGAATAAAAGGAGATGATATAGTGTGCTCAGTGCCCAAAAAAAATTCTTCTGTGGAAGGATTTTAGGACAAAACGAGGGTGATAGAATGACAGATCATTTTCCCTATCCCATCCCTAGGTTTAAGTTACAGTAGGTTTGCTCAGTGCTAGCTTGACCCAGAATGCTCTCTTAACCATCAGCAATTCTGAGTACAAAGCATACAGCTATTACCCGAAGCAAAATGTCATCTTTAAATCTTGTTTGCATTTTGCTTGCATGACTCAATCTGTTTTGGACTTTTTGACTGTGGTGGTCTTTTGCTGCCTTAAACAAAGCTCAACTTTGTCTTTATCTGTATATGCTGTACTGGAATTACACTATATCCAATGTCACATAACCTATGTCAGGACATATCAGCAAACTTTAGAATCTTCTTATCTTAAAAGCCAATAAGGCTTTTGGTGATTTGAGCCCAAATGTTTCACTCATCCCTGAACACTAGCTTTATTTTTCTCATTCCTTGTACTGAGTGGCCATGTCGAAACTTGAGTATTTTCATAGAACTCAGAACAACAGAACCAGGAGAAGTGGGACTGAAATGGACACTAATTTGCTGATTCTGGTCTTCTCCTGGCAACAGAAGTATTGTGATGAGCATGAAAAACAGAGAGGCACAGATGTTGCATGCTATAATTTAATACCACCTATTTCCATTCTATTAACAAAAAGATTATACTGCATCTCTTATTAAAAGCAGGCTATAATTGACTCAGAATATATGAGATAATGAGGTTGTTTTTCACCTCATTATTTAGTCACTGTGTGACACATCTTTTAACTACACTGTTCTTTTATTTTGCAATGCTGCCTCATCTGTGTTTTTCAGGTGGACAGGGGAAGGGGAGGGAGGATTGTAAACAGAGAGCAGTGAAAGCTGTGATAATATACCAGGGCTAGAGAAAATGTCCAGGTCAAAAGCCCATAAAAAATTATTAGCCAAACAGACTCGGGAGAGCCATTGCTTATCCTTGGAAATCAGTTATGAGAATAAAATATCTATTTTTTTTGGAATCTGTAGGGTTCTTGGGACCCAGAGAGGCCACTGTTGGAGACAGGATGCTGGCTTTGATAAAGTCATGGCCTTTCTTATGTTCTTATGTCATGTGAACCATGAGATTTTTAAACTGCTTCTGGACTAGAATAGAAAGAAGAATATGAAGGGAAGAAAGACTGGACAGCCTTGACGATATTCCATCCCTTCAGTTGTCCAAGTGCAAACAACATTCCCATGAAGCTGCGCTGGAGTCCTCCAGCCATACTGCTGCTGGGAGGGGGCCGCGATGTGATTATCACAGCATCTCCCCCTACCAGCTGTAGCACGGGTGGAGAACTCCCGTGCAGCTTAACGCAAATATTAATTGCAATTCAATTTAAAATTCGCAGTTTGCATGATTTTTGACCTGGTCATTTTCTCTGGTCCTCATATGATCTCAGAAAAAAATGAAAAAGCATTCTAGTGAAAAGATGTCTCACACATTTCACATAAATTATTTTTAAATAAAACAAACACAGTGCTGTTTAGATAAACATTTCCATACTTTAAAGATTGAATAGAGCGAGCTCAATATCAGGTGTGTGGCAGCCGTATAACTTTTCCTTGGCCACCTTTTTGAAGACCCACCAGTTCTTCTTTAGGTCTTCCACTTCATGGTTTCAGTGGTCCATGGCATTCACCAGCTTGCCAATAACCTGCCAGGCAATCAGCTTCACATGGGCATCTTCCAACCCATAGATTGGCATGGTACCTCGTGACAAGCCTATAATCATCGGAGCTTGGCATCCTCCTTCTGGGGATTGCAGTACATAACGATGGCTTGTCCAGCTAGCCCTTTAAGTATACTCAGATAGGCACTGGCTAATGAGCCCACCCCCACCCATGTTAGCACTTGTTATATTATTATTTTTTAGCTGCAGCAAATATGAATATCAGGTGGACCACCAAGAAGTTATACTGTCATTAACTGCATATATTCATTGGCTGGCGAGATTTGATGATGTACAGTATCTGCATATTTAAACCAGATGTTTTTGAAAATAACTCTATATATGTCTGGATTAGAAGCTTGTATTCAGGGGCTACATTGGTACTTAATCATCTGCATACATGCTATCTCATTAACAAGTACCTGGCTGCCCATTTCCAAGTGTGACAATGTGCTCATGATGTTCCCACAGGTATAGATGTAATTCTGACGTGCTGTGTTAGGTCAAGCCAGCTTAGGTTTGCCTTAGTTAAATGGTATCTGTCCTTACAGGTGAATAACCATTTCCATTCACCAATGAAAACCACCTACAGCTGTGGAAGGGCAGCTGTGGGGAATGAGGGAACTAGTTATTACCTAGCTTTGAAATAGGTTTCACAACTATGTAAACCAGTGGCGGGATCCGATCCGAACAGGAACCGGTTTGGATCGATCCCACCACTGATAGGACTGAGTGGGTGGCAGCATGGCATGCATTTGCATTGCCAGCACCGCACACTTGGGCCGCTGGCGGTCTCTGCAGGGCAGCAGCTTCCTGGTGGCCCATTGACCTGATCCCCACCCCCACCTTCAAGTGGTTTGATGGCATCGGGGGCTTCCCATGATTTCGTGGTCCCCCAATGCCATGAAACCGGCATCCAGATGCCATTTTTGGGCCGGTTCGCCGAATGTGGCCCATAGCAAGAACCAGTTCGTGTGAATCAGGCTGAACCAGCCAGATCCCACCACTGATGCAAACCATATGAATTGTAGGGCTGTTGGTGGAAACAAGGTATGCTGGGAGCAGGGTGCTTGGCTTCTTCTACATGACAGCAGTGCCTTGGAGGCTCAGAGACAGAGCTTGTAGCAATTTCCTGTCTTGTAGAATGTGCCGCAGCCACAGGAAGAATGGTGGAGCTAATTCTGAGGTAGGTGACTTGAGGATAGTGCTCTATATGAATGGGTTATGGTACAGGGGGATAAGTGCTTGTTCTCTGTGGCAGTCTGTGTAGTACTCATAACTGGCAGCATTAATACTGTTGCTGAACAACATGATCCTTTGATTGGATACTTTATATGGTCCTTGCATAGAAACATAGAAACATGACGACAGAAAAAGACCACATGGCCTATCTAGTCTGTCCTTCCATATCAACAACTACAACAGTCCCCTTTTTTCCTTTAGAGATCCTCTGTGTTTGTCCCATTCTTTTTTGAATTCAGATACTGTCCTCATCTCTACCACCTCCACTGGGAGACTTCCACGGATCTACCACTCTTTCTGTAAAGAAATATTTCCACATATCACTCCTGAATCTATCTCCCTTCACTGTCATCCCATGTCCCCTTGTAGCAGAACTTGCTTTCAATCAAAAGAGGCTCTTCCCCTGTGCATTTATGCCATAGAGACATATGTTCAGGTATGGTATGCATCCCTTTAACCTCTGCCTTATGTTGGCATTCCTTGGTATGGCATGCAGTGTCCTCAGCACATGGAATTTATTTATTTATTTAACATTTCTTATATGCTGCCTTTCATGATATCAAGGTGGTTTACATTGAACAGGGTATTATAACTTGGAGATAACTATTTTACAGGGAACATGGGCAATGGAGGGTTAAGTGCCTTGCTCAGGGCCACAAGGAGCACCTGTGGGACTAGAAACCCCAGTCCTTCTGGCCCAAGGTTGCTGTCTTCTAGTGGGATTTAAACCCCTGACCTTCTGGCCTGAGGTATCTTGCCCCAACCACTAGGCCACTCCTCCCCCCAGAGCTGGCCATGTGTGACAAAGTAGATGGCTTGCCACCCACAGTGATCTGCCTACTGGATGGGCCAGCCCTGCTGCCTGGTCAATTGTGTCTACATGGTACCTATCAGAGGATGAGTGAGCATGCGAATGCCTGGGTGCAATGAATGCACCTTCAACTTTGTGATGCATTGCAGTGAGGTACACACCCTTGCTTAGAAATGAGAATTAGTGTGGCCACTATAAACATGCAAAAAGCTTTCTATGAAATGGTCTGCCAAATACATCATTAAGCTATGGCGTGTCCACACCATTTCCTTTGGTTAAATGCCCTGCTACAGTGGAGTTGTGTCTAAACAGATTGATGTCCATTATGTACACTTAGGGGCTTGTTTACAAAGCCGCGGTAGCGGGTCGTGGTCATTATCGGGGCCGCGGCCCCATTGAAATCAATGGGGTCGCGGCTCCGATAACGATCGCGAACCGCTACCGCAGCTTTGTAAACAAGCCCCTTAGTCTCAGATCTCACAGACAAGATCACCACAATGTGCCTCTGCCCTCCCCTTGTCATCTATAACAATACATGCCTGTAGCATGGCTTGTCCATTGTTAGGGTTGCATGCTGTGGCTGTACTGGCCCTGCTCATGTGATGTACTTGCACCCATTCAGTCTCTGCATGCATTCTTACATGTTAGGTATGATAGCAGATGCAGCCATTATGGTTACCTGTGATGTAAATAGTTGTGGGGGCTCCTCATGTAGGTGGCATGGCCCCATGCTCTCAGGTATCTTCCTCCTGGTGCACCATCAGGCACCTGTCATCCATTCTCTGAACTCTCTGTGCTAGGAACTGTCCCATATGTTATTCTGGTGTGGAACAGGCTGGCAGATATTGTCATCAAGGTCCCTCTCATTCTGCTCATTCTGGTGTGGAACAGGCTAGCAGATATTGCTGGCTGTGTCTGAGAATCACAATGAACATAACATATGTCACAAATGCAGAACCCTCAGGCTTCTGATAAACATAGGGGATGAGGTGGTGAGAAGTTGGATTATGGCCATATTATAGGGTAGTGATGTCACAGTAAGAGATATGTTATGTGCAGTGAGGGTGTGTAGCAAAAATCTCCTGGTATTGTTTTTCTGACTGTTGTTCTACCTCTCCTACTTTAGCAGTATATCATCTCCAGTAATGATTGTTGTGTTAGTGAATCATGCATGCCCCTATTACTACTACTACTACTACTGCTAATCATTTGTATAGTGCTACAAACCATACACAGTGCTGTACAGAGACATGTAAGAGACAGTTCCTGATCATCAGAGCTTACAATTTAGGCAAGACAGACAGCAGAACTGGGGATTGGGATATGTCTAGGCTCTACAGACACCCGATGCTATGCAGGTCAGCCCACATGTTTAGTCACTGGGTTTGGAGGAGGTAATGCAGAGCAAGGGAGATTATGTACAGCAGTGGAAGGTGCTAAGGTGCCATCATCATAACCGCTGTGTGGAAATGTTGTCTGCTGCATCCACCTAGCCCCTTCTTGCATCCTCATTTAGGATCTTCATCATAGTTCTAGGATGTATAATTGTGGCAGAAGTGATGGACTGACTATACTTTCAGTGTGTGAGATGGAGAGCATGAAGGAGCAGAGACACATCAGAGATGGTGATAGCAGAACACATGGTACTACTGTTAGATCCTTCACCTGCTTAAACAGGGACATACAATGTGGACAACACTCAAATATGTAAAGATATTAAAACATATACAAACAAAATAAAAATAGGTGGCACACCCACCATAAAAAAAATAACAAAATTAAAACCACAAAATTGTGTGAATAACATAAAAGGGTCAACATAACAGCATCAGTATGAACATAGTGAGGTCCATTCCGATTGAGGCAGATCCAGAATCTGGATGGGCAGGTTGTGCCCCGATTCTGATCTCCTGGACATCCGGCCCACTCCCCGCACAAGGCAGCCGGGGCTCCTGCATGGAGCCCGGTGCCATGGCATCCCATCGCCATGGCACTGGGATGCCATGCCAGAGCCCTGATCGCCCTCCAGCTCAGCAATGTGCCATTTCCCCACAGTCCAACCCCCAATCAGGTCTGCCAAGGCCAGGATCGGGCTGCAGGGGCCCCCATGGCCTGGCTCACCTTGTTGGGGCTGACCTCCAGCGCGTTCCCCTAACTGTGGGGTAACTTATTCCACCTCAGAGGTGGAATAAGTTCCCCGTTCACCTCCACAACCCTGGACATACTGGGCCTTCAACAGAATAGGCCCTGTATATCTGGATTAGATGTCATGCCTATGGCCTGCCCTTGCTCCTTCCTCGTTCTGCCTCCTCCCACCCTCACTCAGAGCTCCCTGCACATCTTGGAAGTAAGTAAGGGGAGCTCTGGGCTTGGAATAGTGTCTAGGGGAATAGCGGGGGTGGACATCCATGTTCGACGTCCAACCCCCGCTATTCACGGTTGGAATGACTCTCAGTATGAACACACAAAACATAGCATTCTTGGGAAATGCTCAAGTAAGCCATGGCAGCTATTAATACCATGTGGACTATAGAGCTGATGTACAGACCCAATGCTTGCAGATGGCCTCTGTGAGGGCCTTCACCTTGGCCACCAGGGACATAATGGCAACAACCCATTAGTCAGTTTTCCTCAGGACCTGCAACTCCAGGAGTATCTCATGGTGGATGAAGGGCAGATCCTGAAGCTATCATACCCATGAAGGCAAGTGTTAACGTGCAGGGGGCTGGGGAGGGTGGTAGCATCTTCTGCTGGAGTGGTTCTGCTGTGTCAGTAGCCTGGCCCCCAGACATAGGTTGGCATCAGCTTCCTCCTCCTCCTCCCTCTCCTCTTGCACCTCCATGGCCTTTGCTCTCACCTTCTCCTGCTCTTGCGTCTTCTCTGGAGCCTCCATGGCTGCCATTCTCTCCTCTGCCTCCTTCTCCTGGCCCTGTGCCTCCTCATTCTCCTCCTCTTCAGATAAGCTGTTTTTGTGGACAACAAGGAGGAAAATGAAGATGATGCTTCAGGATCCTGCTGCCCTGCCTCCTGTGCCCTCCCTTGCTGAGGCAGGCAGACATCCTGGTACTAAGTGGGAACATCTGCAACTATAATAGGATATATCAGAGGTTAGGACACAGATGACTACTGACTAATGGTGAAATATGCAGTATTTCCCCATTACAAATTCAATAAATGTTGCACAGACATTATTTACAGTATGTACATAGCTGTATCACTATGTTGGCCTCATGATATGTATACTGTCCATCACAGCCCTATGATGGAACAATTCAGAGATGGAGCCTAGAATACTGCTCACTGCATATTGCTACACCCACCATATGAGAGTAGGTCTGTGTGTAGTACATGCCATCAGACAAATCTGTATTGTGCAGATTTGTAGCCAGTGATAGTTAGCTGTGATAGGTTGTGGCTCACTTTCACAGATAACCGATCTTTATAGATATCAATTGTGTCTTTGAATAGAGATGCCATGCCAACAGCTTTACATTGGCCTCTATGACATAGGTGGGATCAGTTTAACATTAGACCTTATGTACAGATCTGTTGTGCTATCACCACATGACGGGGGTTCAAATCCCACTAGAGGGCAGCAACCTTGGGCTGGAAGGACTGGGGTTTCTAGTCCCACAGGTGCTCCTTGTGGTCTTGGGCAAGCCACTTAACCCTCCATAGCCCATGTTCCCTGTAAAATAGTTATCTCCAAGTTATAATGCCCTGTTCAATGTAATTTCAGTTTGTTCAATGTAAACCGCACTGATCCAGAATAGCGCGGTATATAAGAGAATGTAATAAATAAATAAATAAATATGTGCTCTAATATGGCAGAGGTCCCTCTTCTAGGCAATCACTAGTGATGTTAGTGGTAAACACAGGCAGCAGCATTCCTGAACCCTTAGATTTATTTATTTTTATTTATTTATTTTATTTACAGACTTTTTTATACTGCGCTATTCGACATCATTGCAGTTTACATGAAACAGAAACTTATACGGTGCAGGGACTGTTCCGTATTTACAATAAACAGGTGCTTAAAACTTGGATAAACTGGGGTAACTATTTACATATAGGCTTCATATCAGGTCCTATTGTAGATTAATAATGGTGTGTTGGTATATGTGAGATGGTTGTTGGTACACCTACGTCTAGGTAGTGTTTGAGGAAGAGGTGGTGTTTTAAAGCCTTCCTGAATTGTATTAGGTCAGGGATTGCCCGGATGTCAGCTGGTAGGGCATTCCAGCATCTGGGTGTGCAGAATCTAAATGCCCTGTTTACTGTTGCCTGGGTGCATTGAGTTACTGTTTTAGGGATTAACAGTGTGTTTATTGCTGCAGATCTTCTGGCCCTGTTGGGGGGAGTCATGTGGGTGAGCTCTGTGAGTGAGGCGGAGGAAAACCCGTTGATGGCCTTGAAGGTCAGCAGTAGGGTCTTGAAGGTGAGTCTGCTGTGGATAGGGAGCCAATGGAGCTGTTTCAAGATGGGTGTCACATGGTCACGCCTGGAGGCGCAATGTAACACTCTGGCTGCGGTATTCATTGCTAGCTGGAATGGACACGGCGTGGCTCATGGAAGCCCTTGTAGGATCGCATGGCGTAATCGAAATGTGGGATGATCAGTGCTTGATAGATTGTCTGGAAGTCGTCTGGTTCTAGCAAGGAGTGTAAGTATCTGAGAGTCCGGATCTTATGATAGACTGCTTTTACCATGTTGCTAATGTGCGCTTTCATGTCTAAGCGTTAGTCTAAGGTGACCCCAAGGTATCGGATTGTGGACTTGGTTTGTAGCTCCGCTTCCTTGACTTTTAGGCAGGCTGGAGGGATGAATTCTTGGTTCTTCATGACAAACAGGAACATGTAAAGATAAGGAACGGGTAAGAGTTGAATGTCACACATTGACAGCATTGACACAGTTCTAATCAGCAATACTGGAGGGCATACTCCAAGGTCAGAGTAGTTGCAGCTGGAAGATAATTAATTAATTCATGTCAGAAATTAAAAGACTGCATGGGGAGTGTGAAATACACTGAAAATGCTATATGAAAGACCCAGGCTGAATAATAAATTATTCTGACTAAGAAAGCTATACAGGATGAGACTTAGCAAAGAAAGGGGAAATGCAAGGGCATATAAATGCTATGCTTGAAGTGGTGTCAAGTCTCCAGGCCCTTGGAGAAAAAATAAGGGATAACCACAATATGACCCTTTTTTCTGTGCAGTTTACCAGTCATACAGTGCTTGAATTAATGCCTTGGAAATTAGGCTCGATGCAGAGCTGACACTGAATTCTGTGAAGAGCAGGCTAATAGATGAATTCCAGCGCAGGAGAGAACTTTCATGTGAGAAAGTGGAACAGGCTATAAAGATAGCCCTGTGAGCCACTAGTAAAGAAGGCAGACCATATTTTAAATGCAAGAAGCTGGGTCACTTCAAGAGAGCTTGTACAGTATGGAAATCAGAACATAAGGCAAAATGCCAAAAGGGGCCTAAGCAGATGGTTAAGGTCATGATTGCGAAACCGGGTAGAGCAGTGGCATGCAATCTTTAAAGCAACAAAGGAGGCATATATTGCAAGGATGGGGAATAGACCCCCTAGAAACCATGCGACAAGAACTGGATTCTAGTAACAGCAACACAATCCATCTTGCAGATGGCAGCACAGAAAACGCAGAAGGAATTCTGGTATGCCCCAGTACAGATGGACATAAACTGACAATAGCTGTAAAAGATATGCTTTATATTCCAGAACCAGAAGGTGGACTTTTATCCATGAGGTGCCGGGCAGCTAAAGGACTCACTGTCAAATTCAGAGGTGTCGAGTGCACCATCCTGGATGGAGAGAAGACAATAGCTAAAGCAAGGACAGATAATCATCTGTATCACTTTGAAACAGCCAAGGAAGAGGTAAGACACTGCATACAGAGTCATCCCAATTGCATCCACACATGGCACAGACGTTTAGGTCAGAAACACCCAGAGGGTATATGGGCACTGCAAAGACAGAATCTTACAAAGGGTCTAGTAGTGTCAGAATATGAATGCTGCATTAAAGCTAAGGCCACAAGGATGATACTGCCACAGGCAAGTCAGAATAGAGTCTCGAGACCACTGAAGCTCATACATAATGACGTATATGGTCCCATGAAACTGGCCACAACAGGAGGCAACAGATACATTCTGAATATCACGAACAACTATTCAAGGTACACTATCACTTACCTGATGAAGAGCAAAGCTGAAGTTCTGGACAAATTGGAGGACTATGTGGCAATGATGAAGAACAGGTATGGGAGGAAGCCATTCATGTTCTGAAGTGACAGTGGTGGTATGTTCTCAGGACACGACATAGGAAAAATGAGATAGAGCATCAAAAGACAATTCATTTACTCCTGAGCAAAATGAGCTGAGAGGACAAACAGAAGCCTGACAGAAATGATCAGATGAATGCTGACGGACTCAGGACTACCTGAGAACTACTGGCACGGAGCAGCAATGACCAGGGCCAGTCTACCTCCTGCTGAGCCATGCCACCCCTGCTGCTGCAGCACCTCCCGTTGTTGCTGATTCTATCTTAGTAGGGGAGGTGGAAGGCAGCAACTTCAATATTTTAAAAATGGCGGCTTTGTGCTGCCGCTTTGTTGCCCATGGCAGGCCATGTGCCAGTAAGTTGCATCAGAGAGGGATCAGAAGCAGCAGGTCATGTGTGTCAAAGCACATTGGCTGTGGTAGGCAACAAAGTGGTGGCAGAAAGTAGCCGCCTTAGGCACCCGCCTAGCTTGCTTGGTGAATGGACAGGCCCTGACAATAATAGCCACTTATTTGCAAAACAGACTGTTTTCAAGAACAGTGGCAAAGATACCATATGAACATTGGCATGGTAAGAAACCCATTGTGAATCGCTCCCTTCCCCCATGACTGTTTGAGTCCAAAGCATTTGTCTACATTCCAGAGGAGAAGCACAGCAAACTGCAAAACAGAGCTGTGGAAGAGATTATCTTGGGATATGGTGAAAGCACCAAGGGATATAGAATTCTGGACCCAAAGACAGAGATGATCATCAGCAACAGTATGACATTTGCTGAGGAAATGAGAGAGGCTGTGATGCCCTCACCAGAACAGAGAATAGAGCAAAAAGGTGAGAAGGAATTGACTACCCAGACACCAGAACAGATAGTTGAAGTCTGCTTGGGACCAAGCACTGCGAGTGGGCAGAATCAAGCAAGCACAGATGCAAGTGATGAAACTCAGCCAAGCCCTGAACTTCAGCCAAGATGCTCAACAAGAGACAATAAAGGCAAGTCACCTGTACGCTGTCATACAAAACAAGCACAGTGAGTGCACCGACATCATGGGAGGACATATCTCGACTTCCAGAAGGGGAAGCAGTGGTGTAATCCGAATCACCGAGAAATCGGTTCAGTCCCAGCCCTCCTACGTGCATGACAGCTGGGTTGCTGCACCTCGCATGGAGGCACTGCGGTGGCTGTACACTTTGGCTGCTGCCCTCCACTGAAGGTTCACAACTCCCTGGTGGCCCAGTGGCCCAATCCCCCACCTGAAAATGTTTTGATGGCATTGGGGGCTTCTCCTGATGCCGCGCTCCCCTGATGCTGTCAAAACATTGTCAGGTGTGGAGATTCTCGCCACTGCAGAGCTAGCGCTGCAACGCCATGTTTGTCCCGGTTTGGTGAATGTGGGCCACAACAGGAACTGGTTCATGTGAACTGGGCTGAACCCGCCAAATTCCATCACTGAGGGGAAGCCAAGAAATAGATGAAAGCAGTGGAAGAAGAAAGAAAGTCCTTGCATGAAAACCAAACATGGACACACATGGAACTGCCAGAAGGAAGAAGAGATGTTAGTTGCAAATGGGCTTTTAAAGTCTAGTGCAACACAGATGGGAGAGTCAAAAGATACAAGATACAAGGCAAGGTGCGTTGCCAAACGATACTTCCAGAAGTATGGAGAGGCATCTGCAGGAGCAAGGGCTCCTCAACCTCCAGTACTGTGCAAGAGAGGACATGATAGCAGAAGTTTTAACTGAGCCACTACCATTTGAAAAACACGTCAGGTTAACTGAAAGCATAAGCCTCATATAATCAGCCTTTACTATTGAGGTGGAATATTGAAAAGAATGCAATAGGTCCAGGCTGATTATCTGACAGTTTAATGTATAATGTTTTCTGTCCTAAGAGTATACCAGTAAAGGATAGTAGGTGGCGCTGTTGTATAGGTAAGAGTACAAGTTACCTTACAGAAGGAACTATATATTCCAGAAGCCCGTATGAGAAGGAAGCAGCCTAAGAGCTAATTTCCAGTTCCTGTTTCCCAGTAGCCATCTTAGTATTGAGCTCTGTCTGTATATCTCATGTCATTCTTAATATATGTATCATTAAACAGTTTTCCCTTCTGAACCACATTGGGTGAACTTCTGCTGTATAAACCAACAAACGCTCAACAAATACAAGGGACTGGTATGCTGGGTAGACAAGGTTACCAACCTACATATACACTACCATGCACATGTGGTTTGTGGAGACATTCTTGCTGTATTCATCAGCCACTAAGGAACGCAGAGTAGAGAGACACACGTATCTCCCATTGAAGATAGACCTTTACCTCTCTCATCTGCTACCTCTTCTCTGAGGTGCTGCACCATTTAGGGCTCCAGACCCTCAGTGTGTGAAATTTGGCCTTGAAAGTCTCCAATTGGTTGCACATTTCAAACTTGTGGGAGACAAAGCATGGTATGTAATACCTGGACCACTGTATGCCTATACAGTTCATAAACCTGTGCCACTTTCCCTAGACATACTACTCAGATATCGTCCCCCTTGCTGTGGTTTGTCTTTTTTTGGGATACACTGCACTATTTACATTTACTGGCCTTGCAGCAATTTACCCCACAACTCTGTTCACCCTCTCTTGCCTCAAAGTGGCATTTAGTTGTCAGGAGGGTCGTCAAGAGGTCCTAGGCACATGGGACAATAGGGTCATGTCTACACATCTGTCATAACTCTGGGCCTGGCAGATTATGACACTTTCCTTTACTCATGTGACATGTACTCAGGATTGGGACTGAGACACCTTGCACTATTACTGCATATACAGAACAAAGATTAATGATCAAACATGCACCATCATGTTACAGACACATTCTACATGGTTATGCAGGTCAAACCATCTACCGGTACATGTTAGTTCCTTTGTAATGAAGACATTATGAGTGGATATTCCAGATCACACCTACTGTATCTAGATACAGTCAACAATTTCATTTAATTATTTATTTATTCTTATATACTGCATTTCCAAGGATCAGTGCTGTTTACAGGGAACAAAGTTCAACATTACATGGAACAGGTGTACAAGAAATGGTTAACTCTTATAAACAGATCAGATTTATAGCACAGAACTGTAACTATATACAATTAGAGAGTCACTTACATCTTTGAGTGACTATGTACAAGTAGGAGGTTGCTTACATCTGAGTGTATATTAAGGGGTATATAGGTAAGAGGGGGTTATGTTATCCTATCAAAATGTTCGTTGAATAGGTGGGTTTTAAGTAATTTGCGGAAGGTTGAAAGGTTGTCTGTGTCTCTGATCTGTAGTGTGATTTGCCCTGGAGTAAGTTGACTTGTTACACTTGTTTAGTAGGTTTGATGTGCTGCTTCTCCATAGACGGTTTTCTGCGGTTCTTGTAATAATTGACTGTAAATATCTAGGGGATAGTTGATGTATTACTTTGAAGATTGTCATGAATGTTTTATAATTAATGCGACTCCAGAGAGCTAACCAATGCAACTCTTTTAGAATAGGCGTGATGTGGTTGGCTTGAGGTGAGCGTGTCAGAATTTGCACAACTTTATGTTGTGCGAGTTGAAGCTGATATTAGGGAGCTTTTTGGGAGGTCTTGCAAGATGGCATTGCAGAAGTCAAAGTGCGGTAGTATCATTGCCTGGTAGACTCTATGGAAGTCATGAGGCTCAAGTAGGGGTTGTAATTGTTGGAGTGACTGCAGCTTGCTGTAGATGCACTGTGTTGCTTTGTTTATATGTGGTTGGAAAGTAAGATGCTGGGCGATGGTAACTCCCAGGTATCTTACTTCAGATCTAGGTCAGTTTTTTCAACCTTTAGTACCTTTGGAGGGAGAAATGATTGATTCCTGGTGAGGAATAGGACCTTGGTTTCTTAAAGTTGATGTTTATGTTCTGATAACCACTGGTTTATGGCATTGAAGCAGCTTATGATAGTTGAGTAGTTTTCGCTTGTGGTGGTATATGGAGCATAAATCATAATATCGTTTGCATACAGGTGATAGTAGACGTTAAATGCGCTTATGATGTTGCAGACTGGCTGTATATAGATGTTAAATAGTAGTGTAGAGAGGGCCGAGCCCTGAGGTACTCCTTGTGTCTGGAAGAATGGGTTGGAGGTTTTTTGGCCAATTTGTACAAATTGATTGCAGTTTGTGAGATAGGAGTAAAGCCATTCGATGGCAGTGCCATGAATTCCTATGTTGAAGAGATGTTTTAGGAGGATCTCATGGCATATAGTGTTGAATGTTGAGGCAATGTCCAAAAAGATGAGGATGAAATCTTAATGAGTGTTTTCTATACCCTTGATGAGTCTGTCAATTAGGGATATTAGTAAGGTTTCCACTCCATAGTGATTGCGGAAACCATGTTGCTGCCAGCCCAGGGGGGCATTTATATCGATGTGATTTTGAAGTTGAAGGAGGATTACCTTTTCAATTATTTTCTCAATGAAAGGCAAGCTGGAAATAGGTCTGAAGGAGCTAGGGACATTTGGATTGATTTAGGATTTTTTAGTATTGGGCAGATTATCATGGCAGGTTCCCAAAAGGCTGCGATTGTTCCACTGTGCTTATGACCCACCCCCCTCTAGATATCTTTGCTGGCAGGTGTGCCCACTGACCATATTAGCCCAGTGATACTCAGAGATATTCAGCTCTTGTTGTGGCAAACATTCAGTGCTGTTCGTTTTTCCCAGTTATCCAGGTAGTCTAAATAGTCCACCCAATGCACAGCCAGCTTATATTTTCAGAGCACTGCCAAGGGTTGGTTAAGTGCCTGTGGCTTTTGCCGCCTATCTGGTTATATTCAGCCACTATCCGGATGTATTGTTTGAAAATTCAATCTATTCAGCTTATTGAATATTGTCTGCTGATTTTTTTGTACTCTCAAAAAACGCCTAATCGGTTGGAAATTAAACATCTACATTTACAACTCATAAACACCTACGAATTCAAGGCCTCCATATAAATATTCAAATTTGTATGTGTTCTCAGCAGCAGTGCTGGAATAGAAAACTCATGTTTCACCTTAAATTGATAGCTATCTATTCATAGTGCATTTTTCCTAGAAAAAAAGATGCCAGAGCTTTTATTAATACATAAGGGCCATGAGTCAATTTTAGTAGGCAATGAAAAAGGTGCCTGTATTCTGTACCACTGTGTATTCGCACAGAAAGCCCTCTATTCAGAGTTATACCTGCTATTTAGGTGTTGACACTAAGAAGGTGACTTTGCTATGGAGCATACAGTATAAGTTATTTTCCTGCCCTTGTTTCACCCCAAACCATTTTTGTTTTTGGGCATATAACTTAGGCCATTTAACAATCTAAATGATTAAAACTGTGCATTGAACCGCAGAATATATTTTTAAAGGCACTTCTACGGGCAGCGCCATCGCTGACCACATAAGTGCTTTTGAATATTGACCTAATCATGTTTTTTAAACTAAGCACAAGCTTTACCGCCCAAAATAACAAGAACAAAAAATATTGTTTCATAGTTGGTGTTCCTCAGGTAAAAAATAAGAAGTTATTGTGCTACGATTGTTAACTCTTGCAGAAAATGTAATCAATAACACTAAAAGCAAGAGGTATGTAATGTGTTGGGTGTCTAAAATGTCATCACATCACATACCTCTTGCTTTTTGTGTTATCGATAGTTGGTGTTCCTTACATATAGGGATCAGTTTGCTCTTTTGTGTTGTCTAGTGGGGTCAGAGTGCAATGTGGTTCATTACAGTACCACCCATGAAGAGATGTGAAGTTGGCTAGAGGTAAGGATAACTCCTGCCAGCGAAAGCATGTATGGGGTTGCCTGAATTGTGATTGAATGGGAAAGGCTGTGTACAGCCAAAAAAATGATCTATTAGTGTTCATTTAAAATTAAATTTGAGTGATTTATGTGGTGTTTCCACATAGTTTTGCATGTATTTGTCTTCGGTATGTGCCTTCTATATATGCTGAAATGTTTTTGTGCTTACAAATTGTACCTGTGTTTATTTATAGGTATACACACACTCACACAAGCATTTGTGCACACAAATAATTATTTGTATGCATATGAACCAAAATAACTGTAATTAATGCACACACCTAGGAAGGGAAACAAATGTCCTGTCAGCTTGTGGGTCAGGTGGGAGATATGTGATGGGGAAAGGAGGCCATGTAAGGAAGCTGCCATGCTGAATGAGACCACTGAGCCCAGCATCCCTTCTCTGATAGTGGCCAGTCAGGGTCATAAGTACCCAGAAGATCCCAAAAAGTAGATTATTAAGTTGGAATGGGTAAAGCTAGCAATAATAAGCATTGCTACACAGTGCACCTCATTAACTTTGTGAATGGAGTGGAAAAGTTTGAAAGGTCACCTGCAATTGCCTTTGAAATGCAACATGGCTTAGTGAACTGGCCCCTTAGTGGAGATCAATCAGACAAGACTGATGTATAAATCATTTCTTTCTGGGCAGGAAAGCAAAAGAATCTGCATTTGTAGAACGCTCTGCGTATCCCAGAATCCTAAGTATTTGATAAACAAAGAGGAGGCGGAAGATAGTCACCTCTGGATTGGAGTCAATAATGCAATTACTTGACATGCCATGACAATGTTTCACAGTGAGGATATAGGTATTACAATTGATAAAATAGATAGACAGAAGGAGAGGAAAACACTATAAGGCACATTTTACAATGGGAAGTCCAAATGCAATCTGAGATGTCAAAGCAGAATGTCTGAACCCCCCTCCCACCCCCAGGCACATACAAGTTCAGGCACAATTTCAGAAATGTGGATGTGCCCAATATGAACGTCTGTCTATAGAGATGTCTTCATAGATGTCCCCAACATAACATTTCAGAACATCGACATCTAATAGCATAGTGGTTAAAGTAGTGGGTTAGGAGAAGGGTGGGCAGGGTTCCAATCCCAGTGTGGGTCTTTGTGATCTTGGTCTAGTCACTTAACTCTCCTCCTTCTCTATGCTCTCTGGATGTTTTGAGGCCAAAACAAACACTTTCCTAATGCTTATTCGTACCTGCAACAGGTCGATATGCCTGCAGACCTCCCCGCCATTCCTGTAAATGTCACTTATGGAATGGTTTTGGAGAAGTCTCCGTGATTTCAACATCCATGTGCATGTCTTCAGATGTCCTAAATCATGACTAAATCTTTTAAAATGACCCAATACGCATATCATTAACCAGATGGGTTTTATATTTAAAAATTCATATCAGTATTTGCATGGACAGAAAATGTATATGCGCTGGTGGATTTGGTGAGAATTATTTACATTACACATTATGGGACAGATATTGAGTTGTGCAAGCTATGCGCTGCAGCGGCACATAGCCTGCCCACCGACCCGTGTAACCCAGATTTTCACTTCCGTACCAGCTGCTACTCATGTAGCCCTTCCTCCACCTCTGCTCCACCCCAGAATGCCCCTAACACACCCCGATGCTATGCGGATAGCATTTGGGTGCGTTAGCATCTTAGCCAGGATATTTGAAGGTGCCCTTCGAATATCCCGGATAAGGCCCTTACATGGGTAACTATGGAAGTTACCCATGTAAGGGCCTTCGAATATTGAGCCCTATGTACATAGTAACATAGTAAATGATGGCAGATAAAGACCAGCATGGTCCATCCAGTCTGCCCAGCAAATATACGGCAAGAGTATGTACACCCGTCGCTCCGTGCAGGCCACCCCTCCCCATGTCTTTGTTTAGGGGTGGACCCACCACTCCATGTAGGACACCCCTATTTGTTGAGAAGTTAGATGGTTCAGTTTATTTTGTTTTTATCCTGTTGCTATAAAGGGATCCACAGTGCTTGTCCCATGCTGCTATGAATTCCATCACCGTGTTTGCCCCCACCACTTCCACTGGGAGAGCATTCCAAGCATCCACCACCCTTTCAGTGAAAAAATATTTCCTGACATTGCCTTTCAATTTCCCACCTTGCAGCTTCATGTTATGCCCTCTAGTTTTGCAGCTTCCCCGTCTTTGGAAGAGGTTTGTTTGTTCATCGTTCCTCTTTAAGTATTTAAAGGTCCGAATCATATCCCATAAGGCTCTGCGTTATCAGCCCTCCTGTTTAATATATACATAAAACGGTCTGCAATATTTTTAAAAAATTTGGAGTACACTATCATCTATATGCGGACGATATTATGATGTACATCCCATTCATGATCCCTAATTTACCGATACAACTTCTATCAGACTGCTTCAATGAAATCACAACTTGGCTAAAAGCACAAAACCTCCACATAAATCATTCAAAAACTGAAGTACTAATTGTAACAAAAAAACAATCTTATATTCCCCCAACCCACATAACATTACAAAACCATGAAATTAAAATAAAAAATGAAGTAAGATACTTAGGTGTTATTCTAGACACACATCTTACAATGAATACCCACATCAGAAATACTATAAAGAAAATTTATTTCAAACTCAAAATCCTTAAACAACTACGCCCTCTAGTACACTTACAAGACTTCATTAATATAATCCAGGCTACCATAACCCCTCACTTCGATTTTGCCAACCTAATTCTATTAGGTACAACGAAACAAAACATTAAAAGAATCCAACTAGCCCAGAATGCAGCAGCTAGAATTATAATGAAAGTACACTCATTCCAACACATAACACCAATACTAGCATCCCTGCACTGGTTACCAATACAAAGCAGGATAATATATAAAACAACAATAACTTCATTCAAAGCTTTAAATGACATGGCTCCAATCACACTAAGTAAACTAATTAGCAAAGAATCACAAAAAGCTACTCACAGAAAAGGACAATCAAATAAATTAAGGACTCCTAATGATTTCATAAAAGCAAATAAATTAACTAATAATAGAGCCTTTTCACACGCAGCCCCAACCATTTGGAATTCCCTCCCAGAGGACCTACGAACTTTAACTGAGATAATGGAATTTCGTAAAAAACTGAAAACCTATCTATTTTCCATGCACTACAGCAACATAGATAATCCCCCGATCAACTCAGATAAAGGCTAAAAAGATACCTGACTGTGTCAAATTAATTCCAACAACTTAAACAGATTATATACCGAGCTGAAAATGAACCGTGATTCAATTCTAAAGTTCCCACAAACTTGTAATTGTATATAGTTTATAATGTTTTGTTTTGTTTTGTATTAACATATGCTGTTAGCTGATATATTGTTTACTGTTACAAGATGTTCCATGTAAAACCAAGCTCCTGCTTTGTTGATTGTTGTTTATTGTAAACCGCAACTGATCTCCGGAAGATGCGGTATATAAATGATTGTTAAATAAATAAATAAATATCTCCCCTCTCCCTCCTCTCCTCCAAAGTGTACATATTTAGCTCTTCAAGTTTCTTCTCATAGGGTTTCTTACGCAGGCTCCAAATCATTTTGGTCTCCTTCCTCTGAACAGTTTCCAGTCTTTTTACATCTTTTGCAAGATATGGTTTCCAAAACTGAACACAGTATTCCAAGTGAGGCCTCACCAGCGACCTGTACAGTGGCATAAGTACCTCTTCCTTTCTGCTGGTAATCCCTCTTTGTATGCAGCCCAACATCCTCCTGGCTTTTGCCACTGCCTTGTCGCACTGTTTTGCCACCTTGAGATCATCAGAGATAATCACACCAAGGTCTTTCTCCTGAACCATGCACACCAACCTCTTGCCCCCTATTGCGTACATTTCCTTTGGATTTCTGCTACCTAAGTGCATGACACTGCACTTTTTCGCATTAAATCGTAATTGCCAAGCATTAGACCATTCTTCCAGCTTTTGTAGATCTTTCCTCATGTTATCCACTCCCTCGGGGGAGTCCACTCTGTTGCAAATTTTTGTGTCATCTGCAAAAAGACGGACTTTTCCATTCAGTCCTTCAGCAATATTCCTCACAAATACATTGAACAGTGCCGGGCCCAGGACCGAACCCTGGGGCACCCCGCTAATCACCTTCCTTTCATCCGAGTGAGCTCCATGTACCATCACTTTCTGTCGTCTTTCAGTCAACCAATTTCTAATCCAGTTCACCATCTTGGGACCCATCCCCAAGCTACTCAGTTTGTTGAGAAGCCTCCTATGAGGAACAGTATCAAAGACTTTGCTGAAATCCAGGTAGATGACATCCATTGCATGCCCTTGATCTAGTTCCTTGGTCACCCAGTCAAAGAACTCAATCAGATTTGTTTGGCAAGACCGTCCTTCAGTAAAACCATGATGCCTCAGATCTTGCAACCTGTTGGTTTTGAGAAAGTTCACTATTCGCTCTTTCAAGAGCGTTTCCGTTACTTTTCCTGCCACCGAGTTAAGGCTCACGGGTCTGTAGTTTGACACTTCTTACCTGTCACCACTTTTGTGTAGAGGTACGACATCAGCCATTCTCCAGTCCTGAGGAACCTCTCCTGTTTCCAAGGATCTGTTGAATACATCCTTTAATGGCCCTGCAAGAACCTCTCTGAGCTCTTACAGTATCCTGGGATGTATCCTGGGATGTATGTTACAGGGGCTGCTAGACCACCAGGTAATTACTTTTTGTTGGGACACTGGCCCATATCAGTGTTTTGATGGCATCAGTGGCTTTTTCCCGATGCCGCAATCGTCCCCAATGCCATCAAAATACTGTCGGGGGTGGGGGGGACCACCAGGGATTGTTTTTTGTTGGGTTCGGCCCCTGACAGTATTTTGATGGAATCGGGGACTTTTCCTGATGCCATCAAAATACTCATGCAAATTAGCCACATGTTGCCTGGAGAGCAAGCTAAACTAGCATAGGCTTCTTGAGCACATGTGTTTGGCTTGCTCTCCCAGTTTAATGCTGCAGTGACTCATTTGCATTTGCCCGGTTAATGCGGGAGTCATTTGCATACCCTATTCTTCCTGCATCGGATGTTAAAAATGTGTGCGTTCTCAGGAAAGTAAAAAATCGCTTTAGCACGGGTCTAGCACCAGCTTTCTGAAGGAGAGAACTTGAGGCTAGGAAGAGGAATTACAGAAAGCAGAAAGAGGTCATATAGAAGAATCAAAACAATTCATAAAATAGAGAAGAATAAATAAGAAAAATAAAAAATGAAAGATGAGATGGGATGAACAGGAAAAGAGCTATTTTTATAAATATCTTTATACACTCAGGCAGATGTTTAGAAAACTACCACTCCATCCGGTCAAAGACCGCTTTGGTCGCCGATTTTGTGTCCAAGCACTCCCTAGACTACTTCTTCCTGATAGAATCTTGGCTCAAGGATGGTGAGGATTCAATTTTATATCGATGCCTCCCCTTAAATTATTC
The DNA here is from genome assembly GCA_033557465.1 of Ichthyophis bannanicus. Classification (NCBI taxonomy): domain Eukaryota; kingdom Metazoa; phylum Chordata; class Amphibia; order Gymnophiona; family Ichthyophiidae; genus Ichthyophis; species Ichthyophis bannanicus. The sequence goes on along the minus strand of CM066031.1, from coordinate 789,535,844 downwards.
TGCCTCTCTATCCTTCACTGGTCCAAGTGCAGAGGCGGAGTTGCGGCTATTTTTAGATATTCTGTTTCTTTATCAGAGATATCCTCCTCTGTCTTGCATTACCCAGAAGCTCTTTTGCTCCACCTTGATTTGTCTCTTCCTGTCCATTTCTTATTGTTCTATGTAGCCTCTTCATTCTCTTGCCCTCTGTGGAATTCCTTGCTTCTCACCATCTCGGAAACCATCATTCACTACGCTAACCTTCTCATTCTGGGAGACTTCGGTGTTCACTGCAAGCAGCCATAGAGATCTTGGGATAAGCTTTTTTCTTGCTTTCTTGTCAGACTGTGCACTAACTCAGCATATACACTCTCCAACTCATGTAGCAGGACATACTCGTGACATGATTCTCACTGCTGCAGTCTTCCCTTCTTCACCTCTCTCAATCACTACTTGTCCTCTCCCATGGATGGATCTTCCTGTAGTCTCCTCTTCCATTCTTTTGCGTCTCATTACTCAGGAGATGCTCTCGGAATTTCCTGCTTGACACACTTCTACCACCAGACTTTGATTCACTCCCTTTCGATGATCAGACCACTATCTGGTTCTCTTACCTCCACTCCACCTTAGACCAGGCTTCCCCTCAACTTCTGAGATACTTTTTCCTCTGACTCTCTATCTTCACTAACTGTCGTCATCACTACAGGTTGATGATCACTCAGGCTAAGAAAGATTACTATACCACTCAGCTGCTAATCACTCCAAGACACTTTATTCTATAGCATTACAACTATCATGGCTATCATCTACTGAGTCTACATCGGAAGTAGAACCAGCCATCTTTTTCAGAAAAAGATTATTAAACTTCAGCGTGCATCCTACAGGTCCCCATCTAGACCACTGTCTCCATCAGCAGCTTCATCTGCTCATGCTTCCTCTCTATCTTCCTGTCCACATGCTCTCCATATCCTTCAGCCCTCCCCACCAACCCTTCTCCCTCATTACCCTCCAATTCACAAGTGCACACACATACTTGGAGTTCATTTTCCATTGTATCACTTGCTCAGCTATCGAAACTGATATCCTCCTCACTCAAAACAACCTTCCCACTTGATCCTATTCCCTCTTCTTGGATCCCTAATGTGTCCTTGGTTCTCATTCCCTGAGTCCTATCTATCATCAACAACAGTTTAGCATCAGGTTCCTTCCCTACTCCTAGTCCCACAGGTGCTCCTTGTGGTCTTGGGCAAGCCACTTAACCCTCCATTGCCCATGTTCCCTGTACGTATTAGTGTATGTGTCTCATATCCCCTCGTGTTAAATGTATTCCCCAATTGTGTTGTGACCACTTTGATTGAAGGATAAAGTGATATACAAAACTGTCTAAATAAATAAATACTCCATGGAAGAAGGTAATAATCTGCCCCACTCTAAAAAAAACAAAACAAAAAAAACCCCTTCTACATTGGACAAGACTATCCTGGCAAACTGCAGGCCTGTTTATAACTTACCATTTCTCTGTAAGAAATGAGAAAAGGTAGTATTCTCACAACTGCTAACACATCTGGAACACAGGGCTGGCCCGTCCATTGCGTGAGAATGTTGTTCGCACAGGACTCCGCGTGAACTTCATTCGCTCACAATGGATGGCTTCAGAGGTCAGCTGGGGGAAGATCGCACAAGGCCCCTGCTCACCTCTGCACAGCTGCCAGCATGAAAAGCGGTATTTTCCCTCACACTGGCGGCTGTGTTACTATGAAGCATGTGAGTGCTGGGAAATACCCTTTAACCTTTCCCGGCATTCAGCGTGCTTCATAGTAACACAGTTGCCAGCATGAGGAAAACACCACTCTTCATGCTGGCGGCTGTGCAGAGGGAGCTGGGCCTTGTGCAGGATTCCCTGGCTCCCTAGGTAGCAGCTTGGACAGCCACAGGGCTCTTCACGGGAGGGGGGTCTAGGATAGGGACAGGAAATGGCCAATGGGGGCTAGGATTGGAAATGGGCTGATGGGGGGGGGGGGCTTGGACTTGGAATGGGCTGATGGGGGGCTAGTATTGGAAATGGGCCGGTGGGGGGGGGGGGCTTGGTCTGGAAATGGGCCAATGGAGGACTGGGCTAGGATTGGAAATGAGCTGATGGGGGGTGGCTAGGACTGGAAATGGGTTGATGGTGGGAGCTTGGGCTTTAAATGGGCTGATGGGGGTCTGGAATAGGACTGGAAATGAGCTGACGAGGGGATCGAGGATTGGAAATGGGCTGATGGGGGGGAGCATGGACTGGAAATGGACTGATGGGGGTCTGGACTAGGACTGGAAATGGCTGATGGATGGGGCTAGGACTGGAAATGGGCTGACGGGGGGCTAGGATTGGAAGTGGGCTGATGGGAGGAGCTTGGACTTGAAATTGGTTGATGGGGGGCAGGAAAAGGACTGGAAATGGCTGAAGGGGTGCTAGGACTGGAAATGGACTGTTGCGGGGGGATGGGAGAATGGGACTAGAAGGGAGCAGATGCTGGGTGAGGCTGGAACTAGAAGGGAGCTGATGTTGGGGGAGAACTAGAAGGGGATGGGCCGGGGGAGTGAGGATGGAGAGGGGAAAAGGTATTTTGTGTGGGAGGGAAGAAAAATCTACGTCTGGCTGGGTATTGGGAGACTAAGTGGGAATTGAGGATGGAAGGGTGAAATTTGAGTGGATGAAAAAGAAATAAAGAAAGAAATGGAGGAAAGAGCAAAAAGGGAAGATCAGTATGTTAAAGGACATGTAGAGAGAGAAAATGAGAAAAAACTAAAAGAGAGGAGAAATGGACCGCAGACAATAGAGAGTTAGCCAAAGTCACGAAGAAGCCGTAAGAAAGTGTCTGGAGCAATTGCAACTGAAAAATAAAACACCCAAACAACGAGGGGAGTGGCTTGTCTAAGATGGCAGCAGTGGAGAACTAACCGACTATGCCTAAAAGAAAGGGTAAGGCAAAAGCTCCTCCCGCGAAGCCTTCACCTTCTGCTGAGGGGCCTATGGACCGCTTTGTCCGGTTATCCAAGGAGCAGGTTCAAGGGATTCGAGCGGGCTTGGTGGCACCAATGGACTCTGGCTCGGCGTCCTCCGCACAGGATATCTCGCTCTCCCCGGATGGACGTTCTCCCCCGGCTCCTCCCGGCACTCGGGCTGCCCAGTTACTGAGTGATGATGTGCTGTCGACGGTTGCGGATGCGGCTATGTCCTCTGAGCGGGACTCGCTCCTGGTGAGTGCCCGAGATCGATCGGGGGTATTGCAGGCTTCTGTTGTTTCAGGGTTACCATCTTTGCCTCGTTCCGGGGGTATTCAGGTTGGAGAAGTTCCTGATTTGTCGAGGGGCAACGTGGACTCAGCTCTGTCCTGACCTCCAGTTGTTTCTTTTGCTTTGGTTCGCCCTGCATCTGTTACCCTTGAAAATATCTGGGATGCCATTTCACATTTGTCTACAATGGTGGCTACTCAATTTTCAACACTCTCTGATCGGGTTGCAGTTACCAAAGAGGCTATTCGACCGATACAGTCTGCTTTTGCGGGTATTAATCTTAAACAAGATAATTTGGATCGGCAGCTTGTCAAAGTTGCAGATTTAACTGACTCTCTGGTTAAAGATAATATTGCTCTTCATGCCAAGATTGAGTCATTGGAGAACGCTGCTCGTGCATCAAATATTCGTTTGCTGAACTTTCCAATTGTGCCTGGGATTGCGCCTATAGATACATTTAAGAAATATCTTCAGGAAGTGCTTTCGGTACCAGCAGATTTGATGCCTCCGGTTTCGAAAATCTACTACCTTCCTTTAGGGAAAAGGGAAGGGAAGTGTCCTACTGGGGGTTTGGAAATGGATTTCCTTAATGTTTCAGAATTACTCTCTACCCCTAAAGAAGAAGAGATAGCAGTTTCAACTTTGTTAGTCACGTTGGCTCTCTCTTCCGACAGGGAATGGCAGTTGAAATTGTTTTATAAAAAACATGCTGTTCTGTTCTATGGTAAAAAAGTTCTTCTTTTCCCAGATGTGGCACGGGAAACACAGAAGCGGTGGAGAGCTTTTCTATTATTAAAACCAGGGGTGGGCTGTCTTGGTGCTACGTTTATCCTTCGCTTTCCCTGCAAATGCTTGATTACCTATAAAGCCCATAAGTATGTTTTTTTTTCACCTGCAGATCTTTCCGCTTTTTTGAGTTCTCATTTACCAGGTTCTTCTTCTCCTGGAATATGATTCCATCCTAGTGTTAGGACTCCTTGGAACACTGTCTTGACTTATTTTCTTAAAATTGTGTACCTGATATATTAATTGTGTGTTAGCCTTTTCCCCTCAGAATAGGGAACTATCTATAATTCTTGCATTTAGTGTATTTCCTGTACATTTTTCTTTTGTTACATTTATATTACTTGCAAGCATTATTGTTCTGTACAAGCGTTGCTTGATTTATCGTAAAATGCATAAATAAATAATTAAAAAAACAAAACAAAACACCCAAACAACAAAAGCTAGAAAAATACTTTTTTATTTTGAATTTATTAATTGGAATATGTCAGCTCTGGGAAATGTTCATTGCTAACATCTTTGCGTTTTTGTGTAGTACAAGAGGAAATTAATTTATAGTTTTATTTTTCCGATGTTGTTGTACATTCCAAGTTTGGCCTTTGGGGTTCCCAGTTTAATTATTGCCTTTCTATTTCTAAATTACGATCCCTTGTTCTTTGGTGATGGTCTATGTTCTGCATGTGTAACCGAGCGAAGGTATTTTGTTTATGTAGTTTCCATTTGACAGTGCCACTTGTTCTCTTTCCCCAGTGGAAGATGCATTGGTATTCCCTGAGATGTATTGGTTTAATATTTGCAGTGTTGCCTTTTGCTAGGAAGGGTTTGGTACTTTGTGTGTCCTGGTAGTGCTATTATGATACAGCGGGTTTGCTATGGGTTCTAAATGGGCAGTTTCTATAATTCTTCTTAATGTGCCTAGCGGTTGGCACTGGAGTATAGTAATATAGAAATCTGTTAGTCTTTCTTTATCCAAACACTCATTAAGAGGCATGTTTACTAAAAGTTAGTGCATGTTAACGTTATGCAAATAGTTATGCAAATGAGGCCCCGCAATGAGTCTTTGCACATAGCCCCGTACCCCCCCTGGGGCTGCCCCTGCTGGAACACATCAACACTCTTCATCCCTGGCAATCTGGCTTCCGTATGGGTCACAGTACGGAAATTATTCTTCTTTCCTCAGTGAAGTACATGAGTCCCTTGACAAAGGCAAAATCTCCTTCACTGTCTCACTTGACCTGTCCTCAGCTTTTGCTCTAGTTGACCACACCTGTCTTATTTATGTTTACAAGAAATTGGTTTGCGAGGTACTGTCCTGTGATGATTTCACTCCTACCTGTCCAACTACTCCTTTTCAGTCACTGCCTTCTGGTTGTCTGGCTCTTCTGATGCCCTATCTCTATCTGCATTACTACTTGGTGCCTCTATCCTCAAGGACCCTACTTTTAAATATCTGGGGGTCACATTGGACTCTCATCTTACATTCCATGAGCACATAACACAGTGGTTATGCATGCTTTCCTCTCTCTTCAACAAATTAGGGCCCTTAGATTGTTTCTTCCCCCTGCTGCACTGACAGCTTTGTTCATCTCACTTGTCATTTATTCCTTGATTACTGCAATGTCATTTTCGCTGGACTTCCATCTTATGGGTTGAAATGATTACAGACAATCTAGAACACTGCTGTAAGACTGCTTTCCCATGCCACCCAATTTGACCATGTCATGCCCCTACTTATCCAGAACCATTGGCTACCAATTCCTTTCCATATACAGTTCAAAATTCTCACCTTGGTTCATAAGATCCTACACACTGCCACCCCACACTATCTGGCTTCTTGCATTATCCTTCATACCCCTCAGTGCACCCTCTAGAATACCCATGCTAACCACCTACATCTCCCTGCGGCATCACTGGCATCTACTCGTCATTCCGCCTTCTATTTTCTAAGACCGCACATCTGGAACTCTCCCAGCTAAACAACGCCTAGAACCCTCCTTTAAGCAGTTTGATACTCCTCAAAACTCATGTGTCTCACCAAGCCTACAACTTTCCACCCTGAACATCCCCCTCAGGATGATGACAGCTTACTGACCCTCACCTTGCCCTTATCTCGTAGTCCTATCCCTCTCCTCCTCTCTGTTCTGTGAATGCTCTCTAACTGTCCTATTTAAATTTGTAGTTCCTTTCGCTCTCTTCCTTTTCTTTAACATTGTACACCACTTCAATATGCTATTGAGAGGCGTTATCAAGTCTTAATAAACTATAAACTCTGGGGCCAGCTTTGTACTAAGCTACTCTTCCACTCACTCCAGATGGTCCTACTAAATATCCTTACAGACTACCTTAGTGTGATCTGGTTCATACCAGAGTTATACATAGGTGGAGCAATGGTAGAATGGCAAGTTATCCATATAGCGACAATATTCAGACTGCTATCTGCATGATATGGATAAATTTAGGAGAGCATTTCAGCAGTACTTACCAGAACAAAGGGCAGGTCTTCCCCAAAATCCCATAGGAAAATATTTGCCTACCCAGTTTAATACTTCACAAGGCACTGCTGTCCTATAGGAGGTCATTTTTAAACTAGTTATAGGGCTTGCAGAATAATTTTCAAAGGGTAATTCCTCCAGAGCTTCCTTTTGTTTATTTTACTTAATTATAAAATAAGGTGAACATCAGCAATTCAATCTAGATATGCTCTTATGGGGCATTCGGTGAAGGTTAGCTAAGAGAGGGCCCATACTAGCCTGTCAGTCACTTCCAGTGATCATTCAGGCAGCAACATCTTGCAAGCTTTGGAATCTCCTAGAGAATCTCTTTGGTAATCCAGTTTGAAGAGCATTACAGTAATCAAAGGAGATGAGACTAGCACATGTATTACTGTACAGATAGCTGATAACCCCAGAAAAGAAAACATCTGCCCAACTGGACCCAATTTGAAGTATGTCATCATACTTAATACTGCAGAAATGTAAGACCCAACAAATTATCTCTGTTCAGCAGTACACCAAAATTTATCATCTCTTTCAACACTGAAACCTCCTCAGTCCCACACTTAGACTTCCATTTAACTTCTTGCCAGTCCAGACACCCAAAACAAAAAAAGATTCTGTTTTTTTTCCTTTTTCAAGATCAACTGATTTACCTCAAGTCATTCTACAATAGCCATAAGATAGCAATTTAGCCAACCCTAACCTCTCTCAGCATTTCTGTATGTCAACTACATAGAAATAGGCAATAAAAGATGAGGATCTTAGACTTTAGGAAGACTAACTTTGCCAAGATGGGCCAATACCTCAGGGAGTTGTTAGTGGGATGGGAACAGCTGGGGATGTAGAAAAACAGTGGGCAAAACTGAAAGGGGATATTTTAAGGGCAACCGACCTTTTTGTTAAAATGGTAAATAAAAGGAAAAGGAAAAGGAGACTGCTATGGTTTTCAAAAGAAGTAGCTGAAAAAGTGAAGAAAAAGAGGGAGGCCTTCATGAAATACAAGAGATCACAGAGAGAGGAAGACAGGCATCTATATTTGGAAAAGCTTAGAGAAGCTAGCAAAGTAGTCAAGAAGGCAAAGATTCAAAAGGAGGAGGAAATAGCCAATGCAATAAAATGGGGGGATAAGACATTTTTCAGATATATTAGTGAGAAGAGGAAGGGCAAAAGTGGTATTGTCAGACTCAAGGGTGCAGGGGTGGAATTTGTAGAAGCTGATAAGGATAAAGCGGAATTGCTTAACAAATATTTTTGTTCTGTGTTCACAGATGAAGAACCAGGAGCAGGACCTCAGAAAACACCCACAAATAGGAACAGAAGCGAGGGACATCTTGAACAATTTTTAGAAGACTGTGTTCGTGAGAAACTAGCTCAACTTTAAGTAGACAAAGCGATGGGACCGGATGGGATACACCCTAGAATACTGAGGGAACTTGGGGAGTTCTAGCAGCTCCACTGACTGACCTTTTCAATGCCTCGTTGCAGTCGGGAGTGGTGCCAAAGGACTGGAGAGAGGCTCATGTGGTGCCTTTACACAAAAGCGGAAGTAAGGATGTGGTTGAAAACTACACGCCAGTTAGTTTAAATTCGGTGGTGAGTAAATTATTGGAAACGCTGCTGAAAGAGAAAATAGTGAGGTTTCTAGAGTCCAGCGGATTACAGGATCTGAGGCAGCATGGATTCACCAGAGGCAGGTCTTGTCAGACAAATCTGATTGATTTCTTTGACTGGGTGACCAGGGAGTTGGACCGAGGGAGAGCTCTAGATGTGGTGTATTTAGATTTCAGTAAAGCCTTTGACACTATTCCTCACAGGCGACTTATAAACAAACTGAGCACCCTAGGGATGGACCCTAAAGTTACTGCTTGGGTTAGAAATTGGTTGGGTGGGAGGCGACAAAGAGTACAAGTAAGTGGAGCTCACTCTGAGGAGAAGGATGTTACCAGTGGTGTGCCCCAGGGATCTGTCCTTGGTCCGATTCTTTTTAACATCTTTGTTAGTGTTATAGCAGAAGGGCTGTCGGGTAAGGTTTGCCTCTTTGCAGATGATACCAAAATCTGCAATAGAGTAGACACCCAGGAAGGTGTAGATAACATGAGGAGGGATCTAGCTAAGCTTGAAGAATGGTCTAGAATTTGGCAGCTAAGAATGTTAAAAAATGTAAGGTCATGCATTTGGGCTGCAGCAATCCAAGGGAGCAATATAGTATAGGGGGTGAAGTACTTTTGTCCACTAAAGAAGAGCGGGACCTAGGTATGGTTGTGTCTGATGATCTTAAAGTAGCTAAACAGGTAGAAATGGCGACGGCAAAAGCTAAAAGGATGCTTGGGTGCATACAGAGAGGAATGGCTAGCAGAAAAAAGGAGGTGATAATGCCTCTGTATACGTCTTTGGTGCAACCTCATTTGGAGTATAGTGTGCAATTCTGGAGACCGCACCTTCAAAGGATGCGAACAGGATGGAATCGGTGCAGAGGGTGGCTACTAAAATGGCTAGTGGTCTTCATTAAAAAGCATATGAAGGCAGACTGAAGGATCTTAATATGTACACCTTAGAGGAAAGGCGGGATAGAGGTGATATGATTGAGATGTTTAAATACCTTCGTGGCATAAATGTTCAGGGAGAGAGCCTCTTTCAATTGAAAGCAAGTTCTGCTACGAGGGGACATGGGATGAGGGTGAAGGGAGATAGATTCAGGAGTGATATACGGGAATATTTCTTTACGGAAAGAGTAGTGGATCCGTGGAATAGTCTCCCAGTGGAGGTGGTAGAGATGAGGACAGTAACTGAATTCAAAAAAGCATGGGACAAACACAGAGGGTCTCTAAAGGTAAAAAGGGGACTGTTGTAGTTGTTGATATGGAAGGACAGACTAGTTAGGCCGTGTGGTCTTTTTCTGTCATCATATTTCTATGTTTCTATGTAAACGCAAAAGAGCATGTTGGTTTCACCTAAAGGTGCCAGAGGATGTTAAACAACAAAAGGGAGATAAAGGAGCTCTGCAGAACCCTGCAATTCTTGTACAGACTGCTGAGGTCTCTCCCTCCAATTTTATCTACCAGGTTCTCTCTGTCAAAAAAAGATTCATCCATTGAATAATAAGCCTTGAACATTCAGTGAAGGAATTCATATACTTTCCTTTCCCAGATCTAACTAGGGATGTGCATTCATTTGAAAAGAGATGGGTAATACCTATGTTTCATATCATGTTAATCTGAAACACAGCACTGAAAAGTCAAAAATTCCGTTTTCACTCCTAGTTTTGTAACAGGCCAGGCTGGCCTCAAATTGGTAATCTGTGGGTTGGAAGGCAGGCATCTTGCATAAGAGTCATCATATCTCCATGGTGGCTAGCTCTAGCCAGTCTGTTGTATTGCTGGTGATCTTTCTTCCTGTTTCCTGATTGGACCAAAGTTTATCTGTTCTGGAGCTTTATGTAAAAGGCTAACTGAAATATTTCCCTTGTGAATTTATTAGCTCCTGATGCAGAGATTTACTTCAAAGATTTTTATTTTGCCATGTTCTTGTGCCAGAAATTCTGTGAAACCATGTCCAAGTACACTATCAGAGACATTTACCAAGTCTAATCCAGATCCTGGTTGAATCAATAAGGATCAGCATTAAGCTTAGTAAACATATTTGATGACTGTCAATTTAATGTACTTATGTTACCACCTATTTTAAATTTTTAGTCATAGCTTTTCTGTGCTGGCTCTAATTCTCATATATGTTTTGATTATGTTATGTTTTGTCTGTCAATCTTCAGCTTGGAGAAGAAACCACTGAGAGGAAATATGATAGAAGTCTATAATGGGTGGAGTGGAATGAGTAAATGTGAATCAACTGTTTACACTTTCAAAAAAATATAAAGACTAGAGGTTATGCAATGAAGCTATAAAGTAATGCATTTAAGATTAATCAGAGAAAATATTTTTTTCACTCAACATATAATTAAGCTCTGGAATTCATTGCCGGAGGATGTAGTAAAAATTGTTTTTGCAGCTGGGTTTAAAAAAGATTTGGACAAGCTCCTGGAGGCAAAGTCCATAAAGCATTATTAAATGGATTGGGGGAAATAGGCAGCATTGTATCTGTCTACCTTTTGAAATCTTGCCAGATACATGTGTACTGGATTGGCCACTGTTGGAAACATGATACGAGGCTTGATGGATCATTGGTGTGATCCAGAATGGAAAATCTTATGTTCTTAGACTATAAGCTCCAAGGGGTAGGGACTGCCAATTTGGAGATCATTCTGGGATGCAAATAGTGGAGCCGTACGTCCTGGTGGGATGTGCAGCCCCGCTTTTCGCACGGAGTGTATGCTGCCAGCCAGGCTCCCTGCACATACAGGGCCTCTATGCAGGGAGTGCTAGATGGGGGCAGGAGGGGGACAGCTAGAGGCAGAGAAAGGGTAGAGCAGGGGCAGATCCATGAACCCGGATGTACAGGGCTGATTCTGGTCACGGCCCTGTATGTCCAAATACGGCAGGAAAGATGTGGGACTTATTCTACCGCCAAAGTGGAATAAGTTCCATTGACAGAGGGGATCCGGCCGGGCAGCCCCGCAGAGGATCTGCTGTAGGGAGGCCCCCACCACTCGATCCTGGCCCTGGCATGCCCCACTGAGGGTCGGGTGGCAGGGAAAGAAGGTCTGTTGCTACGCGGGCATTCAGGGATCCTGCTGGGCATCCTAGTGCCATGGTGAAGGGACACCATGGCACCGGCACTCCAGCAGGAACATAGGGAGAGCTGGACAGGTTGCTGGGTGGACGTCCTGTGCCTTAGAATCGGGGAACTACTGGTCCGTCTCTGTGCCCGATTCTGCACTCATGCAAACATATAGCTCCTGCTGGTGCAGAATTGGGTACACATCCGGCCCGGCCAGTTTTTGGACGGATTGATGGCCTGGACGTGCCCCACTTGGAATGGGGCTCTTTGAGTCTCCCCATAGCAGTGCATACATCTGGTATGTGTTATATAAATGATTAAGGGGGGCTTGTTACTGAGGTGTGCTAATATTAGCGCATGTTATTTTAGCGCAGGTTCTATATTATTCAATGGAATCTAGTTATTAATAACACGCGTTAACAGTGTATTAACATACATTAACGTTAGTCCACCTTACAGTAGTAATTAGACCCCTGAGAGTAATATCACTATTTAAGAAGGCTGGCAAATACAAATATGTTCTATTCAAAGTTTGAGCAGGGCTATGAGAGAAGCTGGATGGAACAAAAAGGGGATTATTAAGAAGGAAGCTTATATTCAAAGGGTTACTAGTGGAAAATGGAAAAAGGCACTTAGGACTCTTCTTGAATACTTTACAGCAATACATTGATTTCCCCTAAAACTGCTCTGTCCTTCAAACAATGATTAGGAGAAATATCATTTATAGTCTATTCAACCAGCTACTGCAGTGTTTCCCAACCTTGTCCTAGAGGTACACCAAGAACTGGTTCAAATAATAGTCATGAAAGTTACATACCTTGGGCACACATTCAGCGTAATTTAACAGGGCACCTAGATTGTTAAGGCACATAAGTGCATATGATGTGCCTGTTTTAGAAAAGCACCAAACTCCTTAGCCTAAGGTATAAACCAAGCTACCAGTAACAACCTTAAGCACAATTTTAAAACGCTATTCACGAATTTCAAGCAATTTTCTGAAAAAGGTTTTGGAAACCTCAAACCACTGCAACCAACCACAGGGCAATTGCTATATAGCTAATCCATCACTAGTCCCACTACCGCCGGTCACATTTGCATATTACAAAAAAAAATCTATTTTTTAAAATTTACTTTTTATAGACTTTTTACAACTTATTTTCAAAAATATCAGAAGATACAGGAAACATAAGAGCCATAGCAAAGATCAAATCCGGGAAATTAAAACACACACAGGAAGTTTTGCTCTCAAAATTGGTCCAAACAATACAAAGGAATTGTAGAGAAATAAAAAAAGGAGACATGTGGGATAGTAGTGGAAATCACTTATCCAGTTAGCAGCATATAGTAACATAGTAACATAGTAAATGACGGCTTGCCGAATATTCTCTTAGACCACAACGGCACCATCTGGAGAGTGCTGGGGCAGCCCATGGGAGGAGCTGCAATTCACCTGCATAGTAGAAATTGTCAGCACTGATGTATGGATAGCTATGCAGATAGCTTGGGACAGCAAATGGCTACCCAGCTAGCTATCCATATGGTGGCACCGGCATTGAATATGCGTTTTTTACTTAGCCACAGCTACCAGCTGACTACCATGGGTAAATATTGACCCAATGGTTTATAATAAATATATACACACATCTAGAGGTAAAAAAAAATAATTTAAAATAGCAAATGAAGATATCAACTATGACAGCAATCATTGGTCAGTTCATAGCTGAAGGACACTGCCATATCTGACACTACCACAATAGGGTCCTTGGGATAGAAAAAAAATTCTATCCCCTCCCTAAAGTTACAAAACATCTACAAGGGAAATTTAAGAAAAGGCTTACACCAAGGGCCAGAACCTTTTAGTCTTAAACCTAAAAGGTCCTTCCACGTTCTCTGTGTCACTTGAGAAAAATCAGAAAACACCTAAACATGAGAGTCCAAAAGCATTTCATCAATATGTTTCAAACGTAAATGCAAGACTGTATTCTGATTCATTTCCAAGACAAAAGTAGCTAGTAGTGTAACTCTGATCTTAATTACCTGCAAGGAGCATTTCAGTCCTCTGGAACACAAGCTGGAACAATTCCAAACTTTCTCAAATGAACAGATGAGCATTGCAGAATCCCTCTGCTACATCTCACTCAGCCTTTTAACACTATCAACAGCAGAAGAAAATGCCAAGGGTTCCCCCATATCAATTGAGGCCAGTAAATCCTCTCACTCAGTTATAGGCAGTACAAACTTCCAGTGCATATCACTTCTGGGTCAATGAAGGCCCTGCAGTGCTATGATCTGCCAGTGTTGCTTGGAACCTCCATGGAGTTTGACTCACACCAGAGGGAAGGTCTCTGTTTTCCCCTTCCTCTTCCCCATCATGGTAATGTCAAAGAAGATGGCACATCAGAAAAAATGTTCAAGGATTAGGAGCTAAAGACCACTCTACTATCACTGATGCCGCCTTGGACTCCTCCCTTCTAGTACTGGAATCCATCTTCTCAATTTTTATCTTTTTCAAATTACAAATAAAAATAACATAGTCTCCGTATTTTGTATTCAATGTATCACAGCTGGCATGCTGAATTCACCTCCACACCAACAGTGTCCTTCAGCAACAGATATCCATCTTTCGTAATGCTTAAATCAGAAAGTTAGAGGGCTGCGCGGTTTGTGCACTCCGTGTTTGCTGAGGGGGTGGCAGGACTCGGGTACTCCATGTCAGGCTCTGGAAGCTGCCCAGCACTCCATATCTTGTTCTGTAGGAATATTAGCAGACAGGTAAGATAAGACATGCTTAGCAATTACACCTAGGGGCTGTCTGCTGTCCATCCCAGTCAGTTCTACAGGACTTTCTGACAATGAACAGAAACAGAAGGCAGATTCTGTAATTATATATATTAGGATTTTTACTAGGGTTCAAAAATAGAGGTCATATGGCAAACACTAATGACTAAGGTAACGATCTTACGTAAACAGTACTATATTACAAACTAATAACCAAAGGTCACATGGCTGGCTCTGCACTCAGTATAGTACAGAATGGAGCTATATTGCTAGACCCCCCCCCCCTCCCTATTCCATTGAAGGGAACATAGACCAATATCTTTAGCTTGACTTGGAGGAAGGAATGCTGCTTGGGTCTGAGTCAGATTCTAGGGCAGCCAGGAGATAGATAAGCTGGCAATGCAGGCTCTAGCTGTGGCAGGTGAGCTGCAGGGGTGATAGGAAGAAATACAGAACACCTGAAGTGCCTGCATGAGTCTTAGCTGGTCTTACTGCATTCCTGGGCTAGTGCCAGTAGCAAGAGCACATTAGGTGGCAAAAGGAAAGCCAAAGGCAGGAAGCCGTAAAAGGCAAAATGCAAAAGCTCCAGGACTTTTCCATAAAATTCTTATTGTTTTCGCAGAGTTATCTTGGCCCATGTCCTTATCTTGTGCTGGGTTAGTCCCAGAACTCTGCTGGATAGGTGGGTGAATCAGGGAATAGCTTTCAGGAGTTGGTCACTTGCACAATAGAATCCAGATGGAATGAAGAGACAGATGGAATGAAGAGGCAGATGGCCAGGATCTCAATACCTTGTTACAACTTCCAAAGTCATTATTTGGTGGATCTATAATGGCTACTTCAAAGTGGGCTGATGCATATGCCTATACAGATGATCAGATGTCTAAAATATTAAAAAATATCCTTGACCTGGGTCCGATTCATTCTGTTACAAAGGGAGAAGAATGGTCCCAGTTGCAAGATTTGTACAAGAAATTGGGGCATACTCAACTCCATAGTTCTACTCTTGCCCAAAATAAAAACCTCTCTTGAAAATTCTTCAAGTTCAATATGACAGAAGGAATGCCCCTTTCCATTGTTTGAAGTGCTTGTAAGGATTAACTTAGAGGAATTATTATAGGTTATCAGAAAGGGGTAAAGTGAGAGAGGTACAAATGGATAGATCAGCTGGAATAAGAAATTTCTCAACAGAAGAAAGATGATTTGCAGACTCCTATGAGCTATGGACCTCAATCATTTCCAAAAGCTCAAATTAGAATATAGCAAACTCTCCAGTCAAATAGCAAGGTGTGATGGAGTGTATGAGAAACCCCCCATCCCCCGCAGGGACTCTCCCCAGCCAAGGCCAGAACCGGAGAGGTATTGTCTGGTAAGAGCTTAAACCCCTGTCTCTTTAAGAGAATAGACTGGAGAATGCCTGGGGAGGGTGTGGCCGGACCCAGGGTTTAAACCAGGAAGCAGGAGACCTGGAGTAGAGAGAGGAGTCGGGGGTTCTGGAGTATACCTGAAGACCACTTACCTGTAAAAGAGAGCCTGCTATGGAGGTAGGAAGCATTTTGAATTTATTACTGCCTGCCCAGCCTTGCTGCTGGAGTGCTATTCGGTTGGAGAGATATTGTGCTGCTCGAAGTGAGGAAACTTTGAGGAACCAGTTTTGTTTGTTTTGGAAGGGCCCTCTATGCTGGAGCAGTGTTCAGCTATTCAGTAGAGTAGCCCTGCTGAGGGCAATTAAGAACTTGCTACAGTTGGAAAAAAACCTAGGGTACCAGAGGCTTTAACTCTTCGGGTGCCAAATAGTACCAGGGCTGTTATCTGGGCTAGTTCCCAAATAAAGTATATATTTTTTAAACCTCTTGGCTGTGGAGTCTTGTGTCATGCCTTACGCTTGCAACATCTATCACACAAGGCAAGGGCTATTCTTGCATAATCATTATTATTCTTGAATAATCATGAATTTGGTAGGTTATTAGCTCAGAAGTTAAATATGGCTAAATCAAGAAGCACTTTGAGATAAGGACTCCAATTTAGCACTTGTAGATGCTTCTATAGTGCTCAAATTCAGAGTTTTATCAGAACTTGTATATCTCAGAGGACAGTTCTGCTAATTTAGAGGATTTTCTGGCATCGTTACAGCATCAGTCTTTGTTGGATTCTGATAACTTGCATCTTAGTAAATCTATCATTATTCCAGAGATGGAAAGTGCATTAAAATCCCTGCTGTTTCATAAGGCCCCTAGCCCAGACAGGTTTCCAGTTTAATTTTATTGCAATTTCTTCCCTCAGTTGAGCCCTATTTTATTGCAACTTTATAAGACTCGTGTGACAGATGGATCAGCATGTGTTGAGTTTGCTGAGGCAATCATTACAGTTATAGCAAAACCTGGTGGGGATGAAAGTAAGGTGGAAAATTACCATCCTGTTTCATTATTGAATGTGGACTAAAAATGGAATGCTAAAACAGTTGTCCTTAGGTTGAGAGAACTGCTTGGCACAATAATTCAAGTGGATCAAGTTAGTTTCATGAGAGATCAATACATTGGGAACAAGGTTTGCTTGTTGATGGATCTTATAGCAGTAGCTAAGGACAGGGATCCCATTAGAAGCTCTATCTATAGATGCTGAAAAAGTCATAGATAGAGTAGAATGGGTCTCTTTCTTTTGAGCTATAAATTGGTTTAGATATGGATCACAATTTATCAAGCCACACAGTTTTTCTACATAAAACCTTCTTCATGTGTTTTTTTTCCATTTCAAATTACTTTATTAAATAGTAAAGATAAGGAATACAATAAAGTCCTTGTCAAGATGAAAGTTCACTCAATACCTTTATTGATAATTACTATCACAAAAATAAATCACTTCTCAAAACCCCTGCAAAACTATTGTTACAATAATGCCCGCTTAAACTAAGCCTGGAAGAAAACAAATACTTTATAGATGAACAAACTAAACATTATTTTTCCCCAAAATAAAGGCCTCCAATTGATCTGAATCCACAAAAATATACTTAGCCCCTGAAAAACAACAATACACTTACATGGATACTTTAAAAAAAAAAAAAAAAGAAAAGAGGCACCAGGTGCCAAAACCCGGGCTTTAATAACATAAAAGCCTTCCTACATTTCTGAGTAATCTTGCTAATATCAGGAAATATTTGAATTGAACACCCACAGAACGTGACAGCTTTCTTAGTGAAGTATAATCTCATAGTCATATTTTTGTCGCTCAGGGATAAAAAAGTTACGACCAATGTTGCATGAGTCGGAATAACATCAAGAGAAGATTTTAAGAAAGCTGAGATGTCCAAGGACTCAAGTGACAGAGGATGTAAAGCCCCCTCCTCCTCTGAGTCACAGACTTAACAGGGGGACATATATAAACAACATTAGATAGCTTTATGGCATTGACATCTTCTATTAACAACACTGTTGTTAGATATTTCTGAAATAACATAGTGGGGGCTAAATAATGGGTACAAGGAAAATTAAGCAACCTTAAATTCCTGGATTGGGCAGAATTCTCCATTGCCTCAAGTTGGCGATCAACCACCAAACTATCCCAGACACTGGAAGAAAGAGCCACCTGAGCCAAAGTTACTTGTCCCTATAACTTTGACAAAGCAGTATCCAAAGCAGAAATTCAACCATTATGATCCGATATTTTATCAATCACATCAACTGGAAACTGGACAACTCCGTGTGAGTCACCACTTCCCAAATATTGTGCAATGAAATTTCCTTTGGAGGAGACACTTTCTCAACAAAGTTAGGCAAAGAGAAAGGCATAAGCCTCCAATTTAAATCAGAGAAACTAAGTCCCTGGTTCAAAACAGAGGAAGACCCTTGTGAGGCTGTAGGTAAATTACCCTCCCTTCCAACAACAGAGGTGGGGGCATTGCCTGAGTCATGTCTTCCTGACTGGGCTGGACAAAACCCATATGTGTAGAAGGAGATACATTTGAGGAAGTACTCATGGTACCAAATGACACTTCAAGCTCAGGCATAGAGGCCTCCATGTGGACTGATTGAAGATGATGGTTCATCTGCCCCACATTCTTAATGGCCTTTACTGCCTGTACTGGAAACACTTTCTTCCTCTTCTTCCCCATGAGATGCTATCTCATTTCTCCAGACTTTGAAGGGGCTCCAAAGGGGCAAGATGTGCCCTTTTGGCCATGCCCCTTTGGTCATGTGCCCATGGGCACGCACCGATGGCCACGTCCTGCGTCTTCTGAAGAGTTTTATATCTGCAGAAGGTGACATCAACAATGGTTCTTCCTCTCCCGTGATGAATAGGGGTTCCAAGTCTCATGGCAAGTAGAATACAGCAAGCGAAGTCCTTCCCTCCTTCACGTGTTGCAGTTACTAAGATTCTGTCAGACTCTTTTTGCCTTTCCAGAGATACAATGCAGTGCTGTCCTCTCTCACCTCTTTTGTTTGATATAGTTCTTGAACCCTTCCTAATAGCTATCAGACAGCATGATTCCATACAAGGTCACAGTTGCTAATAAGGATTACAAAGTCCTGGCCTATGCAGATAATGTGCTAGTTTCCCTCTCATCCCCTGAAATTTCTTTCTACTTATTTTAACTTGGTGGCTCAGTATGCCAATGTATCTGGTTATAAGATCAGTCTATCTAAATTGGAGGTGATGCCACCTAATATGCACTGTACAGAAGTGTCACTTGGGAACCATGGTCTCAAATGGCTCCTATGTATTTTTTAGACATCTAGACATAAATGTCCTCAGAGATTGAGAACAAACTATGGATATTAATACAGGCAAGATTTTAGAGATGGTGACTGCTCACACTTCCAGGTAGAGCTCTCTAACCCTCTCTTAGTGGGGGAGAGCTGAGTCTATTAAGATGACCATAGCATCCCAGTTCAATGATATTCTCTCAATTCTTCCATCCATGTTCCCTCATATTTTTTTTTCCAGCATTTAGACATACTGGAGGAGGAAACCAGCTAAAATTTAATTGAAACAGTTGAGAACTCTAAAAGACTGAAATGGTATAGGATCCCTGATTTCGTCCTATATCAAAAAGCTTTCCTTCTACAGTATGACTTACGGTGGTTGATTGAGGACTAAATGACAATTGAACACCCAAGGTGGTTCCTTCTAGAGAAGGATATTGCCATCTCTTCCTTTGTCCAAGGCACTAGGAATGGATTTTCCAAACAGTCATCACTTTATGTAATACTAACGAGGTACTATTCCAGTTAGCATATTGCCCAATTCCTGGTTATAGAGTACACTCATTCCTTTATTGGCCAATTTGGCCATACAAATTGGCGCTAAACTAGTTATTTGGGAAAATTGGTATTCTAAAAGCATCTGGAGATTTGAGCAGATTTTAGAGGGTGGCAAGGTTATTTCATGAGCGAGGTTAGTATCTAAATTTGATCTTATGCAGGCCTATTGATTTAATTGATTACAGCTTTCTCACTATTTACATGCCGGTGGGCAAGAGGTGGCTACACTATCCAGTGATGTGGACATCATTCAGATAGTACTACGCAGGGACCTTTGTTTCATTGAGCTTATACAGTAGATATACAAGCAATAGGGCAATATAAGCCATATTGCTTGTATATCTACTGTATAAGCTCAATGAAAGAAAGGACTAAAAGAGGAAAATGTTATATGTCAGACTTTTCATTATACAGTACTAGACTCACGGAAGCTGCAAACCTTCATTAGAACTTCTTTCTTCTGGTATACTGAATTCCATGGGCACTTGTTAAAATACATAGGGCCGCATTGCTGACTTCTAATCTTTGCTGTTATTCAGAGGTGACAGAACATTGTTTCCATTGGGGGGAGGGGCAAACATAGCACCTTGGCCAGCTGAACTCATTGAGACTGCAGTCAACGGTCTTTTCCTCTTGTCTGCCCATGAGGACCTGATCTCCCAGAGGCAGACAGGAGATGTCTTTGCTTCAACGCCCCCCAGCATGTAGTGGGCTGGCCATGGAGATCCCATCCCCTGCTATTAGAAGAGCCCCACAATCATAGGAAAGACTCCTCCTGTATGTCCGTGGGAGATTGGGGCCCCACAGGTAGAGAGGAGGGGAAGGCTGGCGATCGCAGCAGCAAGGCTTTGGTGGGACCAGGACCTGTGAAGCCCACTTCTTTCCAACATCTCTGCTGTTATTGTCAGGCCAAACTGGCACTTTGGCTCACATGGTGTTTGAGTGCTCAATCATAAATAGTTTTTGGGTGGAAGTAGGCCACATTTTATCAATTGTTTTCAAACATAAGCTGGCTTTCACATATAAGGATATAGTGCTACATGTGGCAGTTGCAATGGTTGGCCTATCAGGCTTAGAATTAAAATTGTGTGATATTTTCATTGCAACTGCAGTGGAGGAATTCTAAATCCTTAACATATATTTTTTATGGAATTCTATTTTCCTGACTTTTAAGATGGCGAAAAGGCAGAGAAGGCCAAAACTCAGCTAAGGTCATAAATATTTGCAGGCCTTGGTAGATTTATCTTTAGGTGTAGGATGCTTGACATTCTGAGTGTGAGGCAGCATGTGATTTGAAGGGAGGTGGGGGGAGTTGGATTTAGTCCATTCTGTTTGTTTTCTTTTCTTATCAGATTCTAGGATTGCCAGTATTCAGATGTCCTGGTTAGTTTTTATATGGTCAGGCTGGCTGCCAGCAGTGAGATAAAACTAGCCATTGAAAAGCCATTTTTTTGTACTGGCCACAGGACCGGCAGCAGCCAGAGCAGAAAACCGGCTTTTCATTTCCCGCTGCAGTCTGACCCTCCCTCCCTCCGATCTAGCCTTGGTTTCTGCATCTTATAGAACCGCGGTTGTGATAGCGCTAATACAGTAATTAAAATAACAGCAAAACCAGTGTGGAGCCTTCCAGCCTCTACTATGCAACCTGCGTGACTGCGTGGATGGTGTCATCGAGAGCGTTTTGGTTTCCTAGACCATCGGATGCTGTTCCAAGGGTTGCAGAGCAGAGATGGCATCCATCTGTCCAAGAAAGGTCAACGCATCTTCGGTAGTAGACTTGCTAATCTACTGAAGAGGGCTTTAAACTAGATTCATTGGGGATGGGTGAAGAAAGCCCCCAAGTAAGTGAAAGCCCCCAGGTAGGTGATACATTAAATACCTTTATGGAAATGGGTAACAGGGGTAACATATGGAAAGCAGTGTGTATAAATGCCCGTAGCATGGGAAATAAGATCCCTGATGTTGAAGCTTGGTGGGAGTGGCTGACTTGGATTTAGTGGCAGTTACAGAAACATGGTTCACAGAAAACCATGATTGAGATGTAACTATACCTGGCTATACTTTATTCAGAAAGGACAGGGTAGGAAGAAAGGGAGGAGGAGTGGCACTATATGTAAAAACTACTATTAAAGCTTTGGAATTACAGAGCTTAAGAGGGAGAGAGGAGGCATTGTGGGTTAAACTAGAAAGAGGGAAAGAGAAATCTATTTGCATTGGTGTGACATACAGACCCCCCTCACAAGAGGAAGAGGTGGACGGAGTTAATTGAAGACATATGCAGCATTGCTAGGAAAGGGGAAGTGCTACTGATAGGAGATTTCAATATGCCAAATGTTGATTGGCACATTCCTGCTGCAGTATCATCTAGAAGTAAGGAGATCCTGGATTCTCTACAGGGAGAACTATTCAGGCAATTGGTAACAGACCCCAAACGTGAAGGGGTCATACTGGACTTAGTGCTTACCAATGGTGAAAGTGTTTCTGATGTTGTACTGGGAGATCATTTTGCATCCAGTGATCACCAGATGGTGTGGTTCAGTATTAGGACTAGGGCTGTTAGAATCCATTCAAAGGTGAGGATCTTAGACTTTAGGAAGACTAACTTTGCGAAGATGGGCCAATACCTCAGGGAGTCGTTAGTGGGATGGGAACAGCTGGGGGATGTGGAAAACAGTGGGCAAAACTGAAAGGGGATATTTTAAGGGCAACCAACCTTTTTGTTAAAATGGTAAATAAAGGAAAAGGAGACCGCTATGGTTTTCGAAGGAAGTAGCTGAAAAAGTGAAGAAAAAGAGGGAGGCCTTCATGAAATACAAGAGAACACAGAGAGAGGAAGACAGGCATCTGTATTTGGAAAAACTTAGAGAAGCTAGCAACGTAGTCAAGAAGGCAAAGATTCAAAAGGAGGAGGAAATAGCCAATGCAATAAAATGGGGGGATAAAACATTTTTCAGATATATTAGTGAGAAGAGGAAGGGCAAAAGTGGTATTGTCAGACTCAAGGGTGCAGGGGAGGAATATGTAGAAGCTGATAAGGATAAAGCAGAATTGCTGAACAAATATTTATGTTCTGTGTTCACAGATGAAGAACCAGGAGCAGGGCCTCAGAAAACACCCACAAATAGGAACAGAAGCAAGGGACATCTTGAACAATTTTCAGAAGACTGTGTTCGTGAGAAATTAGCTCAACTTAAAGTAGACAAAGCGATGGGACCGGATGGGATACACCCTAGAATACTGAGGGAACTTGGGGACGTTCTAGCAACTCCACTGACTGACCTTTTCAATGCCTCGTTAGAGTCGGGAGTGGTGCCAAAGGACTGGAGAGAGGCTCATGTGGTGCCTTTACACAAAAGCGGAAGTAAGGATGTGGTTGAAAACTACAGGCCGGTTAGTTTAACTTCGGTGGTGAGTAAATTATTGGAAACGCTGCTGAAAGAGAAAATAGTGAGGTTTCTGGAGTCCAGCGGATTACAGGATCTGAGTCAGCATGGATTCACCAGAGGCAGGTCTTGTCAGACAAATCTGATTGATTTCTTTGACTGGGTGACCAGGGAGTTGGAGCGAGGGAGAGCTCTAGATGTGGTGTATTTAGATTTCAGTAAAGCCTTTGACACTGTTCCTCACAGGCGACTTATAAACAAACTGAGCACCCTAGGGATGGACCCTAAAGTTACTGCTTGGGTTAGAAATTGGTTGGGTGGGAGGCGACAAAGAGTACAAGTAAATGGAGCTCACTCTGAGGAGAAGGATGTTACCAGTGGTGTGCCCCAGGGATCTGTCCTTGGTCTGATTCTTTTTAACATCTTTGCTAGTGATATAGCAGAAGGGCTGTCAGGTAAGGTTTGCCTCTTTGCAGATGATACCAAAATCTGCAATAGAGTAGACACCTAGGAAGGTCTAGATAACATGAGGAGGGATCTAGCTAAGCTTGAAGAATGGTCTAGAATTTGGCAGCTGGGATTTAATGTTAAAAAATGTTAGGTCATGCATTTGGGCTGCAGCAATCCAAGGGAGCAATACAGTATAGGGGGTGAAGTACTTTTGTCCACTAAAGAAGAGCGGAACCTAGGCGTGGTTGTGTCTGATGATCTTAAAGTAGCTAAACAGGTAGAAAAGGCGACGGCAAAAGCTAGAAGGATGCTTGGGTGCATACGGAGAGGAATGGCTAGCAGAAAAAAGGAGGTGATAATGCCTCTCTATAAGTCTTTGGTGCGACCTCATTTGGAGTATAGTGTGCAATTCTGGAGACCGCACCTTCAAAAGGATGTGAACAGGATGGAGTCGGTGCAGAGGGTGGCTACTAAAATGATTAGTGGGCTTCATTATAAAGCATATGAGGACAGACTTAAGGTTCTTAATATGTACACCTTAGAGGAAAGGCGGGATAGAGGTGATATGATTGAGATGTTTTAAATATCTCTGTGGCAGGAATGTTCAGGGAGAGAGCCTCTTTTAATTGAAAGCAAGTTCTGCTATGAGGGGACATGGGATGAGGGTGAAGGGAGATATATTCAGGAGTGATATGCAGAAATATTTCTTTACGGAAAGAGTAGTGGATCCATGGAATAGTCTCCCAGTGGAGGTGGTAGAGATGAGGACAGTAACTGAATTCAAAAAAGCATGGGACCAACACAGAGGATCTCTAAAGGTAAAAAGGGGACTGTTTTAGTTGTTGATATGGAAGGATAGACTAGATAGGCCATGTGGTATTTTTCTGTCATCATATTTCTATGTTTCTATGTTTCTATGCTGCTGCTGCCTCATCCCCAAAAGGAAGTTATGTTAGAGGTAGTGGGACAGCAGCAGGGGCTACATAGCAGAGGCCAGAAGGCTCCGCACTGGTTTTGCTTTTATTTACAATTATTAACGCTATTGCAGCCATGGCTCTGTAAGACACAGAAGTCGTGGCTGTTAGGGGAAGGAGGGGACCAAAGAGGGCTGACATGAGGGGGAAGGAGGGGGCTGGAAGGGAGCTGACACAAGGGGGGAGGAGGGGGGCTCGAAGGGAGCTGACACGAGGGGAGAAAGGGTTGGAAGGGAGCTGACATGAGGGGGGAGAGGGGTTGGAAGGGAACACATACAAGGTGGAAGGAGGGAGCTGGAAGGTTGCTGACAGAGGGGGGAAGGAGGGAGCTGGAAGAGAGCTGACATGAGGGAAGGTGAGGGCTGGAAGGGAGCTGACATGGGTGGAAGTTGGGGGCAGGCAGGGAGCTGACACAAGGGGAAAGATGGGGGAAGGAAGAGAGCTGACAGGGGGAGAAGGAGGTGGCTGGAATGGAGCCAACAGAGGGGGGAAGGAGGGGGCTGTGAGGGAGCTGACACGAGGGAAGGGAGGAAGGAGAGGGCTGGAAGGAAGCTGACACAGGAGAAGAAGGGGCTAGAAGGGAGCTGACAGGTGGGAAAGAGGGAGCTAGAAGGGAGCTGATACCTGAGGATGGTACTCGAGGGAAACTTGGAAGGGTGATGACACTACAGAAGGAAGGACGGCAAAGGAAGGGGAGGAGCTGACACCTGGGGATGGGACTGGAGGGGGACTGGAAGGGAGATGACACCTGGGAGTGGGACTGAAGGAAGCTGACACTTGGAGATGGGTCTGGTAGGTGACTGGGTAATGGGGAGGAGACTAGAAAGGAGGGGGCACAGGGACTGGAAGGGAGTGGATGCATGTGGATGGCACTAGAAGGGGATGAACAGAGGGTAGGGTGACTGGAAGGGAGTTGACACAGGGTGGGGGAGTGGCACTGGGAGTGGAAATGAGCTGATACCTGGGATGGTATTTGGACTAGAAGGAGCTGGACAGTGGGGAAGGAGCCAGAGTGGAAGGGAATGGACACCTGTGGCAGTCCTAGGAATTCAAGGGGGTTGACATTGGAAGTGAAGAAAACAAAAGAAGAGACAAGAAATGGCAGATGGACTATAGACCATAGAAAGAGAGCTAAGAGAAGACAGGAAAGCAGAAGCCTCAGATCACGGACCAGCATGATCAGAGAATAAAATGGTCAGACAGCAAAGGTAGAAAAAAATAATTTTATTTTCAATTTAGTGTTTGGACTTTGTGCTATTTTTACATTTTACACAGTATGGGGAACTGCTTCTCTTATTTATCTGGCTTCTTGGGGTTTCAGTTTAATTTTTGTCTACATATTTTTATTTTTTACTTTAGGTTGTAGTCACTTAGTCTGTACTTGGTAAAGGTCTGTGTTCTGAGTGTGTGACTGAGGCCAGGTGTTCTGTTAAAATGGAGTTTGTACATAGGGATCTATACTGTACTGCAGTAATTTGACTTGTTCAGCTTTCAAAATAGGTATGTGGATGTTCTAGGGCCCCCTGAAGTATTTATAGTGCTGCTTTTTTCTGGATAGGTCCCTTGTATGAGTTTTGGAAGTTTATGCTGGTATGGTATTGTAGATTTGGCCTTGTAGATCTTTGGTGACTTTTGTAGGGCTTTATATTAGTTTGCCTATATGATTGGTACTGGAGAATGTTTAGGTTGATGTTAATGAGATGACCAGAATCAGATTTTTTTTTTGGACTATCACAGCCTCTTTGAATAATGCTATGTATTTATTGCTAAGTACATAAGAACATAAGATATGCCATACTGGGTCAGACCAAGGTCCATCAAGCCCAGTATTCTGTTTCCAACAGTGGCCAATCTAAGTCATTAGTACTGTCACCCACTAACGTACCCAGAGGCTAGAAAGGGCTTGGGTCGTTTAATGGGGCAGTATTTTTATGGCTTTAGAGCTCCTATGAAGGCTTTAGCAAGGCCTTCTGGATCCTGTAGTTTTCACCATTAGCAAAAGAAGTGTAGTTGAAGCAGAGGGTAAGGTTTAAACTCAGGCTTTATTCCCCGTCCGGGGTGGATTCATAACAGTGGAACTTAAAGCAGGTCAGACCCTTCGTCTGATAACACAATTAAAGAAAAATACTTTCAACACAACTTAGCTTTCTTCAGCATTAAACCAGGAAACAAAAAGTAACAGAAAACAGTTCCTTTTACTCACGGAACTCTTGCACCTGTTTCTTCTCATAAACAGTTCTGGCTGCTTTTAACATAGAGATGCTATACAATCAGATAATGTGTACGTGCAGTCCATCTCATTTTCCTCTAAAGATTCTCCAAGAGGCTCAATCTGCATCTCCTCCTCATCTGAGTAAACTTCTGGCTCCCAACTGCCGTTAAAGTTATAAGGTTCTTGTCGGGGAGTTAAAACACTCTCCTCCCCCACTATACTAGTGGCCCGTGGGTAACTACCGTATTTCCTGTAGTTGGGTTCCTGAGAACTACAGAGCTCTTGGTACGTGCATAGAAAGTCAGGGTATTGCAAACCTCTCTTATTAGGGTAAATACGCCTACCTTTAGGCACTGCTGTTTCCTGCTCTCTCGGATAAGCACAGCTCTGCTTTGAAGCCCCTTTTCCACGGTGTTTCTCTGACTCATTCAAATGTGCTTCAGGGTGAAAGTTTTCCCCTTCTGCATTTCTGGTGTTAGGTAATTTATATCTTAAAGCCTTGGCTGTTGGACTGCCCTCTCTGCTTGCCTCACAGCAACGTTCCTGGGGATATTGAGAGGCTGTGCACTGCTGTTCCCAACAGCTTCTCTGAGAATCACCAACCTCCTGTGCTTTGGATAATCCCCTTGGCTCCGTCCTCACAGCTCCACGGACACTGCTCTCAAGCTCAGCAGTTCCTAACGCTTCTCCCGTAGTTCCAACTACAGCCCTTGTAGTTCCTACTACTTCTCTCTCAGTTCCACTTTCTCTCCCAGTTCTCTCTCTACCTCCCGGCAAGTGATTTTTAAGTACGTTCAAATTGGTGTTAGCCTGGGCTCCGCCCCCATGCAGGTGCTCTTCATTTTCTAATGAATTCTGTGCTCCCTTTCTGTTCGGGCGTTCCCTAACACCACGTGGCTTTGTTTTCATCTGTTGCTCATAGCAACCTTCCCCCATGTGTGAACCTGAGCTGTCAGTTTCCCTTACATTTTGCTCACAATCCCCTACTTCCATGGGTTCTGATGGCGCTACCTTATGACAGTACCTAGCAGTTTCCCCAAGGGACACAGGTTCCACAATGCTTGTATTGGTTCAAGCATTGATATCCTGGGTCCCTTCTTAATAATGGTTTATGGACCTTTCCTCCAGGAACTTGTCCAAACCTTTTTTAAACCCAGCTACACTAACAGCCTTTACTACATCCTCCGGTAACAAATTCCAGAGTTTGATTACACGTTGAGTGAAAAAATATTTTCTTTTATTAGTCTTAAATAGTTTACCCTGTAGCTTCATTGCATGTCCCCTAGTCTTTCTATATTCTGATAAGGTAAACAATCGATCTACGTTTACCCGTTCCACTCCGTTCATTAATTTATAGACTTCTATCATATCTCCCCTCAGCCGTCTCTTTTCCAGGTTAAAGAGCCCTAACCTTTTTAGCCTTTCTTCATAGGAGTATCCTTCCATCCCCTTTACCATTTTGGTGGCTCTTCTCTGAACCTTTTCTAAAATAGCTATATCCTTTTTAAGATACGGCGACCACAATTGCACACAATATTCAAGGTGCGGTCTCACCATGGAACGATATAGAGGCATTATAATATCTTTGTTTTATTTTCCATTCCTTTCCTTATCATACCTAGCATTCTATTTGCTCTCTTGGCCGCTGCTGCACACTGGGCCGAGGGTTTTAACATGGTATCCACAATGACGCCTAAATCTTTTTCCTGGGTGGTAGTTCCTAATGTGGAACTTTGCATCGTGTAACCATAGTTTGGGTTGTTCTTCCCTAGGTGCATAACCTTGCACTTGTCCACATTAAATTTCATCTGCCATTTTGATGCCCAGTCTTCCAATTTATCAAGATCCTCTTGCAATTTTCCACAATCCTCTTGGGTTTTAACAACTTTAAATAGTTTTGTGTCATCTGCAAATTTGATAACCTCACTCGTTGTTCCACTGTCCAGGTCATTTATGAATATGTCAAAAAGCAGTAGTTATTTTTATTCTGGCTATGCATTTGCCCTTTCACTGCACTTTTCTTACAACATTGGATTTGAAAGAGAAATATTAGCATCGCATGAAAAGAGTTCACAAAGGAGTTTTGGGAAAAAGGAGGGTGGAGTGTAGCCAACATTATTAATAATGAGGGAGGTGCGCTGATTTATAGGTTGCAGGGGAACACCAGTAACCCTAGCACGGCCCTGCCAGGGCCAGCCGTATGCGTGCAGCAGGACAGCTTATGGCTGCGATCGGGGCTGTCAGTGGACATGGTGGGCCTGGGTCGGCCCTGGGCAGCAGCGGCAGAATTTAAAAAGAAAAGTGAAGTCGAGGGGCTGGGCTCACACAGCATATGGGGTTGAGATGGGAAAAATGAGGCATTACAAGAAAGAAAGGGAGGACAACACTTAGGACAAGAACAGCATTTGAACCAAACTACAGGCTGAGAGGCCTGTAGTTTCAGATACAGGGAAACAGCAACAGAGAACAACAAAAAACACACTAAAATTATGTCTTGTAAGCTGCAGCTGGCTGACCTTTTTCGAGAAGAAAAGGAGCCTAATCACAGAGGGGCTACAAATAACAGCCACCCCTCGTGTAACCAATCAGAAGCCCATATTTACCCAGACACGTAAGTTTCTGCAAAAGGTGTCGTTCCATTACAGGGTTCATGAAGATAGGAACCTCTTTTACCCCTCTCCTCTCGGACATAGACAGACTCAGAAATAGACATAATCTTTTACACACCTTTTAAACAATTAGGCCTGATCACTATCTTGCTGAACTATCTTTTCCCTCATATGCATGCTTAACCACAGTTAACCAATAACCTGGCCTTTAGAAATGCTTATGTTAAGGGAACAAAGAGGGAGGAGGGAGGGGGGAGGGAGAGGGTACATGGGTGTTTTATAGGGTTACCAACTTTTTCACCGAGAAAAACCCGACACCTGTGGCTCGCCATGCTCCACCCATTCTCCGCCCCTAGTCCCACCCCTGCCCCGCCCCCAGCCCCACCCACAAAAATTACCGAGGATACGTGTAGGCTAACTTCCTTGGTCAGATAATAATTAAACTGGGAACCCCAAAATCCAAACATGAAATGTACAACACTGGAGAAATAAAACTATAAAGTAATTTCCTCTTGCACTAAACAAAAACGCAAAGATGTTATCAATACACACTTCCCAGACCAAACATATTCCAGCTAATAAATTCAAAATAAAAAGTATTTTTCTACCTTCTGTTTGGGCGTTTTATTTTTCAGTTGCAATTGCTCCAGTCACTTTCTTCTGGTTTCTTCGGGTCTTCTGCGAGCTATCCATTTGTCCTTTCTTCTCTTTTAGATGTTTTCCATTCTCTCTCTATTTCTGCTTTAACATACTGATTGTTTCCCTTTTGCTCTTTCCCCCAATTCTTTCCTTATTCCTTTATCATCCATTTAAATGTCACCCTTCCATTCTCAAGCCCCTCACTCTCCCAATACCCAGCCCATCATAGACTTTTCTTCCACACAAAATATTTTTCCCCTCTCCACTCATTCCCCATCTATTCTAGTCCTCCCCCAAAATCAGTTCCCTTATAGTTCTAGACCCACCCAGCATCCACTCCCTTCTAATCCCATTCTCCCATGCCCCACATCAGCCCATTTCCAGTCCTATTCCAGCTCTTCATCAGCCCATTTCCAGTGCTAGCCCTCACATCACAGACCATTTCCAGTCCTAGCCCCCCCCCCAATCACAGCCCATTTCCAGTCCAAGTCCCCCATCACAGCCTATTTCCAGTCCTAGGCCCCCCCCATCACATCCCATTTGCAGTCGGAGTCCCCCCGCACCATCACAGCCCATTTGCAGTCCTACCCCCCCCCACTATCACAGTCCATTTGCAGTCCTAGCCCCCCTAATCACAGCCTATTTCCAGTCCAAGTTCCCCCTCCCTCCACCATAGCCCATTTCCAGTCCAAGTTCCCCCCCCCCCCCCATAGCCCTTTTCCAGTCCAGGTCTCCCTCCCCATCACAACCCATTTCCAGTCCATGTCCCCCCCCCCCATAGCCCTTTTCCAGTCCAGGTCCCCCTCTCCATCAAAACCCATTTCCAGTCCATGTCCCCCCCACCCACATAGCCCTTTTACAGTCCAGGTCCCCCTCCCCATCACAGCCCATTTCTTTCCAGTCCAATGCCCCCCCATAGCCCTTTTCCAGTCCAGGTCCCCCCCCCCCCATCACAACCCATTTCCAGTCAAATTCCCCCCTCCTAGCCCTTTTCCAGTCCAGGCCCCCTCCCCCCTCACAGCCCAGGCAGTCCTTGGCCTCCCCCCCCAGAACCGCGGCGGTCTGAGGCTTTAGAGGGAGCCGGGGAAGCCCGCGCGAGGCCCCGGCTCCCTCTGAACAGCCGCCAGCGTGAAGAGCCTTTTCCTTCACGCTGGCGGCTGTTCCTGTGAAGCCGCGAATGCTGGGAAATGTTAAAGGGTATTGCCTTTAACCTTTCCCACCAATCGCAGCTTCACAGGAACAGCCGTCAGCGTGAAGGTAAAGGCTCTTCACGCTGACGGCTGTACAGAGGGAGCCGGGGCCTCGCGCGGGCTTCCCCGGCTCCCTCTGAAGCCCTCCGGATTGGCAGAAAAGCCGGGTTTTTTGCTCTGGCCGCTCCCGATCTTGCGGCCAGAGCAAAAAAACCGGCTTTTCAAGGGCCGGTTTTGCCTCTGCGCCGGCAGCCGGCCTGGCCATGGAAAAACAGGCCAGGCCGGCTGAAAACCGGCCAGTTGGCAACCCTAGTGTTTTATGTTAGAGCTATGTAAACAGAATACATATAAAAGTGACATGCAAGGCTTGTGCCAATTACCAGTTTGTTGTGACTAAGTGACTGGTCTTCTGCTAGCAGAAATAAACACAGGTAAACTGCCTGGAAATTGTATATCTTGTCTTGTCTTTTCCTTCACTTACTTTCCAGGAGGACTCAGACTCAGTGGACCAGGGCCCCGCTAAGCAACATCCGCCACAGCGTCATGCAAGTGTCAGGGAGATCCACGATCACCGTGGTTGCCCCATTTAAGACAGCTTGTGGCTACTCCTGGGCACTGCTGCCTCAATCCTGACAGCAGTCCAGTACTCTAGAGTAGCCACAAGCACTGCGGGCCTTAAAGGGGAGCAGCCACGGTGATTGTGGCTCTCCCTGACAGCTGCATGACCCCATATGCTGCCTGAGCCCACTAGCAAGCTGCACCTTTTTCAGTTTCAAACAGATCTGAGGCCCTCTCTGGCTTTGTGGGTCCAGGACAATTGCCAGGTTGCATTCCTCCTAATGCCAATTCTGACATCTGATGTCTTTTATTCTGTACAGTATGTGGGAAATGCATTTCTGTTTCTCATGTGTTGCACTGCATGCAGCATCTGGCTTTCTGAGGTTTTAGTTAAATTTTGTCTATATATTTCTCTTTTTGTTTTGTGCTCATTTATTGATGAAGGCCTATTGTATTGTGTGTGTGTTTGTGTGTGTACAACCAATGCTGAGTATTCTGTTAGTGTTGTAGCAAAGTGCAGTCAATGAATAAATCCAGGAGTCAATTGACAGGGTCCAAGTCAGTTTATTGTGCACAGGCCCAGACAGTCAAAGCTTCAAAAGGAACTGAGCAAAAGTTTCTACAGAGACATAACCATTTATACCTCTTTTTCAGTTTGATACATGAGAACTTTCTATTGGTTCCAACTCGATACATGCAAACTTCTCATTGGTTCTACGCTCCCTGCACCTGTCCAATTAGAAATCCCTCCGGAGCCTAGCAACCAGCCCCCTCCCTTAGGATTGTTCTAACGATGGTGCAGTTCTTGATTTCGTTACTTCTCTACTGCAAGGTTATCCCTAGCTCCAGGAATGCATATATTGAAACATTTCTGTTCTTTCACACACAAGAGAATAATGGAAGACTTATGAATTCATAAAAACTTCTTATTAAGCATTTTAAAACAGTTTTCTAATTTTTCACATATTTTTGGTTCTTTTTCTAACTATAATGGGAGTTAGGATCCAGACCTAACTTACAGGCCTTTCATAGTAGCAGGCCATGGCCTACCACATTCCTCCCTTTGATTATTCTGACCCGCAAGTGAGAAAGGGTGAGAATTAAATCATTCATTAGTCACTTAACACATTATACTGGTGTAATAGCATCATCGTGGGGTATAGGATAATATTGCCACATAGCTAATATCTTTGTAGCTGCCTTCCTTTCTACATTGCTATCAATGGCTGCTGACTTTATTCAACTGTGATGAATCCAGGGTTTGAGTTTTGCAACTTTAACTGCTGTTGGGGTTAACGACAACATAAGGTCCCTTCCAATGCGGTGTCAATGGTGTCTTTCTCCACTCTTTGATCCACACCGAGACTCCAGGTTTGAGAGGATGCAGGGGTTCTGTTAGATGGATGAGCAGCTGGTCTTGTACCCACATATGAAGACTCTGCAAAACAGAACTTAAAACCAATAGTTCTTGTCTAGTAATTTCAGATCTAATCTGTTCCATATCTCCCTTTATTTCCTATACAATAGGCGGGGGTCGCCCATACAGAATCTCAAAAGGGGAAACTCCTAAAGACTTAGCAGGGGCTAAGTATATCCTAAGAAGGGCTATAGGAAGAACCTGGGGCCACTTCAGTTGAACTTCTTGGCAAAGTTTGGACAACTGAGATTTCAGGGTTCTATTCACACATTCTACTTTTCCTAAATCTGTAGGCAGTATGCATCTGATAAGATCAATATCTCGGGGCCATACTTAATGGACTTGCTTCCTGAGGTTATCCACCCTCATTCTTTGTACAGGGCCCCATGTGCATGCAAGGTTGTAAGGGCATACTTGGAATCTGGGTACACATTTAGACAGAGCCCCTTTTCCTATTGTCAGTGCTCTAGTAAGAGCTATCAGTTCAGCTTTCTGTGCTGAAGTTCCTGGGGCCAGGGCTGAGGACTCAACTACCAGATCAAGGGTCACTACTGCATATCTGGCACAACAATGTCCATTAATGATAACAAGACTGCTTCCATCTACAAAGAAAGTCCGTCCAGGGTTCTCCAAAGGAACATCAGTCGAATCAGGGTGTCTTGAGAATATAGTGTCCGTAGTTTCTAAACAGTCATGATCAGGGGGGTCAAGACCAACTGGTAACAATGTAGCAGGATTCAGAGCTTGACTGACCTTCAATTGTATCGGGGTTTTCACACAGCATACTCTGATATCTCAACATTCGTGAATTAGCTAGAGGTTTCCTTTGTGTTTCATAATGGTTAGAACAGAGTGTGGTACAGTAACTTGAAGATTGCTCACTAGGAGGGCTGTAGCTGCAACAGCTCTCAAACAAGGGGTCAGCCTTTTGCAATTACATCCAATTGTTTTGACAAATAGGCTACTGGTCGTTGCCAAGATCCAATGAGATTGAGTCAACACTCCTAGAACATTTCCTTGTGACTCATGAACATAGAGATTGAAAGGTTTTCTGGCCATCTGGTAGACCCAGAGCTGGTGATAACATCAGAGCGGTTTTCAAAGATCAAAAGGCTGCATCCTGTTCAAGTCCCTATTCCAATGGAGACTTTTCCATTCCTTTGGTAGCTTGATACAATGGTTTTGCTAGCAGTGCAAAATTGGGGATCCATATACGACAGTACTCTGCCGCACCCAAGAAGGCTCTCACTTGCCTCCTGGTGATTGGAGTAGGAATACTGCATACAGCTTCTTTGTGTTCTGGTCCCAGGCGTCTAATTCTGCTGGACAACTGGAATCCTAGGTATTTAACTTGTTTGACATAATTATGCCTTGGCTCTTGAGACTTTGTATCCAGCCTCATTAAAAAGGTGCAAGAGTTCACTGGTGGCTTATAGACATTCACTTTCTGAGTTGGTGGCTATAAGCAAGTTGTCCACATACGGGAGAAGAACCCTTTCTCCTGGGTTCACATAGTAGCTGGAAAGATCTTGATTTAAAATAGCACTGAAGAGAGTAGGTGAATTCTTGAATCCTTGAAGTAATCTAGTCCAGGTGAGTTGGCCCCGCCTTCCTGTTGTGGGGTCTTGCCATTCAAAAGCGAATAAAAGTTGACTGGTGGGGGCTAGGTGTACACAGAAAAAGGCATCTTTCAGGTCCAGGACAGTGAAGTGAGTAGCCTCAGTGGGGATCAGTCCCAAGAGAATATACGGATTTGGTACCACTGGGTGTATAGTTTCAGCTGCATCATTCACTCGCCTCAGATCTTGTACTGGGCGGTAATCCCCTGTCCCAGGTTTCTTAACTGGGAGAAGGGGGGTGTTCCAGGGTGACTGGCGTTCCTTGAGAAGTCCATACTTCAGCAGTTTCATCAAATGGCAGTGGATTCCTTCAATGGCTGGTTGAGGGAGAGGATACTGCTTCACATGCACTGGTTCCACTCCTGGCTTGAGGGTGACAATGACAGGGGCTATGTTCTTCGCTAGGCCAGGTGGATTATCTTCTGCCCATACTTCAGATGGGGCTATAAGGTTGGTGGGTATACAGGAACTAGCTGGCTTGATTGGAGATGCACTATAGAACCGCTACTCTTCTTCTCGGGGAACAGTCAGCACCATCAATCCAGCAGGCTTTGGGTTCACAGTCATTTGCATTTCTCCCCTTTCAGCAAAGGATATTTGTGCCTGGAGCTTAGCAAGCATGTCTCGGCCCAGAAGTGGAATAGGGCATTCAGGCATATACAAGAACTGGTGCGTTATTTTCTGTCCCCCTAGTTCACACATGCGGTTCTGCAGGAGAGGCTTTGTGGCCTTAGTCCCAGTAGCTCTGACAATGGTGATGCATCGAGAAAACAAAGGGGCTACTGGCTTTAGTATTCTGCTCCTGTATCCCCCATAAAGTCCATATATTGGTCCCCTATTTTCAGACTGACCATAGGCTCCTGGGATGAACTTGGAGCCTGGTCTGGCCTAGTCTTCATCCATGTCAGAGCCTGTTGCAACTGCCACTCCCTCAATAGCTTCTTCCCTCTCTTGCTGGAACACTGTGCTCAGTTTATTCTTTCATGACTCTGAAATCAAGTACTCCCTCCTCCCCTTCTGGGGGTGGAGTCAGGATACGGGCATTCACTTCTCTAATGTCCTTCTTCTCTGCAATGAGCGCACTGATTTGCACCCAGAGGGGACTAATCATTTTCACGATCCCTTCCACTTTCCTCTGCTCTTTCAATTAGGAAAACCTCCTCCAGTTTCTGCAATGTCCGGTTTATATCTCTCTGGGACTGACTGACAAAAACTGCATTTACCATAAGCAAATTCTCCTGGGCTACTGGATCGCATGGGGTATATAGTGAGGGCTGCCTGCAATATTTGGATTCCACCTGGGACCATCAAGGCTGATGGGTCTGCATAATACTGTTCATTAGTTCAATCAAATCCTATGGTTTCTCAGTGTAGGAGGCATAATGCAGCTTTCAGTTCAGTAAATCAGTGGCAGAAAAAGACACATAAACAAGGCTGGTCAGCTGGCTGGGTTCTCGGGCGCTGGCTGTGAGTGACCCTGAACTGGCAAATGAATGCCCTGCTTGTTGTGTCATTGGTGGACTGTGGCCTACTCTGAGTACTTTAAACTGTGCCGGGGCTTTCGGTCAAGAGGGGGTGTACGTCCTTCTGCTGCGGAGGTGGCTGGTGACATTTGCAGGGAGGTTCCCCCCCCACCCCGCCTCAGGCTCTGCCCGGGATGGTGGCAGAGCTGAGGGAACTGGCCTATAAAGATAATAAACGGGCAGGTTTGTGTTTTTTTTTTTCTTAAACATTTAACCAGGAATCCTATGTAGGGGAACTGATCAGGGAACATTCTCTGTACAATCTAATAAACACGGGAAACTACGGGGCCATGAAGTAACAAACACTGGCCACCCCCTTCCACAGAGCATTTCTAATAGGGACGGAGACATTTTAAGTCTGTAGTCTTCAGCAAAGTCCTTGCTAATATTCCTAGTCATACATTTCAACAAAATCTGCATGGACTCTGACACCCCCCCCCCCCCCCACCAGTCAGGCTGCATTTTCCTGTGGACTAAGCATAAAACTATTATTTTGCAACATGTTATAACAATCCCAACAGGAAGAACTATAGCTCTTAACATGATGGCCACATATCTGTTACGTATGACTGGAATAAAATTACTTGGCATGAAAACTAACTGCCAGCCGTAATCAGCATGTCTCTGCAAAATAAATTACTTTAAATCTTACAGTTTTAGGAAGCAGATATTCAAGACATTCCGAATACTTTTTCCATAAAGTGGGTGGATATCTAGAATACATATACACTTTTTTCTTCCTATCTTATTTTTATTAACAATAAGTATGTCTTCTATGAGGTGCTTGCCGCAGTATATCTGGAACTAGAATTCAAACACGATGAACTCCTTATTCACTCAGGATTTAAATCACTTTCAATTCGCGATCTGGTACTACTGGCTCGGAATGGTTCTTAACCTCTACTTCGTATGACAAAGGGAAAACAAAAGCAGTTTCCTGAATTTTTTTCTATCATTTCCTATTTAAACCATTACAGTACTTACTGAAGGTTTGAACATAAATAACACAAAAGAAAGCTAAGCCCACAAATGCATTATACCTATAGCCCTACAAAAATTCTTCTCACTTGGTTCGTACAAGTACAGGAACTCGAAAGGGGTTAATAAGAACTTAACCCTTTCCAGGCTAAGCCCAAAACCAACGGGATCCACAATCCTGACTAAACATTCTTATCAAATGATATATAATACATGGCCATAGCAGAAGGAACATCACTATTAAACCATATTGAATAAAACAGGTACAATTTTCCTGAAATAAGCATAAATTAATCCAGCTATGTGTTGAGATTGAGCCTTCACAGGGTTAAAAAGACACTGCACATTCCTTTCTTCAAACACGCCCAGTCTCTCTCCGCTAGCTAGCTTCATGCTGTGTGAAAGGAAAACTGAAATGAGTGAAACAGCTTCTTGATTTTACAGTGACTCTGGCATAGGTGTTTGCGTCTTCTTTCTTTTTTTCTCACTACTATTTCTTAATCGGTAAACTGTCACAATTTACCCAACAGAATAATCTTACATCATACCAGAAGGGAAACTCGCGGTTTCAACAGATAACAAAAATCAGAGACAAACAACAAACAGTAAGAACAGACGAACACCAAACACTTCCTCCTTTTCGCGACCTGGGCGCAGTCGCCTGGCCAGGAACTGCGCTACTCAGAAGTCCGCTCTCGCTCGGCCTGTATTTCAAGACCTCTCACTCACGCAAGCAATCATATTTTAACAAGAAATCATTTTTCAAGTGCCCAGGTTTTTCTGACTAACTGACTATTTCAAACAAGAAGGGTCGATGGCTTCGGCTTCCGCTTTCACTTACGCGGAGTTTACTAGGATTGCCCTTATGGAAGGTGATCAGACTCCCTTGTCTCACACACACTCATGCGAGATTTTTCCCAGTTAGTCTATACCAAATATACCAAATCAGTATTGCACATACTCATGCAAGACTTTTTCCCCAGGCTGCACTGACTTTTTTAAACAAGAAAATATCTACTCACCGGATCCAGTTCCTGATACCACATTCATAAAATTGTCAAAGATTCACTCCAACAAGGATACATGCCACAAACCCTAAAGCACGCAATGATACGACAAATACTTAAAAGTAACAGTCTGAGCCCATCCGAACCAAAATCATATCGTCTCATCTCCAGCCTGTCATTCCTTGCTAAAATCGTGGAAAAGGCAGTGCAAAACCAACTTCAAGACCATATAGTGTCATGAGGCTGGAACTAGAGAAGAAACAGTGTTGAAATAAACTCCTGATTTTCATGGAACTCAGAAAAGGCAGAGAGCGCAGTTCCGGCGCAGCTCAGCCAGAGGGCGCATGAACAATTACACAGTACCTGAAGCAACGTGCTCTAGCAATGATCACATTAGTAACAAGCAGTTTCAACTGTCCTCAAACTCAGAACAGGCAAACCAGAAATCCCTTTATAAAGGAAACCAGATGATCAGTGAAGGAGGAACAGGAGCAGGCAGAGGCAGGAGGAAGATCCAGAGAGGCAAGAGCAAGTGCTGGGGAAGTGGCAAGAGCGAGGTCAGAAGGACCGGCAGCCGGAGCAGTGAGAGAAGCCTGGAACAGGAAGGCTTCCATGTGCAGCCAACTCAAGGAGACAGAATCCAAAAGAGGTATACTCAAAGGGATAAAGTCCAGAGAGGCCAAAGGTATTGGAACGGAGTCCAAAGCCAAGCAAACCAAAGAATCAGCTTGCCTGATGACAGCAACTCTCCTAGCCCAAGCAAGTCTCCTATGCTAAACCAGAAAGGCACAAGGAAAGGAGATTCCTTCTACAGTGATACTTTTGCCAAGAAACACAGAGAGTGGAAATCCACGTCAGGTTTTCCTGGTAACTCTGATTGTAGAGCAGTGCACAGAACAGCTTGTCAGCCTGAGAAGCTACGTCGCAAGCTGAGTCCTGGGTGTGGCAGCCTACAGAAGCCAAGGTATGAAAAGCCTTTCATTATAAGGGAAAGTTTAAGTGATGAAAACCTTATGCAAATAGATAAGCCTCAGAAAGTTAGAAGTAAAGCTAACCTTTTAAAAGCACTTCCCAACAGTGTGCTAAGGAAATTGTATGAGAAACCCAAGAACCCTTGTGAGGAGTTAACAGATACTGAAGACAGTCATAGCATTGAAGAAGGTAGTGACCCAGAGTCAATGGACTTTGATTGTGAAACCAGTGTTCCCATTCCTCAGAGTGAACCAATGGAATGTAACTTTTGTTCAAGAACTAGCTTGATTGCCTTGCTAGATGTATAGAGAAAAGAGAACTCTGCATATGGTGAAGTTGATAACCATTTGTTTCCTGATGTTAATTTCTATTGATTTAAAAGAAGCCTTAACCCAGATAAACAGTTAATTGTGAAGCCTACAACCCTTAACTGTTTATATAACGGTGGAACCTTTTTGTTAGAGGAAAGAATTACCTTCATTTTCTTTTGTGTCTTATTGAACCTAAGCGTTGACCAGGGAAATAAAGCCTTATTACCCTACACTTTGGCGTAGATTGTTCTTTATAAGGAGTTCTGCACTACAAGGACCAGAATCCTCCTGGTCCTTCAGCTCAACCACTCCTTAAAATAAATTAAATGTCACCGGACGCCCTTATTTCCTATGCCAGTAGGGGCGCCTGGGGACAATAGATATCAACGCCCCACTTGACATACATCAGCATGGATTTAAGCCCCAACATGGCGTGGAGACACTACTCACCTCCCTCTTTGACAATCTCCTAAGAGGCATAGACAACATAAAAAAAATGGCTACCTGCTAGTGTTCATGGACATCTCGGCGGCCTTCGACACTGTGTCACACGTTAAACTATTGCAACGCTTACAACAAATAGGACTATGCAAGAATACCCTGAAGTGGTTTACATCATACTTAGAAGAGCGAACGCAACAAATCAAATGCGACCAAAATAAATCACTACAATTCCCCATCACAGAGGGAATACCTCAGGGCTCAGCCCTATCATCAATGCTCTTCAACATCTACATACAGCCCATATGCAACATCATCAAGCACCACAAACTACACTATCACATTTATGCTGACGACATCATGGTGTACGCTCCAATCAATCTACTAGCACTAAACACCACAACAATAACAAAATGCCTCGAAGACATGAATATAAGACAAAAAAAGTCACTGTAGAATTCCGCTGAGTTCAGCCAAAGAAGAATAGCAAAACACTTTTTTTATGTCGGGGTCCCCCGGCAAGAGCGGGAAGGAGGAAAGCCTATCCCCTCCACCCCAGGGAAACCCTTTTATTATTAAAACAGTGTGCAACCCGAAACCTTGGGCAATTTTCAAAATAGTGAATAGACACTTATCTCATAAATAAGCGATATTCATCTCCTATGGAACACCAGATTTGTACACTAGAGATTTCAACTTCGCAATGGATGGCGACTGATGGTCCGGTTCTGAAGTAGTCGAATCAAACAATGATTTTCGCTGACATAACTTCTCCAAGTACTCCTCTGTGAAGGCAAAGGTGTCTGCTGCCATTGGAATAAGAAAAAGGTCAAATATAAACAAATAATCAAACAACCCCCTGTATATAACATTAAGTTAATCTGTACATAGTTCCCCCGGTTGTCCTATTGTTGAAATTCCCTGTTCAATGTAAAACTCAATGTTACTTGTATGCATTGTAGTATGTTCTTGTTCAATGTACACCGCACTGATTGTAATAGCGCGGTATAAAAGAATTGTTAAATAAATAAATAAATAAATAAATAAATAAATTACTAATAAGCATATAAGACCCCAACATAAAAGTGTTTTGCTATTCATCTTTGGCTGAACTCAGCGGAATTCTACAGTGACTTTTTTTGTCTTATATGCTTATTAGTAGTCATCTGAGATTGTTTTTGGGGGTTTTTTTATTATTTATTTGAAGACATGAATGACTGGCTCATAGCCAACAACTTAATGGTCAACTACGATAAAACTGAGGCAATGTTCGTCACCAGGAACCCCACCTTCATACCTCCACAAACCATCAGCATCCTAGATAAACACATAGTAGTCAAAGAAGAAGTTAAGTATCTGGGCATCACACTAGACAGAGCCTTGAACTTAAAGTCCCACATCACCAAAACCACAAACAAGGCATATCATCGATTGAAAACAATCCGACAAATCAAACCAATGTTCCGTCAAGACCACTTCCGCACAGTGTGCCAAGCACTCATCACACCACTGCTTGATTATGGAAATTCAGTATATCAAGGCCTTCCTCAACAGACACTACACCCACTACAGATGGTACAAAACACCACAGCACGTATCATTACAGACACACCAAGGACCGAACACATCACTCCCATCCTACAACAACTACACTGGCTCCCAATGGTGGCAAGAGCTAAATACAAAACAATCATGATCATCTTCAAAATCATCCACCATCTCTCAGCAGACGTACTCCAAAAACGTTATAACAAGGGACATCAGCAATAGACCATGTTGTCATTATTACTTCTTCTTGATCGGCACACCTGCAGGCTATCACAAAACCAAACAAACAACTTCAAAAAGAGCACCTTCACTATTGGCATCTACACTATGGAACTCCCTCCCATCGAGTCTGAGGGCGTTAGATGACCTCACAGACTTCCACAAAGACTTCAAAACATGGTTATTTATAGAAACATATGAGCATTCAGGCGACAAACCCTACCCAAACAGAAACACTACTACCTCCGCCAACTAAGCACACACCCACACTCACAAGTCTGTCACACAAAGTGATTAAATAATTTCATGTTAAATCTTACCTCAATTGTACTGTCTAAATGCTGTTAAGTAACTGTATTGTATAATTGTGTACACAGGGGCGGCCCAAGGGGGGTGCGGGGCCATGTGCGGAGACTCGGTGCGGGGCCTCATTTGCATAAGGGGCCTCATTTGAATAAATATTTGCATAATGTTACCATATACTAACTTTTAGTAAACATGCCTCTTAATGAGTGTATGAATAAAGAAAGACTAAAAGATTTCTACATTACTATAATCCAGTGCCAACCGCCAGACACATTAGGAACTACTACAAACACTGCCCATTTAGAACCCATAGCAAACCCGCCGTATCCTAACAGCACTACCAGGACTCACAAAGCACCATACCCTACCTATCAAAAGAAAACATGCAAATATTAAACCAATACATTTCAGAGAATACCAATACATGACCTACTGGGGAAAGAGAACAAGTGGCAATGTCAAATAGGAATTATATAAACAGAATACCTCAGCTCAGTTACACATGAACAGAACATAAACCATCACCAAACAAGGAATCACAATTTAGAAACAGGATGACAATAATTAAACTGGGAATCCCAAAAGCCAAACTTGGAATGTGAAGAGCTTACTCTAACTCTCTCCTCACCAGTAACCTCACTGGGCTCTTGAAGCTACAAAGAACTACATTCACAAACAATGGGAAGGTTATCAAATAGTCAATAAAATACACACACAGTTCTATAGAAAAAATACACCAAAGCTTTGTGGAGAGAAACTGAGAGAAGCACGTTCTCCCTGTTTACTCTAACTTCTCAGCCATGGTTCACTTTATTTATAAGGCTTTTGTAGATGATACAGCATAATTTCACTTTATCATTATACATCATGTATGTTTATCATATTGTAGGTCAACTTATTCGGTGTGGGTCAATGTGGAGCCATAAATGGAGTCCAAGACATAATTGTTTACTTTACATGGCCATTATAAGGAGGAATACAAGATTCCAAGATATAGAATGACCTAATTGACATAATTGTTTACTGCTAATACCTCTTGATATCTACTAATTACTAACCCTGAGAGTATTTTAGCCAATAACCCTGAGACTGCTATCTGGTATCCCTGAGACAGAGAGGCTGGGGTACAACCTGCCCTTTCCTTATTTATGTAAACCTTCACCTAGTAAGCTAATATATATGAAGTTTTATTTCTAAGCAAGGTTCTGAACAAAATTAACTCTTTCTCAGATTTATTCAGTCTAATAGTATATGGTACCCCGTACTAATATATATGCTTTCAGAATGTACAACACTGTAGAAATAAAACTATACATTAATTTGCTCTTGTACTAAACAAAGCGCAGACGTTAATGATGCACATTTACCAGAGCTGACATATTCCAATTAATAAATTCAAAATAAAGAGATATATTTTTCTACTTTTTGTGCATTTTTTTTCAGCTGCAATTGCTCCAGCCACTTTCTTCTGGTTTCTTCGTGTCTTCTGCTAACTCTCCATCGTCTGCTGTCCATTTGTCCTTTCTTCTCTCCTAGTTTTTTTTCCATTCTCTCTCTACATCTGCTTTAACATACTAATCTTTCTCCTTTTGCTCTTTCCTCATTCCTATTTCATCCACTCAAATTTTACCCCTCCATCCTCAATCCCCACTTACTCTCCCAATACCCAGCCAATTGTAGATTTTTCATCCCTCCCACACAAAATATTTTCCCCTCTCCATTTTACTCTCCCAGCCCCAGCCCATTCTAATCCTCCCCCAACATCAGCTCCCTTCTAGTTCCAGCCTCACCCAGCATCCATTCCCTTCTAGTCCCTGCATCAGCCCATTTCCAGTCCTAGCCCCCCCATCAGCCCATTTCCAGTCCTAGCCCCCCCATCAACCCACTTCCAGTCCTAACCCCCCATCACCCCATTTTCAGTTTAAGCCCCCCCTATAACCCATTACCAGTCCTAACCCCCCATCAGCCCATTTCCAGTCAGCCCCCCATAGCCCATTGCCAGTCCTAAGCCCCCCCATCAGCCCACAGCCCATTACCAGTCCTAACCCCATTAGCCCACCTCAAGTCCTAACCCCTCCCCATCAGCCCATTTCCTGTCCTAGCCCCCATAGCCCACTATCAGTCCTAACCCCCCCCATAGCCCATTACCAGACAGCCCCCATCAGCCCACAGCCCATTACCAGTCCTAACCCCTCCCCATCAGCCCATTTCCTGTCCTAGTCCCCCCATAGCCCATTATCAGTCCTAACCCCGCATAGCCCATTACCAGACCGCCCCCATCAGCCCACAGCCCATTACCAATCCAAACCCCACCCACAGCCCACCGCCCAGTACCAGTGCTCAACCCATCAGCCCACCTCCAGTCTTAACCCCCCCAGCCCATTTCCAGTCCTAGCCCCCACATAGCCCATTACCAGTCCTAACCCCCCCATCAACCCACAGCCCACCTCAAGTCAAGTCCTAACCCCCTCCATAGCCCATTACCAGTCCTATCCCCCCCTCATAGGTTCAAGGAACATTAAAAAAAAAAAAGCTGGCTGCTACCGCTGCTGCTACCGCCGCAGCAGCGGCAGAATGGAGTGTCCCGCAGGGCCCCCTCTGCCTGGCTGAGTCCCTCCCTCCCTCTCTCTGTGACAGCTGAGCCCCTCTGTGCCGGCTTTCAGATACGCGAAGGGAGAGTGTTTCCCTCGCGTCTCTGTTAAGCCCGCAGGGGCTGATGGGAAATTTCCCATCTGCCTCTGCAGGCTTTTTTTTTTTTTTTTGAAACTTTTATTTTCATTTTACAACAAGCAAACGAAACAACAAACCAAAGGAGACAAATACAAATATACACATAAGGAAAGCAACCCCAATTACCCCCCACCCCTAAGCTTCTTCTCTAGAACTGAGGAGTATCATCAAAGAGGCGTATACATATAGCAGTGATTGTACATCCAAACAAACAAAAGAGTATCAGCAATATAGACTGATCATGTGAAATAGATTTAAACAGTCAGATGGGAGCATTTAGCATTTTAGCATTTTAAACATAATCATGGAGTATCCTCCATTCAGACAAATGATAGAGGGTCTGAACGGAGAAGCCAACAGATGAGGTATTTGTTCATATTTACTGTATAGACTGACAGAATGCCACCATTCATTGAAATTAAGAGGGGACCTATTTTCCCCCAGTATTTTCCAGTAATATTGTAG
Source organism: Ichthyophis bannanicus (assembly GCA_033557465.1). Taxonomy (NCBI): domain Eukaryota; kingdom Metazoa; phylum Chordata; class Amphibia; order Gymnophiona; family Ichthyophiidae; genus Ichthyophis; species Ichthyophis bannanicus. The sequence goes on along the minus strand of CM066031.1, from coordinate 789,491,053 downwards.
TACCGGGCATTCAAACATAATATAAGTTAGTATGTGAATGGCCGTGCGGTATATCCAAAATCTGTTGCTCTGGGTAGCGGTCATTTGACTAACCTATCAGGAGTATAGAAACTTCGGTGGATTAAAAGAAAAAAGTGTCTGAGTAAGTGAGGGAGATCGAGAGATCCATGTCAACCCGCTCCAGGCTAGGCTCCCATGCTCCGGGGTCAAAGCTACATGCGACTCCCGCTCCCAGAATTCCTGTGCTGTCTGAGCGCATAGGTGGATAATGGGAGTGAGGGGAGAAGCAGCCTCCATATATCTTCTAGCGCAAAATCTGTAATCAAAGCAGTAAAAGAGTCAAGACTCTTGGGTGGACCACTCGTTCTGGGCGGCAGCCAAGCTGTCAAGGGCTCAAGTACTTGATTGAAATCGCCGCCGAGCATTAATGGAGGGCTGGCAAATGCCTGTGCTATCTGCACAATACTTGCATAATAAACAGGATTATCCACATTCGGAGCATAGATACCAATACACGTAAATTACAGTCTCAACCTGAAGGTGTGCACGGGCCCATCTACCCTCCTTATCAAAGCTAACAGCCATTACAATAGCTTACAGAGACTTCTTAACCAAAATGGCTACCCCACACCGCTTGGAAACAGCGGAAGAGAAGGCAGTCGCCATATTAGGCTTGGTATTAAGTTTCAATGCCGCAGCGGAATTTAAATGCATTTCCTGAAGAAACATTAAATTAACCTGCTCATGATTAAGATAGCTAAGGATTTTCTTTCTTTTGATTGGACTATTAATGCCTTTTACGTTTTATGAGAAGATATGACACAAGGCCATCAAGAAAGATTATAAATTCTGAGAAAGAACACAATAATGCACACAGTTTCCCAATGTCCCTCATCTTAACTATGTATGACTGTGCACATAACATAATAATCAATGAGTTAATGAAAATCATGGAAACGCCCCATATGAAAAAAAATAAGCACCGAGGTGCAGTAGAGAAGAAGCAAAACCCCAGAAATTACTGGCGACCTAATGTCTGCGGGGAGAAACTCCAGAGAGGGCCCAAGCTAAAGCATATAACCTGTAAAACTATGCATGTTTCGAATCCCACCGAGGTGCACATCATGGAGGGATAGAAGGCCAAGTAAATTATAGATAGAAAGAAAAGTCCAGGCAGTCTCTATTCCAGGCTGGGATCACCGCGTCGGGCCGTTCAAGATGGCGGGCAAATCCGGCGAATTACAGATCAAGATTGTTGAATCATAATTGTTGGATTAGCGCATCTGATCCACGTTATTTGGAGTCCAAAAACGTTGCTAGTAGATCGGGATCTTCGAATGTTATGGCTGGGTTATGGAGAGTCACTCTGAGCTTCACTGGATATAGTAGGCCAAAGTGAGCCTGTAGTTATTGAAGACCAGGGCGAAAAGCAAGGAGCCTCCTCCGTCGGTCAACTGTGGACTTTGCCACGTCAGGGGAAAAGAAACTTTATGACTTTCAACTTCAAGATGATAGTTCGCCCGGGCAGCAGTGCGAGTTTGCTCCACTTCTGGGTATCGCACCAAGCGACAAATGAGAGCCCGAGGGGTCGTCCGATTGAGCGCCATATTAGCAGGAACACAATGCGCTCGGTCAGTCTCCAGAGCTCTGTAACTAATAATCTTTAGCAAGGGGAGGAGAGTTTTGACCAAGAATTCTCGCATGTCTCCTGCTCTCACATCCTCCGGCACTCTAATGAGCTCCATATGGTTGCAACCAGCTCGATCATTGCTATCCTCCAGCTCATTTTGAAAATTCTGTATCATACGCTCAGCCTTGCCCAATTTCACCAAGCGCACCGCGTGCGAATCAAGGACCTCCGCCATGTTGTCCTGTCGTAGTGGGAGACTTGCAAGCCGGTTCTGAAGTGTGCCAAAGTCTTCACGCATGGTTCGGAGCGCCACTCCGTTGGATAGTACCAGCTCCTTCATACCGCGTATCTCCTCCAAGATCTCCTGTGGCGTTGCGGGGTTTTCCCAAAGTGGGGCCATCTTCTGTGGGGAAGAACTCTGTTTTGGAGCGTTTTCCGTGTGAAGAAGAGGGAGACCCGAGGTCCAGTCGCACTGGTTTGTGGCCCGCCGTTCCCCCCGAGGCACCCCGGTAAGTTCAGAGCAAAAAATGAAATTTATGCAGGTATTAATTCAGGATTCTGAGTAGGCCTCTCGGGAGCTTCAACGCAAAGCGTCTATCCCGCTGGACATCAGGCTCCGCCCCCCCTGCCCCTGCAGGCTTAACAGAGACGCGAGGGAGACACTCTCCCTTCGCGTATCTGAAAGCCGGCACAGAGGGGCTTAGCTATCGCAGAGGGAGAGCTCAGCTGGGCAGAGGGGGCCCCGCGGGACACTCCATTCTGCCGCTGCTGCGGTGGCGGCGGCAGCGGCGGCGGCAGCAGTAGCAGCCAGCTTTTTTTTTTTACTTAATTTTGAAAAAAAGCAGAATGTTCTTTGCGCGGGGCCCCCTGAAACGCGGGGCCCTGTGCAAAAAACATTCTTGCTCAATGGATGGGCCGGCACTGTGTGTACACGTACCCTAATTTTAAATGTAACCCTCCAAATGATAGCCGAACCAGATAGGTACTTCAGTACCACTATATAAGATTTGGAGTAAATCGACAGTGGACTTATTTGGTATCTGGTCTGGGCTAAACAGCGCTAGAGCACTTGAATGTTTTGTAGATGATATGCTGGGAGATTAAATGAACATACTCAGCTAAAAAACCAATAGGAAATGCGAAAGAAGCCATAAATAATAGGCAACATAAGAGATCGTTGATGCAATTAAAGAGCAAGAGTTCAAGATTTCATCTCAAACTCATTATTCAGCTCTTCTACAGTCTGAGATCTGGTTGCCATTAAAAATACACCTCTTTAGGTAAACAGTGGAGCGACAAATTCGTTATATGATACTTGTCAGTATAATTCGCTCTGAAAGGTGATCGCCTTTAGTTTTTGTCAATGCCATTATGGTATAGCAGCTGATAGTTATAGGTTCGGTCTGGCAGAATAATGTCTTTTGTGATTGCAAGTAGTGTGTGTGATTTGGAGGTAGCACAGGAGGATCTGGTGTGCTGATCTGCAATTCAGGGAGGCCATATGGATGACCGCAGTGCCACCAGGTGTCAGTGTGAAAGGGCAGCCATACATTAGCTATGCAAGGCACTGGGAGATATAACTAATGTTGTGCCAACATCTCCCAGATTATGCCATGAGTACTACATCCTTCCTCAGTCCAGGATCTGTGCAAGCTGCGAGAGTGGTGATGTATCTGGAGGCTGGCTACTGGGTGTGATGGTACATGGATCTCCTCTCCCATTCCCATATGGGCCTGACCAGGGGAGCAGTGCCACAAAGCAGACTGAGAAGGCAAACGGGGTTTCCCCACAGATAGATATATACAGACCGACATACACCACGATGGGACAGGTGTAGTTGCTGCGAGAAATGCCAGTACCCAGATATGTGGTAATCAGATGCTATAACCAGAAGGCCCTACTACTACTATTACTACTACTACTACTGATCATTTGTGTAACACTACAAGGTGTACACAGTGCTGCACAGACACACATAAAAGATGGCCCCTTCTCAGTAGAGCTTACAATCTAGTCAAGGCAGATAACACAGCAGCTGTGGACAGGATACATCTAGGAGGAATGGTAAGGAAACACAAGGGAGATTAGGCGGCTCAGATACAAAACGGCAACAAAGAGGTGAGTGTTCAGCCTGGATTTGAGAAGGGCCAGAGAAGAAGCCTGATGTGCAGACTCAGGTAGTTTGTTCCAGGCATAGGGAGCAACAAGGTGAAAAGAGTGACACCTGGAGTTGGCAGTAGAAGAGAAGGGAACAGACAGAAACAATCTGCCAGAAGAACGGAGTTCCTGAGGAGGGGTGTAGGGAGAGATAAGAGAGAAAAGGTAGTGTGGAGCAGCAGAATGAGTACACTTATAGGCCATAGGCACGAAAAGGGCATATATTTGTTGCTCATCAATATTGTACATCCTTTGGGGAACTGCAATGTTAGTTTTGGGTTGTGTGCACTTGGTAAGGTCCATCCTTAGCAGTTTAAAGCATGTTTGTAGAGATGACCAAGGCAGAGATCACTGGGTAAATTTTATAATGCCAAGTACTATTTGATGCAAGGTATGTCCTGACATACATGTTCATATTAACATTCTCTTATACCATATTAAAGTGCACTGGGACTGGTATATGGTTTAAGTTGCAGCAGCAGTTATTTTTCATTGGTATTTAAACCTAGTTTGCTTCAGCAAACTACTGTCAGTGTGAAGAGAAGCTTAGGAGATGCACATTTTACAAAGGAGGTGTGGCGTTCGCATAGGGTTGCCAACTTTTTCACCGAGAAAAAACCGGACACCTGTGGCTTGCCATGCTACACCCATTCTCCGCCCCTAGTCCCACCCACAAAAATTACCGAGGATACATGTAGGCTAACTTCCTTGGTCAGATAATAATTAAACTGGGAACCCCAAAATCCAAAAATGAAATGTACAACACTGGAGAAATAAAACTATAAAGTAATTTCCTCTTGCACTAAACAAAAATGCAAAGATGTTAGCAATACACACTTCCCAGAGCAGACATATTCCAGTTAATAAATTCAAAATAAAAGTATTTTTCTACCTTCTGTTTGGGCATTTTATTTTTCAGTTGCAATTGCTCCAGTCACTCCCTTCTGGTTTCTTCGTGTCTTCTGCGAGCTATCCATTTGTCCTTTCTTCTCTTTTAGAAGAAGGGCATTGCCCTTAACCTTTCCACCCAGGGCATTACCTTTAACCTTTCCCAGCAATCGCGGCTTCACAGAAACAGCCGCCAGCGTGAAGGAAAAGGATCTTCACGCTGGAGGTTGTACAGAGGGAGCCGGGGCCTCGTGCGGGCTTCCCTAGCTCCCTCTGAAGCCCTCCGGTGTGTGGGCCGGCCCTGGGTGGGGTTTTTTTGGGTTTTTTGGGTTGGAAGAAAAGCCGTTTTTTTGCTCTGGCCGCTCCCGATCTTGTGGCGAGAGCAAAAAACCGGCTTTTCAAGGGCCGGTTTTACATCTGCGCCAGCAGCCAGCCTGGCCATGGAAAAACCGGCCAGGCCAGCTGAAAACCAGCCAGTTGGCAGCCCTATGTCTGCAGGTACATCGCAGAGACAGGCAGGATCCGAAACGTGCAACCTGTCAGAATACGATAGGTGCAGGGATGTCCAAAACATTTTACCCATGTCCGATAATATTTGGCTGAATAACGCTTTGTCTGTGCTGTGTCAGGCACATCTATCTCCCCGATTCCAAACCCCCGTACATGTCTAGGCCCATGGATGCAGAATTAGGTTCAAACAGGGGCCATTTTCAATTTAAACGTGTCCACGGGCCAGACGTGCATGTTATGGAATCTGCCTCAAAGTGATTTTGCAATTTTAGATAATTGGGGTTATGTTCAAAATGCAGCGAGTTTGAAATGTTTCATTATTGCTTTCAGGGCTAATGCAAGAGTATTTATTTATTTTATTTATTTATTTAGCTGTATTTATATCCCGCTTTTCACCGGGTCAAAGCGGTCAATTGGGGGATACATTTAACATGAGGGGATATGAGACACATACACTAATACTTACAGGGAACATGGGCAATGGAGGGTTAAGTGGCAAGACCACAAGGAGTGCCTACAGGACTAGAAATCCCAGTCCCTCTGGCCTGAGATTGCTGTCCTCAGGTGGGACTTGAACCCCAGGCCTTCCGGCCTGAAGTACCTTGTCCTAACCACTAGAATCTTGGAACTTAAGTGGCAAGACCACAAGGAGTGCCTACAGGACTAGAAATCCCAGTCCCTCTGGCCTGAGATTGCTGTCCTCAGGTGGGACTTGAACCCCAGGCCTTCCGGCCTGAAGTACCTTGTCCTAACCACTAGAATCTTGGAACTTACCGCCCCCTTCCCCCTAGTTTTGGCTGATTAAACTCAATAATTAAGATAATCTCAATACCACCCCTCCCAGAACAATCCTGTGAAAATGCATAATTGGACATCATGCTTTAAATATTAACTTTTGTATGTAGGTGCATGCTTATTCTCCCCGCAGATGACTAAATATGCTGTCAGAATCTATTATTTTGCTTTGACTGTTGATGCCCCTCAGAATTTGTGGCCCTAGGCAACAGCCTAGTCTTATATCATGGTTGGCCTGACTTTGATAGCTTATTTAACAACTAGCTTTCTTCTATTTGGCCTGCAACTCCTGCTCTGCCTTTGAATAGCAACATTTTTATTCATTGGTCTTTCAGAATAGCTATTTCCAGAAACGCAGAGAAGCTAAAGCCAGAGGAGAAAGAAAGACAATCACAGAACTCAACAGAGATTTCCAATGTGCAGCAAGACAGGACAAGGAAAAGTACTACAATGACGCATGCAAGGAAATAGAAGCAGAAACTATTAGAGGAAGAACAAGATCAGCTTTCCTAAAGCTACGAGAGTTAAAGAAAAGGTTCCAGCCTCGAATTGGAATGTTAGAAGATGCTCAAGGTTCTATGTTGAATGATGCTGAGAAGATCAAGAAAAGATGGAAGGAACATACAGAGTTTTTATATGATAAAGATCAAGTGGACCAACAGCCGTTTCAACCTGTACCTTATGATCTGGAACCATTGGTGATGAAAGAAGAAGTTGAAGCAGCATTGAAAGCCTTATCAAAGAACAAAGCACCAGGCATTGATAGCATTCCCATAGAAGTATTACAGCAATCTGATGCAGCTGTTACCATACTTACAAGGCTCTGCCAAGAAATATGGAAGACAGCATCATGGCCAACTGACTGGAAAAGATCTGTGTTTATACCAATACTAAAGAAAGGTGATCCAACTGACTGTGGAAATTATCGCACAATCGCTCTGATCCCACATGCCAGCAAGATTCTACTGAAGATTATTCAAAAGAGACTACAATCATAACTGGAACTAGAACTACCTGAAGTGTAAGCAGGGTTCAGAAAAGGGCGAGGAACGAGAGACATGATTGCGGATGTGAGATGGATCCTTGAAAAGACTAAAGAATACCAAAAGGATATCTATTTGTGCTTTATCGACTATAGCAAAGCTTTTGACTGTGTAAACCATAAGAAACTCTGGGCCACATTAAGAAGCATATGGTTTAAGTTGTTCACCTGATTGTTCTCTTGCACAATCTGTACATTGATCAAGAAGCAACAGTTCGAACAGAACAAGGAGAAACAGAATGGTTTAAAATAAGCAAAGGTGTAAGACAAGGCTGCATACTTTCCCCCTACCTGTTTAATTTATATGCAGAACAAATCAGAGAAGCAGGATTGTATGAAGACAACAGAGGTGTGAAGATTGGTGGAAGACTCATCAACAACCTTTGCTGTGCTGATACCACATTACTGGCGGAAAGTGAAGATGATCTGAAACATTTGCTTCTCACAATCAAAGAACATAGTCTCAAAATGGGCCTGCACCTTAATGTAAAGAAGACAAAGATCATGACAACTGGCATAATCAACAGGTTCATCGTCGAAAGAGAAGAAATTGAAATTGTGAATAACTTTAGCCTACTTGGATCAACTATCAATAAAGAAGCAACAAGCAGTCAAGAAATCAGACGACGGATTGCTCTTGGCAGAATGGCTATGAAAGACCTAGATAAGATTCTCAAGAGCAGAGATATCTCTCTCCATACAAAGATTCGACTTGTTCAAGCCATGGTATTTTCAATAACATCATATGGATGTGAAAGCTGGACAGTGAAAAAGATAGGAAGAAAATTGATGCTTTTGAATTATGGTGCTGGCGGCGAATACTGTGTATACCATGGACTGCCCGAAGAACAAACCAGTCTGTATTAGAGGAGATCAAACCTAAGCTTTCTTTAGAAGCTCAGATGACAAGACTTCGACTTTCATACTTTGGACACATCATGCGGAGAGAGAGATCATTAGAGAAAGACATCATGCTTGGCAAGATAGAAGGTCAACGCAAAAGAGGAAGGCCAGCAATGAGATGGATCAATACAATAACAGCAGCTACGGGTACCAGTCTGTCAACAATAAGCCGCCTGACTGAAGACCGAACACAATTTAGGATAGCTATCCAGAGGGTCGCCATGAGTCGACTCCGACTCGATGGCACTTAACAACAACAACAACATTTCCTGTAGCCTCCTGTCTGGCCTCAAAATATGTGACATCCTCCAGTTTGCTAGAAACTGATTTGATTTCCTTAATTATTAAAATGGATTGGTGGGTGTAATTCTTTCCACATTGCATTATCTAATTTTTGGATTTTGTCAGATTAGAATTCTCAATTTGATTTATCAGAGCAGATTGTTATTCTTCTCCCATGGAGAATGGCTTGTACACCAAAATACACTGGAACCGCCTATCAGTCGATGTTGGCAACCCTAGACGTACAGGGATGACTTCAGGATCGTCCTTGTATGTCTGGGGTTGCATCCCCGCCCACCGCCTGCCCTTGCTCCCCCCTCGGCCCGCCCCCTTCCGTCCCCATCTAGAGCTCCCTGCACATCTCCTATATATGTGCAGGGAGTTTTGGGCAGGGGATATCGTCCCGGCGTTTAGCGGTGATGGACGTCCGACCCAGACGTCCACACCCGCTAAACGCAGCTTTGAATGACCCCACTATGTTTAATGACTAGGTGTCACACATGCACACATCAAAGTAAGGTCATGGACAGAGAGACGGATAGGACCTAAAAGAAGATAGTGGAGAGAAAATCTGAGCGAATAATGTTGAAACAAAAAGCAAATTAAATTTAAAAGACAGAAAAAAAACTTGACATCCAGACAAGTAAAAAAACCCCAATTTTTTAAATTAGCAAAAAATTTATAATTTTTACCTTCACTTGAAAGAATTTGGACTAGCATTCAGGTTTTCCTAAAATGTTCCCACTCATGCTTAGGTTTCATGGTAGTGAAACATTGTGACAATGTGATGGCATAAATACTGGAAAAAGGAAATGGTCATAACTCTCTATGGACCACTGGTAAGGCTTGAGTAGGAGTGCTGTATTCAGTTTTGGAAGCCCCACCTCTGGGAAGATGTAAACACACTAGAGGCAGTCCAGAGAAGAGTTACAAAAATGGGATAGAGGGTGCACCAAAAACGTTGTGAGGCTAAAGCACCTGTTGTCTTTCTGGAAAATCTTAATAAAATGCCCAGTAGGGAAATTGGATTTTCTGGTTATAACCAATGAACAGTGAAAATTGTGGCAATTCAGAAATGTCATCCTAATGCTGCTGTCACAGCTGGATGATGTCATCAGACTGTGACTAGCCTCAGGCCACCTTGGCCTACTACTGGTCAACAGGAGTATTGGCTGGAGATCGTTATTAATGTGTGTTAAGAGAATAATATGGGATTTTTGCAATTTAATTCACAATAGATAGAAAAATCGTCAACATTTGCCTTTAATGCATATTAGTTAACTGCATTACAAGCAAAATAATAATGAGATACACCACGTGCAAATGCATGCAAATCATCTCATTACTATGTACATTTTTTAATGCAGCTATTTTCACAAGCTGCTTTATTTGTGGAAAAAAAGCTTTTTGGACCTGTGACCATTGGGCCACTAACACGTGGCCCAGTGCTTCCAAGGGCCATCTGAAAGGGGATGGTGATATCCTCAGTTTCTTTCCTTCCTCCAGACCACTACCTCAGCATAGACCATCCCCCCCAAAAAAACCAAACAGATACCTACCCCATCCCAGAGTGACTCCCTGGACTCCCAGATACAGAGACCCCATTCCCTGAGTAGACCCCTCAGACATCCTGGAATAGACACCCTATCCCTCAGCGAGACTCCCAGGACCTATCAGGGCTGTCCTTGCTATCTATAGGTAGTAGAGAAAGGAATGATACTCAGTTGTTCCTCTCCTATAAGAGCCAGGGGGGGGGGAGGCTTGTCTTGGGGGAGGGGTTATGCTCAGGGGTTATTGCTGTTGGAAGGCAGTTATAGATGTGGTCCAGAAAGGGTTAAGGATGTATGTATGGGGGTGATTGGGAAGGGTGATCAGGAATGGCATATGATGCTGGGAGGATAAACAGTAGTGGAGGAGTAGCCTAGTGGTTAGAGCAACTGCCTAGAACCCAGACGATCAAGGGTTCAGTTCCCACTGGCACTCCTTGTGACTTTGGGCAAGTCATTTTACCCTCCATTGCCTCAGAAGAAAAGGCTGGCAATCTACCTCCGATGATACATTGCCAAGAAAACCCAGAGGGGTAGCTGGGTTGCTATGAGTCAACACTGACTTGATGGCACCAAAAAAAAAAAAAAGTGAATATCAATGGATGCTGTTAGGAGCACCAATTTTTAAAAATCTGTTCCTGCATCCATTTGGGGAAAAGCTGGACACCCCCATGTAGAACTTTTAAAAATTGCTGCTCCACTGGATATGGCGAGACACTGATGTGCTCTCCTGCACGTCCTTACATGTATTTCACAATAGGCATTGTGTTTGGCAGTGCCTTTGTAAAATACAGTGGAAATTTTTCACATCCTGATCTGGACATCTTAATTCCCCTCTTTACAAACTATCTAAAGCTGTATTGTCACAGTGGACTTCTGAGCACACCTCTGGGGCACAGGACAGACTTGTTCCCTAGTGAATTTCTCTGGAAGCAAGTACAGTGGCTCTCTCTGCTGGTGCTGACGTATCAATTGCTGGTGGGTCTGGGAATGCCCAGCCAACTTTAGTTTGACTAGCATTTACTTCAGTTGTCTCCAGACATAAAATGCACTTCAGGTCAGTTATCACTTTAAATACTCTCAATCTTTTATAGTCCAGATTTTACACCTTGCAGCTTTATATAATGACCTCTTGGCCACTTTCCAGTCTTGCTGATCCTGTCCAGTTTGATATAAGTGCCTCACAGGCACAACATCCTTGCAGCTTACACTGCTGATTGCCTTTATTTCCCTCTCCTTTGTGAATCCTTAATTCAAGACACCAGCAGCCAAAGGCTGCCCCTCCAGCAATAAAGGAGAGCAATTACATATACAATGTCTTTTGTCACCTCAGGATATTTAACTTTGAAAGTCTCCAAAATTAAAATAAAGTCTCCGATAGTGTCCAGGAACCCTCTCCCTTTGCTTGTCTTTACCTAAGCACTGAGGATCAGGTTTTAGCAGTACTACCCTCAATAGCCAATCATACTTCTGCTTATTACAGCCTTCCACTGTTGACAAAAACCACAACACAACCCCCCCCCCCACCCAACAAAACGTGGAACCCAGTTCTGAAAGGAGCCACCTGGACGGCCATGAGCAGGACAAGTCAGATAACACACCTTTGTATATAGTTTCCCCTATTTCCCAAGTTTATATCTCCTGTTAAATGTAATTGACCAGACATATGTAAATTGTCGGATGTTTTTTGTTCAATGTAAACCGCGCTGATGTCTAATAGTGCGGTATATAAGAATTGTTAATAAATAAATAAATAAAATAAATAAAGTCCATTAGGACCAATTTTGTACCATGGGAACAAAACGTTCCCACGGCATACAGGATCGGGCCTGAGGATGGCCCGGCATGCCTGCGGGGACGTCCTCCCTGCAGGCTTCCCTGGCACCTGGGGCTCAGATCCCCCTCTGCCCCACCACCTGATCAACGGCTAGCCAGCCGGGGCCTGGATGGGGTGGTAGGGCAGAGGGGGATCTGCACCTGGCCCCAGTGGGGGGAATCCTAGCCCCAATTGCACCATTTGTGCTGATTATTCCACCTTTGAGGTGGAATACTCAGCATGTCCCCCCTGACCCCACAGCATGTACAGGGCCGTGTATGTCCTGCCGCCTTGGCCCACCATCACTCTGCCCAGATCCCGCCCCCCTGCCGACTCTCCCCATCCTGCTGCTCTAGCCATGCGGGGAGAGCCGGAGGGGAAATAGGGTCAGGACAGCTTGCAGGGCTACACGTCCTACTGGGACGTGCAGTCCCGCAAGCTGCAATTCAGAATCGGGCCCATAGTCTCTGCACGGTCTTCAATTCTTAGACAGTACTTTGTTCAATGAATTCCATTAGATCAGTGTCCATCGCAGCAAGCCTGGGACTCTTGCTTTGTTTTCATGTCCTTCCTGGGCTTCTGCTATTTCTGCTTGTTCCCATGGCATCTGTTATGCTACAGAATACACCCTCCCTCTCCAGGGCATAATTTATATCACTCCAGGGGAATTTCTCTATCTCATCCTACTCTACCTTCTCTGGAGGCTTACTGAGTTGTCTTTACTTAATCTTAAGAACATAAGATATGCCATTCTGGGTTAGACCAAGGTTCATCAAGCCAAGTATCCTGTTTCCAACAGTGGCCAATCTAGGTCACAAGTACCTAGCAGTTTCTCCAAAAGACACAGGTTCTACAATGCTTGTACTCGGGCAAGCAGTGGATATTCAGGGTCCACTTTTAATAATGGTTTATGGACCTTTCTTCCAGGAACTTGTCCAAACCGTTTTTAAACCTGGCTACACTTAACATCTTTTAATACATCCTCCGGTAGCAAATTCCAGAGTTTGATTACACGTTGAGTGAAAAAATATTTTCTCTTATTTAGTCTTAAATGGGTTACCTTGTAGCTTCATTGATTGTTTACACCATCAAAATATAGAAAGACTAGAGGGCATGCAATCTGCATTTACCGGTTCCACTTCATTCATTAATTTATAGACCTCTATCATATCTCCCCTCAGCTGTCTCTTTTCCAGGTTGAAGAGTCCTAACCTTTTTAGCCTCTCTTCATAGGGGTATCTTTCCATCCCCTTTACCATTTTGGTGGCTCTTCTCTGTACCTTTTCTAATAATGCTATATCCTTTTTAAGATACGGAGACCAGAATTGCACACAATATTCAAGGTGCGATCTCACCATGGAACAATACAGAGGCATTATAATATCCTTTGTTTTAGTCTCCATTCCTTTCCTTATGATACCTAGCATTCTATTTGATCTTTTGGCCACCGCTGCACACTGGGCAGAGGGTTTTAACATGTTATGCACGATGACGCCTAAATCTTTTTTTCTGGGTGGTGGTTCCTAATGTGGAATCTTGCATCGTGTAGCCATAGTTTGGGTTGTTCTTTCTTAGGTGCATAGTTTTACACTTGCGCACATTAAATTTCATCTGCCATTTTGATGCCCAGTCTTCAATTTATCAAGATCCTCTTGCAATTTTCCATAATCCTCATGGGTTTTAACAACTTTGAATAGTTTTGTGTCATCTGCAAATTTAATAATCTCACTCGTTATTCCCATCTCCAGGTCATTTATGAATATGTTAAAAAGCAGCAGACCCGGGGAGTGGCTAGTTTGCAAGATGGCTGTTGTGAGGGTTTGAGCCACGATGCCTAAGCATAAAGGCAAGCCCAGAGCTTTCCCCGCAGAGCCAACGCCTGCCTATGTGGGGCCCATGGATTCGTTTGTCAGGCTCACCGAGAACCAAATCGGGGAGATCAGAGCAGGCTTGGTAGTGCCGGCAGAGGAGTTCGCAGCATCTCCTGCCTTGGATATGTTTCTCTCCCCAAATGGGTGTGCACCCCCCGCTCTTCCAGATCGTTCGGAGATCTCCCCAATGTGCGGATCTGCAACTCTACCTGTAGTGGGAGTGGCTGTGAATCTGGAGCGGGGCACATGGGAGGGAGGATCCGGAGGTCTGCCGAGTGAGATCTTGGCAGCTGACCCGGGAGAGGTTAATATCGCGGAGGTTGGTGATTCTGCTCTTGAGGTGAGCAGTGCTGATGAGTCGAAGACTTTGCGGTAGCAACTTCTGAACCTCCATTTTCCTTTGCAATTTCTCATCCTGCTTCTGTGACCCTGGCCAATATCTGGGAGGCGATAGTACAACTTTCTCAGGTAGTAGGCCAGCAGTTGGCTCTGTCTACTTCTAAATTTTCTAAATTTGAGGAAACTGTCTCTAAAATAGATAAAGATATGGTGGAGACAAAAGGTAAAGTAGAAGTTTCGGATCAGAAGCTGTTTCGGGTTTCTGATGTGACTTTATCTTTGGTTAAAGATAATATGGCTTTAAGAGCGAAGTTAGAGTCATTGGAAAATGCTGCCAGGTCTTCAAATATTCGTCTTTTGAATTTTCCAGTTTTTCCAGTGGTGGCTCCTTTGGACCTTTTTAAGTAATAACTCCAAGAGTCTCTACTGGTACCCTCTGACCTGATACCCACAGTGTAGAAAGCTTATTATTTGCCTTCGGGGGAAAAAAGATGGGAAGATAGCTGTTGGGACTATAGAAATGGATTTCCTTAATGTCTCTGCCCTTCTTCAAGTTCCCAAGGATGACGAGCTGCAGGTTTCCACTTTACTTGTAACATTTGCCTTGCCTTCTGACAGAGAATGGCTCCTAAAGTTAAATTATAGAAAAAGAGCTAACCTGTTTATGGGTAGGAAAGCATCGATTTTTCCAGATGTGGCCAGAGAAACGCAGAAGAGGCGTAAATCTTTTCTTCTGTTACGTTCTGGGGTGATTCAGATGGAAGCTTCTTTTGTGCTCCGATTCCCCTGTAAATGTATTGTTGTTTTTCAATTGCAGAAATATGTTTTTTTTCAGCCTGAAGACCTGTCTTCCTTTATTAGCACTCATATTGTTACATCCTCACCCTCTTGAGTGGCTCCTCATTTATATATAAAGATGTTCTTGGACCTCTCCCTCCACTTTTTTTGAGGTATAATTTATTTATTTATATTCTCTTATATACTGCGCTATTCTGCATCAGTGTGGTTTACATTGAACAAACTGAAATTACATTGAACATGGCATTATAACTTGGAGATAACTATTGACAGGGAACATGGGCTATGGAGGGTTAAGTGGCTTGCCCAAGACCACAAGGAGCACCTGTGGGACTAGAAACCCCAGTCCTTCTGGCCCAAGGTTGCTGTCCTCTAGTGGGTTTTGAACCCCCAACCTTCTGGCCTGAAGTACCTTGCCCTGACCACTAGGCCACTCCTCCACTCCTAATATCTTTCTTTTTTGATATAACATTGGGGGGGGGGGTCTCCAGCCCTTTAAACGGGGGCGCCATCGGGCGCCGGTGCACAACACCCGACACCACCAACGAACTCCCCGGCTCAATCCAGGTGGAGCGGAGGCCTGAGGCAGCATCCTGCCTCCAGCAGCCAGTGTCGGGGCTCGCGGGCCTGCAGCCCTTTAAAGGAGGTCGCCATCAGGCCTCGCCAGAGGGCCCTTTGCCATGGCCCTTAGGCGGGGACCTAAGGCGCCCTGGCGCGAGCCGTCAGCCCAGCTCCAGCAGATCACCGGAGAAATGACAAGGAGCTAAGCAGGAACCAATGCTTCTCCACACCTCGCTTCCTGACCCCAACCAACTCCCACACGAAGTAAGCACCCACCACTGTTACCCACTGCCTAGTGAGCCATTGCTACCTGCACTATCTGCAATTAATTCTGCTTTGAACTTGCTTCCCATTGCTTCCATAGAACTCACTACCCATTGCTTGCATTGAACCTGCTACCCACTGCTTGTACTTGCTTCCCATTGCTGGTATAGAACTTACAGGTTACCTCAGGCTGGAGGGCCAGGGGTTCAATTCCCGCATGGGGACAAGTAACCTCAGGCCGGAGGGACTGAGGTCTCTAGTCCCATGGCTGCTCCTTGTGGCCTTGGGCAAGCCACTTAACCCTCCATTGCCTCAGGTACACATAGATTGTGAGCCCTTCGGGGACAAGGGAATAAAAAAAGTACCTGTTAGTATATACCTGTAAACCGCTCTGATGCGTAAGTAAAGGGCGGTATATTAAATGCCTAAACCATAACCATAAACCATACTACCCTTTGCCTGCATAGATCCTACTACCCTCTGCCCGCATCAAACTTGCTACCCATCGCTTGCATTGAACTTGCGACCCATTGCTTGCATTGATCTTTGCTACACAGGCTTTAGCACTACCCATTGCTTTTATTTTAACCTACATTGCATAGGTGTAATCTCCACTGTAACCCAACATATACTGTATAGTGTTTAGAATCCTTAGCCACCTCATTTCCTGCTTGCTTGCTTGTAAGATAACAACCGCTGCATAGCCCCGTATTTAGAATCCCATAACCACCTCATTGTTTGTAGATAACATATATGCTGCATACCCCCTCTACCCCACCTCCATGGCCCCTCATCACATTGTCCTTCTCTTCCTCATACTCCCCAACTGCCTCCCCTCCTACCAGCACCTCACCCTTCTCCCCATTATTCTCCCTCTACTTTCCTCACTTCTCCCTCCATTCTGTCTTCTAACCTTGCATCTGCTCTTGAGCTTCATCATGTCCTCCCCCTCATTCAACCAGCCCCTCTCTCTTTAAGGCCACCCTCACTTCCGCCGTACTGCTTCCGCCTTACCCCGCTCTCTACTACTCCTCCTCCTTCTCTCATCAGGTAATATCAACCACAAACCTGGCCCACCTCGATTTCTTTCTCACTCTAAGAAATGTTCCTCACGCACCTTATCTAATCTCATCCATATCCCCCTCCTCTCCCCTTCCTCCCTCCCTCACTCATACCCCAATCACTCAACCAGAGATATCAACCCCAACCCTATCCCCTCTAGAGATTCGCCTCACTCAAAAATAAAATCCTCGCGTAACCTATCTGATATCATCAATATCACCCTTCATTCACCCCCCACTTCCCCCCTCCCCCACATGTCTCTTGGAGGGCACACGCATCCAGAGACTCCCATCCATACCCTGGCCCCTCTAAATCTCTGTACTACTCTGTACATAGATCCCCACGTAACGGCCACCATAGACTGCTGTCTTACTCTAAAAAGAAATCCTCACGTAATCTGTCCAACCTTATCCATATCTCTCTCCTTTCCCCCTCCGCTCTCCCGTTCTCATGTGCCCTATGGAATGCATGCTCAGTCTCCAACAAACTTCCTTTTATTCACGATCTCTTTATCTCTAATGCACTGCACCTTCTTGCCCTAACTGAGACCTGGCATCCATTGCTGCTCTCTGCCACGGGGGCTACCAGTTCTCCCATACACCTCAATCTACTGGTTGCGGTGGTGGTGTCGGGCTGCTACTTCTCCTTCTTGCCAATTCCAACCCCTTCTGCTGCCTCAGTCACACTTCTCCCTCTCTTTCGAAGTTCACTCCCTTCGCCTCTCCACACCATTTCCCCTCCGAGTAGCTGTTATATATCGCCCACCCGACAAATCCAAATCGACCTTCCTCACCAACTTTGACTCCTTGCTCACCGTCTTCCTGGATCCCTCTTCCCCCACTCTTATTCTTGACGATTTTAACATTCACGTTGATAACCCCTCCGATCCCCATGCTTTATTGTTCCTCGCCCTCACCTCCTCGTTTGACCTCCAAATTTGCTCCACCGCCCCCACCCACCTACACGGCCACTGCCTTGACCTAATACTCTTCTCTAATTCCTCTCCCTCAAACCTCCGCAACTCAATCCTCCCCTCATCTGATCATCACCTATTAACCTTTAATCTTCACCTTCCGCCGTCCTAACCTCATCCCGTCTCCTCCGTCCTATTTAGAAACCTCCACAATATTGCTCCCCTAACCCTCTCCTCCACCATTTCTCCATCTCTCTCCTCCATTATGTCCTCCAAGTCCGTCGATGAGGCAGTATCCTCTTATAATGCTGCACTAACCTCAGCTCTTGACATTCTTGCCCCACCCACCTCATGTCCTGTCAGATGATTTGTTCCCCAGCCCTGGCTTTCATCCACAACCCGCTATCTACGCACCTGTGCCTGTTCTGCTGAACGTGCTTGGTCCAAATCCCGCTCCCCGGAAGACCTTCTACACTTCAAATTCATGCTTGGCTCCTTCCAGTCAGCCATAGCACTTGCCAAACAAGAATACTACATCCATCTGATCAACTCCCTTGCCTCTGATCCTCGCCGCCTCTTTAATACCCTCAATTCTCTCCTCAAGGCGCCTCCGCCCCCGGTCCCGCCCTCCCTTTCTGCCCAAACCCTAGCCGACTACTTCCATGATAAAATCCACAAGATCACCCTCCAATTCCCCGCCTCCTCATCTGCCTCCCACCCATACTTCCTCTGCTACCCTTTCCTCCTTCCATATGATCTCCGAAGAGGAAACCACACTCCTCCTTTCCTCTTCCAAACCCACCACTTGTTCCTCTGACCCTATTCCTACCCATCTCCTCCACCCCATCTCCTCCACTGTTGTCCCCTCCATCTCTTTTATAGTCTCAACCTTTCACTCTCCACTGCAACTTTCCCGCAGACTTCAAACATGCTGTTGTCACACCCCTCCTCAAAAAACCCTCACTCGATCCTACCTGTCTTTCTAACTATCGACCCATCTCCCTCCTTCCCTTCATATCTAAATTACTAGAATGAGCAGTCCACCGCCACTGCCTCGACTTCCTCACCTCCCAAGCCCTCCTGGACCCTCTACAATCTGGCTTCCGTCCCCTACACTCCACTGAAACAGCGCTTAGAAAAGTCTCCAATGACTTGTTCCTGGCTAAATCTAAGGGCCTCTACTCTATCCTCATCCTTCTTGACCTCTCTGCTGCCTTTGACACTGACCACAATCTTCTCCTCACCACCCTCTCCTCCCTTGGTTTCAAGGGCTCCGTACTTTCCTGGTTCTCCTCCTACCTCTCCCACCGCTCCTTCAGTGTATGCTCTGGCGGCTCCTCCTCCTCTCCTACCCTGCTCCATGTTGGTGTACCCCAGGGATCAGTCTTTGGCCCCCTCCTTTTCTCTCTCTACACCCAAGCCCTTGCCGTGCTCATCTCCTCCCATGACTTTCAGTACCATCTCTATGCCGATGACTCCCAAATCTACTTCTCCACACCTAATATCTCTCCAGAAATCCAGACCAAGATCTCTGCCTGCCTTTCTGACATCGCTGCCTGGATGTCTCATCGCCGATTGAAATTGAACATGGCCAAGACTGAACTCCTTGTCTCCCCCCCCCCCAACTCCTCCCCTCCTCTTCCCCCTTTTTCAATCTCTGTGGATGGATCCACTATCCTTTCTGTTCCCTCGGCCCGCAACTTGGGGGTTATCTTGGACATCTCCCTCTCCTTCTCCGCACATATCCAGCTCGTAGCTAAGACCTGCCGCTTCTTTCTCTACAACATCAGCAAAATCCGCCCCTTCCTTTCTGAACACACTACCAAAACGCTTATCCACTCCTTAATCTCCTCTCGCCTTGACCACTGCAACCTGCTCCTTGCTGGTCTCCCCGTGAGCCATCTCCTTCCCCTTCAATCTATACAAAACCACGCGGCTCGACTAATCTTCCACCAGCCTCGCCATGCCCACATTACTCCTCTTCTCAAGTTGCTTCACTGGCTCCCTATCCAATTCTGCATCCAATTCAAACTTTTCCTACTGACCTATAAATGCATCCACTCTAAGGCCCCTCAATACCTCTCATCTCTTATCTCTCCCTATGCCCCCTCTCGGGAACTTCGCTCCGCTAGAAAATTACTTCTATCTAGGCCTTTCACTCGCACTGCTACTCCCGACTTCACTCCTTTCACCTTGCTGCACCTTATGCCTGGAACAGCCTACCTCTGCCTATACGCCAGGCACCCTCCCTGGCTCTCTTCAAATCCAGGTTGAAGACCCTCCTCTTCACTCTCGCATTCAGATCCTGACTTCTATCCTCATCTTAACCTAACCCCCATCAATTTTCATAACTGAATTGTAAAGACCATACTGGGCCTTGCACCGATTTGACTTATGCCTGTATTGTTGCGACTAGATTGAGCAAGACTCTGATGAGCAGGGACTGTCTCTTGTATGTTTGACTGTACAGCACTGCATGCGTGGCGCTATATAAGTGCTAAATAGTAGTAGTAGTAGTGTGTTTTGTTAAGCTGCTTCCCCTTTATTTGAGGACTATTGATACTCTTGCTGTAGTATTCTTTGATATTTTTCCTATGTATTGTTATGAATGTTTGTATCTTTGCTGTACAAGCAGTGTTGCTTGGTTTATTGTAAAAACTTATTAAAAAAAAGCAGCTGACCCAGCACAGATCCCTGGAGTACTCCATTATTCACATTTCTCCATTGGGAAAATTGGCCATTTAGCCCTACCCTCTGCTTTCTGTCTCTTAGCCAGTTCCTGATCCTCAACAGTTCACTGCTTCCTATCCCATGACATTTTAATTTTGCCAAAAGTCTCAGATGAGGGACCTTGTCAAAGGCTTTCTGAAAGTCCAGATACACTATATCAATTGATTCACCTTTGTCTACTTGTTTGTTCACACCTTCAAAAATCATAACAGATTAGTAACACAAGACCTTCCTTGGCTAAAGCCATGTTGGCTGTCTCCCATTAAACCATGACTACATGTTCAGTAATTTTGTTCTTTATGAAGGTTTCCACCATTTTTCCTGGTACTGATGTCAGGCTCACCGGTCTGTAGTTTCCAGGGTCACCCTTGGAACCCTTTATATTGGCTATCCTCCAATCTTCAGGTATCACAGATGATTTTAATGATAGTTCACAGATTACTAATAGTAGGTCTGCAATCTCATATTTCAGTTCTTTCAACACCCTTAGATGTATACCATCTGGTACAGGTGATTTGCTACTCCTCAATTTATCAAATAGTTGTAATACATCTTCCCAGTGTATCAATATTTCTTTCAATCCCTCTTCAGTATCACCTTTAAATACCATTTCAGTCATCGGTAACATTCCTACATCTTCCTTAGTAAAAAACGAAGCAAAGAATTCATTCAGTCTCTCCGCTATGGCCTTGTCCCCTCTTAGTGCCCCTTTTACCCCTTTATCATCTAATGGTCCAACAGACACTCTCACAGTTTGTTTGTTTTTTACTATGAATGTACTTGAAAAAGTCTTTATGCGTTTTTGTTTCCACAGCAAGCTTCTTCTCAAATTCTCTCTTTGCCTGCCTTATCAATCTTACTGACTCTAGCCCTGTCAGTTTCTGTAGCTCACCCTCTCCTTAAAAGAACTGCTACCAGGAACAATAAGGACTCTCTCATAATTGCCCCAATTCTTCCTTTCTTCTCTAGTAGGGACAGGGACTGTCTCCCAATTCCTCACAAGTTTGCTTATGTACTGCTCCCTATCACTGTATATATACTCTAGAAAAGAGGAGAGACAGAAGAGATATGCTAGAGATAGTAAAACACCTGTATGGTATTCATAATGCAAGAAAAAAGCTTTGTAATATAAAGGACAATCTAGAATAAGGAGTCATGATATAAGGCTCGAATAGGATTGATTCTGGAGTAAGATCAGGAAAGAAGGCACAGTATACTTACAGATCTTTATTTGCAAAACAGATGAAAAGATAGCAGAAATAAAACCTAGCAAACAGCAGACTACAATTGGGCTGTAGGGGGCAGTAGTTGATTGGTCTATCAGCCTATAAATTATGAGGTCAGTAGGTCTGTCTGGGAGGTGATGTAGATCTAGTAGTAATCAACTGGACTTGAACTGTGTAGAATCAACAACGAAACATTTTGAGTGTGGAGCCCAGATCATTATATATAATACAAATGTAATCTAACATTTTATTTACATTCTCTTATATACTGTGCTATTCTGCTTCAGTGTGGTTTACATTGAACAAACTGAAATTACATTGAACAGGGCATTATAACTTTGAGATAACTATTTTACAGGGAACATGGGCTATGGAGGGTTAAGTGGCTTGCCCAAGACCACAAGGAGCACCTGTGGGACTTAGAAACCCCAGTCCTTCCGGCCCAAGGTTGCTGTCCTCTAGTGGGATTTGAACCCCCCAACCTTCCAGCCTGAACTACTTCATCCCAACCACTAGGCCACTCCTCCACTCAGGTTTTGGTGCAAGAGCCATGTTGGTTTTGGTGGCTGTTTAGTAGTGGTGTGTAGGGCAAAAATTTTCATTTTGTTTAGTTTTCCATGTCATTTATGGACTTTGTTTTATTGAAGCTTTTTTTTTTTTTTTTCAATACGGAAGGCACTGTCATCAGTAGTGCACGCTATTGCACACTGTTGACAATGCAGGAAAAAAAACAAACTTTAGGCTTTTCCTGTCATTTCAGGTTAAAAATGATGCAAAATGACTTCTCCCATGTTTTAAACAAATGCATGTCCCTATTGTTTAGATCAGTGGTTCTCAACCTTGGAGGGGAAGGAGGCTAGAGACCTGCTATTTTAATTTCATTATATAGTAACATAGTATATGATTCACTAAGTCGGTCTTTGTATCACAGAGTGTTTTAAACCAAAAATATACAATAAACTCTGTATGGCAACTAGAAAGTAAAATTAGTCAAATTCTAGACTGATAGTACTTGTATAATTTATTCTATTCGCAGAAAATTGCTGAACTGCTAAGCGGTTGTAAAAAACGCCACGCATGCGCATCTTAAATAAAGGGAACTATCAATGAGTGTAGTAGTCACAAAATGACGTCATACACAGGTCTCCCACTCTATCCGGGCATTTAAACCTGTTGGGATGACAGTCTGAAGGATATGAATCCATCGCTGTTCTGTGTATAATAAAGTCTGTTCCTTAGTTCGACCCTGCTGAGGTCTCAATACTTGAGCTATGCAAAAACAGCGCAAATCCTCAAAGCTATGGTGTAGAGACAGGCAATGCTCAACAATAGGAGCTTCTAATCGCTGGCACTTTAATTTACTTTTGTGTTCGTTCATACGAATTCTAAGCAAACGATTAGTTTTGCCTACATATAGCAGGGAACAGGGACATCTTATACAATAAACTACATTTGAGGATCCGCAGGAGGTATTAGTATGTAAGTGGTAAGTACGTCCTTCATGTGAAAAACTGCTACACTCTTGAGTGATGGAGCAAATCGTGCACTCTCCACAGCGCCTGTGACCAGCAAAACAAGAACTCTCTACATCAGAAGGACGGAGAACTGTCGGACTGAGTATATCTTTAAAGTTCTTTTGGCGTTGCCACACACATCGTGTGCGATATTCTTGCAAGCCTGGGATAGTGGATAAAATATTCTTATGCCGGTTTAAGCTGTTCTGGAGCCTCTTACTGAATGGAGAGTAAACCGTTATCAAATTTACATAATCTTCCTCTTGTGATCTTTGACCAGAGGGGTGCAACAGCATATCCCTATTGACATAACGTGCCCTGGTATAGGCATCCTTAATAATCTTTCTTGGGTACCCCCGCTGAAAAAAACTCTGCCGCAATCGGGCTGCTTGTTGTTTGAATTCATACATAGTGCTACAGTTCCGCCGATACCGAATGAATTGTGAAAATGGCAAACTATTACATAGCTGCATTGGATGTGCACTTGAGTAATGCAGAAAAGTGTTTTTATCAGTGTTTTTTCGATAAATAGAGGTGTTCCACCCCGTTGAAGTCTTATTTACTAAAACATCCAAAAATGAGACCTGAGTCTCATGACAGGTCAACGTAAACTTAATATTCGGTTCACAAGAGTTCAACCAATCAAAAAAACTCTGTAAGGAAGGTCTGGTGCCTTGCCATATGACAAAAATATCGTCAATATACCTCTTCCATACTTTCAGAGAATCTCGGTATGGAGAGTGCTGGATCCACCGCAACTCAAAATCTTGCATATAGAGATTGGCTACTGAAGGGGCGCAAGTTGCGCCCATAGCCACCCCAGAAATCTGATGATATAATTTCTGTTCAAATGCAAAAAAATTATTAAACAATGGAAATTCCGCTAGTATGGACAGAAAATTAAGTAAAGACTCAGACAGGTCACCCCGACCTCGAAGGGCTTCCATAACCACCTCATGAGCCTGTGATTGAGGGATTACTGTATATAAAGAGGTCACATCTAAAGTCACCAAAATTATTTCAGTGGCAGCTGTCAAATGTTCATAATCATGTAAGACATTCAAAAAATGAGTAGAATCTTTAATATAAGACGGTATAGAAGCCATCAGAGGTCGCAGGTAGGAGTCCAAATACATCGATATGGGCTCTAGCAAAGATCCATGGGTGGACACTATCGGGCGTCCTGGAGGCTGTTTTTGATCTTTATGTATTTTAGGGACTAGATAGAACTTAGACAGGATCGGATCCACAGGATTAAGAAACTGATACTCTTTTTTAGAAATCAGCTTATCTTGTAAAGCTGCTTTTGTCAGTCTCTGAATACGATCTTGAAGTGATGTTGTAGGGTCCATATCGAGTCTGGTGTATACCAGCTGGTCCCCCAGTTGACGATAAGCTTCTTCACAGTATTGCTGTCTGCTCCAGATAACAATTGCACCCCCCTTGTCCGCTCTCTTTATTACTAAATCTGAGTGGGATTGCAGCTCTCGCAGCGCACCCCTTTCTATTGGGGTTAAAGCTGTATAAAAACTTTTTTGAGAATTAACGGCTTGTTGCATATCCTGTATTATTAAATCACGATACAAAAGTAAAGAAGGGTGCAATGGACCTGGAGGAGTCCACTTAGATTTTAAAGGCAATGCCACTCTTCCACATGATGAATTAGTTAAAGGCATCTCAGAATCTACTCTAAACGGTGCTTGTTCAGCAAAAAATATTTTCAAGTGAAGTTTCCTTATAAATTTTTCCAAATCGACTCTACACTCATTGATAGTTCCCTTTATTTAAGATGCGCATGCGTGGCGTTTTTTACAACCGCTTAGCAGTTCAGCAATTTTCTGCGAATAGAACGCCAGCGTGTCTAAGAGGTATGGCTATAGTCTTTACATTGCTATATTGTACATTTTTATATGGTTAAGCTTTCTAGCAATGAAAGTAAAGTCTAAAAGAACTGTTTTTATACTTAGAGCTTAGCTATCTCCCCTGATGAAGCCTCGACTAGTGAAACGCTTAGTGCCTGACAGCATTGGGAACGACACTTCAAGCTAAGCATTGAAAAAGACAAAGACATTTAAAGCTAAGCATTTTGTTTATTGCTCAATATTGAGAAAGACGTTCACAAAGGAGCATTTTTTATAGTTCAATATTGTTTCAAAAATACGGTGGCTGCATTGTGGTGGTCCTTGATGTTACGGCTTGGGTGATAAGTCAGTTCATTGACGATAGCCCGATTATACTGAGACCACGTGGCCACCCGAAAAGAAAATTTAAAATAATTATACAAGTATTATCAGTCTAGAATTTGACATAGTATATGATGGCAGATAAAGACCAGTATGGTTCCATCTAGTTTGCCCAGCAAGTCTGGGTTCACATGAATTTTCAGTTGTTAAAATGGGGTCATACAGAATACAAGTTTGAAAAGTATTGGTTTAGATTATGACAAAGCTTTTTGGCTAAACAAGGGAAGGGAAGCTTTTTGGTTTGAGAAGGGGATTTTGTATGTTCATCTGCCCAAGATAACAGTGTACAAAGAAGGAAAGTGAAAACAGCTGTCCTGGATAAGAAGTGCTACCTTACAAACTGGCTTGCTCAATAGCTGGAGGTTGAGATATATACGAGGTGTGATCAAAAAGTATTGAGACTTGTACAGTAACACAAGAAGTATAACACTGACCATTATTGCACTGAGTTTCCTTCAAAGTAGTTCCTTTCCAATAAAAAAAACACTTCCTCCAGGACTCCAGCCACTGCTGGAAACAATTTTGTAATGCCTTTTTCATTATGCTGTGAAGCTTCTGTGTCAAATTTTGCTTAAAGGTCTCCAAACATCGAATCGCCTTCCTTTCAATGGTAAATTTCAGTTTTGGAAACAAGAAAAAATCACAGGGTGTGAGGCCAGGTGAGTGTTTATTTTTTATTTTATTACATGCACTTATATACCATGCTATTTTCCATCAGTGCGGTTTACATAGAACCAATTAAATACACATCTCAAAACAGTCGATTTGTGTTTACAATTAACAGGCGACAGAACTTGGAATAGACAACAAGGGGTAACTATTTAGAACTGTACAGAAAGAGCTGGCTGAACGTCTGTTTGACGTGGTTAGTTTACTGATGAGGCATTTGAGGTGCTATCATCCGGGTAGTGCGCGAGGAAAAGGTGATATTTCAGAGCTTTCCTAAACTGCATTAAATTAGTGATTGCCCTTATACTGGGAGGGAGGCTGTTCCAGCATTTTGGTGCAGAGAATTTGAAAGCCTTGTTCACTGTTGTATGGCAGCACTTGGTTGTTTCTCTTGGGACTATTAGTTTATTGTCCTCAGGGGATCTTCTAGGTCTGTTCAGGGGGGTTATCTGAATGAGGTCTGCTAGGTCTGGTGGGGTGAGCTTATTTATGATCTTGAAGGTCAGAATTATGGTTTTGAACGTAATTCTGCCTTTTATGGGGAGCCAGTGGAGTTGTTTAAGGATGGGTGTCATGTGTTCCAACTTGGAAGCGCCCTGGAGCACTCTTGCAGCAGAGTTTATTGCAAGCTGTAAAGGGTGTAGCGTCGATTGCGGGAGACCCTGGAGTATGGCGTTTGCATAGTCAAAATGCGGTATGATCAAGGCTTGGTATACTGTGCGGAAGTCGCTAGGTTCCAGTAAGGTGCGTATGTGTCTAAGTGATCGGATTTTATGGTGTATATAGCTCTTGCTACACTGCCTATATGGGTCTTCTTGTCTAGTCGCTGGTCAAGTATGACTCCTTGATATCTAATAGAGGGCTTGGTGAGTAGATCTGCGTCTAAGACCTTCAAGCACGGTGGTGTGATGAATTTCGGATCTCTGACGAAAAGGACTTCGGTTTTCTTATGTTGGATTCGCAGGTTTT
The DNA here is from genome assembly GCA_033557465.1 of Ichthyophis bannanicus. Classification (NCBI taxonomy): domain Eukaryota; kingdom Metazoa; phylum Chordata; class Amphibia; order Gymnophiona; family Ichthyophiidae; genus Ichthyophis; species Ichthyophis bannanicus. The sequence continues at coordinate 789,464,324 of CM066031.1, read as the reverse complement.
GTGATTGGAGCCATCTGGATACTGCATTTTAAACAGTCCGTGAGCGGTGAGAGTTCAGGGTTCTCTGTTGCAAAAGGCATATATAGGAGCACGTCGTCTGTGTATAACAGGCATTCCACCTTGAAGGACTGGACGATCTCGCAGATCAGTTGCATATAAATATTAAACAGGTCAGATAGAGAGGATCCTTGTGGGACCCCTTGGCTCTGGTGGAAAGGTTCTGATGTTGCTTCATCTGATCTTACTTGTTGCCATCTATCCGAGATATGACTTGCACCATTTGAGTGCTAAGTCACAAATCCCCTTCTCTTTGAGGCGGTGTAAGAGGATGTCATGGGAGACAGAATCAAAGGCCACTGTTATATCCAAGAATATGAGTACGTATCCTTGGCGTATGCTGTCAATTCCTGCAATTATGGTACTGAAGAGGATGGTGAGAGTTTCGACCCCATGTGCGGCTCTGAAGTCGTGCTGACACGGATCAAGTGGTGCGAAGGCGTCAATATGATCTTGAATTTGATTTTGGATGTCTTTCTCGACGATTTTCGCCAACAGTGGTATGCTGGATATCGGTCTATATGAGTCGGGTTTCTTAGGGTCCAGTTTGTTGTTTTTGAGGAGTGGCCTGATTGAGATATGTTTGAGGGATTGAGGAAAGGTGCCTGTCGTGTATGAGCAGTCATTAGCTTTGCTATAAAAGGGCTGACTGTCGGTCGTAACTCCTTTTATCCAGGACACCGGGCAAGGGTCAGTTTGTGCGGTTGTTGTGTTCATTCCAGCAATTATGTCCTCAATGTGTTTGGCAGATGGCTTAGAGAAGGCAGACAGTCAAGCTGAGGATCTCGGCTCGGGTGCCATGGTATGTGTGGGGGACTTATTAGTTTGGCACAGTTTCGCTTTTAAGTAGTCGGCGAAGGCTTGAGGGTGGATTTGACTAGGTTGTTCTGGTACTGGCTCTTTTGCTAGGTTCTTTACCTTGGTGAAGAGGTCATGTGGCTTGTTTAGGGACCGCTTTAGAGTATCAGTGTGGAATCTCCTCATGCTTTCAGATATTGCTTGGCGGTGTTTTTCTAGTTGGGTGTTGTATGTCCTTAGATCCTCTGTGGAGTGAGTACGGCGCCAGCGTCTTTCTAGTTTTCTCAAGCAGGAGAGTGACGTTCTAAGCTCTGTGGAGTACCAAGCTGCTGTTTTCTTCTTGGTAGGCTTGTTTTATGGTGGTCGTAATGCAATGGAACTGAAGTTTTCATTCCAGGTGGAAACTAACACTTCAGGGTCGTGGGATGTTAGGTCAAAGAGTGTACGGGTTTGGTTCAAGATTTGGTCTTTGTCAAAGGCTATGAACCTGCGTGGAGCTGTTTTGAGGCTGCTGGCCTTAATACTCTTTTGGAGTTTGTTGGGTAGAGATATTTGGAACATGATTAACATGTGGTCTGACCAGGGGACTGCTGTAGTGGACAGTATGTGGTGTTTGTTTTAAAGGCAGTTGGGGGGGGGGGCAAAAACAAGGTCCAGTGTCCTTCCTTTAGCATGGGTGGGCACACAGAGTTGTGTGTATCCTAGTTCTTCGAAAGCATCCAGGAAAGATGAGGCCTGTGTGTCGTGCAAGGATGGTAAATTGAAATCACCTACAACCCAGCCTGGTGTGCTTGGCGATTGTGAGTTGGATGCAAGCTCAATTAATGTTGCGAGGGAATCGGAGTCTGTGGATGGGGCCCTGTATATCAGGTTGAAGGAGCAATGTTTATTGGTAATGGTGATTGCGTCTATGTGTATTGCGTTGGTTGTATTGCTCAGGTGGAAGTGGAGATCAGTTTTGGTGATAGCGAGAACACCTCCTCCTCGTTTACCGCTTCTGTGACATGTGTGTACTGAGAAGCCATTGGGTAGGAGCTGGTTGATGAATACGTTATCATCATTTGATAGCCAAGTCTCAGTTATGAAGAGTATGTCTAGGCAATGGAGGGAAATTATGTCAGATATGACTGGCCATTTCTTACGTATTGACCTTGCGTTTATGAGGGCACACTTAATGTTGTGCTGGTAGGAGGATATTTTATGAACTTGCAAATTATGTTGTATTGCTATATATAATAAACGTGGTTGGTGAGGGTGTGCGTCACCACCAAATGGGTGGTGGTGGGGAGTGCTTGTCCACCTCCTCCTGTGGCTTTGAAGGATGGGTATTTGACTATGTTGGGGGGCAAATGCAGCAGCATTGCCTAGCCAACCTGTTAGGAGATATAATGCTGCTATGTAAAAGACTGTGAGTGCCATGTTGAGTCTCAGCTCAGATATAAATCTTGGTATTTCGTTTACTTGTGGTATAGGTGTAGTACTAGTATAACCGTAAAGTGTGCAAGTGGTGTTGACAACCTTAGTCTGAACAGAACAATGATGGATGGGCAAGGCATTATAGCAATATAAGCAGCACAATAATGGGTAGCTTAGTATAGCAGTATAAGCAGCACAATCATGAATAGCGCAGTGTAGCAATATAAGTGGCACAATCATGGGTAGCACAGTGTAGCGGTCAAGCAGCACAATCATAGGTAAAGCAGTATAGCAATTTTAAACAACACAATTATGGGCAATTCAGTATGTCAATCTAAGTAGTACAATCATGGGCAGAGCAGTATAGCCATTTAAGCAGCACAATCCTGGGCAAGCGGTATAGCATAGGCATATGCAAACATTATAGTGCAATAGTGGGCAGGGCCATATAGTACAGTCAGGGGCAAGCAGTATAGCAGTCTAATGCGGGATACTCATGCGTGTGTAGAGTGTGCTATTGGGATGGGACAATTATGGTAGCGCAATGGTACAGCTATGCAGTACTGTATGGAGTCAAGCAGTACAGGGGACATAGTCAGTCAGTACAGAGGCTGTAGTATAGTCAATAGTGAGTGTAGTAGTCAAATAAGTATGGTACCTGCATTTTACGTCCTGGTTTGAGTCCTGGCTTTCAGCTTGTTCTCGGGCTGTTTAACGGATCCTGGAGAGTACGTGGCCACCGCCTAAGGTCCTTCTGGCGAGGCCTTCAGGCGTGGACCTGCAAGGCGCGGGCACGCTTGCTGGTGCCCTGCTTTTAAATTAGGTGGAGAGCCCCGATTGGGCAGGCGAGAGGCTGGAGGCGTCCGGGTGGCGAGCCTCGATTGGGCTGAAGGCGTCTGGGTGGAGAGCCCCGATTGGCCTGAAGGTGTCCGGGTGGAGAGCCCCGATTGGGCTCGCGGTGTCACTGGAGTCATCAGGACAAGGCTGGCTCAATCCCTCTTGGGAGAGCACGCATCCGGGAAAGGGCTGACAGACTTGCTCAATTTGTATGTATGGAGGCTGACAGACTTGCTCGATTTGGTGTTTTGCCAAGAACTGCTGGACAAGATGTCATGCGTGAGCTGGGGCATTATCATGATGAAGCAACCAACCACCATTCCTGTGTAACTCTGGCCTCTTAAGACAAACCGCATCTCTCAAATGAGTCTGAACTTGGGATATAGTACTCCTTATTGATTGGCCTTTTGGAGCATACTCATGATGAGCAATACCTGGTAATCAAAGAAAACTGTGAGCTTGACCTTATTGCTCTTCACCTGACATCTTTTCTTGGGTCTGGGAGAGTTTGGAGTTTTTCATTGTGAGGATTGAGCCTTAGTTTCCAGATCATAACCATAAACCCATAATCGTTTTGATGAAATCTGAGCCATTTTCAATGCATTCAATAGCTCCCTGGCTACAGGCAGTCAATCTTTTTTTTTTGGTTAGAGACGTTTTGGCACGAATTTTGCAGGTACATATCTCATTCCCAAATCAACAGAAGCACCCTCACCCTCACAGTCCGAAATGCGCCCTCATAAACGCACACTCAATCCGCAAGAAATGGCTGCCATCTCAGACTTGATAACCCTCCGCGACCTGGACATACTAATGGTCATGGAGACATGGCTATCTAACTCCGACACGGTCCTTCTCAACCAGCTCATACCCTCCAACCTTTCAATCCACACCTGTCACAGAGCTAATTGGAGAGGTGGAGGAGCACTCATCCTCACCAAAATGGAGCTCCAATTTCAGCTGATCACTGCCACCAGCACAGTGCACCTCGATGCAATCACCATAGCCAACAAACACTGTTCCATCAACCTACTTTACAGAGCCCCGGCATCCTCCCCGGATGGCCTTACGATGATGATCGACCTCGTCAGCAATGCCCGATACCTGCGCACACCAAGCTGGTTACTAGGTGACTTCAACCTGCCTGCCTTCCAAGACATACACTCCAAAGCCTTCCTCGAAGCATTCAACGAGCTGGGGTACGGGCAACTAGTTAAAGCACCCACTCACATGAAAGGAAACAAGCTGCACCTGGTCTTCGCCCCACAGTCAGCCATTGACCCAACCCACGATCTCGCTGTATCCATCACCCCAGTCCCTTGGTCCGACCACAGCTTGATCAGATTTCAAATGCCCATGCACCAACACGGCCACAAAAGTGCCAGCATCCCAGCTGACGCGCACCAACACAGCCATAAAAGTGCCAGCATCCCAGCTGACACCCCCATAACACAAACAGGGCAATTCCAACCCTTTGACAAAGAGGAAATCCTAAAGAAAGCCCTCCCATCCTCAACATGACAGCACCCAGCCTCAAGGAAATGATCGCCAGCTGGAACAACAGCCTTGGTTCCACTGCTCAGCTACCAACCACAAACAAGGCTCCAAAGAGAAGAAAGACCACACCATGGTACTCCATTGAACTGCGAATGTCACTCCTCCACCTAAAGAAGCTGGAAAGACGATGGTGCCGATCACGCTCCACTGAGGACCAGAGAGCATACAACTCACACCTAACAAAACATCGTGGAGCAATAACGGAGAAAATGAAGCAATTCCACACGGACCTCCTGAAAGCTGTCTAAGCAAACCACATGACCTATTCAACCTAGTAAAGAACCTAACAAAAGAACCGTCCCCCAACCAAACAAGCGTGCTCCAACCTCAAGAATTGGTGAACTATCTTCATTCAAAGACATGCCAGACCAACAAGTCCACGAACCCCACCCTCGTGCACGAGCTACACCATCCAACGCCACTTAATGCCTTCTCTACCCCATCCAAGAAGGACATCGAGGACACTATCACAGCCATCAATACCACCACAGCCACAAACGACCCCTGCCCAGCATTCTGGATAAAATCACTACGCAACAAATTCAGCCCATTCCTGTCCAAACTCATGGAACAATCATTCTCAACAGGATCATTCCCAAGAAGCTTGAAGCATACATCCATCAGACCGCTTCTAAAAAGCAACAAACTGGACCCCCAGAAGGTCGAATCATACAGGCCAATCTAAAGCATCCCACTACTGGCCAAGATAATTGAAAAGGTCGTCCAATGCCAAATCCAACACCACATCGAGACCACCACTCCGCTTGACCCATGTCAGCATGGATTCAGGGAATCACATGGTGTCGAAACCCTCCTGACCACCCTCTTCAGTACCTTAATTACGGGAACCGACAACATCCGACAAGGGTTCGCTCTAATCTTTATGGATATTGCTGTGGCATTCGACTCTGTGAGCCATGAGCTGCTCTTGGTGTGCCTCAAGGAGAAGGGGATCCATGACACAGCCCTAAGTTGGTGCAAATCATACTTGATGGACAGATGGCAGCACATACGAACCGGTGCCACAACCTCCGAACCTTTCCAACAAAAACAGGGAGTACCGCAGGGATCCTCTCTCTCGGCCCTGCTGTTCAACATATACATGCAGCCTATCTGTGCCCTCATCCGCTCCTTCAACGTCGCTTGCCTGGTTTATGCTGACGATGTACTGCTCTACATGCTGTTTTCAAGCGACCAGCCAGACTTATCCCCACTAACAACCTGCTTCGACGCTGTCACCAACTGGCTCCACACTCAAAACCTACGAATAAACCACAAGACAGACATCCTTTTCATTACTAGGAACCAAGTATTTACCCCTCCTGCATCATTAAAGGTTAATGACGCTGAGCTGCTAAGAAAGCCCACTATCCGTTATCTAGGGTTCACCTTAGACCAACAACTAGATATGAAAGCTCATATAAACAACACTGTCAAGGCTGTCTACCACAAGATATGGACACTCCGGCATCTACGACCCCTGCTGATCCAGATGACGTCCGGACAATTTATCAAGTTCTTGTAATCCCTCACTTTCGACTGTGCCAACGCAATTCTACAAGGACTCCCGAAAAACATGCTGAACCCACTTCAGCTCACCATGAACGCCGCCGCCAGAATACTACATGGAGCTTCTAGGACGGATCACGTAACACCAATCCTGAAACATCTCCACTGGCTGCCGATCCACTGCAGACTCTCTTTCAAGAAACTATTAATGACCTTCAAGGCCATTACCAAGTGTTCCTCCACCTCCCTCATGGAGCTTGTCCACCCAACGCCCCCTAACAGATCCAGAAGATCCACAGCTGTCAACACACTGCTAATCCCAAACACAATAACAAAGTGCTCTCAGACAACAATAAACAGGTCATTTATGTACTATGCACCCAGATGTTGGAACACCCTTCTAACTACCATCCGGTCAATTACTGACCTCACCCAGTTTAGAAAGGTGTTGAAGCACCATCTCTTCCTCATGCACTACTCTGACGACAGATCGCAAACAGCCACATTCCACCACCAGGACTGCCCCGCCAGTGCACCCATCTCACAATGATGCAGCGCCACCCACTGGCACAACTGCAAACCATGTAAATATTATTGTGTACATATTCCCATTATTGTAGATAGTCTCAAAGCAATGCTGTCTTTACTGTATATCTGTGCCTTATCCTCAACCTGTACCCTAGTAGGCCCAATCTACTTCACTATGTTTTGTTGATACAGTACAGTGTAAACAACCACCTCTTCTTGTAAGTAGTCTCTAATCAATTATGGTCCTCACTGTATAAGTTACTGTTTTATGTAAACCGCACTGATTCTAAAGAGTATGGTATAGAAGTCATTAAATAAATAAATAAACATTAAGAATAGACTGTACCAACCCAAAACTGATGTCCATGTCCTCAGCAAGCTCCCTGATAGTCAATTGATGATTTGAGTGTATTGTGGCATGCACTGCTTCAACTTTGTCTTCATTCCTGCTAGTGGATGGCCTTCCAGAAAGTTTGTCACTGTCAATTTATTTATTTAACAGTTTTATCATTTCAATCAAAGTGGTTTACATTGTAACTTAAACTTGGTAAATGTACATTAAACAGGGACATTGATAACTTGGACTTTTCTGAGACAATGGAGGGTTAAGTGACTTGCCCAAGATGTGCTAGTGGGAATTGAACCCTGGGTTCTCAAGCAAGTGCTCTAACCACTAGGCTACTCCTCCACTCCTTTGGTAGCCCTCTTGGAAATGTTTGTACTAGTCAAAAACTCGAGTACGACATACATTCATTGCCATACATTTTTGCTGTAACTTGTCATAAGTCTCTTTGCATGAATTTCCAAGTTTCTGGCAAATTTTAATGCAAATTCGGTGTTCAATTTTTTCACTCATCATAAAATCTGACAAACTGCTTTTAAACGATACCAAACATCATGTGATTAAAAAAAGCACAGGTGTGCTGCAGCCACGCTACACTCTGCACATGCAGAGCACATACCAAGGTCACTGCATGCTTAATAGCATCATGGTGTGCCATATTATATAGCTGCACGAAAAGTCTCAATTTTTGATCACACCTCGTATCCATAACAATACAGATACGAGCAGCCTGGATGGAGCAATTGGTCTTTTTTTGTCAACATCTATTCTGTTAATTTGTTACTTCTCCACGTTGCTTTAGAGGCATCCCCCTCCCTCCCCCCCCACCCCATTTAGAAAACTCATTGATGTTCCCAAATGGCTAAACTTTCCCAGAGCATCTTTCCTCTCTCATTCTAGACCTACTTTTCCCATCTTTCAAGGTGATTGTTTATTTATTTAGCTGCATTTATACGTATCCTGCTTTTCACCGGGTCAAAGCGGTTTAGACAAAGGGAGGGGGAGACAAAAATCAATTTGAGGGGGGCAACACCAGGGGGCCAACAGTGAAGATCTGGACAAAGGGGAACAGTGCTAGACAGTTGACCTAAATCTCTTAGTTGGTATCAGGGGAGTTAAGTAGGGGGATCTGGTTGGGCAGTCGGTGAGAGATGTCTGTTTCAGAGCCAAGGTATTATTGAAACAGGATGGTTTTTAACTGTTTCCGGAATGTGGAGAGGTCTCTGTTTCAGATTTGGTGCAGAAGGGAGTTCCAGAGGGAGGGTGCATATAGTTTGAATGCTCTGTTGCAGGCTTCCTGGTTGAACTTAGTTCGTTCGTGGGGGGATAGTGAGAGTGTTGCTGGTGGTCTGTCTGGTTGGCCTGTATGGCTTAATCTTTTAACATGAAAAGATTCTCCCATCTCCACTGTGGATCGTCGCAGCTCCTTCAGTGTTATCCTTGGTGTCTTTGTAGTAACTCTAATTAATGCCCTCCTTACCCGATCTGTGAAGTTTGGTGGGCAGCCTTCTCTTGTCAAGGTTGCAGTGGTGCCATATTCTTTCCATTTTGTTATAATGGATTTAATGTTGCTCCATAGGATATTCAGAATTTGGGATTTTTTTTTTTTATAACTCAATCCTGATCTATACATCTCCACAACTTAGGGGCATGTTTACTAAAAGCCATACAATTGCGTGCCGCACAATAGCGCACGGAAACGCGGCACTCAAACGCTCAGAAACGCTCTTAAACGCCCCGCACAAGTGCGCTTGGGCCCCGCACAATTGCGCGCCGCACTAACGTGCCCCGCAAAAGTACCCGGCCCGCAAATGTCCGATAGAGGCGTGGAAAGGCATTCTGAGGGCGGAGGAAGGCTCCCGAGGGGCGGAGGGACGGGGTCAATGGGTGGAGAGTGGGAGGGGAGAGGCTCCTCGCACAGTATCGGGTCCGAATTTGCATGTAAAAACTACCGCGAGTGAAACACTCGCGGTAGAAAGCATTTAAAGGGAAGAGAAACCATTTCCGTCAGCAATGTACAGGAAAACCGGGGAAACCAGCAAAACGTGAGCAGTGTGATATATGTGCACAGCACAAAAGTGAAAATAAAAATAGAAGATGACCACAACAGACCTATTAAAAATAGTAATTCAGCTGGGGAACAGTTATAGTGATGGGCAAATACAGAAATCACACCCAGCAAAGCTCCAGAAAAAAGAAATGACTTTTGGAAGGGTCTACTGAGAGGAGACTCTTCCAAAAAACATTGCCACGTATTGGAGCTTTCCTGGGAGTGTTTGCTATGGTTGCCCATTAATATCACTGTTGCCCAGCGTGGTGATATTTTGTCCCACATTTTCCGTGGTCATTTCCGGGGTTTATGTGCACGTTTGTCACCAGACAGGGTGCATATGCCCACAGTAGAATTGCGTAGAGCAGGGTTTGTGACTCCATCCTGCCAGGCTTACTGCCTCCAGGGGCTGCACTGTCTCTGTGGCCAAAGTGTGGTACAGCGGACAGAGTCATTACCTCTAGGACCAGAGGGCAGAGGTTCAAAACCCAGCTGGGGCACCTGCCAGCCCAGTCCCTATATTTTACCCACCACTAAATAAAGATAGCGCAGACACCCCTGTATGCATGGGGAAAACACCCATATTTTACCCAACACCGCACACACACCACAACAATGGGCATTACCTACAGCCAAGTCCCCCAAATGCAGTCCCATACTGCCACATTGCAATCAGGTCAACTGCTTTTTCTGAGAGAAGTTCATGCCAGCATGTTGGCGGACAAGTACATGTGGTGCAGGGGGCAGTGGCTGCTAACCACAGAAGACAGAGGCCTAGCCATGTGCAGGCTGGCACAGTCCACTGCAACAGACAGGTCCTGCCGGATCCACAGTCATGGACAGTCCAGGGAATCCAACCAATCTGTGGCTACACAGTGGTGCAGTGCACACAGACAGTGCATACAAGAACAGAAGGTCACAGGTTCAAAGCCCAGCTGGGGCTACTGCCAATCCTGCCCACATATTTTTCCCACAACTAAACAGTGATAGTAAGGACACACCTTTCATGGCGGGGACATATGCAATGGTAAGACATCTATCTTTTACCCCACTGAGCACAGACACCATGAACAGGGGCAGTACCTAGAGCAGAATCACCCAAATGCAGTCCTGGTGGGCCACACACCAGTCAAGTTCCATGCTGACACTCATACATATGCCTGTGCTGTATATCTATGCACCACCCCCATGGCATGTAGATGTAGCCCATGCATATTCATGAGGGATAGCAGGAAAACCCGAACAGTGTGATGCAAACCTGGACTGGAGTTGGGAATCTGTGCCGTAAAGCAGCAGCCATCAAGGGCAGACACACCCACACCCACAGGCCCCATTGGCCAATGTCTCCTGGAAAGGAAGAACATTGGACCGTGCATGCAGCACCCAAAACGAGCACTTGCATAACTTACCAATGTCACCCTACACCTGAGGTATACGGTACACAGCTCGGAGACGTTTGCTAGGAGCACAGGCAGGCAGTTATCCATACGTTACGTACATACTGCTAGTTGACCCCATCCAAACAATCTGTTAGGTGTTTGCGGGGCATGCTCCAGGCCTGGCCTCTGACGGTGCTTACCACCCTGGGGAGTGACCACCAGCTGTAATGCGTACCATATCCATGCCTTGCCGTGCTCAGGACCGGTTTGGTGGGCAAGGCTACTTACCCCCTCAATCGTAGCACCATGATGGCAGAGGTGTGGAAGTGTGTGTCTGTCTATACAGTGGGTGTTGGCTGCAAGCCCCTTCAACAGCCCGTACTGCCAGCACTGTTGCCAGTATTGGCCAGTCAATGTGCATAATGAGGTGCAAGGTACCATGGGTATAGCCAGGGCAGGGTGGCGTGGCCAGGATGCATCTGCACTGGGCATAGGGCCCTGGCAGGGACATTGGCTGGGATATTGTAGTGTCCGGCCACCACCTACACAGACAGGGTGGCCAAAGCATGTCCTTCTGGGGGATCACGCTCACCCTGACTGTGCAGTGACCACAGCATGGCTAGGCCCCCCCCATAGTGCTGTATAGTAGTTCTCTCATGTGATAGATATGGGTTTCTCTTTGGGGCCCAGTCACTGATCTATCTGCTTGCTGTGTATGCAGACAGCCCAGTTCTGGGTGCATGCATCTCCATTGGGAACATGCACTATGGACTAACCAGCAGACTGTTTGTAGCTGGTAAATGTCTTGCTATAATGGCTTGCAGGGTGCAGTGGCTGTTGGCTTGCTGCAGGGGAATATCTGGTGGTGGAGTGCAGCTTACCATACCCTGGGCTTATGTCTGGCTGCTATTGTGTTATGGCTGTGTATGGAGCTGCCTGTCTGGGGGGGGGGGGTGGGGTGGTGGTGTTCCTCAGCAGGACTGGGGTTGATGTTGCCCTCTACTGCCACCTTTGCAGGGAGGTAGAGTGTGGATCCCTTGATGGGGACCATGTTTGCCACTGGGGGGGTGCCTGATGGCAGCAGACAGGGATATCCATGGTGTTTGTGCAGAAACTAGCTATCTTACACATTAACACTGCTTTGGAACGCCCGCTTGGCCTCCAGCAGCCATGGCAGGTGTTGTTGACCTGGTCCTGGCCACCTCATTGCACACTCAGGGTGAGCACAGTACCCGCACGATGTAACGGTGTGTGGCTACTCTGTGCCAGTAAAACACCCGGTCAGTGCCCCCTACTAGGCCAAGGTGCTGTGTGGGTGCACCCGGTCACTTCCCCCAACAGGGCCGAGGTGCTGTGGGGGTGCATTCCCCATCTTGTGTCCATCTGCGGACAGCTAATTTGCATGTGCAGTGCATCATGGGTACGGGTGGCCTAACCCTATCCTGTTGACACCAGCAGACTGTCTGTGAGGTGACGTGTAGGCTATCTGCAGCCAGCCAGGGGCCTGCTTACAGCTATGGAGCTGTAGCGCAATGGTTACATCACTGCCTGTGCAGCCAGAGGTCATGGGTTCAAACCCACAGTGGGGCCCTTTGGTAGGGCTGTCCACAGCTTTATTTTTATTTACTGTACATATGTCTATGCCGGCAAGACCACCCTCAGCTTACTATACCCATTAGGTGCCTCTGAGGGTGCTTCATAGGGCGCCCTGTAGGCCACCTTATGGTTGCCATCCCTATAGGGTGCACTATACATTATCCTGTGTCGCAACATACATGCTGCCCCATAGGGGTCATTCAAGGGTGCCTTGGCGAACAGTGCACTGTAACATGTGCCTTATGGGCCGCCGTATGTTAACATGCTGGGAGAGTGCGTTTGCTAGTAGTGATAACAAAATAAATTTATACAGCCTCCTACAGCATAATACATACTGCCTCAGCAGGCATTTTTCACTGGGCATTGTGAGGTGTTGAACCCCTGATCCCTGCACCATTGGTCAGTGTTGTAACCATTGTGCTGTGGCTCTGTTCCTGTGCTTGTGCATCAGCGCGCCGCCTTGTGCCTATCAGCGCGCCGCCTTCTGCCGCCCAAGGGGACCAGTGCGCCGCCTTCTGCTGCCAAAAATAACTGTGCGCCGCCTTCTGCCGCCCAAAAATAACTGTGCGCCGCCTTATGCCGTTCCAAATTAATTTGCCTCCTAAAACAATGTTAATCATTACAATTAGTGCCTCAGCTGACCTTTGTCGTTGCGCACACTGGGGGATTGAACCCATGGCCCCTCCACCATTGGTCAGTGTCTTCACCGTTGTACCACGGCTCTGTTGTTTTGTATACTCAGCAGCGTGCCACTTTGCCTTTCCACGCGCTAATGTCGACCCCCGCACATTAGCGCGACGCACACACATCCGGTTGCTTACTACCGTTTTTTTTCTATTTTCTGCCTGAACCGCCCACTCCTTATATGGCACAGGCACACTAGCACGGCCCCGCACGTTAGGAATGTTTAGTAAACAGACCCCTTAGTCTCTGTCCTGTTTGGCATGCTCCTTGGTCTTCATGTTGCTTGCTTGGTGATGTTGCAGAGTCAGGGCCTTTCAGAACAAGGATATTTATACAGGCATCATGTGACTGATCATTTGACACAGATTGCCCACATGGACCCTAATCAACTAATTATGTGAGTTTTGCAGTTAATTAGCTGGACCAGATCTTATTTAGGAGTTTCATAGCAAAAGGGATGAATACATATGCACTCACAACTTTTCAGTTTTGACTTTTTTTTTTTTTTTAGGATATATATAAGGTATTTTATCGTCATTCCACTTCACCAATGTGATCTATATTGCTAAGTCCATTACCTAACATACAAATGAACCACCATTTTCATTCGAGGTTGTATGTAATACAACAAAACAGGATAAAAACTGAGGGGATGAATACTTTCGCAAGGCACTGTAAAACAAGCGAAAAAGGTTTTGCCCCACACTTGTTTTGTTATCATTCTCATAATTCAATACCTCAAAAAAGGTTGCAATGTTTTTAAATATGCACATATTATTAAAACAAAATGTTCCAACAATACAATATGGTATCTTATTCAGGCTTTCCAAGTCTCAGAAATATCTTGGGTGTTTGCCATCCTTCAGGTGGCTTCTTCAGGCCAGCTTTCTTCCAGATCCACTTCAAGTCCATCTCAAACCTTTTCTGGCATCTCTTCCTACGGCCCTCTAAGATCTTTCATCGTAAAAACTTTGTTCTCATTTGTTTCTTGTATTGGTGTCTGTTCATTTTCCTCCGCGTATCTTTAGCACATTTCTACATTGCACCCCATTATGGCCTCTCTCACTTCCAGTCTCCCCCATGTCTTTATGGGGGCAATCATATTGGGGGACAGCTCCACTGGGTGCATAGCCTATCTTTTCTTGAAGATCAATGACTTCTGCCCTTGGCAAAGAATAGTGAACAGTTAACCAGCTTTCTAGAGGGCTGATGGACATTCTCCTGGGCACTAGCATTTCTTCCAGTTCGGGGTCCAGAACATACCATCGCTGAGGGGGTCTGCCCATGTTTCTGCTATGCTGGGTGCTGTAATTCATAGAGGAGAGGAGATGCTGGGGCACACACTACCATGCACGGACCTTGAAAACAAACTTCCTGCAAGTCTTGTTGTTCTGGCTACTTGGGACGTTACCCGTGACAACCACATATCTGTGACAAATGCATTCGGACTTATTGACACCCAATGATGATATCTCTGGTTCTGTTGCTGACCCCAGCTCTTTCTGCATGCACATCCGCTCTTACTATTCACTCCCCCTTTCATTTTCTTGAAACAATGCCCCTTCATTGAAACAGATTGTTTAACAAACTGTCCTTATGCATACATATTTAACACACACCTATGTACAGTACTGCACAAAAATGACACATGAACTATGTATATGACCTCTACATTTTGGATTTTCTAATAATATGTTAAACTAATATGAACTATTTGGCAGGAAAGGACGACCACTAAGCTAAACCTTGTACCGCCCGTGTATGCAAATATTGTACTTTGAGGATCAGCTGACCTTACTGTTACCATGCAGGAATAATAAGGGTCGTGGGTATTATCTTGATGTATGCTGGGGCTAATCTAAGTACCCCATTATAAGGGGATTTAATCCATTTTTCTAGGATACAGAGTTTCCTTTTATGAAATACAAAGTGATTATTTTTATTCACTACTGTTCTGTCTCAGCTCCAGTCCAGCATTGTCCATTTCCCAATCCAGCAGGCAGCCATCTGATAGCCCTTTCCAGTACCTCCAGTGGTCCTCCTGACTTAGTCTGTTCTCAAAGAAGAGCCAAGAAACCACCCCTTTATGGCCTCTCCTAGCAGGGAGGTCTATCACTGGGGTTCTGCTGTATGTTAGGGTGAGTGATCCAATAGTCCCAAAGTCCACATTTGGTGGGATCCCTTCCTATGCTGGTGTCTGCCCCCCCCCCCACCTTCTGGGCAACTGTCCCCTCCCTGGGTCCAAATAAGCCCTTGCCAGGGTTCTTTGTATCAACACAATTGTGAATGATATTCAAATTAGGTCAGGAATATTTATTTATTTTATTTATTTATTTAACCTGTTTTTTATACCGCCTTATCCTGAAATCAAAGTGGTTTACATTAAACTCAGAACATGAACAGGATACATTATAATTGGTTTGGGGTAAACAGGGGAGAACTATTTACAACTTGATCAACATATTTACACAATAACATATGGTTGTGTTTGTTTGGGTATGAATATGCATTTGTGTCCATAAGGGTCGGTCACAGATTCTTTGGTTGGGGGTGGAGAAATTGTAGGTTTAGGTAATGTGACCATAGAATGTCTTCCCAACGTCCTTCAGTTTAGACAAACATATACAATGAACATTACAATAAATCCCCCCCCCCCTTTTAAGTCTTGGATTCAGCCGGGGTGCATCCCAAGTGTGGAATTACCTGGATGCCCTGCCATCTCCCACGTTGCTGCTTGTTGCTACTACCACCCCAGGTCTTGTGGGTTATCCAGCAGCTGAATATTCATGGGGGATCTCTTCAGGAACTTGCTGTTGCTCATTTCCTAGCTCTATCTCCTCCGCCTGCTGGGGTTCCCCTTTATCCTCCCCAAGGGGTTCTATCTCCATGGGTCTGGACCAAATCCCTCACTTCCCTTTCATCCCAGCTGTTGCAGGGAGCTGCACTCTGTTTCCTGGCCAGGAAGGGAGCAAGGATTTGGGCCCTTCCTCAGCCCTTGGGTGTCTTCAGGGCCGTACCAAGGTTGAATCGCACCCTGTGCGACTTGCACAATGGGCGCGCACCCCCTCCCCCGTGGCGGGAGAGAAGAGGCGCGCCCGCTATGTAAGTTGCTGGCGCGCTAAGCAGATCTGTCCCTCCCTTCTCTTATGTCATGTCAGAGCAATTTATTACAATAAATTCTGCCCCCTTTAAGTCTCTGATTCCACCGGTGTGAGTCCCAGGTGTGGAATTCTGCCCCCTTTAAGTCTCTGATTCAGCCGGGGTGCATCCCATGTAGCTGCTTGTTGCTACTACCACCCCATGTTTTGTTGGTTATCCACCAGCTGAATGTCCATGGGGACCTCTTCAGGGACTTGCTGTTGCTCATTTCCTAGCTCGATCGCCTTCTCCCATTGGGTTTCCCCTTGATTCTCCCCAAGGAGGACTACCTTCATAGGGGTCTGGACCAAGTCCCTCACCTCCCTTTACAGATCCCTCTCACCCCAGGTGTTGTCAGGGAGCCAGGCCCTTTGTCTCCTGGCTGGGGAGAGAGCAGGGGTTTGGGCCCTTCCTCATTCTCTGTGTGTCCTTGTCTGCTGCTCTAGGGGGTTCCTCCTAGACTGGTCCATACCTCCTGAGCCAGGTCCTGCTGGGGTTCCCTGGGAGTTCTGCAGTAACAGGATGTACACCCCGTCAAAACCACACTTGCTGTAAAAGTTTGCTCCATCTAAAATTTAGAGGAATTGACTCCTTTTAATGCTTATGAAACAAAAATGAGTGGATAATAACAAGAACTTAATGACTGTCGTCTCACGGTCTGCATATTTCAGAAGTCTGCTGATTCTTACACATGAGAAATCAGAACCACTTATCTATTCATAAAAAAATGTTCACTTCTGTTTCATAGCAAAATATGTTGCTGGTATAGTCAAAATCTGAATAATCTTTTTGATATGTAATATGTCCAGTGGTTTGAAAAAGCACCATTTCAAGCAACGTGGGGATACACTACTGTAGTTTAACAGTGTTTTCTGGGAGATTAATGAAAGACTGGTTGCGAGTTTGAGTAGTTTGACAGAAGTAATATACTGGAATTAAAGCTCTGTGTTGCTGAGGCAGTGGCAAACGAGACTTAGGTGTATGTTTTACTAAATGGCGGTAAAGGAGCAAATGTGCCATTAGCGCGGGCTAACTATGCACATGCACACTTAGCATGTGCAAAAAGCCACTTTAGCTGGCACTAATGGCACCAGCAGTGTAAAGCGCCATGTGGGCGGAGAGAAGGCGTATACGGGGTGGAGAGTGGGGGGTCAATGGGCAGGGAGTGGGCAGGAACAAGGCCTTCTCCCTTAACGCAGGCACCTTAACAGCAGGAACCCTAACGCAATTCAAAACCTGGTGGAAAGGATGTTTTTTGAGGAGAGAGAACATATTTTACATCTGCAATGTGATGCACAGACAGGGGAGCCCAAGTGGGTAATAGTAGTGCTCCATTAGCAGCAACAGCATAGTGCCCAAGTAGGAAAGGGCACTATGTTGATGGTGCAAATGGGGGCAAAGAAGGTGGCCCATGGTTTATGCAGCGGGGGTCGCTAGTGCGCAGGGGGGGCCAGGCAGCTGCCTAGATGGCACATAGGAAATAAGACTACAAAGTATGCTAAACTGTGTCAGACCAAGGTCCATCATACCCAGTATCCTGTGTCCAGCAGTGCACAATCTAAGTCACAAGTACCTATCAGTTTCCCCAAAAGACCCAAAGGATCCCCAATAACTGTAATGGGGCAAGCAGTGCATAGCTGTATGCATATGTAACCTGTTCGATGTCATCTAGTTATCATGTTATATGTAAATCTTGCTCAAATGTTATTTGTAAAACACATTCATATGTTTCATGTAAACCGCACTGATCTGTAATAGCGCGGTATATAAAAACAAACAAATAAATAAATAGCTCGGGTCCTCTGTAGCAATGGTTTATGGACCATTACCCAGGAACCCGTTCAAACTATTTTAAACCCAGCTACACTGACAGCTTTTACCACATCCTTCGGTAATAGATTGCAGGGTCTGATTATGCATTTTCACCTAGAAGACCCAAATGGGTTACACCATAGCCACATTGCAGATCCCCTAGTCTGTCCACAGTCTGATGGCATAAAAAAGCGACCTACGTTTAACTGTTCCACTCCGGTCAATAATCTATAGACCTCTATCATATCCCCCCCTCAGCCGTCTCTTCTCCAGGTTGATGAGCCCCAACCTTTTTAGCCTTCCCACAAAGGGGTATTCTGCCATCCACAAAACCATCTATCCGTCATGATCCCACAGCAGCAGTGGCAGCATACAGTCCTCCTACTGCTGTGGAAAGGCAATATGCCACATGGGATGGTCCAAGAGTCCTGGCACCCCAGGCAGAGATCCAGGCTGCCTCCCCCCTCCTCCTCCCCGTTGCCACAGAACCCAGCTGTAGGGGAAGAGGCTGATAGTGCCAGACACTGTAGTCCTCTGGATAGCTGGAAAATGCAGGTGCCTGGGGAAATACCAGAGCAGTGGCTGCCATCCTCCCTGTGAGACGTATCGGTGGCAGGTGGTGATGGGGACCCTGCATGGGCAGCTGGTGGGTGGGGCTGCGTGGTCGTCCATGTGTGCCCCTGCCCCCCCCATCTGGCCCTTGTGCTCAAGGTGCCCGCCAAACCCACATCTTTAACATGCTGGGACTGCGACCACCACCACTGACAATGCA
The DNA here is from genome assembly GCA_033557465.1 of Ichthyophis bannanicus. NCBI lineage: Eukaryota > Metazoa > Chordata > Amphibia > Gymnophiona > Ichthyophiidae > Ichthyophis > Ichthyophis bannanicus. Next base: position 789,445,848 of record CM066031.1, on the reverse strand, counting down.
TGGGCATGTCTGCATGGTGAGGGGGTTGGTGGTGGCGTGGGAAGTGGCACCATCCGTAGCAGACAGAAGCCTTGTCATGGTTGTGTGCACCATGTGCATTGCAGCATGTGCCAAAAGCCAGCTGACGGGAAGCATTTCAGCAACAGGAGCTGTTATTCCCTTAAGGCAGCACTGTAATATAACACCCACAGTTGGTGTGTATATGTGTGGAGGGTCACAGGTTCAGCTTCCTGTTGGAGTTTCTGTATTGCATCTTCCTGTGGACAAGATTTAGCTGACAGTGCAAGAACACCTCCAGTATGTGCAACCTCCAAGGAGATGGCCAGCAAGGGTGGAAACACCCACCAGCAGCACTGACAGGCTCCACTATCCACAGCTGGTTGGAGGCTGATAGCACACAGTAACAATGTGTGGTGAGGCCAAGGCATAGTAATAGCATCTGCAAACAGAAAACACATTATCAGTCCTTGAGCGGACATTGAGACTGGAGTGACAAGCAGGAATGCCAACTATCTCCACTTTTGCATAGTGCACAATGCGTGTGTGTGTGTATGGCTCCCCTTTGTCCTGTGGCTTTCTGCACTACCCTTTGGTTCACATTGTCTGAGTTTTTCCCAGCCTGCTTGGAAAATGTGAATAAACATTGTGGGTATCGCTTGAAACAGCACAAATTGGCCTGGATGTGTCTGCCACAATGGTAGGGTCACTGGCTGAGACACCATTGTGCCCGTCTGCCACGTGCATTGCCTGGGTGGCCACTGTATGTCATGCTGAGATGGCACTCTCACTATGACCAAAAAATGACCCTGGCATGGCTATGTATCCACATAGAGCTATTATAATGTCTGACTCCAGTGATGTGGATGCATTCTCTGTCTGGAATTGCCAATCATTGAGCAAACAGCTGGGTGTCAATGCTGAGTATCCCAAGGCAGAATGCTTGTGGTTACACTACATGCATACTGACCAGCAGACCAAACACAGTTGGTTTATGCTTGGCTGACACAGCCCAGCGAAGAGCAGCAAGGGCAGTCTTACTGCCTGTTTTGTAGTCAACTGTTAGTCCTCAATTGTTGGGGCAGCAGTGGTTCATGGCCTACTCACTGGGGTCCTGGCAGGACAGTAGCCCCACCCCAGCCTATACACCCCCTCTGCAGTGACTGTCCATGGCAGCAGCATATTGACACTGGCCGCTAACCTGCACTGTTATCAGAGTGTTAGTGTCCAACATGGGCAGAACACAGGGCCAAGCTGTTGCTGTCACTGTTGCCTACAGCATACAGGAAACAAGGAGAAAAGCATAATACACTACAGACAATGCCTACCATACAGTAGCAGTACTACAGACTTGCAGAACAGACCATCTCTAACAGTGCAGGTTCAGTGGATCAAGTGCTGTGCACCCCTCCTCACCCTCGGGGTCATTGCCGGCCCATCCATTGAGCGATAATGGAGTTCGCACGGGGCCCTGGGTGAACAACATTATCACAGAATGGATGACTGCAGAGGGAGCCGGGGAAGCCCGTGCGAAGCCCCAGCTCCCTCTGCACAGCCGCCAGCGTGAAGAGCCTTTTCCTTCACGCTGGCGGCTGTGTCTGTGCTTCAGATGGGGGGGGGGGGGGGCTGGAATGGAACTGAAAAAGAGCATTTGGGGGGATAGGACTGGAAATGGGCTGATGTGGGGGCATAGAAGAATGGGACTAGAAGGGAGCGGATGCTGGGTGGGTCTAGAAGTATAAGGGAGCTGATTTTGGGGGAGGACTAGAAGGGGATGGGGATGGGGAATGAGAATGGAAAATACATTTTGTGTGGGAGGGAAGAAAAGTCTACGATGGGCCGGGTATTGAGAGAGTAAGTGGGGATTGAGAATGGAAGGGTGAAATTTGAGGGGATGATAAAGGAATAAGGAAAGAAATGGGGGAAAGAGCAAAAAGGAAACAATCAGCATGTTAAAGCAGATATATAGAGAGAATGGAAAATATCTAAAAGAGGAGAAGAAAGGACAAATGGATAGCTCGCAGAAGAGATGAAGAAACCAGAAGAAAGTGACTGGAGCAATTGCAACTGAAAAATAAAATGCCCAAACAGAAGGTAGAAAAGTACTTTTTATTTTGAATTTATTAACTGGAATATGTCTGGTCTGGGAAGTGTGTATTGCTAACATCTTTGCGTTTTTGTTTAGTGCAAGAGGAAATTACTTTATAGTTTTATTTCTCCAGTGTTTTACATTTCATGCTGGCTTTTGGGGTTCCCAGTTTAATTATTATCTTCCTATTTCTAAATTGTGATCCCTTGTTCTTTGTGTGGTGATGGTCTATGTTCTGCATGTGTAACCGAGCTGAGGTATTCTGTTCATGTAGTTTCTATTTGACAGTCCCACTTGTTCTCTTTCCCCCAGTGAGATGTATTGGTTTAATACTTGCAGTGTTGCCTTTTGATAGGTAAGATTTGATGCTTTGTGAGTCCTGGTAGTGCTGTTATGATAAGGTGGGTTTGCTATGGGTTCTAAATGGTCAGTGTTTATAGTACTTCCTAGTAGGCCTTCTCACCACCACCAAAAAGTTGTCTAATAGACAATATTTTGGTGGTGGTGAGAAGTGAGGAGGAATGTGACACATTCTATCTAACCTTTTTGATGTCTTGGACATCTGCACCTTGCCCACTCACAATCTTAAATGACAGAGGTGTAAGGCAGGGGTCTCCAAATCCAGCCCTGGAGGGCCACAAACCAGTCAGGTTGGCAGGATATCTCTAATGCAGATATATCTCATGCATATTCATTAGGGATATCCCGAAAACCTGACTGGTCTGCGGCTCTCCAGGACCAGGGTTCCCTACCCCTGCCATACACTGACAGTACATTTGGATACCTGTCCACACCTCACAGAAACTATAATGTAGCTTATGGCATGGTAAATGCTTTCAGGTGCATCTAGGATTGCCTGCCTGTCAAAGCACCCCCCGCTGCTGCATCCCCTCCGCTGACTTTGCTGCCGCCACTACCCACCCATGACACAGGCCAGCACCCACACTGATCTTCATCACTAGGCAGCCGCCTATCTTGCCTAGTCAACAGCATAGGCCTGCTGTATGGTCAAACATGCTCATCACACATACTTCCACATTGCCAGGCATCAGGTCAGTCAACTCCATCAGCTACCAATCATGCTTGCATCCATACTTTCTACAATGGCTTCCCTGCCTCCCTTTCAGCGTTTCAGTGGCTTTTCTGCATTAAGGTGCATGCCCGACACCTTCCCGCAGCTAGGATTGCCAACCTGCTCCAGATGCGCCCGACAGGCTTGATTTAGTCCTGGGTTTACCTCATTGCACGCAAGGACATGTAGTCATGCTTTTATTATGGGGTTCAATGGAAAAATTAGAACTACATGACCCTGCATGCAGTGGGGTAAACCTAGGACTGGATCAAGCGTGTCGGACGCATCTGGAGCCAGTTGACAACCCTACCCGCAGCATGTGCTGTTACCAGATGGTAAGTATCCATTACCACCCCTTAATGTCCTATTACCGCCCGCTAAGTGTCCACCAGCACCCCTTAATGCCGGAAAGCCTCTAACATGCCAAAGAAACACTTACCACATGGTAACCCCTTATCACTGCCTTAATGCACAGAAAAGATTGCTCCTTTACCGCTGTTTAGTAAACATACCCCTTAGACCTAGATATCTCTACTCTTATTACTCTTAGGAGAAACTCCTCCAGGTTTTAATGGCTGGGCAGTGAGAGAGAAATGTATCATTTATAAAAGGGCGACTCGGAATTCAGTATGGATTCTGTGGATAGACATCACCAGCAGAGAAAAAAAAACAATACGAAAAAAATTCCCATGAAAGCAAATAAATGAAAGATACCAGTGTAATGATACACATTACATTGGTATCGAGCAGAGATCATTCATGAGACATGAAGCTCAGGAGGGGTCTTGAACTTGATAGTCTCATGTTTTATTGAGAAAAATAATTGCATTTTTAAATAGCACACTGTGGAGAATCCTGGCAGAAAATAGCCCTTTGTGGTACTAATTTATAAGCAAATCTCCACAAATTTGTTCACTATTATAATACGCACATACAGCATTCCCATCTTTATGTCATTCCTTGCAAAGTTTCAAGCAATGGGCGAAAAAACTGAAAATAGTGGCCTGTTTTCCATTTTGTCGATGAGACAGAAGCAAATCTAAAGCTGTGAGACCTTCATGAACAGCTCAAGGGAACTTTCAAACATATTCTAACGTTTATAATGAATTTCTCACATATGTTTCAGCTAAAAAAAAATCAAGAACATTTTCAAGACCAGTTCTACTGTACATTTTCAGTTTAACAGGTGCTGCACTATAGGCTGTGATGTCCCCTTGGAAGAGGAAATATAAGTGTGTTTCAATTGGAGGACTATAGATAGAATGAAACTACACCTGGCTGGCATTCATATTTGCTGCTTAGGGACTACAGTTGCTTAACCAAATTCTCTCTCTTTGTTCTTTCCTGTGTCTATTTTCATTAGAGTATGGAAATGAGCTTCTCTGGTGTCCTTTTTCACTTCTGCTTTTTGTCATTGAATTTATGTGCCTGCTTTGTACATCTGTGTCTCCTTGATGAAAATTGCTTTGTCCTTTGGAAAATGAGGCAGACAAGCAGAACTGAAACAAACTCTACACTAAATTCAAGAAATGGTCGGGCATTATATTCCAGTGATAATTTTGTGTTTTGTTGTGGAGCGGGGATGAAGGGCATTATTAATCAAAATTATCTGTACATAAATTGAATGTCATAAGTGGCAATTTAGAAAGGACATCCAAGTAAATCCGGGACATCCAGGGCAGAACATGCAGAAAAACACTAGGGATGTCTGTCTCCGGCCAATGGAGATATCTACACCGGCAGCTACATAGACATCCCCCTTAGAAAGTATGGGATGGGGATGTCTATCTCATGCAATCTAGGATAAGATGATGTCCAGCACTGTAGCAAAATGAAAACATGAGCCCCCATTCTCTGTCATGGTTCACTGCTAAGGTTTAATGCTGAAAAATAAAAGGTCATGCATTTGGGCTGCAACAATCCAAGGGAGCGGTACAGTATATAGGGTGAAGTACTTCAGTCCATGAAAGAAGAGCGGGACCTGTGCATGGGCATGATTGTTTCTGATGATCTTAAAGTGGCTAAACAGGTAGAAAGGGTGACGGTGAAAACCAGAAGGATGCTTGGGTGCATAAGGAGAGGAATGGCCAGCAGAAGAAAGGAATCTCTGCAATGAAGCTACAGGGTAAACTATTTAAGACTAATAAAAGAAAATATTTTTTCACTCAACGTGTAATCAAACTCTGGAATTTGTTACCAGAGGATGTAGTAAAGGCTGTTAGTGTAGCTATGTTTAAAAAAGGTTTCGACAAGTTCCTGGAGGAAAGGTCCATAAACCATTATTAAGAAGGGACCCAGGATATCAGTGCTTGACCCAGTACAAGCATTGTGGAACCTGTGTTTTTTGGGGAAACTGCTAGGTACGAATGACCTAGATTGGCCACTGCTGGAAACAGGATACTGGGCTTGATGGACCTTGGTCTGACCCAGAGTGGCATATCTTATGTTCTTAAGGAGGTGATAGTGCATTCGTAAAAGTCTTTGGTGCGACCTCATTTGGAGTAATGTGTGCAATTCTGGAGATTGTGCCTTCAAAAGGATATAAACAGGATGGAGTCAGTAGAGAAGGTGGCACCAAAATGGTTAGTGGTCTTCATTATAAAGCATATGAGGACAGACTTAGATTCGATATGTATACTTTAGAGGAAAGGTGGGATAGAGGAGATATGCCAGAGATGTTTAAATACTGTGGAGTTGTTTGTGGCCATTGCCGCTGCTGACTATCCCAAGAGGCTTGGCAATGGGCACCCTTAGAGGGCTGACACTCTTGACAACTGCCTAGTTTGCCTAATGGTAATAGTGGCCCTGCCTGTATACCTTAATGTGCATGTTCTCCTATATTTCTATGCTTTTTTTGTTAAGAATATAATGAGTCAGTTTTTCCAGAAATCCTCAGGAGGCCTAACTCAGATTTTGATCAAGTGATTCTAATATGGAATATGGCTATGGTCCTTTCAGTTTATCCCTTTGTCAGGACACGTGGAAGGTTCCAGTATTTTTTAGCAAAGTTCCAGTATTTTCCAGTGCAGTTGTGGAACTTATCCTTACTGATTCAGGAGAATCTACAGCTAAGATATTCTAACTTTTTACTTTATGGCTGGTTTTTGATATAGATGTTTTATTTCCTATCTCTTATAACAGTATTTAGTCACTGGTGTGTTAGAGTAGCTGCACACAAAAAATAAGAAAAAAAAAAGAAAAACTACTTTGCTTTTGCTTTTGTTCTTTCTGCAAAGGAGAAGGGTTTTCTTACAAATTTCTACTTGTCCACAGTCCTCTAGACCTACAGTCTAGTGGCAAACAACAACCTAAATTTTGGTTAAACGCTTTAGAAAAATCTAGCTAGTCTATATTCCTTGCCTAGGCTTTTTAATCAGAATTTTGAGTTGCCCTCAATTTATATAAGGTCTACTGACCTAGGATACTTAAATTCCCACCCACCCTACCCCTCACCCAATTAAGTAGAACACCCAACTTTCTCCTTTTGTTACAAATGCTTTATAACTGTCTCAATCACATGTCATGTATTCAATATCTATGGTGCTTTCATTCTAAGAAGAACCATTTGGAGCCTTAGATTTTACATAAGAATATAAGAACATAAGATATGCCATACTGGGTCAGACCAAGGTCCATCAAGCCCAGTATCCTGTTTCCAATCTAGGTCATAAGTACCTAGCAGTTTCATCAAAAGACGCAGGTTCCACAATGCTTGCATTGGGCCAAGCAGTGATATCCCGGGTCCCTTTTAATAATGGTTTATGGACCTTTCCTCCAGGAACTTGTCCAAACCTTTTTTAAACCCAGCTACTCTAACAGCTTTTACTACAACCTCCGGTAACAGATTCAAGAGTTTGATTACACGTTGAGTGAAAAAATATTTTCTCTTAAATAGGTTACTCTTTAGCTTCATTGCATGTCCCTAGTCTTCTACATTCTAATGATGTAAATAATCGATCTATGTTTACCCGTTCCACTCCATTCATGAATTTATAGCCCTCTCTCATATCATATGCCCTGTATGTCTCAAGCTATCTGCTATGTATAAAGAATTGATTCTATCAAGGGAGGAGGTAGCTGCAATGAAACACACCTCCCTTAGGTACAAATTGAAAAGAACTCACCACCATGCCCACAAAGAATCAAACATCCCAGGAACAAATTGATCACAGTGGGCTCTGGTAGGTTGCGCCTTGTAATACGGAGACACCCTCTCCATCAAGAGATATTACTTTCAAGTTCTTTGTAACTAATTTATATATATGCTTTGTTCTCTGTACATAGTTATTACTTAAATCAGCTGTTGCTGATTTAAGTTAATTCGTCCCTTTTTCCCTTTCACTCCCTGTTAAGATGTTACATATATTATATGTTTAATGTAATGTTCAATCCTTGAGTTCTCTGTAAACTGCTTTGATTCACGAAAAGTGGTAAATAAGCACTAATAAATAAATAAATATCTCTGCATAATGCCTTCTCTGCCTTATAAAATGAGAGTGTCCAATTAGTGGAAACGGAAGTGACTTTTAGGGGTATGTTTACTAAACCGCGTTAGTGCAGTTCGCGTTAGGAGCCGCGGTAATAACCAAAACCCCAAATAAGGACATGGGCGGGACATCGTAACCTCTAACGCGCATTCCAAAAACTAACGAGCGTTACAGGGCGCCGTGGCGCGTCACCGCGCGTTAAGCATAAGAAGCCACCCAGACATACATCACCGATACAGAGCTGTAGCACAATGGTTACTGCACTGACTGCTGATACAGGCATAATGGGTTCCAGTCCCCAGGGTGCCAGATGCATAAGGCTGGCTGACGCAGCATCCTGTACATTATATAGTGAGTGAGGGGGCATGTATATGTTATGGTTTTTTTGTAGGGTTGCCAGCAAACACCCCCACACAGTGGTGTACCCGAAGGTGCCGCAGAAGGCACCCCATAACGCACACCATAGGCTACATTATAAAGTGGACTGTCTGCTGAGGCACATCAAAATTTATTTTTATTTATTTACATTCTCTTATATACCGTGCTATTCTGCATCAGTGCAGTTTACATTGAACAAACTGAAATTACATTGAACAGGGCATTATAACTTGGAGATAACTATTTTACAGGGAACATGGGCTATGGAGGGTTAAGTGGCTTGCCCAAGACCACAAGGAGCACCTGTGGGACTAGAAACCCCAGTCCTTCCGGCCCAAGGTTGCTGTCCTCTAGTGGGATTTGAACCCCCGACCTTCCGGCCTGAAGTACCTTGCCCCAACCACTAGGCCACTCCTCCACTCCACTCTATGTCCCCCATAGAACATCCTATAAGGGAACGTAAAGGGAGCCAGATAAGGTGACACATGGGGTGCCCTATGAGGCTCTGTAAGGTTATATTATGCTGAGGGGCTGTCGCTGGTAGCAGTCATGTGTATTAAAAATATATAATGCTGCAGACAGCCCTATAAAAGGAGTCCACTGTGGGTTTAAACCCATGACTACTGGCCCCACAGGCAATGAAGGAACCACTGGCCTGCAGCCCCATAGCTGCTAACAACCCCCTGGCTGGCTACTGAAGGGCAGCAGGACACCACCCTAACTGCCTGCTGTGTTGGCTAGGATCTGTACCAATGCAGGCATACCCATGGTGCACTGCACATGCAGACCAGCAGTCCAGAGATGAACACAAGAAGGGGTACGTACCCACATAGCCCCCTGGTATGGTAAGGCGAAATGACTGTGTGCGTCACTGTCACATAGTAGCAACAGACAGTATCCCAACAGGGTGCCCCATAAGAAGCTAGAAAAGGTGTCCTTTAAGGCAGCCTGATCCGTAGCACAATGGGTAAGACACTGTCAGGTGGTGCAAGGTCTGTGAGTTCAATTCCCCCTGTGTGCCCAAGGACCAAAGCTGCCTACAACAGTACCCTCCACAAACAGTAGTCACTCATATGTAGAACCAGTCACCACTCTGTTTAAACCATAGATAACCCCATATTTTTGTCGGACACAAACAACCTGAGAGGTGGGAAAAAATGCCCACCTCCCCTCATTGGGAGTGGCTGTTTAATCAAGAGAGCCTCAGCCCCCAAAGGTAGAAAACAGTGTGAATCTGCAGCCAGAACCGGGTATGTGAAACGTACAAAGTCAAATATATACACAATTCATTTAATAAAGGAAAGACAACGTCAAACCGTGCTTGAAACAAGGCAGGGGACAACCCAATTGTCCTGACATTGTACGCCAGCAGCAAACACCACCACGACATGCATTGTTTGGCCCAACTATGGGCCCTGTACCAAGTGAATGTGTCCCTGCCAGGTGGGCGTATCTGTGGATGAGTGTGCATCATGACCCCCACACTAGGTCAGTGATGTCATAGGTAGTCGGTTGTGTACGTCCAACAAGTTCTGCTGGCAAACACCCACTCACAGGGATATAACCCGAAGGTGTCATATAGGGCACCCTAAAAGCCACACCAGAGGGCAAAGGTTAATGTGCACTGTCCGCCAGAGCACCCTATAGGGTGTGTCACAAAGTGCCCCATAGGGCATGTTATAGGGTCCCTGATGAGTCACTGTGAGGAGTCTGCAGTGTGAGGGTGTTGCTGCTGTCAGCACCAATGTAAAGCAAGATAACAAAATGCCCCTCCAAGGGGCGCCAAATGATCCACTGTGTGCTGAAACCCATGACCTAGGGGCCCCCCCAGGCATGGAAGTAACTATTCGCTCATATTGCTAGTGCAAATAACACAGTCCCAATAATGAGGTGGCCAGCTACTGGAGCAGAACTGTCAAATGACCCAAACACCCACACCAGAACCACAGAAGTTGCACTATGTACATACAAGGGATGCCTGACAAGGAAACAAAGCAAGGTCTCAGCAAACAAGGGCATATGGCAAACACAATCAAGACCAAGGCCATGATCATTACCAAATATATAAGGCCCAATAACATCACAGACCCCTTTCCAAAACTGAATGTCACTGGCAAAAGCAAAAGCAAAAACAAACATACTATGGTTAGTGTGCGCAAGAAAATGCAGATGTCTGTAACACCTGAACCACAACCCCCTGACTGTGCACCGAGGGGCGCCATGTCTTCACCCAAGGTGCCTGCTGGGGTGCTAAGGATATGGGTGTATGCAACAGTACCCATGGTGCACTGCACATGCACAGCAGCAGTCCCGAGATGACCATAGGAGGGGGTAGGCACCCCCACAGCGCCTGGCCTGGAAGGGAGAAATGAATATGTGTGCCACTGCCATAGAGCAGCAAAAGACAGTAGCCCAACAGTGTGCCCAAGAAGAAGCCTGAAAAGGTGTACCAGTACGGTGTCAAGACAGGTGTCCAAAGCTAAGTGCAATATGAGGTACATAAGGATAGGAGAGTGCTGATGGAACCGTGGCCCATAGAACAATATGGCACGGTGCTCCAAAAATGGTATGTTTGCCAAGGTCAGTGTGCTCTAGGGGCTGCAAGGTGTTCCTGGAGGGCCTGCAGGACCTGCGTGGAACAGAGACAGATGTAGTACAAACACCACCTAGAACCCACAGTAAAGACAATGAACAGGCGACAGATGGAGGGCGAGTAGGGAGTTAACGGACCCTCATCCCTGACAGCATCACACGTGTCTGGCAGCAGCGCTGACAAACATGGCGGTGGCAACAGCATCACAGCAAAGGGTGTTGGCACCCTGGAGTTCCGGAAAAACAGTGTGTGGCAGGTGAGGAGAATATGTGTCCCCCAGTGGAGGGTGAGGTGGCCAGAGGAGTGAGTCTAAAACGCAGAACAGGCACGGGACCACCAAGCAAAAAGAGATGCAATGCAGACAAGGGTAGCAGGGTAGGATACGGGGCAACAGTCCACAGCAACATACAGGACATCTCACACCACAATGATGCAGATAGATGGACCAAAGGATGGACAGCAAATGTGATTAGGATAATATGAGCGGCCAGGACGTAGAAGCCAAGAAATGAGTGTTACAGCGACCACAGGTACCAGTGCAGAAAAGGCATAAAAACAGGGGAACAGAGAGAGTGCAAAGCTATGACCACTAGGATGGAAAGCACTGCAGAAAAAAAATGACCACAACAACACCCTGAGGCACACAGAAATGGATGCAGACAGGATCACAGCATGTCAACATCCAAAACCACAGCTGCGTGTCAGGCGATGGAACCACAGAGCGTAGCCAAGATGCAGTACACATGTGGAGGAGGGGTCCACAGCCAACAACACAGTGCACAGGTGGGATGGAAGACAAATATGAACAGGTCCACACACACACACCAGGAAATATAATGCAGTGTAAACAACATGCAACTGATCAGGGGAGTGACACATGAGGGGTGGAAGGGGTTAGGCCAATGGAGGGCCATGTGGATGGGCTGTGGAAAGGGCAATGGACTGAAAGAGGAGCATGTTAATGACCAACAAGATCAGGGATGAGGCCCAGGCCAACCAACATCAGCAGCACCAATACACAGGTAGCCCAGCACATGCACCACTCCAGGAGGAGAACTACAATTAGTGCAGACAATGTGGCACAGGGGCAGCAAACATGCCACACGGACATGAACAGCTCAACCATGGCTGGGTGGGCGGAGATGTGATGGGGATGCACACATCATATGGCCAAGTAAGCAGCAAACAAGGAAGGAAAAGACAACTGCCAGGTGTCACCCAAAACGTCAAGCACATGAGTGGCAATGAAATGGGGTGACCAAACCCCCAAATATCCAAAACCACGAAGGTGCAAACATCTGTCCCCAACAGTCAATCACCAGACCCAAGGAGAAATCATATTCTGCATTCCGGTGCACCATATTACCTGAAGAACGACATGGGGCCTGTGTGGCAGCCAACGTTGCAAGGACACACCCAACCCACGTTGCGACGCCACCCACCTGTTTCTGCCCGTGGAGTCTACACACCCTGACCACCCCCCGCTGGTGCCACCCAAAATCCAAAGCCCTAACTCAGCAGACACTGCAAACAGACAGTAATATGTGAGGTGGAGGGTCTCACCATGACATGTCCGCACAGTGTATGCACTCACTGTATGCACAGCAGACACCATCCCCAGCAAACAAACGACTCTGGTGAAAGCATGCAGAGTGACAAGGCCACATGCCATGCCAACAGTGACGGTTCTAAAATCAACAACCCATGTGCAGCTCATCACCCCCCTACTGCAAAAAACGAAACACCCAAACAGGTCATGGCAGCAACGGCAGGCAAGTCACCGCTGGAACAGTAACAATAGGCCAGCAATGAGTCAGAGAAAAAGGCCTGTGTCCAAAGTGCAGAGGACCATCTCCCTGTGGCAGCAACATCCAGGAACACGCTCACATGGGTGCTGTGGCCAAGCACATATGGATGACGGGAACACCAGATGCAGTGGAGCACATGTGTCAACATTGTTGTCAGTGTCCTGTGTGAAAAGATGCAGATATCAGGTAAGGGAATGGCACACCCACCCACGACCCCTGGAGGACAGAAAGGAGACACACACATAAAAACAGCAACACCCAAAATGCATAGATAGCACCACATGACATGGCCACAACACTGAGCACAGTGCACATGGACCACTGCAGGAGATGTCCCTGAAGACCAGGACACCATCCCAATATGTTCATGTAAATGCACATGACACGCATACACCCCAGGGGTCCCAGAGCATGTGCAGCAGTGGTGGCACACAGAGATAACAACGAAGGACATCCTGATAGCAATAGGCCAAATGCAGCATCAGGACGTGGTGTATTTCCCAGAGGATGGAAGGTGAGGCCCACCTGAAAGGTTTACCAGTGGCCTGACTGGGAATGTCCGTGTCAGGCAAGAGCACAAAGAGCCCCAATAGCGGATGCAGACACCAATGGACGGCGGACATCACCACGTCTGCATGGGTAGCTGTGAGTGGAACATGTCCACGGTGCTTTGTGTTTTGCGGAAACACAATGTGGATGTACATTTGACCACCAGCAAAACTGTCACATCTGAGAAAACTATATGACACATGTGCACAATGTACATTAGCCCACAAGCAGAAGGTAACATAGGGATGAGGGAACATAATTGGTGAGGTGGCCAAATACATCCCTACAACACAGATAGGCAGGGTAGCGCAGAATGACCGGTCATGTAGACAGGTCAAGCCGAAACAGTAACATACACTGTGTGACAAGGTACGCATGCCAGAAGGTTAAGATGGCGGACCCCCAACACTGAACGACAAATGGAGACACACATCACAGTACATGCATGAGTGGCACAAATCTTTCAAATGACTCAATGGCAGTGACTGTTCAACATACCCTTCAAAAACACACTGTCCTGTGCCCGTGTACACACACAGCCTCACAATATGTGTGTAAGATACACCATGAAGACTCCCAAGATGTGAACAGGTAATGGCCACATGTGTGACAGATGGAAGCTAAGGGTGATGGAGCAGTGGTCCAAAGACATGTGCATCACCATAGGAGCAGTGGAGAGAAAACAACATATATGTGTCTAACCGTGACGACAGCAATGCAATCCTCACTATCTGCCAACTCACCCGAGTCAAAAGGAATGGTGCTTATATGAACACACACTCCCCACATGCAGCACAGCTTCAGGCAGCATAGTCAGCCAATCCCTGTGGGCCCGGAACACAGAAGCTCATGCTGTGGAGCCAAGAACAGGACAGAGATATGGAGACATGAGATGGCAGTGCTGCACAATCCGTACACCAGCTAACACATGGCTAACCAAGAGACACGTCCCCAGCACACCCACAACTTACAGGAAAAGAGCTCCTCGATCAGATGTTGCCTGGCTGCCATCCCCGCACGTGTGTCACCATGGCCAGGTGCAGGAGGGCACACAGGATCCACCCCGAGATCCTCATTAATATCGACTGGAACATTGTGCCTGAGAGCAATGTTGTGGAGGATGCAACAGGCTATGATGATCTTTGCCACAGTCAGGGGTCCATACTGTAAGGCCCCGCCAGTCCTATCCAGACACCTGAAGCGACTTTTGAGAACGCCAAAGGTGCGCTCAATGACTGAGCGGCTGGAGGCATGGGCCTCATTGTACCACATCTCTGCACCTGTCCGAGGGAGACGCACAGGGGTCAGCAGCCAGGCGCGACACCCATATCCTGCATCACCTGCAAACAGAAATGGAAGTAAGGCACATGTGAGAAGAAGAACCTATGGAAACCATGATGTAGCAATGCAGAGATGGACAGCAGGAAAACATGGTCACACACATGACGGCACAGCATTGCACACAATTGTGGTGCACCAGAGTCTGCATCATGGAGATCAAAATCACACTGGCCGGTACAAAGATGGTCAGGTGGGCAAGTCGCTGGGACATGATGTGATATGGCACACAGGGGATATGTCAGTGTACCACAACCCGGCAAGGTGGGGGTATCAGTGCAGCCAGGCCAAAGCAAACAGTCATGCAGCAGACATGTGTGATATCAGGTTTGCACATACACCCTGACACGTGCCACCCCCTACATGGCGGCTGAGTAGGCCACATACACACTGTACAGCTGGTCTATGGTCCTGTTCCCCGAGTTCCCCAAAGCCCCCCCCCCCCGGCTGGCACATGCACAATCCCGTGGCACATTGGGCATGAGATGGACACAACACACAGGCCGACATATGTGAAACCTTTGCACCATGCATGCCCTGAATTACCATTAAAAAGGATGATAGCGACGTAAACAGCTAAGGCAGGGTAGAGACAACACCACATGGGTGTGGGGTGACACAGATGAGCAAGAATAGGCACATGGTAGGCAAGGGGATGTGTGTTGCCACACAGAGGTACGTGAGCACAGTCCAGGTGACAGGGCGTGCTGTGGTCACAGTCCCAGAATAGTCAGCACAAGGACACAACAGCACCATGTCATGCATGCAGAGGACACAGTTGACAATGGTGCCCCTGTGAAACACATGTGGTCGTTACACACAGGATGCGGGGAATACCTACCCAGCAGGACATAGTCCTCATATTGCCCGGCCTCAAACAGGCCAAACAGTGCTGAGTTCTGCAGGATATAGGAGTCATGGGCTGACCCTGGGAACCGCGGGACCACATTCAGGATACGCATACCTGCATCACAGACAACCTGCACATTGAGGGAATGGAAGTGTTTGCGGTTGCGGTACACAACCTCCCTGTCGCGTAGCGGGATGAGGGCAACATGTGTGCAATCTATTGCACCCATCACATGTGGTATCCCTGCAATCTGCTGGAATGCATGTCCCAGGGCCACCCAATGTTGCCTACTGTTGGGAATGGCAATATAATTCCCAACCCGGCTGACCATGGCCCGCAGTACCTGGTGGAGGCAGCGAGAGAACGTTGGCTGACTCATCCCACCCACTGCGGCCACTGAGGTTTGGAAACAGCCAGAGGCAAAGAAATGTAGGGCAGCAAGGAGCTTGGCCATTCCCGGTATAGCATGTGACCGGGCAGTCATGGGCTCGAGGTCAGGTCTCAGATCCTCATAGAGCTCCCTAATAGCCCCTGTGTCCAGCCGGTAGAGGGAGATCACCTGGTCCTCCCTGATGTTCTGTAGCATGGCCCTGGGCCTGTAGAGGCGTTGCAGGCGTGGCCGCCCCTCAGGATGCCTACGGCGCCGTTGTTCTACCACACCTGCCAGTGGACCCTCCACAGCTGCAGGCCTGTGTTGCAGTGGGTGAGGACCCATGCCCAGGGCCTCAGCCCCAGGACCATCATCTTCCTCGGCCTGAAAGCGCAGCCCAGCTAGCTCCAGCAATGCAATGACTGCACCACCTGCATTCACAGTCTGAGCCATGATAGACACAGGATGTTGGACAGGTGGCTGTGAAATAGGGCACAGGGCGGGAACACAAATCACAGAAACAATACACACCTGGTCAACCAGGGACATCCACCACACCCAACACCCTGTAGTCCGCAAATTCCTGTAGTCGGCAACGTAGTGCGCGAAGGAGCACACGTACCCCTGCATTGCTCCCGAGAAAAGCCAGTCCGATAATAACCAACTTCCTGTGACGCAGCATAGTGTAAAGGTACTGCGAGGTATGCACCCTACCAAATAAGGAAGACGCCAAAATGTCACAGATGCCAACCGCATTAACACACGCGTACACGCAACACACGTACCACGTAATGAGCCAAACAAGACGTGACTAGCAGCCAACGCGCATGGTTACGCGCAGACCAAATATACAGGGGTACTCCAAGATAAAAGATATGTCCTACTTACCATCACAACATGCATTGTAGGAGGAGGCCACGTGTAATGTGTACATCGAGGGATGAATGTCTGGGGAACAGGCGAAAACCATGCACAGTGCGTCACGTAGGGCACATATTCGCATTACCTCCGTGCGTGCTCAGGGGGAGAGCGCGATGTTACGCGCATAGGCAACGCGCTCAGAGCCACACCCACACGGGACCTATATAAAGCTGGGGAGGACAAAATGGCACGCACCTCAGCACACAATCTGAATGAATATGACAAGCCAGATGTCTGACAGTGCAGGAGCAGAGCAGATGCCATCGATGGACACACCCAATGAAGATGGTGAGAGGCCAGGCACATCTGGTGTACATGGAACACCATGTGCACAGGGCACTGCCACAATGGGGCAGAAGAGGCGCAGGCCCACCCTCCCTGAGGAACTCCGCAAACAAGCGGTACGGTTCAGCCAGGAGGAGAATGACCTACTCCTCACCGCCATTCTGGAGCGATATGACCTTCTTTTCGGACAGCTGAGCTCAACAACAACTGGTGCAACACGTGCTAGGGCATGGGCGGAGGTACAAGCGGAGGTGGCAACCGCAAATGGGTCGCACAGGGATGTTGAAAGTTTGCGCAAACGATACTGCAACATCAAAAGGAACATCAGAAATGAGCTGGGAAGAGAGCGCAGAGGGGCTCAAGGCACAGGAGGGGGCCCAGCACAGGTCGCCAAACTGAGTCCACTAGAGCGGCGCTTGGCGGAGTACCTGGGCACAATGTACATACATGGCCTTCCGCCAGAGTTGGACACAGCGCACCAAGGTGCAGGTAAGTGTTTGAGTGATCTGTACCAGTGGGAGCCTGCAAGTGCACATGTGTGTGGCTGACCAAGGGTGGACTGGGGTGTAGGTGGAATGATTGTGCAAAAAGAGGACCCATGGGGCAGCACAGGCATACAACCAGCCTCTGGGCCATGACCCATTGGGAAAGAGATGTCCATGGTGGTCAGGGAGTGGAATGGCACAGTGGATGTGTGCTGTGTCAAGGGGAAAGGTCCCACAGTACCAGCAGGGGCTGTAAATGTGTAGCAGTGGGGAGGGTGTAGGGCTGGTGGGGGCAGCACGGCCACACAGGTGTTGACATGGATGACAGGACAGCACTATGACCAGGGTTGAACAAGGACTGTGTATGCAGGGCTGATAGTGGTGACGGGGCTGCATGGGGGGCGTGGTAGCATGCACTGGGGGGGTGGTCACTTGACGTCGCAGGGCAATGGCCCCTCTCGGCAATGGGGAATAGGTGAGGGGGGGTGGGGGGGGGTGGGAGGGGCCCCCACCAGGACCCATGTGGCTCACCCACACACATGTGCTCTCAGGGGAGTGGGATGGGTGCACACAGGCAGCCCTGACGCATATGACCTATATGATCTTGTGTCCTACAGGTGACATAGCTGCCATTGATGCAGCTGAGGAGGCGCATGGGGACAGCCAGCTCTGGGCGTGCACCCCCATGGACACAGTGCCTGAGGTTTCCAACATGGAGGCAGAAGTTCCCCAACCCCCCCGGTGAGGACATTGCGACCATTCCTCAGCCAGCCTGTGGAGGGGACACGCACACCGATGGCGCCACCGGGAACGTGTATGCAGAGGCAGGGCAGCAAAACAGTGCTGCGGCGCTGTCCGCGGTGGAAGAGGTGATCCAGCAAATTCAGGCGCACACCGCTGAGGCACACAGGGATGCGGAGGGTGAGTCTCAAACTGTGTTCTGTTGACAATGCGTCTGCAAAGGTAGGCAATTAGTTTCACGACAACAATGCACTACCTGCTGTCTCCACAGGTATACGGCATTTACTGCGTGCATATCTGCGGGAGCAGCGGCGGCAGAGGCATGCGCTTCGCAGACACCACCGCATGCTGTCCAGGGTCATGATGGGGGTCCCGCGGCTTGTTGTAGCTGCAGAGAGCATTGCAAAGAGCCAGCGAAGCATCGCAGCACACATGGGGGTGACGCCACCACCACCACCACCTCCTCCACCAACACCAGTGGAAGCAGCGGCAGCGATGGCGGCAGCAGAGCCACCATCATCACAGGGTGGGAGGGGCCGCACAAGGCGTGGCAGGGGCAGGGGCCGTGGGAAATAAACTGCATAACATGCGGATGAAGTCTTGAAGGACTAGAAAGGGGGGCTGTTACTTCTGGAGAGAAATCTGAAATTGTGAGTATATACTTCTGGGAATTTTTCTGAAAGGATTTTTTTTTCTTTTAAAGCTAATTAATCTGTGAACCCACTATTTTTTGTTAAATCAGTCAGGGCCTAGTAGCAACAGTTTAAGATTCAATTTAAAACACAGAAGAGAACTTTCTGGTTTACCTTTCATACCCAGTAGAGAGCTGTAGTTTAAATTTTCATAGTCCACTCAGGGCCTAGCATCAGCAAAGTACTTTTAGTTTCAATTTAAAACACAGAAGAGAGCTTTCTGGTTAAATTTAGAATCCAGCAGAGAGCTTGTAGTTTAAATTTCATAGTCACTCAGGGCCTAGCATCAGCAAAGTACGTTTAGTTCCAATTTAAAACACAGAAGAGAGCTTTCTGGTTAACTTTAGAATCCAGCAGAGAGCTTGTAGTTTTAAATTTCATAATAGGTTAGAGCCTAGCAGCAGCAAAGAGCTATAATTTAAATCAAATCAGAATATAGCTTACCTCAGCAGCACAGGACAGGGTACTGTGTAGCAGCCCTCTTTTAATAAGTGTTATATCCCTCCCTCCCTCCCCACACCCACCCTCCCCTGGGATAATCACAGCTTTATAGGTACTTGCACAACTTAAAAGACAGGAGGTGCTCTCAGGTGAAGCTCATTACCCAAATCAGTCATACACTAAGGACCTGAGATTAATTAAGCTTCAGGTGAACAAGGTATATTAAACTTATTAGGTACAGTTTTAGTGGTATAAATATCCATAGCACCCTTTAGTACGTAAAGAACTTAAAGATCTAAACACAAACTTAAAACTAAGATGCAGACAGCAGTCCAGCAGCGGATGTGGGCTTTCCAGTCTTTTGCATTGAGTGTCACATGTATGATTTTCTCCCAGCTGGTGAGAGGTCTTAGGTGTGCACTAGGTGCAAGGAGCTCTTTGCTCTCAGGGAACAAGTCCGTTCTCTAGAGGCTAAAGTAGCAGACTTGGAAAGCATAAGACAGACAGAGAGGTACATAGACGAGACCTACAGGGATATAGTCCTGAAGTCCCACCTCCAGTCTGGCAGCATCCCTGTTGCCATGGAGGAGAGAGGTCACGTGACAGGAGAGCATCACCCTGGTGTGGCAGGAAGTGATCCTGTAACCAGGACCTGTCCTCCAGGTGATGTAAACCCCTCTCGCACCGAGGTGGTTTCTCCAGGGCCAAGTGCCCTTGAGGGAAGGGTTAGGACAGCAGTTATAGTTGGTGATTCGATCATTAGGCATGTAGATAGCTGGGTGGCTGGTGGACGTGAGGATCGCCTGGTAACATGCCTGCCTGGTGCGAAGGTAGCGGACCTCACGCGCCACCTAGATAAGGTCTTAGATAGTGCTGGGGAGGAGTCTGCTGTCTTGGTACATGTCGGTACCAATGACATAGGAAAATGTGGTAGGGAGGTTCTGGAAGCTAAATTTAGGCTTTTAGGTAGGAAGTTGAAATCCAGAACTTCCAGGGTAGCATTCTCTGAAATGCTTCCCGTTCCAAACGCAGGACCCAAAAGGCAGGCAGAGCTTCGGAGTCTCAATGCGTGGATGAGACAATGGTGCAGAGATGAGGGGTTTGGATTTGTTAGGAACTGGGGAACATTCTGGGGAAAGGAGGGGCTCTTCCGAAGGGATGGGCTTCACCTTAACCGGGATGGAACCAGGCTGCTGGCAATAACCTTTAAAAAGGAGATAGAGCAGCTTTTAAACTAGATAATAGGGGAAAGCCGACAGTCGCCCAAGAGCGCATGGTTCGGAAGAATGTATCCTTGAAGGATACTACAAAAAGCAGAGAGGTTCCAAAAAAGAGTAAAGTAGCCCAAATGCCCTCGAGTATGGATCAGACAGAGCTTAAAGATCCCAAATTACCCATGTCTACCAATAGCCAAATTAATATGAATAAAATACAGTCTCTACAATGCTTGTATGCAAATGCTAGAAGTCTAAAAACAAGATGGGAGAGTTAGAATATATAGCACTAAACGAGAGGTTAGATATGATTGGAATATCAGAGACATGGTGGAAGGAGGACAACCAGTGGGACACTGTGATACCTGGGTACAAACTATATCATAATGATAGAGCTGATCAAATTGGTGGAGGGGTTGCGCTCTATGTTAGAGAGGGCATTGAGTCAGAAAGGATTAAAGTTTTGCAAGAAACAAAATTTGATGTAGAATCTCTATGGATTGAAATTCCATGTAAAAAGGGGAAGGCGATGGCAGTGGGGGTGTACTATCGTCCGCCTGGCCAGAATGAACAAATGGATGATGAAATGCTCAAAGAAATCAAGGAAGCTAGCAAAAGTAACAGTGCAGTAATAATAATGGGTGATTTCAATTACCCCGGCATCGACTGGGTCAGTGTCACAGCAGGACATGCTAGGGAGATAAAGTTCCTGGATGAAATAAATGACTGCTTCTTGGAGCAGCTGGTTCATGAACCAACCAGAGGGGAAGCCATATTAGACCTAGTCCTTAGTGGAACACCAGATCTAGTGCAAGAGATAAGGGTGTTGGGGCCACTTGGCAATAGTGATCATAGTGACCAACAAAGTGACCAACAAAGAACCTCACCAACACAATCACAGAAACACATACACTGTACCCAAGACAGAACAAATGACTAACATAGGAAATTTCACTAACCCCACACAACACGCTAATGAACCACTCAAACAGTTGACTATTCCACCACTGTAACTAACTAAGATGCGCTCCATGTATATAACTTGTAAATAGTTTGAAAAGCTCTGTTATAGTTAATGTTCAAAATATGTTCAAAATATGTTCAAATTATGTTCAAATTATGTTCAAAATATGTTCAAAATATGTTCTCTGTAAGTACACCTGTATATAGTTAAAGCATAATGTTCCTTGTAAATGTATACAGAAGTATACAATTGTTCTGTTTAATGTTCAATGTAAACCGCCCCTGATCTCTGGAAGGGGCGGTATAGAAAAGACCGTTAAATAAATAAATAAATAAAATAAAAATAGTATGATCGCCTTTGATTTAATTAGTGGAGGAGGGATAGTAAGGAAATCCACAGTACTACCCTTTAACATTCGAAAGGGAGACTATGATAAAATGAGGAAAACAGTTAAGAAAAAACTAAAAGGAGCAGTTGCAAAGGTTAAAGACGTACATCAAGCTTGGATGTTGTTGAAAAATACTATCTTGGAAGCCCAGACCAGCTGTATTCCACGCTTTAAGAAAAGTGGAAGGAAGTCCAAAAAACTGCCAGCATGGTTTAAAGGTGAGGTCAGAGAGGCTGTTGTTGCCAAAAAAGCATCTTTCAGGAAATGGAAAAAGAGCCAAATGACGAAACCTGGAAACAGCACAAGCACTGGCAAGTCAAATGCAAGGCATTGATAAGGCAGGCAAAGAGAGAATTTGAGAAGAAGCTTGCTGCGGAAGCAAAAACACAAAATAAAGACCTTTTCAAGTACATTCGTAGCAAAAAACCTGTGAGAGAGTCAGTTGGTCCATTAGATGATACAGGGGTTAAAGGAGCACTAAGAGGCGACAAGGCGATAGCGGAGAGACTGAATGAATTCTTTGCTTCAGGAAGATGTAGGGATGTTACCCATGACTGAAGTGGTATTTAAAGGTGCTGAAGAATTGAAGGAAATATCGATACATCGGGAAGATGTCTTACAACTATTAGATAAACTGAAGAGTAGCAAATCACCTGGGCCGGATGGTATACATCCAAGGGTGTTGAAAGAACTGAAATATGAGATTGCAGACCTGCTATTAGTAATCTGTGAACTATCATTAAAATCATCTCTAATACCTGAAGATTGGAGGATCGCCAATGTAACACCAATTTTTAAAAAGGGTTCCAGGGTGATCCGGGAAACTACAGACCGGTGAGCCTGACGTCAGTACCGGGAAAAATGGTAGAAACCATCATAAAGAATAAAATTACTCAGCATGTAGATAGTCACGACCTAATGGGAGACAGTCAACATGGCTTTAGACAAGGAAGATCTTGTCTTACTAATCTGTAATGTTTTTTTGAAGGAGTGAATAAACAGGTGGACAAAGGTGAGTCGGTTGATATTGTGTATCTGGACTTTCAGAAAGCCTTTGACAAGGTCCCTCATCAGAGACTTTTGGCAAAACTAAAGAGTCATGGGATAGGAGGCAGTGTACTATTGTGGATCAGGAACTGGTTTAAAAGATAGAAAGCAGAGGGTAGGGCTAAATGGCCAATTTTCCCAATGGAGAAAGGTGAATAGTGGTGTACCCCAGGGATCTGTGCTAGGTCCGCTGCTTTTTGACATATTCATAAATGACCTGCAAAGTGGAATAACGAGTGAGGTTATCAAATTTGCAGATGACACAAAACTATTTAAAGTTGTTAAAACCCAAGAGGATTGTGAAAAATTGCAAGAGGATCTTGATAAATTGGAAGACTGGGCATCAAAATGGCAGATGAAATTTAATGTGGACAAGTGCAAGGTTATGCACCTAGGGAAGAACAACCCAAACTATGGTTACACGATGCAAGGTTCCACATTAGGAACCACCACCCAGGAAAAAGATTTAGGCGTCATTGTGGATACCATGTTAAAACCCTCGGCCCAGTGTGTAGCGGCGGCCAAGAGAGCAAATAGAATGCTAGGTATGATAAGAAAAGGAATGGAAAATAAAACAAAAGATATTATAATGCCTCTATATCGTTCCATGGTGAGACCGCACCTTGAATATTGTGTGTAATTCTGGTCGCCGTATCTTAAAAAGGATATAGCGATTTTAGAAAAGGTTCAGAGAAGAGCCACCAAAATGGTAAAGGGGATGGAAGGATACTCCTATGAGGAAAGGCTAAAAAGGTTAGGGCTCTTTAACCTGGAAAAGAGATGGCTGAGGGGAGATATGATAGAAGTCTATAAATTAATGAACGGAGTGGAATGGGTAAACGTAGATCGATTGTTTACGTTATCAGAATATAGAAAGACTAGGGGACATGCAATGAAGCTACAGGGTAAACTATTTAAGACTAATAAAAGAAAATATTTTTTCACTCAACGTGTAATCAAACTCTGGAATTTGTTACCGGAGGATGTAGTAAAGGCTGTTAGTGTAGCTGGGTTTAAAAAAGGTTTGGACAAGTTCCTGGAGGAAAGATCCATAAACCATTATTAAGAAGTGACCGAAGATATCAATTCTTGACCCAGTACAAGCATTGTGGAACTTGTGTCTCTTGGGGAAACCGCTAGGTACATATGACCTAGATTGGCCACTGTTGGAAACAGAATACTGGGCTTGATGGACCTTGGTCTGACCCAGTATGGCATATCTTATGTTCTTATGTTCTAAGCACGTCATGTCTCCTGTGTTGTTTGGGGGGGACAGTGGTACGCACAGCCCACACGTGCATGACCCTGGGGCGTGCCCAATGGGAACTATTATGCCAGACGGTGTAGACACCGACACTGCTGTGGCCAGCATGGGATGCCCCACGTGCTCTTGGGCGCACACCAGCAGGCACACACTACCCAGCATTTTCAACCAATATCTGTTCCCCCGCATCCTATCCCTGTGTGCAGGGGTGGGGGGACATCCAGTCATGGGCTATGGGGGGGGGGGAGAAGGGCATGACATTAGGTGGGCTGTGGGTGATGGGGGGTTTGGACTGGTAATGGGCTGTGGGCTGATGGGGGGGTTAGGACTGGCAATGGGCTACGGGGGGCTGACTGGGAATGGGTTGATGGGGTTAGGACTGGATGTGGGCTGATGGGGGGTTAGGACAGTAAGTGGGTTGATGGGGTGGGCTAGGACACGTATTGGGTTTGGGGGGATGCTAGGACTGGAACTGGGCTGATGGGTGGCTAGGAATGGATATGTGCTGCTGCAGGGACTAGAAGGGAATGGATGCTGGGTGAGGCTGGAACTAGGAGGGAGCTGATGTTGGGGGTGGATCAGAATGGGATGGGGCTGGAGGTGGAAAATGGAGAGGTGGAAAATATTTTGTGTGGGAGGGAGATAACATCTCCAATTGGCCGGGTATTGGGTGTGTACCTGGGGATTGGGGATGGAGGTGTAAGAGTGAGTGGATGAACTAGGAATGCGGAAAGAGAATAATGAGAGGGATTAGTA
Source organism: Ichthyophis bannanicus (assembly GCA_033557465.1). Classification (NCBI taxonomy): domain Eukaryota; kingdom Metazoa; phylum Chordata; class Amphibia; order Gymnophiona; family Ichthyophiidae; genus Ichthyophis; species Ichthyophis bannanicus. The sequence continues at coordinate 789,421,119 of CM066031.1, read as the reverse complement.
TGTTAAAGCAGATGTAGCGAGGGAATGGTGATCAACTACAAGAGAGAAGAAAGGACACATGGACACCAGACAATGGGGAGTTAGCAGAGGACAGGAGGACACCAGGAGAAAATGGCTGGAACACTTGCAGCTGATGAAATTGCACAAAAGGTAGACACATATCCCTTTGTATTGCATTTCCTATCTGGAATAGGTCAGCGCTGGTAAACGTGCATCATTAACGTCTGCGCTTTGTTTGATACAGGAGCATATTAATGTATAGTTCTATTTCTACAGTGTTGTACATTCCATGTTAGGCTGTTGTGATTCGCAGTTTAATGGTTGTCTTCCTGTTTGGAATTAGTGAGTACCTGTTTGGTGATGGTGTATGTTCTGCATGTGTAACTGAGCGGAGTTGTTCTGTTTAAATGATTCTAATGTGGCATTGCCACTTGTTCTCCCTCCCCAGTGGTTCAGGTATTGTGGTTCTGTGAAATGTGTTGGTGTAATATCTGCAGTGTTACCTTTTGATTGGTAGAGTATGGTGCTTAGTGAGTCCTGGTATTGCTGTCAGGATACAGCGGGTTTGCAATGGGTTTTACATGGGCAGTGTCCATTAGCCCACCTGCTGTGTCCATGACATCCACCACCCTGGTCTGCACCCATCACAGCTGCTGCACATAGCCTTGCAGGTGCCACCACTGCTGACCACTGGGCACAGTTACATGTCTGTGCATTGCTACATGTGTGGCACCAGCCCATGTAACGGCCGTAGTATCACTAAACGCATGACACTTGTAGAGTACCCTGCACGCACCCTTTGTATCTCACACTGACACACATGTGTGTGTCCTCATGTGTCTCTCACACAACACTGACCCATAGCACAGAGGGATATCTGGACAGCACAGTTAACAGGTAACAATGTCAAACTTTATTTACAGAACAACTTGGGGGGTGGGGCATTTCATTGGCCAACATGCGAACATCGCTGTCAAACAGCCCTGCTGCCCTCCGTGTGTGGGGTAGGCCATGGCATGGGCTGTCACAGGGCGGGTGTGTACTGCGTATCCACGCGCTACACACCCCGGGGACCCCTGTCACATAGTGGCTGTTCGGGCGCACCCCCAGCTACGCGCTCCTCCAGCAAGCGTAGCCGGTCAGCCACCATGGTCAGGGTCGCCAGGACCTGCCCCATGATAAGGGCGGTCTGCCTCTGGGCGTGTGCATGCGCACGCACAGCCGCGGCCACACGCAGCCCGCACATGCAGCCACACAGACACAGGTCTCCCCGTGTCTGTGTGGCTGCATCCACGGTGCGCATGTCCTCGGCTATGTGTGCCATGTCCACGTCCAGGGGGTGTGCGTCACCATCACCATGTTGCAGGTCGCTGGCGCCCCCGTAGCCCTGTGACAGCTCATGTAGATGGGTACCCAGCACACATGCCCCCCCAACCCCCCCACCCAACCCATCCCCCACCAGCGCAATGTTGGGCAGGTCACCCCCTTCAGGCCCCTGTCCCACCACAGCAGGGCCCCTACCCGCCCGAGCCACCTGCACCCGCCCCTCCTCCCCCTGCCCCCCCAGCACCTCTGCCCTCCACCCCTCCCCCACCATATCCGCACGGGGCAGCTGCATGTCCTCCTCAGCCGGCCCCCCACCCTGCCCCACATCCTCCTCCTCCCCCTCTGCGTCCGAGGATTCTTCTGCCCCATGAGGTGGTGTGTGGCGCTCCACCACCAGTTCCACAGGGTCAGGCAGCACATCCATCTGTTCTGCTCCTTGCGGATCACCGGGCCCCGCATCCTGCACCACCTGTTCCTCCGCAGCGCGTGCATCCACTGTGGGAGAGGGGGACATGTGTCATTCCCATGTTCACACATGTGCCACAGCGGTAACATACATCCTGTGGTCATGTCTGCCACTGGCCCACAGGGCCATGTCACATCACTCACCGTCCTGTTGGGCCAGCCGCTCCCTCTGCACTCGGCGCACAAAACGGGGATACTGTGCCCGCAACTCCCGGGCTTTTTTGCAGAGATCCTCGACCTATTGGAGTGACAACACATATTGACATTAGGGGGCAGACACCCTTTGGTGGCCTGTGCCGCAACACAGATATATTTATCAGTGTGCAATATGCCTTGGCCCAACGAGTCACAAACTGGGCCATTCCACACAGGACCAGGGTGAGGGGTAGGGCCCTGAGGTGAGGCCTACTGCATCCTGGGGATGTGGTTTGTCCCTGTGTTCACAGACTGGGCCATTCCCCACAGCACCAGGGTGAGGGGTAGGGCTCTGAGGTGAGGCCTACTGCATCCTGGGGATATGGTTTGTCCCTGTGTTCACAGACTGGGCCATTCCCCACAGCACCAGGGTGAGGGGTAGGGCTCTGAGGTGAGGCCTACTGCATCCTGGGGATGTGGTTGTCCCTGCGTCCACAGACTGGGCCATTCCCCACAGCACCAAGGTGAGGGGTAGGGCTCTGAGGTGAGGCCTACTGCATCCTGGGGATGTGGTTTGTCCCTGTGTTCACAGACTGGGCCATTCCCCACAGCACCAGGGTGAGGGGTAGGGCTCTGAGGTGAGGCCTACTGCATCCTGGGGATGTGGTTTGTCCCTGTGTTCACAGACTGGGCCATTCCCCACAGCACCAGGGTGAGGGGTAGGGCCATGAGGTGAGGCCTACTGCATCCTGGGGATGTGGTCTCTTTCCTGTACTCACAAACAGGGTCAGATACCATAGCACATGGCCTGAAGATGGGCCCTCATTTGGGGCCTGCAGCATCCTTGGGCTATAGCTGAACCCTGTTACTCACAAACAGGGTCAGATACCATAGCACAAGGCCTGAAGATGGGCCCTCATTTGGGGCCTGCAGCATCCTTGGGCTATAGTTATGTCTGTTACTCACTAACAGGGTCAGATACCATAGCACAAGGCCTGAAGATGGGCCCTCATTTGGGGCCTGCAGCATCCTTGGGCTATAGCTGAACACTGTTTGCACAAACAGGGTCAGATACCATAGCACAAGGCCTGAAGATGGGCCCTCATTTGGGGCCTGCAGCATCCTTGGGCTATAGTTATGTCTGTTACTCACAAGCAGGGTCAGATACCATAGCACAAGGCCTGAAGATGGGCCCTCATTTGGGGCCTGCAGCATCCTTGGGCTATAGTTATGTCTGTTACTCACAAACAGGGTCAGATACCATAGCACAAGGCCTGAAGGTGGGCCCTCATTTGGGGCCTGCAGCATCCTTGGGCTATAGCTGAACCCTGTTTGCACAAACAGGGTCAGATACCATAGCACAAGGCCTGAAGATGGGCCCTCATTTGGGGTCTGCAGCATCCTTGGGCTATAGTTATGTCTGTTACTCACAAACCGGGTCAGATACCATAGCACAAGGCCTGAAGATGGGCCCTCATTTGGGGCCTGCAGCATCCTTGGGCTATAGTTATGTGTTTTACCCCCTAACAGGGACAAGTACCATTGCACCAGGACAGGGGATGGCCCCTGAGGTGGGGCCTGCTGAATCCTGGGATGTGTGTTGACCTTATGATCGCAGACAGGGCCAGATGACAGACCCCTGTGTGTCTTCGCATCTGTGATGGGCCTGTGGTCCTCTGTGGATAGGGCACATCATAGAGGCTACAACAGCGGCACATACCATAGGAATGTGGTCTGTAATTCACCTGTATGATGTTTGCAGGCACCCCCTGTGGCCAGGGGGATTCTGTTTTGGGGGGGTGGGACAGACCTCACTCCCAGCTGGATGCGGAGACACCTTGCATGCCCTATTAGTGCATAGTTGATTGTTGATTTGGTTACATGGTGTTCCTCTGCACATCCTGGGTTGGGGTGCCTGTTCCCATGAACTTACCTCACGTGGGTAGTCAGAGCTTCGGTTGTACCTAACAGTGAGGCGCTCCCATGCCCTTCTGACCCTGACCAGATTCTGCCTTCCTGATGATCCAGGGAATAGGCGCCTCTGTCTAAGGCAGAATAGCTCTGTGAGCAGGTAGAGCTCCCTTTGCGTGAATGCAGGCTTTCTCGACATTGCATCCATGTCTTCAGAAAGAATGTCTTGTGCGTAGCCACGTGCGTTGGTACGTGCGTTGGTGCGGGCATGGCTACGTGCGTTGGTGCGGGCGTAGCCACGTGCCTTGGTGCGGGCGTAACAGCGTGCGTGGGTACGTGTGTTCTTCCAGCGTGGGCACTTTATATTACAAACTCTTGCACCTATTAATTATGCTAACAGGTGGAAGTGTAATGGCCTATGGTTTATCAGAGCCTGTGAGCATTTGCTGGATTTTAAACCCCCAGGTTTTAGTACTGCTGCTACATCTCCTAGGTAAAGTCTTTGGAACTCTGCTCATTACAGGTTCTGCTTTATGTTTCCTAGCCCCTTCTGCTGCACACATCTCGCATTAGCATACATTCACCTTCCTTTGCCTAGAGGTGACCATGACGTAGAGCTGTATCTGACATTTCTGATGTCCCTTTTCTGTAGATGTATTGAGGGGAATGTGTGGAGACAGGGGCACAGAGGGAGTCCCAGATTAGTTAGATGTAGGGTTGACATTGGGAACAATGTGGAGGTGCTGTGATTTTGACCTTTTGGGTATGTATAGCATGGATTTGCTCCTTTTCATGTGTGCTCTTTCACCTTTGGACTAGTTCCTCTCTTGGCTTTGGGCAGGGAACATTGGCTTTGATTCTCTATATCACCTCAGATAATAGTATTTTTGCAGACACCACTGCTCCGAGCGGAAATGCATCTGACAGCCCTACCACGTATCACCACAGTGGGTTCAAACCCATAACCTCGGCCTCCACAGTCGGTGCATTTGACAGTGGGTTGACGTTATGTCTGTATCTGTATCTCCTTCTATATGACTGGCTGACTACAGAGGGACGTCAGTTCACCAGTCCATCCACAGTAGTTCACAGGGTTGGATTGGCCCAGTCACACCCATGATGCACTTGACATGCAAATCAGCTGTTCACAGATACACACCATGGGGAATGCACCCCCACAGCACCTCGGCCTGGTGGGGGAACTGACCATGTGCACCCCACAGCACCTAGGCCAGGTAGGGGTTTCTGACCGTGTGTTTTACTGGCACAGCGTAGCTACACACCGTCACATTGTGCGGGTACTGCGCTCACCACCATGTCCATAGCACCATCCACAGCAGCAGGGGTGGGCACCTCCGGTCCTGGAGGGCCGCAGACCAGTCAGGTTTTCGGGATATCCCTAATGAACATGCATGAGATATATATGCATTAGAGATATCCTGCCAACCTGACTGGTTTGTGGCCCTCCAGGGCTGGATTTGGAGACCCCTGCCTTACACCTCTGTCATTTAAGATCGTGAGCGGGCAAGGTACAGATGTCCTAGACATCGAAAGGGTATATAGATTGTGTCAAATTCCTCCTCGATTCTCACCACCACCAAAAAGTTGTCTAATAGACAATTTTTGGGTGGTGGTGAGAAGTGAGGAGGACTGTGACAAATTCTATCTAACCTTTTTGATGTCTTGGACATCTGCACCTTGTCCACTCACAATCTTAAATGACAGAGGTGTAAGGCAGGGGTCTTCAGATCCAGCCCTGGAGGGCCACAAACCAGTCAGGTTGGCAGGATATCTCTAATGCATATATATCTCATGCATATTCATTAGAGATATCCCGAAAACCTGACTGGTCTGCGGCCCTCCAGGACCAGGTTTGCCCACCCCTGCACAGCAGTGTTAATGTGTGGGATAGGTAGTTTCTGCACAAACACCTTGGATATATCTGTCTGGCTCACTCAGGTGTAGTCCCTATGGACCTCTAGGGGGATTCTGGTGGTAAACACATTCTCCCTCCCTGCAATGGTGGCAGTGGAAAGGACCATCACCCCCAGTTCTGCTGTGGGAGAGACACCCCTCAGGGCAGTTACTGCAGCTCTCTAAATATCCATAGCACAATAGCAGACAGACATTAGGCCTGTATATGCTAGGCTGGACCCCACCACTATCTGATATTGTCCTGCAGCAGGCCTTCAGCCACTGCACCCTGCAAGGCTCTCCATCAGGACACATACCAGCTGCAAACAGTCTGCTAGTTGGTCCATGATGTATGTTCCTGTTGAAAATGCATGCACCCAGAACTGGACTGGGATGGCAGCATACACAGCAAGCAGATAAGTCAGTGACTGGCACCCAAAAGGGAACACATACATATCACATGACAGAACTACAATGTAGCACTGTGGGGCTGCCTAGCCATGCTGTGGTCACTGCACAGTCAGGGTGAGATTGATCTCCCTGCAGGACATACAGCGGTCACCCTGTCTATGTAGGTGGTGTCCGAGCACTAATATGCCTCAGTCAGTGCCCTATGCGCTGTGCAGATGCAGCCTGCTCATGCCACCCTGTCTTGGCTATACCCATGGTACCTTGCTCCTCATTATGCACAGTGGCAGGCCAATACTGGCAACAGTGCTGGCAGTGTGGGCTGTGGAAGGTGTTTGCAGCCACCACACACTGTAGAGCAGGGGTGTCCAAACCTGTCCTGGAGGGCCGCAATCCTGGCAGGCTTTTGGGATAGCCCTAATGAATATGCATGATATATATATGCATTAGAGAGATCCTGCCAACCTGACTGGTTTGTGGCCCTACAGGACTGGATTTGGAGACCCCTGCCGTACACCTCTGTCATTTAAGATTGTGAGTGGGCAAGGTACAGATATCCTAGACATCAAAAGGGTAGATAGAATTTCTCACATTCCTTCTCGATTCCCACCACCACCAAAAAGTTGTCTAATAGACCACATTTTGGTGGTGGTGAGAAGTGAGGAGGAATGTGACAAAGTCTATCTACCCTTTTGATGTCTAGGACATCTGTACCTTGCCCACTCACAATCTTAAATGACAGAGGTGTAAAGCAGGGGTCTCCAAATTCAGTCCTGGAGGGCCACAAACCAGTCAGGTTGGCAGGATATCTCTAATGGATATATATATCATGCATATTCATTAGGGCTATCCCAAAAGCCTGCCAGGATTGCGGCCCTCCAGGACAGGTTTGGACACACCTGTTGTAAAGACAGACACACACTCCGACACCTATGCCAGCATTGTGCTACTGTAGAGGGGGTTCAGCAGCCCTGCCCACCACACCAGTCCTGGGCACAGTCCAGGCATGGATATGGTCCGCAATACTGTTGGGCGTCACTCCCCAGGGTGGTAAACACTGTCAGAGACCTGACCTGTAGCACACACCGCAGACATCAGAATAATTGTTATGATGGAGCTAAATGCGCAAACTGTGCTTGACGTAGGACTTGCTATCTGCCAGTACTCATAGGAAATGTTTGATAGGTGTGTACCGTATACCCAGGTGTAGGGTGCCATTGCTAGGGTATGCATGTGGTAGTATTGGGAGATGCACACAGGGCCCAATGTCCTGCCTCTCCAGGAGGCATTGGCCACTGGGGCCTGTGGGTGTGGGTGTGTGTGTGTCTGCCCCTGTTGGCTGGTTCTTTACAGCAGAGTTTCCCAAATCCAGTCCTGGTGTGCCAAACACTGTTCGGGTTTTCAGGCTGTCCCTCATGAATATGCATGGCTACATCTGCATACCATGGGGGTGGTGCATAGATATGCAGCACAGGCATCTTCATTAGAGGCAGCATGGAACCTGAATGGTGTGTGGCCCTCCAGGACTGCATTTGGGAGACTCTGCTCTAGGTAATGCGGCTGTTTCTGGTGTCTGTGCTCGGTGTGGTAATATATAGGCGTACTAACCATGTGTATATTCGCAGCAATAAAGGTTTGTCATTACAGTCACGGTACAGTTGGGTGAAAAATATGTGGACTGGATTGGACATTGACCCAGCTGGGCTTTGAACCTGTGACCTTCTGTTCTTGCATGTACTGTCTGTGTGCACTGCACCACGGTGTTGCCACAGATATGCTGTATTCCCTGGGTAGTCCATGACTGTACATCCAACAGTGCCTGTCTGTTGCTGTGGACGTGCCAGCCTGCACATGGCTAGGCCACTGTCTGCTGGGACTAGCAGCCACTGCCCCCTCCATCACCTGTACCCTTCCGCCAACATGCTGACATGTCCTTATCTTGGAAAATGATTATGACCTGATTGAGGTGTGGCACTCCAGGACTGCATTTGGGGGACTCGGCTGTTGGTAATGGCCATTGTTATGGTGTGTGTGTGGTGTAGGGTAACATATTGGTGTTTGAACGATGCCTCTGTTCTCTGCAATAAAGGGGTGTCTTTACTATCTCGGTTTAGTGGTGGGTAAAATATGTGGACTGGGTTGGCAGAGGCCCCAGCTGGGATTTGAACCTGTGACCCTCTGGTCCTACAGGTACTGGCTGTGTCTACTGCACCACACTGTAGCCACAGAGACAGTGCAGTCCCTGGAGATAGGTCACCTGGCCGAAAGAGTCAGAACTCTGCTATGCACATTTTTACTGTGGGCTCATTCACCTTGTATGGTGACATAGGTGCACATAAACCCCGAATATGACCTCGGAATGAGAGGATAGGAACATAACCAAGCTGTCCAATAGTGATATTGATGGGCAACCATGGAACACACTCCCAGGAGCGCTCATAATTAGGATTAGGGAATGATTTTTGGAGGGGTTTACGCTCCGTGGACCCTTCCAAGACTCATTTCTTTTTTTGGGGCTTTCCTGGGAGTGTTTTTTATGGTTGCCCATTAATATCACTGTTGACCAGCTTGATTATAGTTTTTTAGGATTTTGTTGTGGTCTTTTTCCATTCCTATTTGCTATTTTGTTCAATGCACATATATCACACTGCTCACGTTTTATAGGTTTCCCCGGTTTTGCTGTACATTGCTGACGGAAATGGTTTCTCTTCCCTTTAATATGCCTTTAACGGCAGGTTTTCATTCGCGTTGGGATTGAGCTCTGAGATTCAGCGCGTTAGTGTGAGGGGAGCCTCTCCCTGCCCACTCTACGCCCATTGACCCCTTCTCTCCGCCCACTCTCCACCTGCGCTGTTTTAACGCGCCGCGGAGGCTTACGATCGTTAACTGTGGTTAACGCGCGTAAAGTACGTTTAACGATCGTTCGTGCATCAGAACGTGTGTTCGGACGTGCGAACGATCGTTAAACGTACTTTACGCGCGTTATTCACGATTACCGCATTTTAGTAAACATACCCCTTAATGAGAAGGTTAACACAAAATCTACTGGTAATGCCCCAAATGTGAACAAAAAAAAAATCACAAATTTGGAAACTATTATTACTTGGAGACACCATCATCTAGGGGATTAACTTGGGGACACAGTCCTAGGAACAGAAGATGGTCAAATGCCTCCCAGGTTCAGCCAGCAGGAACACAAACCAAATTGTTAACATAGTCAGTGCAGAAAGTAAGCATTGCAAAACTGATGTTACCTACTTAGGTACAAATGACCTGGCTAGAAACAGTATCACTACAGTATAAAGGGACTTTCAGCTTTTGGGATGGAAACTTAAATCCATTGTCAACACTATAGCATTCTCAGAAGTTCTACCTGTTCATGATAAGGGGGAAGAGAGGCTGCATCACATAACAAACTTTAATATGTGACTCCAAACCTGATGTAAATGAGAAGGATTCAACAGGGGCAATAAATGGAACAACAAGAGACTGTACTTTATTGATGGACTGCATCTTTCTGTGGCAGAAAAAAGGACCCTAAGTGAAAAATTCATGCAATATGTGGACAAATATTTAAACTAGGAAAAGGGAGTGACGGATGGGAAAAAAGAAGTTCAGGATGTGACTTCCAGCAAGAACATAATAACATTGGTAATAGCCATCATATTAATCAACACGTCAATGACAAGAGGGAAGAGGAGTCTGGAACAAAATTCATCCAAAATACAAACGAGCCAACTGGCAATTGCTGGAAGGTAATGATCACATATGCTCAAAGTCTAACAACAAAGATCCTGACCTGGAAGCCCTGATGGTGGAAATGGACTTGGATATTGAGGCCATTACATAAACATCAATGGGTTTTAGCCACAGTTGGCTATATTTCATTTAGAAGAGATAGAGAAGGCAGAAAAGGAGGAGGAGTAGCCCTATATGTCAAAAGCAATATTAAAGCTGCTGAAATGCAGGGAACATGGGGAAAAGAAGAAGTGCTGTGGATTGTGTTGGAAAGAGGAGATGACACACTGGTATAGTCTACAGGCTTCCAACTCAAACTGGATAGAGACTTGATCATTGATGTTGCAAAGGTAGCTCTGAAGGGAGAAGTGATCATATTGGGTGACTTTAATCTACCAGATGTGGATTGGAGTATTCCTTCTGAAAATCTGGAAAGAAGTAAAGAGATTATGGATGCCTTCAAAGAAACATTGCTCAGACAATGGGTGATGGAACGTACCAGGGGAAGTTTCGTGTTATTTCCATTGGTGAATACTAAATTCAGCATGTTGAATGTCTGGGTGGGTGCCCAATTGAGCAGCAATGATGATGACATAGTGTGGTTTTAGGTAAACATCAAGGCAGAGCAGGGGCAGGCCAAGGGGGGGGGGAGCAGGGCCATGTGTGGAGACTCACTGCGGGGCCTCATTTGCATAAACATTTGCATAATGCTAACATGCACTAACGTTTAGTAAACATGCTTCTTAATCAGTGTCTGGATAGAGAAAGACTACCATATTTCTACATTACTATACTCCAGTGCCAACCGCCAGGCACATTTGGAAGTACTATAAACACTACCCATTTAGAACTCAAAGCAAACCCATGAAATCATAACAGCAATACCAGGACTCACAAAGCACCAAACCGTACCTATCAAAAAGGCAACACTGCAAATATTAAGCCAATACATCTCAGAGAATGCCAATACATATCCTACTGGAGAAAGAGAACAAGTGGCACTGTTAAATAGAAACTACATGAACAGAATAGCTCAGCTCGGTTACACATGCAGAACATAGACAGTCACCAAACAAAGAACAAGGGATCACAATTTAAAAATAGAAATTAAATTGGGAACACCAAAAGCCAAACTTGGAATGTATAACAACACTGGAGAAATAAAACTAAAAATTAATTTTCTCTTGTACTTGTGTGTTTCCCTTCCCTCTCCCTATCTTCCTCTCTTGCCTGCCCTCTAAGGCCCTCGTGTGTCATGTCTCGTATTCTCCTCTTTCTTGTGCATTGATTGGCATTCTTTTCTTACTTGGGTTTTCTTACTTTTTATTGTAAACAACTTTGCTGTCCCCACAATATGCAGTATATCAAGGTTTTAATAAATGAAATGAAAATGATAGAGGTACTGGCATGGCCTTTTAAAGGAAGTTTTTAATAGATCTTTGGAGATGGGAGAAGTTCTGTAGGATTGGAGAAGGGCTGATGTGGTACCTCTTCAGAAAAGTGGTAATAGGGAAGAGATGACAAACTATAGGCCAGTAATCCTTACCTTTGTGGTGAAAAAGTAATGGAGGTGCTCTTGAAAGAAAGAATAGTGGACCTTCTGGAAACCAATGGATTGCATTTATTTATTTATTTATTTATTTATTTATTTAACAGTCTTTTCTATACCGCCCCTTCCAGAAATCAGGGGCGGTTTACATTGAACAGTAAACAGAACAATTGTATACTTCTGTATACATTTACAAGGAACATTATGCTTTAACTATATACATGTGTACTTACAGGGAACATATTTTAAACATTAACTAGAACAGAGCTTTTCAAACTATTTACAAGTTATATACATGGATCACAGCATAGTTAGTTACAGAGGTTATTTACAATAGTGAAATAGTCAACGGTTTGAGTGGTTCTTTAGCATGTTGTGTGAGGTTTGTAAAGTTTCTTGAGTTAGTCATTTGTTCTGTCTTGGGTACTGTGGATGTGTTTCTGTGATTGTATTGGAGAGGTTCTTTGTTGGTAGGGGATCTCAAAGTGTTTTGTAAAGAGGTAGGTTTTTAGTTCCTTTTTGAATTGATGAAGGTCTTTTAAGATTGCATGATCTGAGGCAACATGGTCTTACCAGTAGAAGATCATGCCGAACAAATTTGTTTGAGTTTTTTTACTGGGTGACCAAAGAACTAGATCAAGAGCATGTGATGGATGTGATATATCTAGATTTCAACAATGCCTTTGATACTGTTCCTCAAAGGAAGCTTATCAATGTACTGAGCAGCCTGGGGATAAGTCCCAAGGTAGTGAACTGGATCAGAAATTGTTTGACTGACAGATAACAGAAGGTGGAGGTAAATCTAACTCACTCAGAAGAAAGATAGGTGCATAATGACATGCCTCAGGGATCGGTCCTGGAACCAATACTGTTCAATGAATTTGTGAGTGATATTGTGGAAGGACTGAATGCCTTTTTGCAGATGACACAAAAATTTGCAACAGAGTGGACACTTCTGAAGGAGTGGATAACATGAGAAAAGATCTACAAAAGCTGGAAGAATGGTCTAATGCTTGGCAGTTAAGATTTAATGCAAAGAAGTGCAGAGAAGTGCAGAAGTGCAAAGGAATCGTATGTGTGCATGGACCAAGGAATCATGTGTGTGCACGGACCAGGAGAGGGACCTTGGAGTGCTAGTGTCTGAGGGTTTCAAGGTGGTGAAACAGTGCAACAAGGCGGTAGCCAAAGCCAAAAGGATGCTGGATTGCATACAGAGAGCAATAACCAGCAGAAAGGAAGAGGTATTAATGCCCCTGCACAAGTCAATGATGAAGCCTCACTTGGAGTATTGTGTTCAGTTTTGAAGACTATATCTCACAAAGGATATAAAAAGACTTGAACGGTTTGGAGGAAGGCGATCAAAATGATTTGGAGCATGCACCAGAAGATGTTTGAGATTTGAAGACCTAAATATGTATACCCTAGAGGAGAGGAGACACAGGGGAGATATGATACAGACTTTTAAATATTTAAATGGTATCGATGAAAAAATAAACCTTTTTTAAAGAAGGGGAAGCTGTAAAACTAGAGGGCATACGATGAAGCTGCAAGGCGATAAACTTAAAAGCAACATCAGGATATACTTTTTCACTGAAAGGGTGGTGGATGCTAGGAATGCCCTCCCGATGGAGGTGGTGGGGGCCAATGCAGAAAGCCGACTCTGAAGTCACTCGCTATTAACTTGGTATGCCTTTATACAGCACACAAATAGAGTGCAACTTCAGCTCTGGCATGCAGAAAGGGGCGCATATGCAAATTAGCCATGTGGAAACTGGCACAAAGGGCAGTGTTAAACTGGGAGGACAAGCCAAACACATGCGCACAGAAGTTGGCACAAGGTTGGCATGCTCTCCCAGAGAAATGGGCACTGCATGGCTTATTTGCATATGCATCCCAAAAGTATTTTGATGGCATCAAGGGCTTTCCCTGTTGGCTGATCATCTGAGGAGAAGTGTCAAACTTCTCCTCAGATGATCCAAACATCGGGGAAAGCCCACAGTGCCATCAAAATATTGTTGAGGGCCGGTCCCCTGACAGAAATCAAATCCCTGGTGGCACAGCGGCCCCATTTCCCCCTTCCCCCCACTCATCCAATTAAATAAATCTGGTGGCCCAGCAGCCCTGAAACCCCCCCCCCCCACTCCCCATCCATTCACAGTACCTTTGCAATGGAGCAGGATCATTGCCCATGCACTCCCGCTCCTGTACCGCCATTTTGAAAAATGGCAGCACCTGGCCCAATGCAGTGCATCCTGGCATGCACCATGTGGAGTTCAGACTGCCCTATAAGGCATTTTCTATCTTATATGGCTTGCTGACCCCACCTATGATGCACCAAGCATGGGCAAAGCTCCCACTCCATTGTAAATGTACTGTGAGGGGGGTGGGTGGTTTGGGGCTGCTCGACCCATCAGGCTTATTTTTTTATTGGGTAGGTGGGGGATTCAGGGCTGCTGGACCACCAGGGATTTGATTTCTGTCAGGGGCACTGGCCCCCTGACAGTATTTAGATAGCATCAGGGGCTTTCACTGATGTCTGGATCATCTGATACTTTCCCTCAGATGATCCAGGCATTGGGAAAAGCCCCCGATGCCATCAAAATACTGTCGGGGGCGGCATGCACAGGATGTTTAAGCCACCTCAGACCCAGGCGTAGAGAATTGGTGCTTCAGCTGGTTAGAACATCCTCTACATATTTCTCTGTATCGGGCACAGACAATATTAGCATTCCATTTTAATACATGCAGCTCATTTGCCTATAATTTAAATATGCTTGGTGTTACAGTGTGCGCTTGCTTTTCCTTTACATGTGCATCACTCTCCTTTCTGCATTTGGCCTGTCAGAACTTGGGCTTATAAGTTGCGTTATCTTTGTGAAAAGGACACGTTGGTCTTTCTGCATTGGCCTAACAGTGACAGAATTCAAAATGGCATGGGGCAGACACAGTGGATCTGTTTATAGCAAGGGGATGAAATCAAAGCAAACTTAAATATCTTCTTCTCTGCCCCTTTTCAAATCCATGCTAAAAGCTCACCTCTTTGAGGCTCCTTTTGTATCCTGATCCCTTGTCTCCTATATGTCTCCTTGCCTTTCCCTGGTTGTACCCAAGTTCTTAGCTGTTGTGTTTTCTGACCTGATTAGATTTTAAACTCTGCCGAGCAGGGACCGTCTTTTTAAATGTATCTGTACAGAGCTGCATCAGGCACAACCCTAAACACAGGCTTAGAGGGGGGTGACCTGCACAGAGCTGCAGTTACAACAATTCTACTGGGCAGTCTTACCAGTCATACCAGTCTTTATCTGCCGTCATATACTATGTTACTACTGTATGTTACTATGTAATTTTATAAGGGTTGCCTAGATTTACACGTGTTTTCACATGCATATTTCAAGCCTATTTTATAAAATAAGGCATGCGTGTACTTTATAAAATAGGGATGTAAGTGATCAAAAAAATGTGCTCAGCTACGTGCGAGCACTTATGCCTTCTCTATAGCAGGTGTAAAAGTTTGCATCTAGATTTTTCAAGAACATGCGTGGTTATAGTATTTTACTGTATAACTTATGCACATGAATTTGTGCTCCACCCAAACTTTGCCTTCTGTATATGCCCATAGTAAAAGTGCATGCCATCAGCCCAATACACATACTTACAGAATAGCGACTGAATACACTATGTATGCAAGTGGCCATTTACACATGGAAGCCACTAAAATACTGTATTTTCTGCATGTAAATATGTGTAAATCTAGATGACCCTTATTACCCCACAACATGATGAAGGAAACCAGAAAGCTCTTCTCATTGATTTGGAGAGTCTTCTGAATCCCTAGTAAACACCTGTAATGGACTAATACACAGACTTGGCCTAGATTTATCAGAAGGGATCCAGTTAGAAAGATCAATAAACAAAGTTAAAAAACATGTGAGTCTTGAGGATCCTTTGAAAGGTATTGCAACCTACAAAGACTCTGACAGTTATAAGGATTCAAATTTTTAGAGATTTTAATACTAGAAACAAAGACAATAAGAATTCCGAGTGTTCAGTGAGAAGTTTTAAGCTCTTTTTGTGTTGTTTAACTGCAATTTCCAACTTCATTTGTGACAGGTTATAGTTAGTTATTTAATCCTTTCTCAGTCCATGTATTAAGAATGGTGACCCCTAATTATATAGGTTTGAGAACTATTCTTTTTCTTAAACAAAACAAGTGACTACTCTTTTATGTTTTCTTAGGTATGCACAGGTACTGATTATAGGTTTGTGAAATAAGCTCCTGTTGTAAACTTCAAAGACAACTAGATGGACAGTATAGGATGCTAACAGCTAGAGATTTCTGTAAAAATTTGTGGTCTACAGTAAGTAATGAAGTGTTCTATGGGAATAAACAAGAGACCTGCAAGTTGTCCATGGGAGTCTGCTGCTTTTTGGGCATGATAGATTCTACTACTTTACAAATCCAGCTTAGTGCCAGATCACAGCTCCTTTTCAGACCATGTTGGACATTTTACCTCTGTTATCTCCAGGAACAAGCAGGAATGAGTCTTCACATATGGGTATCGTCGGTACCGACGGAGTCTGCGTGGGAATGCTCCCCAGCGTCCAGTAAGAAAGCTTTTGGGAGCATCCCACAGTGCCTGCGTGCTGCCTTCCCGCCTTTCCCAACCGCCTCTCTCCAGTTCTTCTTTTCCGCGGAGCCAGCAGGTCGTGTTCCTGTCACCGCAGAAGAAGTTCTTTATTTTTTTCTTTATTTTTCTGTGTCGCGTCTGCCTTCGACGTCAGACCGGTACCGCCAGTCTTTTCTTTTCTTTCTTTCTTAAAAAAAACCAAAACAACTTTTATTTCTTCAACTGTGCATTTTCAGTTTGGGCCTTAGGCCTAATTATTTTCTCCTCATGGAGAAGCCCGCTTCCGGGTTTAAAAAGTGCACAAAATGTGGCGGTACTATTTCTGTCACCGACACCCATGATTGGTGTCTAAAATGTTTGGGTCCTGACCATTCCATCACGGATTGTGTGTCCTGCACCATGATGTCTAAAAGAGGTCGGCAGAACCGAGCAGCCAAGCTCAGTACCCTGTTTCCCTCTGATGCAGCCTCGGTGGCATCGACGTCTTCCAGGGCTGCTTCTTCCTCCCATGGATCTCAGGTAACCAAACATAAATCTAGCCGGTCCTCGAAGGGCAAATCTCCCTCTAAGCATCAAGATGCCTCTGGGCTTGTCCTCGAGGATTCCGCTCCGGCAAAATTACCCCGGCGGGAAGTTCCGGCTTCCAAAGCATTATCTATGGGGTCACAGGTTGACATCGATGGCTTGGCCTCGACCGATCACCCGTTGCTATGTTCTGGGGTACCGGTGGCCTCCACTGGTACCGACATCCAGACTTTGGTGGCATCGATGGATCAGAAAATTCTATCCATGCAGCGCACCCTTACGGCGTTCATGCAGGCTTCGACGCCTTCGGTACCGCAACAATGCCCATTGCCGGTACCGACATCGGCTTCGGTGTCGACTGCAACGATACCCTGTCCTATGATGCCCATCGGTACCGAACCGGTACCGCTTACTCCCGATGTCAATCCCACTCGGTACGCGTATCGGGCTTTACAGGAGCATCCAGACAGGCGATACTTCGATTCCTCCGAAGACTCTGAGTCGGAGGCTTCTGTCGATGCACCGGTACTACTTCCTCAGGAGTCTGCTTCTCCAAAACAAAGAATGTCTCCTCCAGAGGACTTGTCTTTTCAAGACTTCATTAGGGAAGTGGCTAGAGGCCTCTCTATTACAGTGGCCTCTGAGTCAGAGCCTAGAGCCAAGCAATTAGATATTTTGCAATATCCTAAGGCTCCTAAGGAAGCAGCTACCTTACCTATTCATGAGATTCTTTATGATCTCATGTTGGGCATGTGGGAGACTCCTCTCACCACCTCTCCTCATTCTCGTAGGTTGGACACCATGTACCGTGTCCCTCCCTGTCCTGGTTTTCATAAGACTCAGCTTCCTCACCACTCTATTGTGGTTGAGTCTGCTATGAAGAAAATAAAGAGTGCAAAGAGACACTCATCTAACCCTCCAGGACATGAATGTAGGACTCTAGATGCTTTTGGCTGAAGGATTTTCCAGGCCAATATACTTGCTGCCAGAATCAACTCCTATAGTCTCTATATGGGGATGTTTCTAAAAAGTCACAGATCATCTGCAGACTTTAGCTCCTTTTATTTCAGAAGATAAAAGGGAGGAATTTCTCACTTGGGTCAAACATGCCCAAGATGTTTCCAAATTCTCCAACCGTGCAGCCTTTGACTCTTTTGAGTGTATAAGCAGTTCCACGGCTATTGCCATAGGTGCACGCAGAATTGCTTGGTTACAAGCCTCTGATTTGGAACTCTGGGTCCAAGATGAATTGGGAAACCTTCCTTGTACAGGTGAAAACCTGTTTTGCAGGGATTGGCAAGCAAAGGCCACTCAGATGGATGCTGAGAACTCTGCTTTGGATCGACTTTCAAAGTCTACCTCTGCCCCTGTTAAGAAAAGATTGTTTAAAAAAACATCTTTTTCTAAAAAGGGAAGATATTATCCTGCTCATGGGCAGACATCTTCTGCAGGTCGTTTTGCTGCAAAGCGTCAGCAACCACCTAAACATGCCAAGTCAAAGGCTGCCAGGCCTACCACAGCCCAGCAGCCTCAACCTCCTCAGGGCCTTTGACTTGCAACTAGAGAACTTAGCCTTTCTAGCTCTGGAAAAACCAGAGCCCCTCATCATTCCAGGAAGGTTGACTTACTTTGCTCCCAGATGGGAGCAAATCACCGCAGAGCAATGGACCCTCTCCATCATAAAGGAAGGGTACAAGCTTCATTTCTTGAGTCTTCCTCCTCACACCATGGTGAAACAGTTCAATTCTCCAACATCTCTCCTCAACCTTCTAGGTCAGGAGATTGCTACCCTTCTTGCCCAAGGGGCAATAGAAGAAGTACCTCTTCTTCAACAGGGCTCAAGGTTCTACTCCCCTTATTTTCTTATCCCAAAGAAAACAGGGGGCTACAGACCCATATTAGATCTCAGAGAATTGAACAAGTTTCTATTCAAGGAGAAATTCAAAATGATTTCTCTAGGGGCTCTGCTTCCATACCTTCAGAGTCAGGACTGGCTTTGTTCTCTAGATCTCAAGGATGCGTACATCCATGTCCTCATCCATCCAACACACAGAAGGTTCCTTCGGTTCCTTTTTCAAGGAAAGCACTACCAATACAGGGTGCTTCCTTTCGGTCTGGCCTCTGCACCAAGGGTGTTCACAAAATGCATGGCAGTAGTAGCTGCATTTCTCCGCACTCTAGGAATATTCGCATTCCCATATCTGGACGACTGGCTCATTTGAGCCCCATCCCAGTCAGAGGCCCAGACTTGTCCAACCTGCACAATGCGTATCCTTCAGTATTTGGGACTAGTAATAAACATCCCAAAATCCAATCTCACCCCTACTCAGTCTCTGGAGTTCATAGGGGCCTTGCTGGATACCACAACTGCAAGGGCCTATCTTCCTCAGGCCTGTTGCCTACGTCTGGTGTAGTTAGCCTCCCAGATTCAGTTAAAGTCCCAGTTAACTGCTCGAGAGATGTTACAACTATTAGTCCACATGGCATCCACCGTGCATGTGGTTCCATATGCTCGCCTTCACATGAGGGCAGCTCAATGGACTTTGTCCAGCCAATGGACTCAGGCATCAGGTTGCCTGTCAGACAAAATACTCCAGTCACCTTTTTTGGTCTCTCCAGTGGTGGAAGTCCTCTCAAAACCTGTTGCTGGAGTCCCCTTTTCAGCAACCGCTACCCCAAGCAACTCTCACAACAGATGCTTCTCCAAGGGGTTGGGGAGCTCATCTGCAGGATATCTCCACCCAGGGCATCTGGTCTCCACAGGAGACTTCTCTGCATATCAATCTCTCGGAACTCAGAGCAATTTTCTTAGCTCTCAGTGTTCCATTCCCTGCTCAGCTACAGGAAAGTCCTCATCCATACGGACAACCAAGTAGCCATGTTCTATGTAAACAAGCAGGGAGGGACTGGCTCTCTGTCGCTTTGCAACAAAGCTTTGCGACTGTGGGCCTTCGCCAGAGAGCATCACATCCATCTTCTGGCAGTATATCTTCCAGGCGTTCAAAACTCTTGGGCGGACAGACTCAGTCGAGTTCTGCTTCCACACGAGTGGTCCCTCCACATGGACCAGGTAGCCAGGATCTTTCGAATTTGGGGAACCCCGGACATAGACCTCTTTGCAAGTCCGTGGAATGCCAAACTTCCCCGGTTCTGTTCCAGAATTCTGTGTCAGGGAGTTCAGGCCAAGGATGCCTTCCTCCTTCACTGGGGTCAAGACTTCCTTTATGCCTTTCCACCAATTCCCCTAATTCCCAAGACACTATTCAAGCTTCAGAGAGATCAAGGGACCCTCTACTTCTGCATCTCTCTCAAGCTCCCTCCCTGGACTTGGGCTCTGCTCCAGACCTTCTATCCCAGGAAGAAGGAACGTTGTGGTACCCAAACCCCCAGTCTCTCCATCTCAGGGCTTGGTTGCTGAGGGCCTAGACCTTCAAGATTTTCATCTCTCCCAGCAAGTCAGAGATGTTATTCATGCCTCTAGAAAGCCTTCTACTAGATGTTCCTATGCTTTCAAATGGAAAAGATTTACCATTTGGTGTTCAGGGAAGGGTCTAAACCCTCTTAAAAATACCTCTGAATTCTCTATTAGAGTATCTTCTGCATCTATCCCATGCAGGTCTGAAAACAAATTCAGTAAGAGTCCATTTGAGTACTATTGCAGCGTCCCTCAAGCCTCTCAATGGACAACCTATTTCCTCTCATCCTCTTATAGCAAGATTCATGAGAGGCCTTCTTTTAACTAAACCTCCCATTAGACCACCACCAGTGGCATGGGACTTAAACCTGGTTCTTGGCCAGCTTATGAAGCCACCCTTTGAACCTTTAGCCACCACCTCCTTGAAATTTCTTTCTTGGAAGGTTATTTTTCTCATTGCAGTCACCTCAGCACTCCGCATCAGTGAGTTGCAAGCTTTGGTGGCCAATCCACCTTATACAAGGTTTCATCATGATAAGGTAGTCCTCAGGACCAATCCACACTTTATGTCTAAAGTGGTCTCACCTTTTCATCTGAACCAAGAGGTGTATTTACCTGTCTTTTTTCCAGGACCTCATGCATCAAGTGCAGAGAGGAATCTTCATACCTTGGATTGTAAGAGAGCTCTCGCTTTTTACTTACAAAGAACACAGCAACATAGAAAGTCTTCTCAACTCTTTGTTGCTTTTGATCCTTCTCATTTAGGACTTCCAGTCTCTAAAAGAACACTGTCCAACTGGATTGATCAGTGTATTTCTTTCGCCTACCAGAGTAGAAACCTTTCTATGGAGGGCCATGTCACAGCTCACAATGTGAGAGCCATGGCAGCCTCAATGGCTCATCTAAACTCTGTCCATCGACCAAATCTGTCGAGCGGCCACCTGGGCCTCGGTTCATACCTTCACAGCCCATTACTGCTTGGAAAAGGACTCCCGCCGAGATGCCTTGTTTGGTCAGGCTGTTCTCAAACCACTGTTCCATTCCTAATCAACTCCGACCCACCTACCCTGGTTGGATGCCAGAGATCCATGGGGGGAGGTAGAGTCCTTTTCAAGGACACACAACCTGGGGTCTTCCCCTGGCATCTGCAGCTAGGGAGTCCCCATATGTGAAGACTCATTCCTGCTTGTTCCTGGAGATAGCACAGTTACTTACCTGTAACAGGTGATCTCTGGGAACAGCAGGAATAAGTCTTCACAACCCACCCACCTCCCCTAGGAGTTGTATCTCTCTATCTATCTTTCCTTTCCTCTCTCTCTCTTTGTCTCAGCTTTAAAACTCGAACTGGAGAGAGGCGGTTGGGAAAGGCGGGAAGGCAGCGCGCAGGCGCTGTGGAATGCTCCCAAAAGCTTTCTTACTGGACGCTGGGGAGTGTTCCCGCGCAGACTCCGTCGGTACCGATGATACCCATATGTGAAGACTTATTCCTGCTGTTCCCAGAGATCACCTGTTACAGGTAAGTAACTGTGCTTTATACCCCTTAGCCTTCTTATCCCAACCACGTCAGGGATGGTCCTCAGCCAGGGCTGCATTTGTCAAGTAGATTTTCAGGACAGGTTGATCTGATCCTAGTTTTACCCTACTGCTTGCAGTCACTTGTAGTCCTACTTTTCTTAGGGTCTATATCCTTGTAGCCTTGGGCAAGTCACATAACCCTCCTTTGCCTCAGAAGAAAGGACTGTCAATCTACTTCTGGTCACACTGCCAAGAAAACCTAGGAGCTACTGGGTCTCCAGGAGTCAGCATTGACTCAAAGGCACACATTGTATTTGCATATCAGAACTATAAGCTCCTGCATGCAGTGGGGTAAAATCTATTGTATTATGCTTTATTTGTTTTGCACTTTTTATTTAGTTTTTTTGGGGTTTTTTTGCAGATATTGCACCTTGCTCTGGGCATGGATTCAATAAGGAGAGCAATAATAAGGGTGTTTTTTTAAGTTAAGAGACTTTATTGTAGAAATAAGAACAGTACAATGTTACACATCCACACAACTGAATACAAAATCACCAAACAGCACAGTTGCAAAGAAATGCCCTCCTATTTTTTGAAAGTTTTCCCCTTTTTGTTTATTAACATTCGCCTTTGTAACCAATCTCGCACCGCCCTACTTCCCCCATCCCCCACCCCTCCCCTGCCCCCTGTGAAGAATTGAAGTAAGGAGGTGTCCACTTCCAACCGAATGACTTTATGCAAGGGTACAATGGTTAGCAGTGGTGGTCACCTCCTATGCATCCATCTAGACATGAGATAGGGTAACACATGAGTTATACACTGATACAAAGGGTTCCCAAATTTATTCAAACTGGGGCAGACACATTCACCTGATGGCCACCCCATGCTCCATTACATACAGATCACATATTCGTTCCAACCAACGTGCCAGTGCTGGGGGTGCTGCCTGTTTCCAGGTAGTTGCCAAGGTCAGTTTGGTTGCATTCATACAGTGACAGACCAACGCTAATTGGGGGGACCACCTGCTAGGGACCAACCCCCAAAAAGAAAGATACCTGAGTCCCAGGGGATAGTCAAGCCAATCAACCACTCCACTCAATATTGAATACCCCTTCAGTAGCTCTGGACTTGGGGGCATAGCCAACACACATGTGCCAATGTGCTCCACATACCACAACCTCGCCAACATAAGTCCAAAGTTCCCGGGAACGACTGCACAATTCGGGCCAGGTTCATATACCACTCATTCAGTAGTTTATAATTAGTTTACTGAGCATTAATCACCACTGAGCTTTTCCAAAAGACACCTATTGTTGTTGTTCATTTGGCCCTATGCTTTCCCACCCCGAAACGTCGTCTCTGCAGATCAGCATACAGCGCAGCAATGAGATCTTTAGTGCTAGTATGTTCTTCGCAGAAAGTTCCACATCCGTAAGGGCTCGAGCCACCTGCTTTTTAATGTCATGGCGCCCCACCCAATGCACTATCTGGGCATAATAGTAAGCATGATGATCTGATAGATCAAACTCCTGTTGCAAATCCTGAAATGATCGCAGTGCCTAATCTTCAAATAGCTGTCCAATGTGGCTAAGCCCCAAGTGTCCCCACTGTCGAAAAATGGACTCAAGCATGCCCAGTGTAAAGGCCTTATTATAGACTATGGGTGTCAGGGTGGAAAAGGAGGCCCAACATGACCAAAAAGTAGCAATCCCAGCAACAGAGAATGTGGGTTACATACAGATTCTCGGAGCATGGATAGCCCCGTAACCCGGTGTGAAGCCATAATTAATCACACAAACTCGGTCCACCTGCCAAGTCTGTCTCCATCTGCACCCAGCATTTGGAGTTGGTGGGATCCATCCATCCCACACCATCGTGAAACCATGCTGCTGCAAAAAAACAGTGAAGGGTGGGGACTCCCATCACCCCCTTTTTGGGTGAGCATATAGTATCCACCGAGAAATTCGAGGCCATTGAGACTGCTATATAAACTTCATTATCACAGTCTTCCAGGACTCCAGTGCCCCCTGAGGCAGGGGTATGGGGAGCACCTGGAAGAGATACAAGAATATCGGGACCACCACCATTTTTGTCACTGCAATGTGGCTGAACCACGAGAACATCAAGCCAGTACAGGACTCTAAATCCTTCTTTATCTCCTGAAGCAAGGGTCCATAATTAGCTAGGTATAATGCACCTGGGTCTGCGGTCAAATTCACCCCCAGGTAGCGAATGGTTTTATCTACCCATTGAAATGGGAGGTCCACCCGCAGTCGAGTACAATCGGCCACTGCTATCCCCAGGTTCAAAATCTACAATTTGAAAAAATTGATCTTGAAGCCAGATACCTGCAAGAATGCCTCGAAAAGTTGCATTGCACAAAGTAAAGAGACTCCAGAGTTAGTTAAAGACAGTATAACATCATCTGAGAAGAGCGCAATCTTGTATTCACGGGCGCCCACCCAAACTTCTCTAATTTCCAAGTGTACGCAAAATTGATATGCCATTGGCTCCATTACTAACTCAAACAAAAAAGGGAATAGTGGGCACCCTGCTGTGTGCCTTTCCCCAAAGCAAAGCTCACCGACTGGCCCCCATTAACATGGACACTTGCTCGTGGCCCTGATTCAAGATATGCACCCAACGCAGAAAGTCCCAATTGGCCTTATCCAAACCTCATCTGATCCAGAACACCCCACAGGAAGTCCCAATTGGCCCTGTCAAAAGCCTTTATGGCGTCAACTCTCACTAAAAGATCTGGTTGGGGGTTATGTCGCACCACGTACATCACCTGTAGCATCCGGCGAACGATATCAGCTGCCTGTCAGCCCGTCACAAATACCACCTGGTCCAGGTGCACCAAGCTGTGTAGTATCTGATTTAACCCAGTGGCCAATAGGGATGCCAAAATTTTGACATCCATGTTAAGAAGGGAGATGGGGCGATAGGATGCCACCTCGGTACTCAGCCTACCCAGCTTGGGTATGACAGTGATAACAACCTCCATTTGTGTTGGGGGTAGCAGCAACCCCCACAGCACTTCATTGAAGAGTGTGGCCAGGGTAGATGCCAAATGATTCATATACTTTTATAGTACGCCTTCATAAATCCATCATTACCTGGAGCCTTCCCCACTGGCAGTCGGCGTATAATCCACCGTACCTCTTGTGATGCAATTTCAGCTTCCAAAAGCCCATGGTCCAACTCTGTCAACTGTGACAGTCATGTCCCGCAATTAATCATCAATTTGGGCGTGACCGGTTGGTTCTTCCACATAAAAGCGTTCCAGGTATCCAGCAAATACACCTCGGATCTCCCCAGATTCCACCTGGAGGAGTCTGCTGAATCGCACATCTCACGTACTGCACGGATAGCCTGCTGCTTATGAAGCTGCAGTGCAAGATATCTCCCGACCTTATTTCCCTGCTCATAAAAGATCTGGTGTAATCTATGTCCCATGTTTAAATCTCGTTGAATATGTTCATTGAGCTGGGCTCGAATCACTCACCACTGACTCCAGATATGCCGTGAGCCTGTGCGTGCATGTTCCAACTGGAGGCGCTTAGTCTCTTGTGTCCACATTTTCTTAGCACACACAGCTTCCACAATGAGGCATCCTCGAGCCCTTGCCTTAAAGGCATTCCAGATCATCGGCAGTGTAACTTTATTACAAGAGTTTAGCTCAAAATACTCTTGTATAAAAAGGCCATGGTCCCAAATGGCGGAGGCTCGCCGAAAAAAATTCCCTTTCAACATCCACGCCCGGTCCCTGTTATCAGTGATGGCATTCAAAATATCAACCCAAAAGGGAGTGTTAACCAACCACGTACTAGCCCCATGATCCACCCTCACACTGCCATCCAGCAAGCGCTGATCCAATAAAAGGAGTCAATTCTTTTGTGAACCTAATGGACCAGGGAATAATAAGTGTATCCCTTTTCCCCGCAGTGGGTGTCCCTCCAGACATTGCGAAGACCCAAATCGGTCAGAAGGGCCTGGAGTGCCCAGCTAGCCCCACCCCCTTGTGAATTCTAGACTGGGTATCATACACGCATTACAATCCCCACCTACGATCACGTGCCCCCTAGCAAACTCTGCTAATGAGGCTTCCAGCTTTGCAAAGAAATGCACCTGGCCTTCGTTAGGTGCATATACATTAGCTAAAGTAAAAAGAGCCCCACTGAGGTGAACATTCATAAAGATCCATCACCCCGCCTTATACTTCTGTACATTCTCTACCATCATTTGTAAAGCCTGGTGAAACAATATAGCCATACCGCACTTCTTCCGTCCGCGCTCATCTGATGCCACCCAGACCTCAAAATAGGGCCTGTGCCACAACCAGGATTGGCAGGCGCTGTGGAGAATCATCTCCTGCAGGAATACTATCTCACTCCACAGAGCCCTCAATTCCTTAAATAGGAGGGATTGCTTCCAGGGAGAGTTCAGGCCTTTTACATCAAAGGATACGACCTTCAGCATGGCACAGAGTCATCCACTCCCCACTCCCTCCTCCCTCCTCCCTGATGGACAGAACAGGAACCCATGGACTCCAGTGAACACAGGTACATTGAAAATATTCCAGGCCCCAGCCCCTCATGTAGCTAGAGGTGTTGGCAGCTGTTTCCCACCTGGCCCATCTCTATAGGAAACCCTCTCCTTGTTACTTCGGCCCCACGCTCCCTTTATGTTCTTCCCCATAGCTGTTCCCAATCCCCTCCCCCTCCCTCTCCACTTCCCATCTGAAAATCCACCCACTCGGCAGATCAGAGGAATGATCATCCCCCACTTCCTGGCCAGCCCAGTGTCCTCCCCCCCACCCCTTCCTCTTCAGTACATTCCTCTTAACAACATTATATAACAAATGGGAAGTCCAAACTTGGTAGCATAAACTGCAATAGGTGACACTAAACAACAGGTGTCCATAATCTAAGCAAATGTCACCATTTAAAGTTTGTCCATCAGCATAGTACGTACAGCTTAGGTGCCATGCACACAGGAGTTACCAGGGGTCCGATGCGTCTCATAACCCGGATGCAGCAGGTCTCCCAAATGACAACTAAGGGGGTGTACTCTCCCCACTCCTTCACTGGGCAGGTTTTCCTACCCGCTTCCACTTAGTGGCTTGAGGCCTCGGAACAGGTGCCACCGGTATCACATTGCCCTCCATGAGGCCTGCCTGCTGCAATGCATGCCAAGCCTCAGTATGATGCTTTGCTGAGATCTTCTTGCCCACTAGTACAAAGTTCATGTGGAAAGGAAAGTACCATGAATACCGGAACCTCTCCCTCAATAAAAATTCTATAATTGGCTTCATCTGTCGACGGTGCACTAATATAAAAGTAGAGAGATCTTGAAAGAGGGACACTGTTGCTTCCTGATATTGCAAAGCTTTCCTTTCCTGGCTCCTCCTCAGTAGCAGTTCCACATCCTTATAGTGCAAAAAACGCACAATAATGTCACGTGGTTTATTACCGTGAGGCTTCCCCAAGGCCCAATGATCCCATTCTGTCTCCATATTGGCTCCGCAAGCTAAGAACTCCTCTGCTGGGAACATTTGATTGGTTAAAGCTCTCACCACTTCCACAAGGTTCTCCGTTCCTTCCACAGGTTCCGGTATGCCTCTGAAATGCATGTTGTTCTGGGGGGCTCTGTTTTCATTATCATCAATCTTATAGGTAAGCTCCAGAGCCTGGGACCATTGTCTATCAGCTGTGCAATGTAGGTCTGCTAGGGCCTCAGTATGATCCCCGACCTTTGTTTCCACCTCCTGCCCTAACTCTTTGATATCCCCGCGGAGATCTGCAATCGTAGATGTTACCTCCTCCCTCATGGAGCGAAACTCCGTACCGAGCTCCTCAAAACCTCGCCAGAGCTCCCATTGCAGAAGTGTATGTGCCAAGTCTGTCTCTCTACCATGTTCTACCTTGCTTGGGGTGTTCTCTCCCAACTCCTCCGATGCCATTCCAAGAGGGGAGCTGCCATGCGGTCCAGCCTTGTTCATAAGCTGCTGCGAGGTGCATGACTTTTCTTTCACCTCTAGAGGTATATTTTTAGCCACCATCTGGTTCTTGACCACTCCCAGCGTCTCCCACTCAACTTTGCTTCTAGTATGGCCACCCGACAGGGTGAATTAAGGGGTCTTTGTTTGCTTGAGGTGGCAGAGAAAAGGATTTAAGCTGCCTTCAGCTTCGGTGACATCACTTCCTCCAATAAGTCTTTTAAATAATTGTCCTAACTTATCAAGCCTTTATTCCTGAAGAGGCTATTCCTTCCATTTAATCTTTTTTTTTTTTTTGTTTCCTTTCTATGGATATTTTTTAGTTTTGTCTTTGAAGTTTAGATTTTAATACTTATCTTTCCAAATCTGAGCTCAAGGCAAGTTACATTTCAAGAGCTCTATTTACTAATGTGCATTAACCAATTAACATGCATTAATGAAGATTAATATGTGTTAATTCGAGTTAGCACATAATAAAGCACTATTAGGCATGCATGGCACAATACAGACACAAATAAGAGAGAGGTCCTACTCAACAGAGCTTACAATCTAATTAAGACAAACATATTTGACAAACAAGAGATTCAGTTGATGTTTAGATGCCAAGTTCCCTGGTCTCATAAGGCCTTCATGCACTTCTTGACATTACAGTATGAAGCATCTGCCAGCGAGCCACAAGGCTGGTCCATTTGTAGTTTAATTGACAATATTTCTTTCTTTATTTTGAATTTTTTATATTCTACCGATCTCGCAGAACACATACAATAGACAATACAACATTTTATTTCAAAATGAAAAGGGCAATGTGCCAAGACGAAGGGCATGAGTTCTTATGCAGTCTTATAGATTAGGAAAAGCTTGAATACAAAAAGGAGCAAATAGATGAGGGCAGGCAGACAGTCAGAGTGGGAGGAATATATGTCAGAATTGTACAACCACTCAAGGTTTCATTTAATTGATGTCATTCTGTTGTCCAGGCACAGCAGTTTTGAGTTTCCAATATACATGAAACTAGGAATCATTTGTAGCAAAATGGGTAGTACAGGGCACCAGGGATCATGTATCACGAGGGTTATATGAGAAGCATCTCCATGAGCAAATAGCAGCATGTACAAACGTAGATCAGCTACACATGTAAATAGCAATTCTAGAAATCTGCTATTTATAGGTGGAGATCCAAACCACACAAAGTTTATGAGAGAGCGTGGTAGTGTGTGGATAGGGCATGGATTGGACAGGCCAAAAAGATAGACATGTATTCCTCATTTTACAAAGGGAATACATGTGTTGGCCAAAGGTTTTTTTTTTTCAACATTGGCTTTTACACCTGCCCAAAGGCACTCCCAAGTGCTAGCTTGAAAGGGCAGATGCAAAGGTGAAAGGACTCCCTCCCCCACCCACTCCCCCTAAAACAGTAAACTATCTTCTCTGAAACCCCCAACCAAGACAAGAACCTCCCCCGACCCGCCTACCACCCAGTCCTTCCTCATCACTTACCAGGGGCATTCCATGGTAGTCTAGGGAGGAGTAAGAGTGATCCCCAGTCACTCCTGCTCTGTCTTGTGCCCAGAGGATTTAATGATGATTTAGAAACTTTTCACCCTGGAACTTGTCTGAACGTTTTTTTAAACCTAGCTACACTAACTGCTTTTATCACATAATCCGGAAATGAGATTGAAACCTTAACTATGCATTGAGTGAAAAAAATATTTTCGCCTATTTGTTTTAAATGTACTACTTAGGAACTTTGTGGTCTGTCCCCCAGTCTTGATTCATTTTTAAAAAGTAAACTATTAATTTGCGTTCACCTGTTTTCCTCTACTCAGGATTTTATAGACCTCTAACATATCTTCCCTCAGTCATCTCTTCTCCAAGCTGAACAGCCCTAACCTGTTTAATCTTTCCTCCTAGAAGTATTGTTTCAGCCCCTTTATTATTTTGATTGCCTTTCTCAATATCTTTTCTAATTTCACTATATCTTTTGTGAGATGCAGAGAGCAGAATTTTACACAATACTCTCAATGTGAAGTCACAACATGAAGCAATAGGCATTATGATTTTCTTTGCTTTATACTATCCCTTTGCTAATGATTCTTGACATTCTATTAGCTTTATTGGTCGCCACTGCACACTGTGCAGAAGATTTCAATGTATTGTCCTTGATGACATCCATTTTTCCTGGGTGGCAACTCCTAATGTGTACCCTTGCATTGTGCGGCTATAGTTTGGGTTATTCTTCCCTATGGGCATAATTTTGCATTTGTCAATATTATATTTCATTTATCATTTGGTTGCCAAGTCTTCCAGTCTTGCAAGGTCCTCCTGCAGTTTCCACAACTTTGAAAGAGGTGATAAAAAGGGCAGCAAATCTTATAAGGAAAGTAAATAAAAGCAATAGGAAAAGAAAACCTAAGGTTCTCTAAAGAAGTGGCTGAAAACATATAGGCAAAAAAAAGACTGTTTTCACAGAATTCAGAAGGACAGAAAAGCAGGAACACAGAAAAGAAAAGCAGATAAAGCTGAAAGAGGCAAAGAGAGAAATCAAGATAGCAAAAGTGTGCACGCAATTAAAAATGACTAAAGGTGTGAAGCTAAATGACAACTTTTTCAGGTATATTGGGGAGAAGAGACAGGCCAGAGCTGGAATTGTAAGACTAAAAGGTGGTGAGGACTGATTTGTGGAAAGTGGCAAGGAAAAAGTGAAAATGCTAACCAGGAGCACTATCCACCGGTGCTGAATATCAGGCCTTTGGAATATTGTGTGCAATTCTGGAGACCACATCTTCAATATAAACAAGATGGGGTCGGTGCATAGATCAGTGGGCTTCGTCATAAGGCATATTGGGACAGACTTAAAGATCTCAATGGGATAATTCTGTGGCACTAATAACGGAAATGTACATTCTGCCTGGATGTACATCCCTGCTGTTCTTGCAAATGTGGCTGCCGGCAAAAGGTTGCCCGTATGTAGAGCCAAGTCATACAGGGAGCCTTAGATGGGGGCGAGGGAGGGCGGAACAAGGGTAGAGTAAGGGCAGGTCATCTCCCCGGATGTACAGGGTCTATTCTGAGGTTGGCCCTGTATGCCCGGGGTCGGCGGAGTAAACAGAGGACTTATTCCACCTCAGAGGTGGAATAAGTCCCTTGGACGCGATGTTCGGTGGTGGCCAGCAGGGAGAAAGGTAGGTTGGGATGCATAAAGTTCCCCGCAGCTGGACCCTGGACATGGAAGGTCAGATCAGGGATCCGGCTGCAGGGAAAGGAACATTTCGGCTGCGGCTAAGGATCGTGGCTCCTCAATGGAGCTGTGGTGCCATGGCAACATGACGCCATAGCACCGCAACTTCATTAAGGAGCCTGACTGAGTTAGCCAGGTAGGTGGTTGGATGTCCAGGGTGCCTGAATAGGGGCACATTCTGGACATCCATTCACTGTGCTGCGATTCTGCTTCCGCAGGGATGTCTAGCCCCCACGGGAGCAGAATCGGCTGTGTCTCCTAGCTGACGGACATCTGTACGTCTGGAAGGCTCAGAGAAGTGCATTAATAGAATGTGCCTCTATATGTATACTTTGGAATAAAGGTGGGAGAGGGGAGATAAGACAGAGGTTTAAATACCTCTGTGGCATAAATGCACAGGAGGAGAGCCTCTTTCAATTGAAAGAAAGCTCTCCAACAAGGGAGCATAGGATGAAGGTGAAAATGGATAGACTCAGGAGTAATTTGTGGAAATATTTCTTTATGAAAAGAGTTGTGGATGTATAGAATGGTCTTTCAGTGAATGCAGCAGAGATGAGGATGGTATCTGAATTCAAGAAAGCATGGGACAAATAAAAAAAGATGTCTAATGAAAAAAAGAGACTGTAGAGCTTCATAGTTGGTATGGAAGGGCAGACTGGATAGGCCATATGGTCTTTATCTGACATCATGTTTCTATGTTTAAATATGTATACCATAGAAGAGAGGATGACAGAGGAGAAATGATACAGACATCAACATACTTGAGAACATAAGAAATGCCTTACTGGATCAGACTATAGTCCATCAAACCTAGTAACCTGTTTCCAACAGTGGCCAATCCAGGTCACCAGTATCTGGCAGTTTCCAAAAGAGGCACACAGGAGCCACAGTGCTTGTCCTAGGGCAAGCAGTGGATTTCCCAGATACCCTTTAATAACGGTTTATGGACTTTTCCTCCAGGAACTTGTCCAAACCTTTTTTAAACCCAGCTATGCTAACAGCTTTTACTAAATCCTCCGGTAACGTATTCTAGAATTTGATAATGCATTGAATAAAAAAAATATTTGCTCTTATTAGTCTTAAATTGGTTGCAATGTAGCTTCATTGTGCATCCACTACACTCTCTACTTTTTCATGGCATAAATAACCGATATACATTTACCCGTTCCACTTCATTCATTAATTTATAGACCTCTTTCATATTCCCCCTCAATCATCTCTTTTTCAAGTTGATGAACCCCAACCTTTTAAGCCTCTCCTTATAAGGGTATCCTCCTATTCTTTTCTAATTCAGCTATATCCTTTATAAGATATGGGGATCAGAATTGCACACAATTTTCAAAATGCGGTCATACCATGGAACGATACAGACACATTATAATATCCTTGGTTTTATTCTCCATTCCTTTCCTTATGATTCCTAATATTCTCTTTGCTTTGTAGTCTGCCACTGCACACTGGGAAGGGGGTCTCAATGTATTATCCGCGATGATGCCTACATCTTTTTCCTGGTTGGTGGTTTCTAGGGTGGTACTTTGCATCGTGTAACCATAGTTTGGGTTGTTCTTTCTTACCTAGGTGTATAACTTTCCACTTGTCCACATTAAATTTCATTTGCCATTTGTACGTCCGGTCTTCCAGTTTTTTAAGGTCCTCATGCAAGTTTTCATAATCATCATGTGTTTTAACAACTTTGGATAATTTTGTGTCATCTTCAAATCTGATCACCTAACTTGTTGTTCCTATTTTCAGATCATTTATGAATATGTTAAAAAGCAGCGGGCCCAAAACAGATCCATGGGGTACTCAACTATTCAACTTTCCCCATTGAGAAAACTGGTCATTTAGCCCTACTCTCTGCTTTCTATCTTTTAACCAATTTCTGATCCACAGTACTACATTGCCTTCAATCCCATGACTTTTTAATTTTGGCAAGAGTCTCTCATGAGGGACTTTGTCAGAGACTTTCTGAAAATCCAGATACATGATATCAACTGGCTCACCTTAATCTACCTGTTTATTCACACCTTCAAAAAAATATAACAGATTAGTAAGACAAGGATGTAGTAAAAGGTTTTTGTGTAGCTGGTTTAAAAATGGTTTGGACAAGTTCCTGGAGAAAGGTCCATAAACCATTTGAAGACCTGGGAAAACCACCGTTTACCCCAAGACGAGCATTGTGGAACCTGTGTGCCTTTTTGGAATGGCCACTGTTGGAAACAGGATACTGAGCTTGATGGACCTTGTTCTGACCCAATATGGCATATGTTATGGTCTTTTGTTCTTATGTTCCTTGGCTAAATCCATGTTGTCTTTCTCTCATTAAACCATGACTATCTACAGGTTCAGAAATTTTATTCTTTATAATGGTTTCTACCATTTTGCCCTGTACTAACATCAGGCTAACTGAAATAATTTTTTAAAAATTGGGGTTACATTGGCCATTTTCTAATCTTTTGTTACTACAGATGATTTTAATGATAGTTAGATTACTAATAGTAGGTCTTCAATCTCTTTTTTTCAGTTCTTTCAACACCCTTCGATGTATACCATCCAGTCCAGGTCATTTGCTACTCTTCAGTTTATCAAATTGTTGTAATACATCTTCCTGGTTTATCGATATTTCTTTCAATTCTTATGATACATCATCTTTATATACCATTTCAAGCATTAATGAATAAACAGCCCTTTTTCAAAGACAGGGAAGCTGTAGAATAAGAGGTTATGAAATAAAGCTGCAAGGTAAACTTAAAAGCAACATCAGGAAATACTTTTTCATGGAAAGGGTGGTGGATGTATGGAATGCCCTCCTGATGGAGGTGGTGGGGGAAAAATAGTGACAGAATTTAAAAAGGCATGGGGCAGACACAAAGGATCACTTTATAGCAAGAGGATGGAATCAAAACAAACTTAGATAACATTTACTCTTCACAAATAAAGAGTGGTGGGTACAATTCTACAACCTTAAACAAAGGCAAAGAGGGCAGCAACCTCCACGGAGTGTCAGGTGCATATCTACCCACCTGACTGGGCAGACTAGATGGACCATGCTGGTGTTTATGTGGTGTCATCTACTATGTTACTTATTATTTGGTTTCATCTGTGAATTTGATCATCTCACTTATTCACAATTTCAGATTATTTATAAATATGTTAAAAAGCACCAGTCCCAGCACAGACATCTGAGGTGCTCCACTATCCTTCCATTGAGAAAATTGGCTATTTAATTCTATTCTTTCTTTCCTGTCTTTAATCAGTTCCCATTCCACAGAAGGGCATTGCCTCCTATCCTGTGGCTTTTTATTTACCTCAGGAGTCTCTCATAAGGAGCTTTGTCAAATGTTTTCTGAAAATCCAAATATACTATATCTATTGACTCAGATTGGTGAGGTAAGACTTCCCTTGGCGAAGTCCATTAAACCATTAAACCAAAGCTTCCCAAACCTTTATCCATTATGACCCCATTTGAATACTTAAATATTCATCCCCGGGTGAAGATCAAAGCAAAATAACTGACCTTCACACCCTTCACCTCTCTCATCCATTTCTACCTCTCCCAACATATTGGGCTTGTCCTTCCATCCCCATCCCAGGCTCATCTAGAACTAACCCGTCATGCTGCATTTTTCTTTCTTAGCCCTTCACTCTGGAATGCACTACCATCTTCGCTCCGCCTTGAAACCTCCTACCAGAAATTCAAAACACTTTTCAAAACGCATCTGTTTCAACAGGCCTATGACATCCCAAATACCAGCTCTCATTAGCCTCTCTCTCTCACTCCCTGCTATCTATACTAGCTACTACTGTATCTTCTATCACTATCCTATCATGTAAATGGCATTCTTTTCTTTTTCTCCTGCAGCATTAATGCTTTTATTGTAAACCGCCCTAATGCCATGGCGTGGGTGGTATAGCAAGCGTGAAATAAAGATAACGATAAAGGCGGCCGCAGCATTTAACAGGACACCCACACTGGAGGAGAGAGCTTGACTACCACAAAAGAGTAAAGGTCAGAATGGAGGCTAAGAAGAAAAGGGAGCAGCCTGTTTCTATGTCTCCATCTGTAGATGATGTGACTCCATTTGGAGTCCTGAACCACAGTTTGGGAGCCACTGTATTAAATCATGTCTATCTAGAAACATAGACCGTGTGGTCTTTTTCTGCTGTCATGTTTCTATCTAGTCTGCCCTTCCATATCAACCACTACAAGAATCCACTTTTTTCTTTAAGAGAGCCTCTGTGTTTTTGAATTTACAGTGCTTTGTGAAAATATTCACCCCCTCGGCTTTTGTCCTGTTTTGTTGCATTACAACCTAGAATGAAAATGGAGATTCATTTGGATGTTAGGTAATGGACCTGACAATATAGTCCAAATTGGTAGAATGGAATGACAATAAAATACCTTGTATATATATAAAAAAACAAGTAAAAACTGAAAATCTGTGAGTGTATATTTATTCATGCCTTTTGCTATGAAAAGCCTAAATAAGATCTGGTTCAACCAATTAATCTCAGAAGTCATATAATTAGTTGATTAGGGTCCACCTGTGTACAATCAGTGTCACATGATCTGTTACATGATGCCTGTATACATATACCTGTTCTGAAAGGCCCCTGACTGCAACACCACTAAACAAGCAACATGAAGACCAAAGAAAACTTCGAACAGGTCAGAGACAAAGTTGTGGAGAAGTATAAATCAGGGTTGGGTTATAAAAAAAAAAGAAAAAAAAGAAAATCCCAAATTCTGAATATCCCATGGAGCACCATTATATCCATTATAACAAAATGTAAAGAATATGGCACCACTACAAACCTGACAAGAGAAGGCCGCCCACCAAAACTCACAGACCAGGCAAGAAGGGCATTAATCAGAGATGCCACAAAGACACCAAGGATAACACTGAAGGAGCTGCAAAGATCCCCAGCGGAGATAGGAGCATCTATCCATAGGACAACTTTAAGCCATACACTCCACAGATTGGGGCTTTCAGGAAGAGTGGCCAGAAAAAAGCCATTGCTTAAAGAAATAAATAAGAAAACATGTTTGGAGTTTGCACAGCAGCATGTGGTGGACCCTCCAGACACATGGAAGAAGGTTCTCTGGTCAGAGGAGATGAAAATTGAACTTTTTGGCCATCATGAGAAACGCCATGTGTGGCACAAACCCAACACTTCCCATCACCCCGAGAACATTCCCATAGTGAAATATGGTGGTGGCAGCATCATGCTGTGGGGTTGTTTTTCATCGACTGGGACAGGAAAACTGGTCAGGATTGAAGGAATGATGGATGGCACTAAATACAGGGCAATTCTTGAGGAAAACCTGTTTCAGTCTGCCAGAGATTTGAGAATGGGATGAAGGTTCACCTTCTAGCAGGACAGTGACCTTAACCATACTGCTAAAGCTACACTGGAGTGGTTTAAAGGGAAACATTTAAATGTCTTAGAATGGTCTAGTCAAAGCCCAGACCTCAATCCAATTGAGAATTTGTGGCATGACTTGAAGATTGCTGTACACCAATGCAACCCATCTAACTTGAAGGAGATGGAACAGTTATGCCTTGAGGAATGGGTGAAACTCCCAGTGGCTAGATGTGCTAAGCTAATAGAGATATAGCTCAAGAGACTTGCAGCTATAATTGCAGCAAAAGGTGGCTCTACAAAGTATTGACTTTGGGAGGAAGGGGGTGGAATACCTATGCACCCTCATGATTTCTGGTTTTTTTTGTCTTAATTGTTTGTCACAATAAAATATATTTTGCACCTTCAAAGTGGTAGGCATGTTGTGTAAATCATGTGGTGCTAACCACCAAATCTCCATTTTAATTCCAGGTTGTAATGCAACAAAACAGGATAAACACTGAGGGGATGAATACTTTCACAAAGCACTGTAGATACAGTCCTCTTCTCTACCACCTCCACTTGGAGACTATTCTACACATCTACCACTCTTTTCATAAAGAAATGTTTCCACATATTATTCCTGAGTCTATCCCCTGTCATCCTCATTCTATGTCCCCTCGTAGTCAAGCTTGCTTTCAATCAAAAGAGGCTCTCCTATTGTGCATTTATGCCACGGTGCTATTTAAACGTCTCAGTCATATTACCTCTGTCCCGCCTTTCCTCTAAAGTATACATATTAAGGTCCTTAAGTCTGTCATATGCTTTATAACGAAGGCCACTAACCATTTTAGTAGCCACCATCTGCACCGACTCCAATCTGTTTATATCCTTTTGAATGTGCGGTCTCCAGAATTGCACACAATACTCCAAATGAGGTCACACCAAAGACTTATACAGAGGCACTATCACCTCCTTTCTTCTGCTGGCCATTACTCTCCCTATGTACCCAAGCATCCTTCTTTTTATACCTGTTTAGTTACTTTGAGATTATCAGACACAATCACGCCTAGGTCCCGTTTTTCTTTCAAGGACAAAAGTATGTATGTCACCCCCTATACTGTACTGTTCCCTGGGATTGTCACAACCCAAATTCATGAGCCTACATTTTTTAGTATTTAATCTCAGCTGCCAAATTCTAGACTATTCAAGCTTAGATAGTTCCCTCCTCATGTTATCTGCACCTTCCTGGGTGTCTACTCTTTTGCAGATTTTGGTATCATCCGCAAAGAGGCAAACTTTACCTGACAGCCCTTCTGCAATATCACTAACAAAGCTGTTAAAAAGAATCGGACCAAGGACAGATCCCTGCGGCATGCCACTGGTAACTTCCTTCTTTTCAGAATGAACTATATTAACCTGTACCCTTTGTCGCCTCCCACTTAACCAATTTCTAACGCAAGCAGTATCTTTAGGGTCTATCCCTAGGGTGTTCAGTTTGTTTATAAGTCACCTGTGCGGAACAGTGTCAAATGCTTTATTGAAATCTAGGTACATCACAACTAGGGCTCTCCCTCTGTCCAAAGCCATTGTCACCCAGTCAAAGAAATAATCAGATTTGTCTTACAAGACCTGCCCCTGGTGAATCCATGTTGCCTTGGATCCGGTAATCCATTGGGCTCCAGAAACCTCACTATTTTCTCTTTCAGCAGTATTTCCAATAATTTACTCACCACAGAGGTTAAACTAACCGGCCTGTAGTTTTTCAACCACATCCTTACTTCCGCTTTTGTGTAAAGGGACCACATGTGCCTCTCTCCAGTCCTTTGATACCACCCCTGATTCCAAAGAAGCATTGAAAAGGTCAGTCAGTGAAGCTGCTAGAACGTCCCCAAATTTCTTTAGTATTCTCGGATGTATCTCATCTGGTCCCATCACTTTGACCACTTTTAGTTTAGCTAGTTCCTCATGAACAGTCTTCTGAAAATCACTTGAGATGCCCCTCGCTTTTGTTCCTGTTTATGGGTGTTGTCACAGGTCCTGCTCCCGGCCTTTCATCTGTGAACATAGAACAGAAATATTTGTTAAGCAATTCTGCTTTATCCTCATCAGCTTCTACATATTCCTCCCCTTCCCCCTTGAGTCTCACAATACCACTTTTGCCCTTCCTCTTCGCACAAACCTATTTGAAAAATATCTTAACCCCCCATTTTATTGCATTGACTATTTCCTCTTCTTTTTTTTTCTTCTGTGATTTCTTGACTACTTTGCCAGAATCTCTGTTTTCCCAAATATAGATGCCTGTCTTCCTCTCTCTGTGATCTCTTCTATTTCATGAAGGCCTCCCTCTTTTTCTTCACCTTTTCAGCTACCTCTTTTGAGAACCACAGTGGCCTCTCTTTCTTTTTACCTTTATTTACCCTCTAACAAAAAGATTAGTTGCCCTTAAAATATCCCCTTTCAGTTTTGCCCATCTACATCCTCCAGCTTGTTTCCATCCCACTAATGACTCCTTGAGGTATTGGCCCATCTTTGCAAAGTTTGCTGTCCTAAAGTCTAAGACCCTCGCTTTTGAATGGATTTTATC
Organism: Ichthyophis bannanicus; assembly: GCA_033557465.1. Classification (NCBI taxonomy): domain Eukaryota; kingdom Metazoa; phylum Chordata; class Amphibia; order Gymnophiona; family Ichthyophiidae; genus Ichthyophis; species Ichthyophis bannanicus. Next base: position 789,382,421 of record CM066031.1, on the reverse strand, counting down.
AGCCCATCCTAATATTGAACTTCACCATCTGGTGATCACTGGATGCAAAATGGTCTATGTGTTTAGTAATTTTGTTCTTTATATGTTTTCACCATTTTGCCTAGCATTGACATCAGGTACACTGGTCTATAGTTTACTGAATTATCCCTGAAGCTCTTTTAAAAAATTTGGCATTATTTTGGCCACCCTCCAATTTTCAAGTACTATGGATGATTTTAATGATAGGTTATAAATTACTAATAGGAGCTGTGCAAGTTCATATTTTAGTTCTTTTAGCACACTTAGGTGTATGCCGCTTGGTCCAGGTGGTTTGCTACTCTTTAGTTTGTCAGTTTGTTCTATTACATTTTCCTGGGTCAGTGAAATGTGTTTCAGTTCTTCAGACATGTCACTGTTAAATACCTTTTATAGCAAGGATAGCTCTCTGTCATCTTCATCAGTAAAGATCAAAGCAAAGAATTCATGCGAAGTGGCCTTTTAGAAAAGATGTCCATGTTAAATAGGGGATGTTCAGGGCAGAATGTTCCAAGAAACGCCCAGGATATCTGTCTCCAGCTGATTTTAGTAACACAGATGTCCCTGATGTGGAAATCTGTGCTCTTAGCCACACAGACATCTCCATTAGGAAAGCGTGGGGTGGGGTTGTCCATCTCATGCAAGCTAGCATAAGGGATTGTTCAGAGGTGTAAGAAGATGAAAACATGAGCTCTCATTCCCCATCAGTGTTCATTTTCAGTCTGGAAAAAATATGAGAAATGAGCATATCTCCTTTTCCAGATATCTGTCTGACAAATCAAGCACTTTTCCAATATCTATTTGTGTCTGGAGTAGATATAAGCTTGGACATGGATCAGGACATCCAGGGAATCTCTGAAATTTGGCAAGGATGCCAAAGTTCTGGGACATGCCTATACCATGCCCCTGTTCGGATTTTGACATCCTTACCCCAGAGACATCCACAGAGCTGGCTTCTAAAATGGGTCTGGGGATGTCCCTATGTTTTCAACATCTCCATGCCCATTTCCAGACGTCCAAAGCATGAATAAGGCTTCCTAAATAATCCCTTAGTCTTTGAACTATGGCCTTCTCCTCCCTGAGTTCCCTTTGTAATCCTCAATCTTCTAATGGTCCAACTGACTCCTTCACAGGTTTCTTGCCTCAAATGTACCTGAAAATAATTTAGTATGATTTTCTGTCTCTATTGCAAGCTTGTTTTCAAATTCTTTCTTTGCCTTCCTTATCAGTAATTTGCATCTGTCTGGCCAGTGCTTATGCTTCCTATTTTCTTCATTTGGTTCTTTTTCCATTTTGAAAGATGATATTTTGTCTCAGCCTCTTTCACCTCACCCTTTAACCATGCTGGCTGTTTGGTCTTCCTTCCATATTTTTTTAATATGTTGCATTTACCTGGTATGAGCTTCCAAGATTGTGTATTTATAAACAATGTCCATGCCTGTTGTAAATGTGTGACCTTTGAGGTTGCTCCTTTTAGGTTTTTTTCTATCTCTTTTCCTCATTTTACAATAGTCTTCATTTTGAAAGTTAATGCTAACATAAATTTCCTTTGTGTACTCACTTTAGTTATTAAGTCAGATTTGATCATCTTATGATCACTATTGCCAATTGGCTTCAATACAGTTAGCTCTAGCACCAAATACTGCACTCCACTAAGAACTAAGTTTTAAATAACTCCTCTTTTTGTCAGTTCCTGAACCAGCTGTTCCATGACACAGTCATTTATTTCATCTAGGGATTTTACTTCCCTAGCATCTCCTTATTCAATGTTGGGGCAATTGAAATCTCCCATTAGTACTGTGTTGCCAAATTTGCTAACTTCCCTAATTTCTTTTAGCATTTCTTCATCTATCTGCTCATTCTGGCCAGACGGATGGTAATACAGTATACCCCAGCACTATTTTCGTCCCTTTTTCACATGCAATTTCTATCTCCTGAAAAACGTTATTTCTGTTTAATGTCCTCTAATATATAATGCCACCCCTCCACCAATTTGGTCCACTCTATTGTTGAGATATAATTTGTATCCCGGTATCACTGTGTCCTATTGATCATCCTTCTTCCATCAGATCTCAGAGATGCCTAGTATATCTACCTCTTCATTCAGTATTATATGTTCTAACTCTCCCAACTTATTTTTTTTAAGCTTCTAGTATTTATGTGCAGACACAGGAGCGGCTCAAGGCAATCTGCTGCCTGAGGCAAATGATGAGATGGCGGGCTCCCCACCCCCATAGAGGGGACGGGGCTTTTTCAAAACTCCAATCAGGGACTGAACGAAACCAAAAGGCTGATTAGATTATATGGAGGAAATGCAAGATGTTTGCACACCAAGGAACTAAAAGAGAGCGAGAATCACCGCACAGTTTATAAAACTAAATTATAACTCATTTTTATTTTGTTGTTATAAACTGTGTTATGGTTCTTGCTTTTACTTTTTCAACATATATTTTGCATCCACAGAACTCCCTTTAATAGTGGGTGCAGAGCAGAACCAGGACATTCACCCACAGAACTCAATATCTTAAAAAATAAAAATAAAAAATCTGATTCTGATCATCTCATTAACAGCAACAACAAACATTCTCCAGTACCAGGCATATTGTGAACTAATACAAAACCCTACAACAAAGTCATTGAGTATCTATAGAGCAAATCTACCATACCATACCATACCATACCATATCAGCACCAACTTTCAAAACTCATATAAGGAGCCCATCCAAAAAAAGCCTCACTGTAAATACTACAGTGGGCCCTGGAACATCCATACACCTATTTGAAAAGCTGAACAAGTCAAATTACTACAGTACAGTATAGATCTACATGTACAAACTCCATGTTAACAGAACACCTGGCCTCAGTCACACACTCAGAACACAGACCCTCATCAAGTACAGAATAAGTGACTTACAATCTAAAGCAAAAATGAAAATATGTAGTCAAAATTTAAAATAAAACACCAAGAATCCAGACTCAGAATTTAGTGCAACATCAGATAAATAAGAGATGCAGTTCCTTATACTGTGTAAAATATAAAGATAGCACAAAGTCCAATCATTAAAATGAAATAAAATTATTTTTTCTATCTTTGTTGTCTGACCATTTTATTCTCTGATCATGCTGGTCCCGATCTGAGGCTTCTGCTTTCCTGTCTTCTCTTAGCTCTCTTTCTGTGGTCTATGGTCCATCTGCCATTTCTTATCTCTTATTTTGTTTTCTTCACTTTTTTCCATCAGCCTATTTCTAGTCCTAGTAACTCTTCCCAGTATCAGCCCCTTTCCAGTCCTCCCTCCCAGTAACTGCCAATGTCAACTTGCATTCCCATGACTGCCACTGTTGTCCATTCCCTTCCAGTCCCCCTCCTTCCCCACTGTCCAGCCTCTTCTAGTCCAAATACCATGGCAGCCCCTCTCAGAATCCATTCCCTTCCAGTCCCATTCTCCCATCCCCTCTCATCAGCCCATTTGTAGCCCTAGACCCCAGTATTCTTCCAGGGCCAGCAGCTCTATCCTTCCTTCCCTCCATCAGCCCATTCCCAGTCAAAGCCACTCAATCAGCTCACTTCCAGTGCTGTCCACCCTCAACCCCATTACCAGTGCTAGCCTCCCCTAATCAGCCCATTATTCCTAGCCTCCACTAATCAGCCCATTTCGAGTCCTAACTGACTCCATCAGCTCATTTCCAATGCTATCCCTCCATCAATCCATTACCAGTCCTACATCTCCTCATCAGCCTATTAGCAGTCCTAGCCTCCCCTAATCAGCTCATTTCCAGTGCTATTCCCCCCTCAGCCCATTACCAGTGCTAGCCCCCCTAATCAGCCCATTATCAGTCCCAGTCCCCCACCTTGATCAGTCCATTCCAAGTCTTAGCCTTCCGTAATCAACTCATTATCAGTCCTAGCCCCCCTGATTTATTTATTTTATTTATTTATTTATTTGAAAACTTTTATATACCGCCCCTTCCCAAGATCAGTGGCGGTTTACAAAGAACATTGGTGAACAAATACATGGAACATTATGCAACATTGCAACTATGTACAAGGAACATTATGAACAAAAGCAAACATATATAGCTCATAACAAGAACCTTTGATTATTTAGACAGTTAATTATTTACAGAATTATAACAAAAAATCTTGATTATTTGCAGAACTATGGTATTTACAACCTGTGACATAACATCAGCTTTGGGAATGATCTGCCCATTACCAGTGCTAGTCCCCCCATCAGCCCATTATAAGCCTTACTTGCACTGTCTCTCCACTCTGTCCAGTATTTATCCCCTGTCTGTCCAGTATGTCCCCCTAGCTCTCCCCTTTGTCCACCATTTGCCCCCCTGTCTCTCCCCTTTTTCTAGTACTTGTCCCCTTGTTTCCCCCTTTATCTAGTATGTCCCCGTCTTCCCCTTTGTCCAGCATGTTCCTCCTGTCTCTCCCCTTTGTCCAGCATTTATCCCCTGTCTGTCCAGTATGTCCCCCTGTCTCTCCCCTTTGTCCAGCATTTGCCCCCGTCTCTCCCCTTTGTCTAGTACTTGTCCCCTTGTCTCTCCCTTTGTCCCTTACTTGTTTCCCTGTCTCTCCCTTTGTCCAGCATGTCCCCTGTCTCCTCCTTTGTCTCCCCTGTCTCTCACCTTTGTCTCTCCTTGTCCTCCTCCTGTTCCCACTCCCTCCACCTGCTCCTCTCATCTGGCAGCGGTGAGGGCACTCTGGCTGGCTGTTTTTATTTTAGATTTTGCTGCCTCTGGCCTGCCTCTGTCTTCCCGCCATGATTCTTTCCTCAAGAATGCTTGCAGAAAAAAACAAAAAAGCAGCGAGAAGGCAGAGGCAGGCCAGAGGTGGCAAAATCTAAAATAAAAACAACCGGAGTGCCACTGCCACACAAATCAGCCTGATTGCTGTGTTCCTGCAAGTGATCAGGCTGATTTGTCTGACGTGGGAAATCAGAGGCAGGCCAGAGGATGAAAAATCTAAAATTAAAACAGAACCAGAGTGCCGGCATCGGGGTGCGGCCCCCAATGGAGTGCCGCTTGAGGCGATCGTCTCAGGTGGCCTAATGGAAGAACCTCCCCTATGCAGACATTTAAAAGTATATATCTTGTTTGTATTTGCATCTTGTTTAGCAGTTGACAGGGATAATTTGCAATCTCTCAGCTCTGCCTGCTCTTTACTTAAAGGCACTTGGGCTACTTTTGCCTTTATTATAACCTTTCTATCGGGATGCCCTAACTTCCCTGTTTTGATAGTATCCTTCCAAGATACTGAGCAGTAGCATGATGATTAGAGCATTGGCCTGTTGTGCCGCAGCTGCTGGTTTGATTCCTGCTAGGATGGCCTGAGGTCCAACTACTCTCCATGGCTTCTGACAGCAAGCCTGGTGATGTGCAGACAGAAATATTCAACAGCAGCTGGTTGACCTTATACAGTCTTGAATGACTACCAAAAGGGACTGCTACTGCTGGAAAGAAATCTGCACTTGTAAGTATTTACTTCTGGGAAATTCTCTAAATCTTGGGAAAAGGGAATTCTTTGGATTAAAACTGATACACTAGATTCAAAAATACACATATTTATTTATTTGTTAACTCAGTCGGGGCCTATTATCAGCAGGAACTGTTAATTTAAATTTAAAACTCAGGGCTATTGGCAGATAGTTTTTGGTTTAAATTTAAAACCCAGCAGAAAGCTTTTATTTTAAGCTTTTAGTTTACTTCTAGAACATGCAGAGAGCTTTTAGTTTAAATTTAAAACTCATTCAGGGCCTGGTATCAGCAGGGAACCTTTAGTTTAAACCAAATCAGAGTATAGCTTAGCATAGAAGGAAGAATAGGGTAAAATATCCTTTGAGTTGAAAGAAAGAAATTGTTTAGAAAGAGGCCTTCCACTTAGCAGGCAAGAGATCTGGGAAGGATTTTGTGAATCATCCAGGAAATTGTTATCAGATTACTTTGAAGCACAGATCTGGGACCTGTGTAGCAAGCCAGCCTTTACTAAGTATTAGTTCCCTCCCACCCACCCTAACTTCTTCCACCCCAGGCATAATCTTAGCTTTATAGGCTCTTACACCTATTAAAAAGGGGAAGGGTGGTCAAAGCCACTTTCAGGTTCAGCCGGTTATCATCACGAGGAATAGATTAAGGCCCTGAAGTTAATTAATCTTCAGGTGAAGTCACATAGGATGAATGTTTTGCAGGAAACAAAATGCACTGTACAGTCTTCATCGATAAAAGTTCCATGTAAAAAGCAGAAGGTGACGGCAATGGGGGTGTACTACCGATCGCCTGCCAGAATGAACAAATGGATGATGAAATGCTAAAATAAATCAGGGACTCTAACAAAAGTTATAATAGAGTAATAATGGGTGATTTCAATTACTCCGGTATCGACTGGGTCAATATCACAGCAGGACATGCTAGAGAGATAAAGTTTCTAGATGAAATAAATTACTGCTTCTTGGAGCAGCTGGTTCATGAACTGACAAGAAGGGAATCTATTTTGGACCTAGTCCTTAGTGGAACACAGAATATGGTGCAACAGATAAGTGTTTTGGGGCAACTTGGCTATAGTGATCATAGCATGATCACGTTAGATTTAATAAATGGAAGAAAGACAGCAAGGAAATCCATAGTACTACCTTTTAACTTTCAAAAGAGAGTCTGATAAAATGAGGAAAACAGTTAAGAAAAAACTAAAAGGAGCAGCTGCAAAGGTTAAAGATTTACATTAAGCATGGGTGTTGTTTAAAAGTACTATCATGGAAACCCAGACTAGATGTATTCCACACTTTAAGAAAAATGGAAGGAAGGACATAAAACTACTAGCATAGTTTAAAGGCAAGGCCAGAGAGGTTGTTGCTAAAAAAAAGTATCCTTAAGGAAATGGAAAAAGGAGCCTAATGATGAACACTGGAAACAACATAAGCATTGGCAAATTAGATGCAAGGCATTGATAAGGCAGGCAAAGAGAAAATTGGAAAATAAGCTTGCTGTGGAAGCAAAAATGCATAATAAAAACTTTTTCAAGTACATTCGTAGCAAAAAAAATCTTTGAGAGAGTCAGTTGACCACTGGATGACAGAGGTGTAAAATGGGCACTAAGGGATGACAAGGCCATAACAGAGAGACTGAATGAATTCTTTGCTTCGGTCTTTACTGAAAAAATGTAGAGAAGTTACCTGTGCCTGAACTGGTATATAAAGGTGATGTAGCAGGATAATTGAAAGAAATATCTATAAACCGGGAGGATGTATTACAACTGTTTGAAAGACTGAAGAGCAACAAATCACCTGGACTAGATGGTATACATCTGAGGGTGTTGAAAGAACTGAAATATGAGATTGCAGATCTGCTATTAGTAATCTATAAACTATCATTAAAATCTTTAGTACCTGAGGTTTGGAAAGTGGCCAATGTAATTCCAATTTTTAAAAAGGTTTCCAGGGGAGATCCGGTAAACTACAGACCCGTGAGGCTGATGTCAGTACTGGGCAAAATGGTAGTAACCATTATAAAGAATAAAATAAACTAAACATGTAGATAGCAAGGGTTTAATGGGAAAAAGACAACATGGATTTAGCCAAGTACAGTCTTGTCTTACTAATGTGTTATATGTTTTTGAAGGTGTGAATAAAACAAGTAGACAAAAGTGAGCCAGTTGATATCATGTATCTGGATTTTCAGAAAGCCTTTGACAAGGTCCCTTATGAGAGACTCTTAGTCAGATTAAAAAGTCATGGGATTGGAGGCAGTATGAAAAGAACTCCAGACCAGTAACTCTACTATCCTGTCAGTCTCTATGTTCGCCCCAAAATCATCAATGTTGAGCCCCCGGTGATGCCCCCCCACACTATTGATCCCCCCCCCCCTGTTATATGTCCCACCGCTTTGACCCGGTGAAAAGCGGGATATAAATACAGTTAAATAAATAAATAAAAGTATAATATTGTGGATCAGGAACGGGTTAAAAGATAGAAAGCAGAGAATAGGCTAAATGGCCAATTTTCTCAGTGGAGAAAGGTGAAATAGTGGAGTACCCCAGGGATCTGTGCCGGGCCTGCTGCTGTTTTTTAACATAGTCATAAATGACATGGAAATAGGAATAATGAGTGACGTGATCAAATTTGCAGATGACACAAAATTATTCAAAGTTGTTAAAACCCAAGAGGATTGTGAAAACCTGCATGAGGACCTTGAAAAATTGGAGGACTGGACAAAGTAGTACATTTAAGACAAATGAGACAAAATATATTTTCACTCAATGCATAATAAAGCTCTGGAATTTGTTGCTGGATGGTATAGAGTCAGTGTAGCTGTGTTTAAAAAGGTTTGGGCAAGTTCTTGGAGGAAAAGTCTATAAACCATTATTAAGGTGGATGTGGACAAATCCACTGCTTATCCCTGGGATAAGTAGCATGGACTCTGTCTACCCTTTGGAATCCTGCCAGGTAATTGTGACCTAGATTGGCCACTATTGGAAATAGGATATTGGGCTTGATGGACCATTGGTCTGATCCAGTATGGAAATCTTATATACTTAATAAACATACTTATTAATGTTTGTGATTTATGCTAATTTTCAAAGAAAAGTTATCAGAATAATTCCTCTTTGAAAATTCAGCATGAACTGCAAATGATAAGTGTCTGTGTACTTCACAGTTTTGCAAGCTATTTGAATATTGTCTCTAAATGCTAGAGTGGATTTAACAATCATGGTTGAACTACTCACAAGAGAGTCTAAAGAAGGTCATTACATAATCTCAAAATTTCCAGTGATGATTGTAGAGTCACAAGTTAAAATATGTAAAAAGCTGAAAATACTAGCCAAAGCTGCCATGCTTGTGTTTGTATTTAATTTTTTCTGAGAGATGTTCATTTTTGCTTATCTTTGTGCATGCTAAATTATAGCATACTAACATAAAATAACATGTGCTATTTTGTTTTAGGGCTATGTTTACTAAATGGCACTAATAGCATCTGTAACGTTAATGCTTGTAAATGTCCCAGAGGGTGGGGAGAGGGCGGAGAGTAGGGGTCAATGGGTGGGGAGTGGGTGGGGAGAAGCCCCTGCTACACTAACACAGTAACATTAACACCGGGATTTTACCGCCAGTGAAAACCTGTCGGTAAATGCACTTTTGCAGGAGAGAGAGACCATTTCAGTGTCAGTAATGTACAGCACAGACAGGGAGCCCAAGAAAAGTGATAGTAGTGTTCCATTTGCAGCAACAGCATAGTGCCCAAGTAGGAAAAGCCACTATGGTGATGGTGCAAGTAGGGCAAAGGGCGGTGCAGGTGGGTCATGCAGTGGGGGCAGCTGGGGCACAGGACAGACTAGGCAGTCACCTAGGTGGCACAAAGGAACACAGAAATTGAAAAACAGCAAAACAGCATCTGACCAAGGTCAAGCATGCCCAGTATTCTGTGTTCTACAGTGTCCCAACCAGGGGACACGTACCCAGCAGGTACCTCAAACATCACACAGGAACCACTATGCCTGTAATGGGGCAAGCAGTGCACATCTGGGGACCACTCTAATAAGGGCCTATGGGCCTGCCCCAGGAAACGTCCCAAACTGTTTTTAAACTCAGCTCAACAGACACCCTTTACTACAGCCCCTGGTAAGGCAGTGCAGGGTTTGACGATGCGTCTTCTGAAACATATTTACACCCAGTAGTCCAAACTGGGTACATTGTAGCTGCATTGCATGTCCCCTAGCCTGTTCACAGTCTGCTAGCATAAAACAATCTACCTATGTATACCTGGTCCACTCTAGCCAATAGTCTCTAGACCTCCAACCTGACACCCCCAGCCGTCTCTCCCCCAGGCGGAAGGGACATAATATCGGCAGGCAATGATGGGGGGGATGTGCAGATTCCATGTATGCCCCCCCCCCATCCTGGACCACGCACCCTAGGCACCCACCTACCTGCACATTGGATGGCCTGGGACTCTGCACTGCCAGCACATTGGAATGCCAGCATGGCGGGGGAAGAGGTTGGTGGTGGAGAGGGCAGTGGCACCCTCCTGCAGCAGACTAAGGCTATGCCCTGTTCCAGTGCACCGTGCAACATGTCAAAGTCTGTCTGATGGGAAACATGTTGGCTCTAGGGACAGAGGTATCTATGTGGCAGCACTGTGGTACACTGCACACAGTTGGTGTGCTCTAGAGCAGAGGGTCACTGGTTCGGGTTCCAGCTGTGGATCCTTTAGTGCATGTCCCAACCTTTTACCCCACATGTGTAATATACCACCAATATGTGTAATCCCCAATGCGGCAGCCAACAGGGGTACAAACGCCCACACAAACAGGTTCCACTTTCCACAGCTGGATGGAGAATCAGGCTGTTGGCTCCTGCACATGGAGCAGCAGTTGGCACCAGAGCACTACTACTAGCTCCTGCACAATGAGACACCTTAGTAATGCCTGCACTGAGATTGGGACCAGAGTGGTGGCCAGGACTGCCTCCCATCCCCTGTTTTGCACAGTGTTTTGGTATGTGTGTGTGTGTGTGTGCATTTTTATCTATTATTTTGTGGCGTTCTACACCTCACTGAGCCTCGCACTGCCTACACTGTTTCCAACGTTAGCCTGCAAATGTGCATGATGAGGAGCAAGATATTGTGGATATGGCCCGAACAGGGCAGATTGGCCTGGATACGTCTAAATCGGGGGTAGGGAAATGTCTGCTATGTCGTAGTACCCGACCGCCACCTGCATGGACCTGGTGGGCCACAGCATGTCATGCTGGGAGGACACTCTCACTCTGACCAACCAGTGACCATGGCATGGCTATGTATCTACATAGTTCCATATAGGGCCTGCATTTAGTGATATGGGTGTGCTTCCTTTCCTGGGGGCACAATCATTAATCTGCTTGCTGGGTGACTGTGCTGTATATCCCAAGCCTGGGTGCACATGGTCCCTCCGCATACATGCAATGCATACAGGCCAGCAGACTGTCTGCAGTTTGTATGTGCATGGTGGGGACACCCAGTGGGGGGCAGCAGGTACAGTATGACTGTGCTTGCTGCAGCTGAATGTTAGACCAGCCAGGTAGGCAGTGTAGTTCCAAGGCTTTCTCCCAGTATTAGTGGTAGGGCTGACAGAGCCTTGGTAACAGGTGTGGCCTACTGGTTGGGGTCTGTTAGCTTGGGCTGAGGGGCTGAATCAAACTGGAACACAGCAACCTCAGAGCAGAGGGACTGGGGCTTCTGGTCCCACAGGCACCCCTTGTGGCTATGGGCAAGCTCCATACCTCTCCATTACGAGCCCTTCCGGGACAAGGGAAATTTTATAATGTATCTGACTGTACACCAGCTGTATGTAAGCATTGCTACATAAAATATATAACCCCCATGCAGGTCTAGACACCCCTCCCTCCTGATAGTAGGCAGCCATGGCATCAGCATTGTAACACTGTTCTGCGTGGGTCCTGGTCCAACAGGGCCAGATGAAACTGGCGCATACAGCAGGACACAAGGTGACAATATATCACACTGCAGAGAAAACATGCCACCAACTGGTAGTGATGGGGATCTGCACCACGGGCAGGTATTGGGGACCCGATACTGGACACACATTCTTACCCTCAGGGTGACCATAGACGTTGCTCAGTAGCACGGTTTGCAGCTGCTCTGTGCTTGTATCACACACCGTCAGGTCCTCTTACTGAGCTGAGGTGATGGATAAGTGCATTCTCCATTTGGTGATCAGCTGCAGACTGCTGTTCTGCATGCGCATTGCATCATAGGTACTGGTGGGGGCTCACCTATACCGGTACATACAGCAGACATTTTTTTGTATCCAGACATTGCTGTGCAGCAAGGTGTGGAGGTATAGCCTACTGGTTATTTCAAGATCTCTGTAGGCAGGGGCCAGGTGTTTGATTCCTACCTATTCCTTTTGTGACTGTGCTATTCAGATCAATTTTAATGCCTGTAACAATCAGGGCTCTGCAGATCTGTGCTGCCAGCCTATAACACCCTCTCCTCAGCTGCCATCCATCCTTCAGCCCATCTATCTGCCTCTGTCAGCTGTATACAGTCCTGTTTTCTTGTACAGGCTGCTACCCCATGTCCTGCACTGGTACCCTTTTCTGCACTGCAGCTCTTCGTGCTTGCCTCTCCTGTGCCTGATCTGCACAGCAACTACTCCTCCTCTATCCTCCTGTCGCTGAAAATATCCTGCCGCCTTTGCTAGGGAACACCTATTCCCCATCCTATGCCACCCACTGTCGTTGCAGCACTTTACATTGACACTACCCTGTGCAAAAGTACAGCTGCCACATAGGGTGCCCATAGATATGGCAAGTCCATCAGCTCCCACCTCTCCTTCCTTCCATCACCTGTTCATTGCCTTTCTTTGGTACTCTATCTAGCGTTAGGGTTACAGCTGTTTTTATGCCTTGCAGTTCATGCTTGTCAACTTAAAGCACCTTACAGCTCTTAGGGCACCTTACATTAGGACATCATACAGCCCTTAGGGCACCTTAACTTAAGGCACCTTAGGTTAAAGCACCTTAGGTTAAGGCACCTTAAGATCCTTAGGGCACCTTAACCTAAGGTGCCTTTAAGTTAAGGTGCCCTAAGCTCTTTAAGGTATCTTAACCAAAGGCGCCTTAAGTTAAGGTGTCTTACATTAAGGTGCCATAAGGACACTCCATCAACTCCTTCCTCTTCTCCTGATCAGCGCCACCGCAAAGGAGTAGGTAGGTGACTTCCTCCCACCCCTCCATGTCGGGACCAATCAGGTGGCTACTGAACAATTTGAACCACCGGCGGGAACAGCACTGAACACTCCATCAGCTATTGCCTCTCCTCTCGATCAGCCCTGCCACAAAGATGAGTTCCTCCCGCTCCTACATGCCGGGACCAATCAGGAGTCTGATCTACCCCATTTAACTCCTGCATCACCCGGCGGGCCTGTGCCTAAGGACCATGCCAAAGTGCCCTTTGGTGCTGCCCTTAGGTGGAGACCTGAGGCCAATATCACAGCCTTTATGTCCAACTGATCGCATGCATAGACCCTGGCGAGGTCTGAAAATAAGGTAACCCATACTCCCCGATCAATTCACTGCAAGTGAGCCGACATACCAGAAAGCGGGAGAGACCTGGAATTAACAAGATCAAGCGTCCCAGCATCAACATCATCCCTCAGCAAATAGCCAAAAGATAAAAACTCCAACTCATGAACAACAGACCTCCATCACCAAACTGTAAGTTCTACAGCTAAACAGCCTCTCACTTATCATAACCTTAAACATCTGAATTGTATCGCACCTTCAAACAGTAAATGGAAGGCTTACCAGCCCCACACTACCCGTCCAACTTAACTATAACAAACCACTGACAACAGATGAACTACCAACACAACTCAAGTATAGATTAAAATAAATCAAGTAACTCTACAACTCCCCAACTCATATCACTCATGAATCCGTAGCCCACGAATCACTCTTGCACTGAAATGATGTGGATTACAACAATTCTGACTTTAATCCTCCTGATAGCTTCAATAAGACCATCCAGAGCAGCACACACGTAGGTAGGCTTAATTCCAGTCTTGACCAGCACAAGACATTCCTTAGCAACACCACCATTTCACCAACAGCCACAATGAAGACCTAACCGTCTTGTACCTATACACATCCAGGAAATATTCTCAGCACCCCCAACACCCTTACAGCAAGAAAAATTGACCAATTTCACCCTTATAAATGCTTGATCCATCCGCAACAAAATCCACATGATCTTAGACTACCTTCAAAAACATGATGGACACTGTACTGTTAAATTGGCTGACCCCATCAAACATTAACCACCATCACTGCTCCAGAACACAATGCAAAGGAGGAGGAATCCTTGTCCTAACAAATAACAACTAAACTTCAAAGTCACAAATAGCCTGCCAACCCCAACACTATCCTAACTCTAGAAAACAAACAATTATTAATATGCCTGATATACAGGTCCTCAACCCCCGACACAAAAGATCTCTCAACCATAATTGAACAAGCTTGTAAACACTCCAGCAAAGGAAAATCTACAATCATCCTAGGCAACTTCAACCTAAACTCAGCTTCCCCAACTCAAGCATCCACTTTCATGAATGCCTTGACCTCACCAGACTTCACCCAAATCATAGAGATACAGACACATATCGGAGGGAACACCCTCGACCAGCACAATACTTCAGTCTAGCAAACCACATATCCCCTATCAAGTAATTCCAGTACCCTGGTCAGATCACCACATGATCTTATTCAAATTCCCACTAGAACCCCAGCTGCCTAAACAACCACACACAACCATCCAGCATTGCTTTAAAGAATTTTATAAGGACAGCCTACTAGAACATTTACACTCCAACCTTGACATCAACACCGCAGACCTTACAACCCTAATAACAAGCTGGACTAACACCATATCTTCAATGGCTATTGCACCAAAGAAACCAAAACCATCACAGTGTACTGGGGAGACAATGGAGGAGAACAAAGAATCAAATCCATCTCCTGGGATACCGAACCAAACAGAGAGAATACAATGAACTAATACAAAATAGAAACAATACCACACAAACACCATTATGAAATACTTACACCGCCCAAAAGAGCCCTTCACGATAGTAAAGAACCTAACGGAATCTCCACAACCCCAGACAGATGATTCAATTTCTCCCGAGGCATTCACAACCCATCTACAGAACACACTTGCAAGCTCAAACCATCCAACTATCCAAACACCAGTGCCTAAGACAAATCAAGACTACTCAAATAAATCGACTTCATTCTTCTCTGTTACTGAAGAGCACTGCACTACACTACTGAAATCTCTAAATACTACCACTCTTGACACCTGTCCAACAGCCTGGATAAAGATGAACTCACAAGAAATTTCACCGGTGATATCCAAAATGGTAAATATATCGCTAACACAATGATTCATATCTCCTGAACTAAAGATCTCATACATAAGGCCACATTTAAAGAACAACAAATCTGACCCTAGATCTCCAGCGTCATATTAGCCCATCTCCAGTATACCTCTACTAGCAAAAATAATTGAAAAGGCAGTGCAAAGGCAGTTACAAGACCACATTGATGCAAATCCTCCCTTAGATTCACAACAACATGGGTTCTGGCAATATCATGGGGTAGAGATGCTCCTAACCTCTAATGAACACACTCCTCAAAGGAATTGAAACTTCCAAACAAGGATTCATACTCTTATTCATTGACATATCATCTGCATTTGACTCAGTAATCCACTCCATATTACTGGACAGACTGACCAAGATAGGTATTAGCAGCACCCTCTGACATGGTTTATCTCATAGCTTTTGGGTCGCCGATCACAAGTCAAGATAAAGAACACAACCTCCATACCTTTCAAAATTCACCAAGGGGTACCATTCCTCACTGTTAGCCCTCCTATTCAACATATATATTCAACTGGTCTGCAAAATTATACAAAACCAAAATATACATTACCACCTCTACGCTGATGACTTGATGGTCTATACCCCTTTCGACACAAGAAAACCTGAATATTCCACAATCACCAATTGCATGATATCAATCTCAGAATGGCTCATGCATAGCAATATCTTAATCAACTACAATAAAACTGAGGTGCTGACAATAGAGCAGCTTTTAAACTAGATAATAGGGGAAAGCCGACAGTCGCCCAAGAGCAGATGGTTCGGAAGAATGTATCCTTGAAGGATACTACCAAAAGCAGAGAGGTTCCAAAAAAGAGTCAAGTAGCCCAAATGCCCTAGAGTATGGAGCAGACAGAGCTTAAAGATCCCAAATTACCCATGTCTACCAATAGCCAAATTAATATGAATAAAATACAGTCTCTAAAATGCTTGTATGCAAATGCTAGAAGTCTAAAAAATAAGATGGAAGAGTTAGAATATATAGCACTAAATGAGAGGTTAGATATGATTGGAATATCAGAGACATGGTGGAAGGAGGACAACCAGTGGGAAACTGATACCTGGGTACAAACTATATCGTAATGATAGAGCTGATCAAATTGGTGGAGGGGTTGCGCTCTATGTTAGAGAGGGCATTGAGTCAGAAAGGATTAAAGTTTTGCAGGAAACAAAATTTGCTGTAGAATCTCTATGGATTGAAATTACATATAAAAAGAGGAAGGCGATGGCAGTAGGGATGTACTATCGGCCACCGGGCCAGAATGAACAAATGGATGATGAAATGCTCAAAGAAATCAAGGAAGCTAACAAAAGTTACAGCACAGTAATAATAATGGGTGATTTCAATTACCCCGGTATCGACTGGGTCAGTGTCACGGCAGGACATGCTAGGGAGATAAAGTTCCTAGATGACATAAATGACTGCTTCTTGGAGCAGCTGGTTCATGAACCGACCAGAGGGGAAGCCATATTAGACCTGGTCCTTAGTGGAACACCAGATCTAGTGCAAGAGATAAGGGTGTTGGGGCCACTTGGCAATAGTGATCATAGCATGATCGCCTTTGATTTAATTAGTGGAGGAGTGAGAGTACGGAAATCCACAGTACTGCCTTTTAACTTTCGAAAGGGAGACTATGGTAAAATGAGGAAAATAGTTAAGAAAAAACTAAAAGGAGCAGTTGCAAAGGTTAAAGACTTACATCAAGCTTGGGCGTTGTTGAAAAATACTATCTTGGCAGCCCAGACCAGCTGTATTCCACGCTTTAAGAAAAGTGGAAGGAAGTCCAAAAAACTGCCAGCATGGTTTAAAGGTGAGGTCAGAGAGGCTGTTGTTGCTAAAAAAGCATCTTTCAGGAAATGGAAAAAAGAGCCAAACGACGAAACCTGGAAACAGCACAAGCAATGGCAAATCAAATGCAAGGCATTGATAAAGCAGGCAAAGAGAATTTGAGAAGAAGCTTGCTGTGGAAGCAAAAACGGAAATAAAGATTTTTTCAAGTACATTCGCAGCAAAAAACCTGTGAGAGAGTCAGTTGGTCCATTAGATGATAGAGGAGTTAAAGGGGCAATAAGAGGCGACAAGGCGATAGCGGAGAGACTGAATGAATTCTTTGCTTCAGTCTTTACTGAGGAAGATGTAGGGATGTTACCCATGACTGAAGAGGTATTTAAAGGTGCGGAAGAACTGAAGGAAATATCGATACATTGGGAAGATGTATTACAACTATTAGATAAACTGAAGAGTAGTAAATCTCCTGGGCCGGATGGTATATATCCAAGGGTGTTGAAAGAACTGAAATATGAGATTGCAGACCTGCTATTAGTAATCTGTGAACTATCATTAAAATCATCTCTAATACCTGAAGATTGGAGGATAGCCAATGTAACACCAATTTTTAAAAAGGGTTCCAAGGGTGATCCGGGAAACTACAGACCGGTGAGCCTCACGTCAGTACCGTGAAAAATGGTAGAAACCATCATAAAGAATAAAATTACTCAGCATGTAGATAGTCATGGCCTAATGGGAGACAGCCAACATGGCTTTAGACAAGGAAGATCTTGTCTTACTAATCTGTTATGTTTTTTTGAAAGTGTGAATAAACAGGTGGACAAAGGTGAGTCGGTTGATATAGTGTATCTGGACTTTCAGAAAGCCTTTGACAAGGTCCCTCATCAGAGACTTTTGGCAAAACTAAAGAGTCATGGGATAGGAGGCAGTGTACTACTGTGGATCAAGAACTGGTTAAGAGATAGAAAGCAGGGGGTTGGGCTAAATGGCCAATTTTCCCAATGGAGAAAGGTGAATAGTGGTGTACCCCAGGGATCTGTGCTGGGTCCGCTGCTTTTTGACATATTCATAAATGACCTGGAAAGTGGAATAACGAGTGAGGTTATCAAATTTGCAGATGACACAAAACTATTTAAAGTTGTTAAAACCCAAGAGGATTGTGGAAAATTGCAAGAGGATCTTGATAAATTAGAAGACTGGGCATCAAAATGGCAGATGAAATTTAATGTGGACAAGTGCAAAGTTATGCACCTAGGGAAGAACAACCCAAACTATGGTTACACAATGCAAGGTTCCACATTAGGAACCACCACCCAGGAAAAAGATTTAGGCGTCATTGTGGATAACATGTTAAAACCCTCGGCCCAGTGTGCAGCGGCAGCCAAGAGAGCAAATAGAATGCTAGGTATCATAAGGAAAGGAATGGAAAATAAAACAAAACATATTATAATGTCTCTATATTGTTCCATGGTGAGACCGCACCTTGAATATTGTGTGCAATTCTGGTCGCCGTATCTTAAAAAGGATATAGCGTTATTAGAAAAGGTTCAGAGAAGAGCCACCAAAATGGTAAAGGGGATGGAAGGATACTCCTATGAAGAAAGGCTAAAAAGGTTAGGGCTCTTTAACCTGGAAAAGAGACGGCTGATGGGAGATATGATAGAAGTCTATAAATTAATGAACGGAGTGGAACGGGTAAACGTAGATCGATTGTTTACGTTATCAGAATATAGAAAGACTAGGGGACATGCGATAAAGCTACAGGGTAAACTATTTAAGACTAATAAAAGAAAATATTTTTTCACTCAACGTGTAATCAATCTCTGGAATTTGTTACCGGAGGATGTAGTAAAGGCTGTTAGTGTAGCTGGGTTTAAAAAAGGTTTGGACAAGTTCCTGGAGGAAAGGTCCATAAACCATTATTAAGAAGGGACCGAGGATATCAATGCTTGACCCAATACAAGCATTGCGGAACCTGCTAGGTACGTATGACCTAGATTGGCCACTGTTGGAAACAGGATACTGGGCTTGATGGACCTTGGTCTGACCCAGTATGGCATATCTTATGTTCTTATGTTACCAAAGACACTGCATACAACCCACCAGACAACCTCTTAATAGGAACAGGACAATCCCTGTATGGAATGAAGTAAAATACCTTGGGGTGCTCCTAGACCAGAGCCTTAACCTTCAAGCGCACATTAAGAAAACTACCTCCAAGGTGTACTATAAAATGAAGATACTTCATAACTTAGACCCCTATTAGACCACAATCCCTTCCGCACCATATGCCATCCATAATCACGCCACAACTGGATTACTGCATCCTGCTACTTCAAGGATTACCCAAATGTGCAACACAGATCCTATAAATATTTATTTATTTTATTTATTTATTTAACATTTCTTCTATACCGTGCTATTTTAGATCAGTGAGGTTTACATTCAACATCAACTATACAACGCAGGCACTCTGAGTTGTATTTACAATGAACGGGGAGATCAACTTGGAAATAACTGAGGAAACTATCTACATTGTATTTACACTGGTACCTACTTTCAGGCAGGGTCTATCTACATCTTATTTACATTGGGTGTCTAAATTCTGTTTCAGGGAGTACTGTTGGGAGACAGAGCTGATTATCCTTTTTCATGCTGGGTCTGATTAGTTAGGTGCAGTGGGTGATTGTCTGAGGGGCACCATGCGTGTTTACTACGGCTGGGTTCGGGGTAGTATGTAGTGAACAGGTGATGCTTTAATGCCTTCCTGAAGTGGGTTAGGTTGGTGATGTTTCGAATATAAGTGGGGAGGGCATTCCATGCTCTAAGTGCGTAAATCGTAAAGGCCCTATTCGTTGTTGCTTTTGTACATTTCGTCATTGCTTTTGGGACCTCTAGGGTGTTTTGCATCGTGGGTCTTCTGTTTCTGTTATGTGGTACGTTGTGTAACATCTTGCTGATAGCTGTGGGGGTCGGAGTGTTTAAGGCTTTGAAGGTCAGGGTTAGTACTTTGTAGAGGGTTCTTGCTTGAACAGGTAACCAGTGGAGGTTCATCAAGATTGGCGTTATATGCTCTCTCCGTGAGGCTCCTGTTAGTACTCTCGCGGCAGTGTTCATTGCGAGCTGGAGTGGTGCTAGTGTTGCTTGAGGGAGACTGTGTAGAATTATGTTGGCGTAGTCAAAATGTGGTAATATTAATGCTTGATAGATTGATCGATAGTCGCTGAAGTCGAGTAGTGGTCGTAGGTGTTTTAAGGTCCTTATTTTCAGGTATACTGTTTTTACGGTTTTTCTTATGTGGGTTTTCAAGTCCAGCTGTTGGTCCAGTGTAATGCCAAGGTAGCGGATTGTGGGCTTGGTTTTCAGTTCTGTGTTGCCGATTTTTAAAGAGGGTGGAGGGGTGAAGTTCTGGTTCCTTGAGATGAAAAGAACATCTGTTTTGCTGTAGTTGATTCGCAAATTTTGCGTGTTGAGCCAGTCTGCTACTGCCTCAAAACATCTTGTTAGAGGGGAGAAGTCTGGTTGGTCGGTCCTGAATGGGATGTATAGCAGGATATCGTCTGTGTGGGCCAGACAGTTGACCTTGAACGAGCGTACTAGAGTGCATATGGGCTGCATGTAGATGTTAAACATCAATGCAGATAGTGACAAACCCTGTGGCACACCCTGGTTTTGCAAAAGCGATTCTGAGGTCGTGGAGCCAGACCTTACATGTTGCCATCTATTAGTCAAGTATGACTTGCACCAGTCTAGAGCAGTTCCTTGTATTCCTTTCTCGCTGAGGCATTGTAGGAGGATCTCGTGGCTCACCGAGTTGAAGGCCGCTGCGATGTCGAGGAAGATGAGGGCGAATCCCTGGTGAATTTTGTCGGTTCCAGAGACTAGGTTGTCAAATAGGGTGGTGAGGAGGGTTTCCACTCCGTGTGCTTCTCTGAACCCATGTTGGGATGGATCCAGTGGGGCTTCAGTGTCAATATGCTGTTGAATTTGGCTCTGTACTAACTTTTCGATTACTTTGGCGAGCACAAATAGCACAAAACACTGTGGCTAGACCATTGGTTCTCAACCTTTTTTGTACCGTGACCCCTTTTACCATTGGTCAGCTTGTGGTGACCCCCAATGATGAAATCAAATGCGTCTCTCTTCCTTTACCGTTAACGCATTGTCGCTGTAATCATTTGTTGAATTATTAATATATTATAGGCCTTTGCAATATGTTCTTATTTATAAAATTTACTTTTTTAAACCACAATAATTAATCACAATAACAAGTAACAATTTTTGATTTCAAAATTATGATGATTTTGTAGTCAAATCACTAATCTGAAATAAAATAATTTTTTCTACCTTTGTTGTCTGACCAATTTATTTTCTGATCATGCTGGTCTCGATCTGAGGCTTCTGCTTTCCTGTCTTCTCTTAGCTCTCTTTCTGTGGTCTGTGGTCCATCTGCCATTTCTTATCTCTTCTTTCGTTTTCTTCACTTCTTTCCATCAGCCTATTTCCAGTCCCAGTAACCCTCCCCAGTATCAGTCCCTTTCCAGTCCTCACTCTTAGTACCTTCCAATGTCAACTTGCATTCCCATAACTGCCATTGGTGTCCATTCCCTTCCAGTCCCCCTCCTTCCCCACTGACCAGTCCCTTCTAGTATAAATACCATGGCAGCCCCTCTCAGATCCAACCCCTTCCAGGTCCATTCTCCCATCCCCTCGTATCAGCCCATTTGTAGCCTTAGCCCCCAGTTTTCTTCCAGGGCCAGCAGCTCTATCCTTCCCTCCCCACAATCATCCCATTCCCAGTCGAAGCCCCTCAATGAGCTTGATTCCAGTGCTAGTCCCCCCTCCATCCCATTACCAGTGCTAGCCTCCCCTAATCAGCTCATTTCCAGTGCTAGTCCCTCCTCAACCCCATTACCAGTGCTTGGCTCCCCTAATCAGCCCATTACCAGTCCTACCCCCCCATCAGCCCATTACCAGTCCTAGCTTCCTCTAATCAGCCCATTCCCAGTCCTAACCTCCCCGATCAGCTCATTTCCAATGCTAGCCCCCCATCAGTCCATTACCAGTCCTACCTCCCTATCAGCACATTACCAGTCCCAACCCCCCTTGATCAGTCCATTCCCAGTCCTAGCCTTCCCTAATCAACCCATTACCAGTCCTAGCCTCCCATCTGCTCATTATAATCCTAACCTGCACT
This sequence comes from Ichthyophis bannanicus, assembly GCA_033557465.1. Lineage (NCBI taxonomy): Eukaryota > Metazoa > Chordata > Amphibia > Gymnophiona > Ichthyophiidae > Ichthyophis > Ichthyophis bannanicus. Next base: position 789,360,479 of record CM066031.1, on the reverse strand, counting down.
CTCACTTCTGTCCAGCATTTATCCCATGTCTGTCCAGTATGTCTCCCTGTCTCTTCCCTTTGTCCATGTCAGTCCCCCTCCCTCCCTCCCTCCATCCATCCATCCATGTCAGCCCCCTCTGTCCATGTCAGCCCCTCTCAGTCCATGTCAGCCCCCCTCCCTCCCTGCATCCATCCATCAATGTCAGCCCCCCTCCCTCCCTCCCTCCCTGTCAGCCCTCCCCTCCCTCCCTCCTTCCATCCATGTCAGCCCCCCTGTCCATGTCAGCCCCCCTCTCTCCATGTCAGCCCCGTCTCTCCATGTCATCCTCCCACTCTCCATGTCAGCCCCCTTTGTCCATGTCAGCCGCCCTCCCTCCATCCATCCATCCATATCAGCCCCCCCTCCATCCATGTCAGCCCCCCTCCCTACCTCCATCCATCCATATCAGCCCCCCTCCCTCCCTCCATGTCGGCCCCCCTCTGTCCATGTCAGCCCCCCTCCCTCCATGTCAGCCCCGTTGCAGGTTCCCTGCTCCCCTTTCCCCATGTCTGCCTCCTTCTTCTGCAGCTGTGGCTCCCTGTCTCTTAGGGAATTGCGGCTATGCCTGTAAAACCTTTGCGGAGCCTTTTGTCTCTAAACGGACTCCGTGCATCATTGTCCCGCCTCCAAAGGAAGTGGTAAACAACTTCCTTTGGAGGCAGGATAATGCTGCACGGAGCCCGTTGAGAGGCAGGAAGGCTCCACAATGGTTTTACAGGCATAGCTGTGGTTCCCTAAGAGGCAGGGAGCCGCGGCTGCAGAAGATTGGAGTCTGTGAGTTTGCCGCTGTCGAGAAGCGGACTCGGCAGCGGCAGCAACTTGTGCGCTTTTTTTTTTTTTAACGGCGGAGTGAGGCGACACCTGCTAAATCCTGTGGCGACCCCCATGGGGGTCGCGACCCACAGGTTGAGAACCGCTGGGCTAGACTAATAACGGGCACAAAAAACCATGACCGCATTACTCCAATCTTACACTCCCTTCACTGGCTCCCTATCCGATCCCGCATATGCAACAAATCAATTGTAATGATCTTCAAGATCCTCCACGGCCAGTCTGCTGAATGCCTAAGCAAACTGATCCAAAAAAAGCTGGATACCAGATTGCGGAGAAGCCAACATCAAAACACTCTCTCAATCACTACTATCAAGACCAGCACCTCACAAACAGCAATCCAGAGAGTGTTTGAATGCTACAGCCCTCACCTTTGAAACTCACTCCCTGCCCACCTAAGAGCTACCACAGATATAGCTGATTTCCAAAAACAATTGAAGGCCCCCTATTTATAGATTACTACGGCACAATATCAAGTACACAGCATTAAAAATAATGAACGACTCACATCCACACCACCTCAATACTACACAATGCCTACAACATATCGCTACTTTGTAAATAGCTCTACAGTGTTGCACTGTAATAGTTCCACAATGTTTCACTTAGGTTAAGACACCTTAGAACCCTTAGGGCACCTTAAAATAAGGCACCTTTAGTTAAGGTGTCTTAAGTTAGGGCGCCTTACAGCCCTTAGAGCACCTTAAGGCATGTTTGTCACCATAATGTGCGATGTCCCGTTAATGTGTGTTAACCCTTTCCAGGTCGAGCCTGAAACTCTTGGGATCCAAAATTCTGACTAAATATTCCTATCAGATGGTATATAATACATGACCATAGCAGAAGGAAAATCACTATTAGAGCATATTGAATAAGACGAGTACAATTTTCCTGAAATATGCAAAAATTAACCTGGCTGCAGAATGTGGATTAAAAATTTAAAGTAGGCCTTGAAAGGGTTAAACAGCCAAGGCGCCCTGTTAATGCGTGTTAAATGGCCCATTGCTCCCTTTAGCCAGAACGCCCCTACCTGCCCACTGCCTTATATGGCTTCAGGTACCTTAATGCTGCCCTTGCCACTGGTAATTTACTGCGGTTTAGTAAACATACCCCTTAGTGTAGCCAAATGCAAACAAATAAAGCAATTAAAGATCCAAATAGAATAAAATCTGAACTTTTCTGCCTGCCCATACTTTTTATATTATAGCCAACACTTTGGCAATTTTAATTGATAGCTGAGTTTAGAGTTTTCTGTAAGGACTTTTGAGAGTGAGGTGAATTGATTTTTTTGGATATCTTGCTTGCAACATTATTATCAAAAAAACATTTTTCAGTGTTAGGTTGCTTGAGTCTCCTGCTTTTTTCCTGGTCAACTACAAAGCACCCAATGGCAATTACTACTCATGATATTATTTGCAGCAATCAGACTATGCACTTATGTGGCATCAATGCACCACATCATTTCATCTGTAAATTATTGGTTAGACAGGAGTCTCTGCACTTAGTTCTTTAAAGTCTCTTTAAGCACAGTCTGATATACCCTTAGCAAAATCAATGAAACCAAATATGAATCGGTCAATATTCATGAAAAGGTTATTTTTTTGTTTTAAGTGCCTTATATAAAATGTGCTGACAGTCTTATTTCTGTTCACTGAAGCAAAAACATCAATATGAACCAAAACAGAGATGACTGGATGACATTCGATTGACAAAGACTGTGTGACAGAAAGTCAATTATTTAACAAATCAGAACTGTCTGGTTGCTGAAAACCCAATGCACAAATCTGGTGCTGAGAGGAGGGAGACCAAAGAGATATAAACAGAGAATAAGGGGCTGATTTACCAATGTTTTGCTCCTAAGCAAAAAAACAAAAAAAACATAAAGAAACAAATCCAGATTTGCCCTGGTGTTTTCCAAAGGAAAGTACTGGAATAGTTCCACAGATAATTCTAAAACATGTTTTGCTCTGTGCAAAACTTGATAAATCTGCATCTGAGACACAAATAAATGGTTTTCAAAGCTCATGTACAACAGCCTCTGAGGATAATTTGTATCTTGATTCAATCAAAGATTTACAGCCTCCAAAACATCTGAATTCAATAAAGCCTAATAATGCTTTAATCCTAGAGGTTTACAGTTGTGGTCAACATTATTGGCAACCTAACAGTTCAACCCCTTAATGTCCAGTATCTCCTAAAAAAAAGTGGCCAGTGAAATGGCTTTGGACTATATATGCACACGTATTTGACACATAAAAGAATCAAATAAAACAAGACTAATTAAAAAATGAAATATTAGTAAATAGTATAAAAACTGGGGCATTGCCAGGACATGATTATTGGCAATATCACAGAAGAAACACATTATTGGCAATGAAAAGAAGAACCACATTCCCATTGCAGTAAAATTAGATGTACCTGTGATCAATTGTCAGTACTAATGTGTCTTGAATCACCCAAGGAATAATGGGAATATTTAAAATGGCCATATTCACTCCCTATTCCATTTTCACAAAGATGAAGACAAGAGAGCTGTCTAAGACCATCAGAAAAGCCAGTATCACTAAACATCAAACTTCAAAGGGGTACAAGGCCATCTCCAAAGACCTTGGGATTCCTGTGTCTACAGTTTACAATGTTATTAAGAAGTTTTCTGCTCATGGGACTGTCAAGAATCTCCTAGAACATGGTGGGAAGAGGAAAATTAATCCAAGAAGTCTTCAAAGGTTGGTGCAAACTGTTGGAAAAACACCACACACAACATCCAAAGGGCTTAAGCCTGACCTGGAGCAATCTGGAATGGTGAGTTCAACCCACAACAGATGCCGCACACTAAACAAAGAAGAACTTCATCATCAAAGACCAAGGAGGATTCCACTGCTCAAAGACATGCCTGATCTTTGCCCAAATCCACCTTGAGAAACCACAATCCTTCTGGGAAAATGTTCTGTGGGCAGATGAAACCAAACATAAGCTCTTTGGCAATGCAGACCAACATTTACAGGTGACAAAATGAAGCTTATAAGGAATAAAAACACCCTGTGTATAGTTAAATATGGTGGAAGTTCCATAATGTAAGGTTGTTTTGTTGCCTCAGGAATTGAAAGCCTGGAATGTATTAAAGGAAATGTGAAGTCAGAGGACTACCAAGGTATTTTGGAATGAAATGTGCTATCTAGTGTCTGAAAGCTAGGTCTGGGTCAAACGTTATGGGTCCTCCAGCAGGACAATGACCCAAAACATACATCCAAAAGTACAAATGAATGGTTAAAAAGGAACAAATGGACTGTTTTTAAAACTGGCCAGCAATGAGTCCTGATCTCAATCCAATCGAGAACCTTTGGAAAGAGCTGACATCTGCCATTGGTAAAAGGACTCCTAGAACCATTCATGAGCTAGTACAAATTGCAGTTGAAGAGTGGGAGAAACTACCAGCAGACAGATGTATGAAACTTACAGATGGCTACAAGAAATGTTTGGAGGCTGTCAAAACTTCCAAGGGTTGTGCAACCAAATGTTAGTAAAGGGTGCTATTAATTCTGTCCAGGTTATATTTTGCTTTTTTTTTCTCAGAAATTACTACATTGAAGTTGCAGACATCTTTTTTTTGTGTTGTATACCTTTGAACATACTATTAAAATATTATGACAACATACAGTTGGAATATTTCCAATTATTTCTTAAGATATTGTACACAACATACCTAAAATGCAAGGATGCCAATAAAGTTGACCACAACTGTATATTTAGAGAACATTTAGCATTCCGGCATTGGTGGAAAAATGAAAGATAACATGAAAATAGCATAAAATCATGCACCTGAGGTGCAAAACCCCATTACTCATTTATTCGTGAGAAGGACTGGAAACTGCCAAACTGAAAAGGGGCAAAGCCTAAGGTCACCAGATGTTCATGATTTTTGGGTATTGTCTCTGATTTTGGGGTAGTATCCCCAATTCCATGGTCTATAACCACTTCCTGTCCCTAATTTCAGTAGGGACAGAGGCAAAAGACTTTGAGGCACTTTCTAATGTGTGTGTCCAGGTCCCTGTGCACCCGATCGGAATTGAGACGCACAGAGGTAGACCCGATTCTGATCCCGCGGGGACTAGATGTGCCCCACAGGATCAGAATCAGGTCTAGGGTCTGTACTTGCAGACTGGGACCTGCTTCTGATGAACCTGCATGTATAGACCCCTGCCTGGCTAACTCAGTCAGGCTCCTGAATGGAGCCATATCCCTGGCCGCTGACCACGATTTCCACGATTTCCCCACAGCCTGACCCCCGATCTGGTCTTCCATGGCCAGAGTTGGGCTGCAGGGAACCCCTTGTACCCCCCTCACCTCACTGGCGCTGTCCGGGCCTGCCATCCCCAATGTCTAGGGGGACTTATTCCACCTTTGAGGTGAAATAAGTCCCCCATCCAGACAGCCGACCCCGGGAGTACAGGGCCAACTTCAGAATCAGCCCTGTACGTCCGGGGTCGCAGACCACCTACTGCCCACCCTCACTTCACCTCTGCAACAACCTCTCCTGCCCTGTCTAAGCCTCCTCATGCAAACTCCTTGTTTGTACAGGGAGGCTTTTGCTGGGGATAGAAGGGGGGTGAATCCCTGCTATTTGTGGGACAAAATAGACCCCTTTGTTTCTCCTACATATCTCTCTGATGCAGTCTTCTTGATCCTGATTGAAGATGTAAAATTAACTTCTTTTTTGAAAAAAGAGGGGTAATTTCAGAAATATATAGATTATTTATAAACTAAAATAAAGTTGAATCACTACGAAATGATCTCATATGACAGTAACACAGTAACTACTATATATGCTTGCCTCTCATTTCTTATAGGAATTTTACATCACTTAAGTATAATTTATCCAGCAGCATAACCAACATATAAAGTCTTTAAAAATTTGGCAGAGAGACCATCTGAAAGGGTGATCCTATTATAATAGGTTGAATACTAGAACGATGATGACACTAATGGTATCTCACTTCTTTGAAAGGCAGCATAACCCAGGTGATTTTAAGTGGAGAATCATTGACTTTGTGAGTGACAGCTGGCGTTGTGGCGATCAGGAGTACAGCTGAACTAGAAAGAACAACATTGGATATTTACTTTTCGCTCACTTTCATCAATTGGGTTAAATAATGAAAGAGAATGGTTATCAATGTTCTATTTGAGTACGGAGGACGCCAGAGTGTTGAAATACTGATGTCATTTCCTTTGTTTGTTGGTAGCGTAGCTCTGTGAGCATATACATCCTATGTGCGGTTCGGCATATATTGAAATTGGATGAAAGATTCCCCTGAAGCAAGGCCTTTGACTTAAAACATGAATTCATGACGGGACTACTAAATAATTTGAGATAAGTACTTTCATAAAGGACTGGCTTTTGCATATGAATTTTAGTGTTTAAAAAAAGAATAAAATATAAAAGATGAACTCAGTTAAAGGTATTTTGAGATTGATGATTGTATAAAGGGGTGTAACATGATGAAGGCAAAGTATACACGATTCCCCTTCCTGATGGTCTCCAGTCCTGCCACCCCAGACATACAGGGCCATGACAGAAATCGGCCCTGTATGTCCAGGACAGGGGCACACCTCCGTCCCAGCCACGTTCCTTCTCCAGCCCACCGTCTTCGGCCCCTGTCCAGAGCTCCCCACACATCTCCTCTGTACGTTCAGGGAGCTTTGGGTTGGGAATTGACCCTTGGCATTTAGTGAGGATGAACATCCATACCGGACATACATGCCCACTAAACACTGCTCAGAATAGCCCCCTATTCATATAAGAAGGGGGTCCTAGTAGATGAAGGGGCGAGGACAGGCTGAAAGATTTTTCATTTAGCAGGGATATTCAGCTGCTTAATAGATAATTTGTACATTTAGGGGCCCTTTTACTAAAGTGCATTAGGCTTTTGCACCTAACATGCATTTGGAGCAAAAACTAATGTGCATCAAGTGCAAAACCTCTGCAATAACTGTCAAGAGTGTGACCAGCATGTTCCTGACAGTTAACGCATGGATGAGCATTCCAAGGCATGGCGCTGTTACTAACCATGCCTGTAAGTTCCACCTGTTGAGGCGGTATTAGGGGTACCTGCACTAATGGCAACAATGATAGCACACTATTTATTTCCCCATGCTAACTGCAGTTTGCACACCACACCCATTCAGCACCCCAAGATGCAAATAATAGTGTGCAAATCAGAGTGACGTAATTGTCACGCTCTCACAGTAACAGTTACTGTGGGCATGAGCAGGCAGTTACTACATGCGAAATGCGTGTTAACTGCTTAGCGCACTTCAGTAAAAGGACCCCTTAGTTTAGAGCTGCTGAGTAGTGGGACTAAACTAAACAGATTATGCTGGCATGGAGACTGTGGGATTTGTATATTCAGCAGTGCTACGTGTTCATGTAGTGGGGATGAATACATAGATTAAGTTAAACAATGTGACCAGCATTTAACTTATTCTAGTTGATGAACTGGTTGAAAATTGGCCCCTTTCTGTTTTGCCCATGACTTCCCTGAAAGCATATATGTATATTTATTATTCAGTGCTTGAAAATGTTTGTTGGTACTTTTGCTTTAAACAACCTCCCTGCATGTTAGAGGAATTCCTAAAGGAGACTTTTTCCAATTATTGGAAAGCGATGTCAGTGACAAACACACAATCTAACACAATGAGTCTTCAATGACAAAATACCAGTCTCTTCATATGTATCTTTATAATAAAGCAAATGCATTTTGAATCCTACAAATATGTAGACTCTTGACATCTTTCTGCTTAGTGAGAACTAATTTGGAGCCTGCAAGAGGGCCTTAATATTTCTAAATATTGCCGCAACCTCATCTTTTGAATGAATGCATTATATTAAGCGCAGGTTCTTGGAACTATTACCAATCCTTGGAGAGATTTGCTTTTTGCACCAGCTGCCAATCTCTTTGTTATGAGCCGATGACTGGAAAACAAAGATACCACTCAGAGTAATTTAACCTGACAAGGGCAAGGCACTGCAATCTAATGCACTGAAAAAAAAGATAACAATAGGTGAGTTTAATTTAACAAGAACTGAACAGAAGATGGCTGGTAGCTCAAACCTATCTCTAGAGGGAAATTACAAAGCAAACGAGGAAAAAGCTGAAATGTATGTGTACTGTATAGCATAACACAAAGGTGCATTTCCCCTTCACCCATTTGCAGATTTATGCATTTTTGGATGGGGGAATCGGTGGAAAGAGATATCCTAAATTATGTCTTAAGTGTGACACATCTGTCAGGTAGAGTTGGCAACTTTTTGAAAGAGAAAAATCTGCCATCTATGGCTACTTGTGTCCTCCCCCTCCTACTACGCCCATGCACCGTCTATGCTCCACCTCCTGCCCTGCCCCACCCCCAAGAAATAATTGCAGAGAGAGTAGCAGTGGAGGCTTTAGTATCTGCAGGCCATACCAAAGGGTGAGGGGAGTACAAGAGATTGCATTCTTCCGCATCCATTCTACCAGACCCCAATACACATATGCTCTCTCATGTGGTATAGTCTGCATCCACGGACTCCCCCATCCCCACCCCTTCCCCAACAATCTGTGCCCATTTTAGATAGGTCATGGAGAGGGGAATTAAGACATGCTGGACATAAGACATCAATGTGCATCTCGCATGCCCTTATATGTATTTCACAAAGTCCCTGCCGAAAGCAGAGCCTCTTGTAAAATACATCTAAGGCATATAGGAGTGCACATGTCCAGCAGGAACAGCAAAAACAACATCCTGCTTTCCTCAAATGTTCATGGGAGCATCTTCTTAAAATTGCTGCTTCTGACATCACTGTCCAGGGCCAGTGCTAAGGTCTGTAGCGCCCTCCTGCAACCTACAGATCGACGCCCCCTCCCTCATTGCTATTAATGGTAGACTGCATACCACCTTTCCCAAAACTCCTTTATGAACATGAAATGCTAATATTTCTCTTTCAAAACAAATATTGTAGCAAGAAAATTGCAGTGAAGGGGCAAATGCTTAGCTGGAATAAAACCCAAATACTGTGTCTTTGATTCCTGTAGCACTCGCCGTGAGTCTCTCTCCTCATTGGCCTATGGAAGCAGCCTGTCTTGGGGGAATAGAGTCATGCTGCTCCCATGGGCACATGCACTACTCCCAGCCACGATCTTCCGCCCATAGGAGAAGTCTGGCCCGCGTTCATACAGCAGCGCTGCAGGGGATTGTGGCTCACTTTTGTTCGTTGGCCACGGAACAGGCTGCTCCCGCGGGCACACACCCTAGTGCAGAGATGCCAAGGGCAACCCATTCCAAAGAGTGAGATTTACCATCCCAGTTAGTGAGATTGAAGGCTAATGAGTGAGGTTTTTCTCACGGTGCATTTGTGGTATAAATTTGGAAAGATCTTCATGTTTGCTTTGCAAATGAAAGGAGCACCAGAAAATATTTAGCTTTCTTTGGTATGATGTACAAAGTTCCAGAAAAATGAGGACATTTCCCTGTAGAACTCACCATACCAAGAAAAAAAAGAAATTTGATTCTGGTTTCATCTCGGCAACATAAACCCTCTCCAGTATCAGACATATTGTGGCATAATACAAAACTCTTCAAGTCCTTCAGGACAGAACGATCCTACCATTCCATAACAGCACGAGTGAGGACCTACGTAAGAAAAGGCAGCACTGTAAATATTGCAGTGAACTTGATAAAATCAATACAATTTATTGCGAAAATTGAACAAGACAGATTATTACGGAACCCTACATAGACATTCAAAGACTCAAGTAATAAACATAGATGGACCCACACCAAGTATAATTAAATAACCATAAACTAACAATAGAAATATGTAGACAAAACTTGAACTGAAACTTCAATAAGCCAGACTGTGCAAACAGTGCAGTACCAGAGAAATAGAAACAGTGATGCATTTCCACCCGTGCGGTGCCAAATATGAAAATAGCAGATATAAATTCAAAAAACTGACATAAATGAAAAATAAAATTAGTTTTTCTACCTTTGTTGTCTGGCCAATTTATTTTTCTGATCAGGTTGGTCACAGTCTCTGGTTTCCACTTTCTTCTGATTCTTCAACTCTCTCTCCAGATCGTTTGCACACTTCTCTTTTCTCCTGTATTCTTCTCTTCCTCCTCTATATCCATCAATGACAGTGATCTTTGCCTTTCAACTTTTTGTTTCTCTATCTACTTATATTTCAGTCCTATTTACTAACCAGTCTTCAATCTCCCTCTTTATATTACTTTCCATCTCTTTCCTTCACCCTGGCCCTCTCATTCCCTATTCCCTTATTTTCCAGTCTCTCCCTACCATCCAGTATCTTCTCTCTCTCTCTGTCCCCACTCCATCTCCTCTCACTCTCTGCCCTCTTTGTTCAGCGTCTTCTTTCTCTCTTTTCCTCAATCCAGCATCTCTTTTCTCTATTCCTTCCTCCATCCATCTTCTCCCATCTCTTTTCCTACTTCCTCCAGTCCAGCATTAATCTTCTGTCTTCCTACTTGCCCTCCCATGTTCAGCATCTCCCTGCTATGTCCCTATCTCCCCATTATGCCCAGCACATCCTCTCTGTCTTTGTACTTCTCTTTGTGTCCTGCACCTCCCTTGTCACCTTATTTCCCCCTCCCCCTCACCATATGTCCAGCATCACCCTTCTGTGTCTCTACTCCTCCACTCCCCCCATACCCAGTAGCATATTCTTTTCACCCTGTTTCTCAATGCTCAACATCTCCCCTACTATCCTATTTACCCTCTGTCCAACACCCCCTCCCTTTCATGTCCAGCATCATCTGCTTTGTGTCTTTGTTCTTCCTTTGCCCCCTAAGTAAAACCAGACTATCCCTAATTCATTTTATCATCTTCTCCTGTGTCTACCATCCCCTCCCTCCATTCCTTTTCCCCAGGTCCTTGTCAGTACCTCCACTGCTGACACTTGCCCGGGACTGCAGCAACAGCAATAGAAAGAAAAAAAGAGTGGAGCCTGCAAATCAATGCTTGCCGATGACGACTCTGATGATTGGGCCTCACCCCTCCAAAACAGGAAGTTTTCATTGGAGGGGAGGGGGTGGAGAGAGAGCAGCAGGACCAGGCTTCAAGTTGTTGTTCGCCAATGGCTCTACTGTACCACCCTCTCCCAATGCAAACTTCCTGATTTGAAGGAGCAGGGCCAATCGGCAGAGCCGTCATCGGCATGCATTGATATGCAGGTGCCCCTCTTTTTTTCTTTTCTATTGCTGAGAGAAAGGGGGCAAAGCATATGTTACGCACTGTGGTGAACAGCGCCCTCCTGAGCCTATGGAAACGGATGAAAATCCTGAGGTTCAGCAGGATTTATGCCTATTTGAGAAACCAAGGAAGAAAGAGAGACTCTATTCCACAGAGCTGAGCATGGAGACCAGCCCAGGGGAGGAGTCCTGCAGTCCTGATTGGGCACACCCTGTCCTGGGAAGGGGCGTGTCCAGGAGAGAACGTGGTTTTAAACCAGAGCATGGCTTTGCTAGTCAGATAGAGAAGATTGAGAAGAAGGAGGAGAAGGAGAATAGGAGGGTTGAGAAGGAGAGACGGATAAAGAAGAAGCAGGAGAATGATTGGAAGTCCAGAAGACAGTATGCTGATACTTGGGAACCTAAAGTATTACCCCCCAAAAAGTGATGCTATCTCAAAATAGTAATATATAAGAATCACTTAAAGTATGAGCCCCTATGAAACAAACAAACAATAATTTTTATATAATTTTATACTTTTTGTCGGAGCTGAGCCGTAGGAGGGATATGAGTGATCACAATCCCCCACCAGACTGCTAGCTTCTTTTATTTTTAAAGGTCCTTAACCTGTTGTATCAATTCAGTGCTTTAAAAGGGATTATCAGTCACTTATCTCAGTTTTTTCTTTGATATCGTCGCAACAATCGCTCCTCTTCAGAAAAATGAACAGCACGACGTGCACGTTTCGGGAAAAGAACCCCTGTGTCAAGTGCTTCCTAAATTTCCATTAAAGTAGGCGAACAAAACAGAACACCGCCGTCTCGCGGCTGAGGCAAAACTGCGTTCTGTTTTGTTCGCCTACTTTAATGGAAATTTAGGAAGCACTTGACACAGGGGTTCTTTTCCCGAAATGTGCACGTCGTGCTGTTCATTTTTCTGAAGAGGAGCGATTGTTGCGACGATATCAAAGAAAAAACTGAGATAAGTGACTGATAATCCCTTTTAAAGCACTGAATTGATACAACAGGTTAAGGACCTTTAAAAATAAAAGAAGCTAGCAGTCTGGTGGGGGATTGTGATCACTCATATCCCTCCTACGGCTCAGCTCCGACAAAAAGTATAAAATTATATAAAAATTATTGTTGGTTTGTTTCATAGGGGCTCATACTTTAAGTGATACTTGGGAACCTGGCATTGGAAGGAGACCTGCAAAGTTCTATTCAGAGGCAGTGAGTAGAAGTCCCAAGGAGAGAGGACCTAGCCCTGAAATAGACAGCCGTTGGAAGGCACAGCCCTCGGAAAGGAAGCCTTCAAGGCAGGCACAAGAAAGAAAACAATCATTCTGTGAAGTACCGTTTGAGCCAGAGAGCAACAAACATTCTAACAGCTGGAGAACGTTGGAGCCATCTGAAGTCAGAACGGCATGGCAACAAGTAAGTGAATGGCCACAAAGTTTCCAGGCTGAACGTAAAGCTAACTCTCCTGTGTGTGAAACATTAGCAAAAGAGACTAGCAGTTACTCTGATACAATTAATCTAAGAGAGGAGAAAATAAACAGCCTTAAGCCAGAGGGAAGTTGTATAGCTGATAGCAATTCCCTATCTCACAAACAGCAGGCTGAATTGCTCCTACAGAGTTTTAAGCAGTTTTTAGAGTTGCAAGCTAGAAGACAGCCAGTGTTACCAGAAGCCAGTAATTCCATACAGCTTGAAGAATTAACACAAGATAATACAGACTTACCAGATTGTGAGAGCATGGATTGCACGGTCTGCTGTGTAGAGATGCCAAGCTGAAGGAAACTGCTTTTTACCGTATGTGAATTGAATGCTACGGAGCTGTTGTATTGCCTTGCTGAGAAAGCTCTAATTATGTGCACCTGATTTTCCCCAGCACTGTGAAGGTAACAGTGGCTGAAAGAGGCTGCAGTGAATCTAACTGACCTCTTGGGGCAAAGTGAGTAATTTGCTTAGAAGTGAAAAGCAGCAGTTATACTTTAAGTTGCCTTTATCCTAAGTTTTCCTGTTAGCATTTGAAGCACCTATTTTGTTTGCATTTATTTGCCATGTGATGGAACAATATCCTTTACTATAATAAATATACTGGAAACCCCATAACTACAACTCTTTATTTCGGAGCGAGAGGAGTAGGAACTACAATACCCAGCATTCCCTGGATACAGGTTACTCTCCTTCCTCACGAAGCATCAGACCGCCGCTCCTGTCTTTAGCCCTAAGGCCGGGCAGGAGCGCCGCAGCACCTAATGACTTGGCCTGTCTGCCGCGATTTTGGTGCCTCTTAATTCTGGCACACCGCTGCCGTGCTTGCCTGGCTTACCAGATACTGCCAGTCCTGTCACTGCCAATCTTATAAGAACATAAGAACGTAAGACATGCCATACTGGGTAAGACCAAGGTCCATCAAGCCCAGTATCCTGTTTCCAACAGTGACCAATCCAGGTCACAAGTACTTGGCAGGTTCCCAAAAAGGCACACAGGTTCCACAATGCTCGTCCTGAGGTAAGCAGTGGATTTCCCGGGTGCTCTTTATTAATGGTTTATGTACCTTTCCTCCAGGAAATTGTCCAAACCTTTTTTAAACCCAGCTACACTGACAGCTTTTACTGAATCCTCTGGAAATAAATTCCAGAGTTTGATTATACGTTGAGTGAAAAAATATTTTTCTTTTATTAATCTTAAATGGGTTACGTTGTAGTTTCATTGCATGTCCCCTAGTCTTTCTTCTTTTTGATGGCGTAAACAACCGATCTATGTTTACCCTTTCTATTCCCTTCATTAATTTATAGACCTCTATCATATCTCCCCTCAGCCGTCTGTTTTCTAAGTTGAAAAGCCCTAACCTTTTAAGCTTTCCTCATAGGGGTATCCTTTTATCTCCTTTACCATTTTGCTGGCTCTTCTCTGTACCTTTTCTAATTCAGCTATATCCGTTTTAAGATATGATGACCAGAATTGCACACAATATTCAAGATGTGGTCACACCATGGAGTGATACAGAGGCATTATAATATCCTTTGTTTTATTCTGCATTCTTTTCCTTATGATTCCTAGCATTCTATTTGCTTTCTTTGTGGCTGCTGCACACTGGGCAGAGGGATTCAACCTATTTTCTACAATGACACCTAAATCTTTTTCCTATGTAGTGGTTTCTAATGTGGAATCTTGCATTGTGTAATCATAGTTTGGGTTGTTCTTTCCTAGGTGCATAATTTGCACTTGTCCACATTAAATTTCATCTGCCAATTGAACATCCAATCTTCCGTTTTATCAAGGTCCTCTTGAGATTTTATTACAATCCTCTTGTGTTTTAACAACTTTGAATAATTTTGTGTTATTTGAAAATTCGATCACCTTGCTGGTTATTCCCATTTCCGGGTCATTTATGAAGATGCTAAAAAGTAGCGGACCCAGCACAGATCCCGGGGGTACTCCACTATTCACCTTTCTCCATTGAGGAAATTGGCCATTTAGTCCAACCCTCTGCTTTCTATATTTTAACTATTTCCTAATCCACAATACTACACTGCCTCCAATCCCATGACTTTTTAATTTGGCTGAGTCTCTCCTGACGAACATTGTCAAACGCTTTCTGAAAATCCAGATGCACTATATCAACTGCCTCACCTTTATCTACTTGTTTATTCACACCTTCAAAAAAATAGAACAGAGACTTTCCTTGGCTAAATCAATGTTGGCTTTCTCCCATTAAACCATGACTATCTACATTTTCAGTAATTTTATTCTTTATAATGGTTTCAACCATTTTGCCCGGTACCGATATCAGGCTTACTGCTCTGTTGCTTCCCAGATCCCCGTAGAACCCTTTAAAAAATTGGCATTGTATTAGCCATTCTCCAATCTTTACGTACTACAGCTGATTTTAATGATAGCAGACCTACTTCTAGTAATCTGTGAACTATCTCATCTTTCACTTCTTTCAATACCCTTGGATATATACCATCTGGTCCAGGTGATTTACTACTCTTCAGTTTGTCAAATACTTGTAATACATCTTCCCGGTTTATCAATATTTCTTTCAGTTCTTCCAATATATCACTTTTAAATACCATTTCAGGCATGGATATCTTCCCTACATCTTCTTCAGTAATACACTCCACTCATGCCAGCAGCACATGAATTCCCCCCCCCCCCATACATCCAACATTAATGAGCCTCCCAGAGATTAATGATTCCCAATTACCCCCTGACATTAAAAACCCCACATAAACACCCTCAACATTAAGGACCTCACCCAATCATCCCCCTGACCATAAGAACCACACCCAATCACCCCCAAAACCCCCTGAAATCAAGAACTTCTACAATCCCCACTAAAAGCAAGAACCCCCCCCCCCCCGATACCTAATATTCCCACTAAACTGCATGGGAATCCTCCAGTCATACTGCTGCCATTAGGGGGAGGTGCTGTGAAATCTTGCTTGGCAGGAACATTGCTTACATTCCCATGACGTCCTACCCTGGCTCTTACCCAGAGTCCTTGGTGTTTAGTGAGGAGTATGAGTGACTCTCAGTTGTTGCTGTCTTCTTGGAGTCCTGGGTTCATAATGGCACTCATGACCCCTAGCAATAGTCTTATGATACTGCCATTAGTGGACAAGTCACTCGTGTGCTCTGCTTCAATAACCTAGGTGCCAGGTCTAATTTTTAATTGTTATGGTTGGGGTTTGTTGAGATCTGTTCTAGTTTTGGATACTGGCATACTTACTGACTCATTGGTAGACTTAAACCATCCAGGAACTGTTCCAGTAGAATTACCTTGGCCACCTGTATTCTGATCTTTCATTCTGTCTGCAGCCTCTTTCATCTTTCAAACAATGGAATATACCTCTTTGACTTTCCCCTGGCTTGTGCACCCCTCTCCATAACTTGGGGTGCATCTAACTTGCTCTAGAATGATTGTTTTGATCTCAGCATAGGAAGCTCTTCCTTTCCATATTAGCAGCCTAGAAGATGATTTGGCTGCTGATCATCACCAAGTTACTTAGGTAAGTAGTCCAAGTTGTCTTTGGCCATCCGCAAGCTGAGGAGTCCACTCAAAGATCATCAGAATGTAGTCCAGATTATCTCCAGGAGCCATTTTAGGCATTACCGGAGACAGAGGGATCATCCAACTACGGTAACCTATACATCTTTGGCCATCTGCATCAAGGACGTCTGATGCAGATCTAGATGTCTCTGTAAGACTTTCTGCTGCTTCCATTGGTTCTGCACAATGTTTTGTAGTTGCCAGTACTACTCTGTTAGAACCTGGAGTAACTGCTCCATCCCTGCTAGCCCCGTCCAGTCTTGACAAGTTAATGTTCCCCCTAGGTGCTTCTCTAAGAATTCTGGATTTTATAAGTAAAACAAAATCTAGCCTGTCAGGCTCTAACAACTTCTTCACCTCTCTATCTCCTTATCAGGGTAGGGCTAAGTCCATTAGGCCAACAACAAGGGTGCACTGTAGTGAGGTCCAGTAGATCCATAGTCTTAGGTGGCGAGACAGGATCCCTTCCTGCCCCTGCATGAGTCAAGGTCAAGGTTTATGGGCATGTGGGAGACCCCTTATGCAAACAAAGTCCATCTAAGTACAGTTTTCAAATGAGTACAAACCATTTATTTCTTATAACCACAACCTCCCCCCTGCCTTTCTAGATATCTTAGTGGTGTTCAACTCCATCTATCATGATTTACTACTACTGCGCTTACAAACTTTGGGCCTAGAGGGGAAGGTGTTACGATGGTTCTTTTCTAATGATAGTACATAAAATACAATATGGTATCCCTCAGTGATTGGCACTATCCGCGCTGCTATTTAACAATTACCTACAACCATTGTATGCCTAATTACATCCCATTAGATCTCCAATGACCTTTATGTGAATGATGGTATGCTGTATGCACCTTTTCACATATTCAATGCCAACTATACTACTTTAATAACTTGAACTCTAGAATCTGTTTCAGATATGACTGCAAAAATATGAAAGATAACCATTGTTATAAGATTTATTGTTTAACCAGTGCTATGGACTTCTCAAAAAGAGGTACTCAGATAAAGAAAGGAAGGGATTACTGGGGAAAGTTTGCAGAACCAAGTTACATTGGAGTAAAACTAAAGTTCCTATTTTTAATAAATTGCCTCCACTCTCTTCTGTGAGTGAATGACTGATGCCCATGACACAATGAACTCCTTGCCATCTTTTTTTTTTAAACCTAAGATTCAAATATGTTTATCTACCTGCCATGGTTAATAAATCATGGTTTTATGTTTTTCTAAATCCTGTGTAGGAGTGAATCAAGCCTGGAGGAACACATTTTCATAACTGACTTCTGTCTTTGCTGCTGATTAAATATGGGCACAATATTCCTCACTTATTGTCAGAATAAAATCATTATCTAGGAGGAAATCATAATGCATTAACTTTTTATGAATGGGGAAGACAATTTTCTTAGCAATTTAACTAAGTAACGAAAAGGGTAATTTTCATTGACTGCATTGTGCCTGCATGCCAATTTTCAAAGAGAAAAACCTCCATAGAGTTTCCTTCTGAAAATCCCATGGCTGCCAGTGCTATGGGAATACTTACGCCCTGCATTCATTGCAGGTGTAGAGTATGTAAGGTAAAGAATGTGCTGGTGTTTCAAAATGAAATCGGAGCGTATCATCCATTCTGCCACCCCAGCCCCAGCAAAATTCTTGTTCCCTGCAGAAGGGGAAGCGCGCTTTCAAAGGTAATTTTTCCATGGGAAAACATTTGTGTACACAAAACAGTGTCATTGAAAATCGCTTAATGATTTTACCTTATTAGATTCAACTGAAGGAAAACTGTCCGCCTCGAAGAAGCTGTATCAGGGGTGCACAAATTCAGTTCTCAAGGACCACAAACAGGCCAATTTTCAGGATATCCCTTATGAATATGCATGAGTGAGAGCTACATGCATACTACCTCCCTTCTATGCAAATGTATCTCAAGAATATACATGAGGGATATCCTGAAAACTTGGCCTGTTTGCTGTCTTTAAAGACTGCATTAGTGCATCATTGAACTAGACAGGCTAAGTGACATCGGCCTACATAGCATCACTCTCAAATGGTTTCACTCCTACCTCTGCCCAGTGTGCAGCGGCAGCCAAGAGAGAAAATAGAATGCTGGGTATCATAAGGAAAGGAATGGAAAATAAAACAAGGAATATTATAATGCCTCTGTATCATTCCATGGTGCGACTGCACCTTGAATATTGTGTGCAATTCTGGTCACCGTATCTTTAAAAGGATATAGCATTATTAGAAAAGGTGCAAAGAGCAACCAAAATGGTAAAGGACATGGTAGGATACCCCTATGAAGAGAGGCTAAAAGGTTAAGGCTCTTCAACCTGGAAAAGAGATGACTGAGGGGAGATATGATAGAGGTCTATAAATTAATGAATGGTGTGGAACGGGTAAAAATAGATCTATTGTTTATGCCATCAAAATATAGAAAGACTAGGGGACATGCAATGAAGCTACAGGGTAACCTATTTAAAACTAATAAGAGAAAATATTCTTGGAGGAAAGGTGCATATAAACCATTAAAGGAGATCCGGGATATCCACTGCTTGCCCCAATACAAGCATTGTGGAACCTGTGTCTTTTATGGAAACTGCTAGGTTCTTGTGATCTAGATTGGTCACTGATGGAAACAGGATACTAGGTTTGGACCTTGATCTGACCCAGTATGGCATATCTTATGTTCTTATGTTAGTAACAGACAACAGGTTAAAATCGACTGTAGTACCTGATGAGTGGAGAATAGCCAATATAATGTCAGTATTTAAAAAGGGTTCCAAGGGTGATCCAGGAAACTACAGACCTGTGAGTCTGACATCAGTAAAGGGCAAAATGGTAGCAACCATTATAAAGAATAAAATTGCTGATCATGTATATAGTCATGGTTTAATGGGAGAAAACCAACATGGATTTAGCCAAGGAAAGTCTTGTCTTACTAATCTGTTATATTTTTTTGAAGGTGTGAATAAACAAGTAGATAAAGGTGAGCTGGTTTATATAGTGTATCTGAATTTTCGGAAAGCCTTTGACAAGATCCCTAATGAGAGACTCTTGGTGAAATTAAAAAGTCATGGGATTGGAGGCAGTGTAGTATTGTGGATCAGAAACTGGTTAAAAGATGAAGGCAGAGAATATGGCTAAATGGCCAATTTTCTCAATGGAGAAGAGTAAATAGTGGAGTACTGTATTGGGGTACGACCTCAGGGAGTCGGTCGCGGGATGGGAACAGCTGAGGGATGTAGAAAAACAGTGGGCAAAACTGAAAGGGGATATTTTAAGGGCAATGAACCTTTTTGTTAAAATGGTAAATAAAGGTAAAAGGAAAAGGAGACCGCTATGGCTTTCGAAAGAAGTAGCTGAAAAAGTGAAGCAGAAGAGGGAGGCCTTCATGAAATACAAGAGATTACCTAGAGAGGAAGACAGGCATCTATATTTGGAAAAACTTAGAGAAGCTAGCAAAGTAGTCAGGAAAGCAAAGATTCAAAAAGAGGAGGAAATAGCCAATGCAATAAAATGGGGGGATAAGACATTTTTCAGATATGTTAGTGAGAAGAGGAAGGGCAAAAGTGGTTTTGTCAGAATCAAGGGTGAAGGGGAGGAATATGTAGAAGCTGATGAGGATAAAGCAGAATTGCTTAACAAATATTTCTGTTCTGTGTTCATAGATGAAGAACCAGGAGCAGGACCTCAGAAAACACGCACAAACAGGAACAGAAGCGAGGGACATCTTGAAAATTTTCAGAAGACTGTGCTCGTGAGAAACTAGCTCAACTTAAAGTAGACAAAGCGATGGGACCGGATGGGATACACCCTAGAATACTGAGAGAACTTGGGGACGTTCTAGCAGCTCCACTGACTGACCTATTCAATGCCTCATTGGAGTCGGGAGTGATGCCAAAGGACTGGAGAGAGGCTCATGTGGTGCCTTTACATAAAAGTGAAAGTAAGGATGTGCTTGAAAACTACAGGCCGGTTAGTTTAACTTCGGTGGTGAGTAAATTATTGGAAACGCTTCTGAAAGAGAAAATAGTGAGGTTTCTGGAGTCCAGCAGATTACAGGATCTGAGGCAGCATGGATTCGCCAGAGGCAGGTCTTGTCAGACAAATCTGATTGATTTCTTTGACTGGGTGACTAGGGAGTTGGACCGAGGGAGATCCCTAGGTGTATTTAGATTTCAGTAAAGCCTTTGACACTGTTCCTCACAGGCGACTTATAAACAAATTGAGCACCCTAGGGATGGACCCTAAAGTTACTGCTTGGGTTAGAAATTGGTTGGGTGGGAGGCGACAAAGAGTACAAGTAAATGGAGCTCACTAAGTTGAAGGATGTTACCAGTGGTGTACCCTAGGGATCTGTCCTTGGTCCGATTCTTTTTAACATCTTTGTTAGTGATATAGCGGAAGGGCTGTCGGTTAACGTTTGCCTCTTTGCGGATGATACCAAAATCTGCAATAGAGTAGACACCCAGGAAGGTGTAGATAACATGAGGAGGGATCTAGCTAAGCTTGAAGAATGGTCTAGAATTTGGCAGCTGGGATTTAATGTTAAAAAATGTAAGGTCATGCATTTGGGCTGCAGCAATCGAAGGGAGTAATATAGTATAGGGGGTGAAGTACTTTTATCCACTAAAGAAGAGCGGGACCTAAGCGTGGTTGTGTCTAATGATCTTAAAGTAGCTAAATATGTAGAAAAGGCGACGGCAAAAGCTAGAAGGATGCTTAGGTGCATACGGAGAGGAATGGCTAGCAGAAAAAAGGAGGTGATAGTGCCTCTGTATAAGTCTGTGTTGCGACCTCATTTGGAGTATTGTGTGCAATTCTGGAGACCACACCTTCAAAACGATGTGAACAGAATGGAGTCGGTGCAGAGGGTGGCTACTAAAACGGTAAGCGGTCTTCATTATAAAGCATATAAGGACAGACTTAAGGATCTTAATATGTACACCTTAGAGGAAAGGCGGGATAGAGGTGATATGATTGAGATGTTTAAATACCTCCGTGGCATAAATTTCAGGGGGAATTGAAAGCAAGTTCTGCTACGAGGGAACATGGGGTCAGGGTGATGGGGATAGATTCAGGAGTGATATGTGGAAATATTTCTTTATGGAAAGAGTGGGGTATCTGGAATAGTCTCCCAGTGGAGGTGGTAGAGATGAGGACAGTGACTGAATTCAAAAAAGCATGCGACAAACACAGAGGATCTCTAAAGGAAAAAAGGCGACTGTTGTAGTTGTTGATATGGAAGGACAGACTAGATAGGCCATGTGGTCTTTTTCTGTCGTCATATTCCTATGTTTCTATGTACCCCAGAGATATTTGCTGGGCCCGCTGCTTTTTAACATATTCATAAATGACCTGGAAATGGGAATAATGAGTGAGGTGATCAAATTTGCAGATGACACAAAATTATTCAAAGTTGTTAAAACCCCAAGAGCATTGTGAAAATTTGCAAGAGGACTTTGATAAATTGGAAGATTGGGCGTCCAAATGTCAGATGAAATTTAATGTGTACAAGTGCAAAGTTATGTACCTAGGAAAGAACAACCCAAACTTTGGTTACATGATGCAAGGTGCCACCTTAGAAACCATCACCCAGGAAAAAGATTTAGGTGTCATCATGGAGAATACGTTGAAACCCTCCGCCCAGTGTACAGCAGCGGCCAAGAAAGCTAATGAAATGCTTGAAATCATAAGGAAAGGAATGGAGAAGAAAACCAAGGATATTATAACGCTTCTGTATTGTTTCATGATTCAACCGCACCTTGAATATTGTGTGCAATTCTGGTCGCTGTATCTTAAAAAGGATATAGCAAGATCAGAAAAGTTACAGAGAAGAGCCAGCACAATGGTAAAGGGGATGGAAGGATACCCCTATGAAGAAAGGCTTAAAAGGTTAGGGCTTTACAACTTGGAAAAGAGAAGGCTGAGGGAAGATATGATAGAATCTATAGATTAATGAATGGAGTGAAACGGGTTAATGTAGATCGGTTGTTTATGCCATCAAAAAGCAGAAAACTAGAGGACACACAATAAAGCAACATTGTAACCCATTTAAGACTAATAAGAGAAAATATTTTTTCACTCCACGCATTATCAAACTGTGGAATTCGTTACTGGAGGATTTAGTTAAAGCTGTTAGTGTAGCTGGGTTTAAAAAAGGTATGGACAAGTTCCCGGAGGAAAGGTCCATAAACCATTATTAAAGAGGACCCTGGAAATCCACTGCTTACCCTGAGCATTTTCGAAGCTGTGGACTTTGGGTACCTGCCAGGTACTTGTGACCTTGATTGTCCACTGTTGGAAACCAGATACAGGGCTTGATCGACCTTGGTCTGACCCAGTATAGCATTTCTTATGTTCTTAAAACAGAGGTAAGATACGTAGGAGTCACATTGGACTGCAATCTCAACCTAGAATCCCACATCAGCGGGATCTCCAGAAATACCTACCACAAGATATGCATAATCAGACGGCTTAAACCTTTACTCAGCCAAGAACACTTTTGCACAGTTTGCCATGCAGTAATCAAACCCATCCTGGACTACTGCAAACGCATATATCTTGGACTACCTAAACAGACAATCCACCCTTTACATCTGGCACAGAACATCGCAGCTCGCATCATCACCGGCTCAGCGAAACACAAAAACATCACCCCCCTCCTGAACTAATTTCACTGGCTCCCTATTTCCTCCCACATCAAGTTCAAAATATATTCAAAATCAAGCATAACATGTCTGCCAACAAACTGAAAAGCCTTATCAGCACTGCCCCGAGCAACAGCCCCAGAAGGCACACCAGATCAGATACCATCACCACCCCCAGCACCTTTACAAAATCCAAGCAGTCTACATCTGGGACAGTAATTTCCCTTGCGGCACCTGCCCTCTGGAACTCCCTCCCGGATGATCTAAGAGCCACCTCTGATGCCAAAGACTTCCTGAAGAAACTGAAAACCACTGTTTTTATTGAACGTTTCGGGGACATTACCTAATGTGGATTACCTCCCCTCTACCCGCTGGCCCCTCTGACACAACTCTACCCCATTCCTCCAAAACCGCCCTAGCTCTAACCCCCTTGAACATACTGTATATATGATGTCATTGATGTACATAGGTTATCACCGATGTAAGGTCATGGATGTCACTATACATTCATATCGTATATCGGTTTCTATGTATATAAGTTCAGCTGGAACAATGTCCCAGATGCTCCCCTCTACCCCTTATTCTATGTAAACTGCTCAAGTTGCTCTGTAAACAGCTTTGCTTGAAGGATAAGGCAGTATATAAAACCCATTAAATAAATAAATAAAACTCAATATCATTAAAATCGAATTGGGCTTATTGAAAATACTATTCATCAATTACGTATAAAAAAAAGAATTTGGACTAATATATTCCATAAAGGGCCAATGAAATTTTATCACATCATTTTATTTGTTGTAAACATTTTTACTTTACGTAGATTCTTAAAGTCTCTATTAGCACCTGTTTTTTTTTTTAGCAAAAAAAGGTGCCGGTACTCATAGTATGTACAGCTGTCTTTAAGGGGTGGGATGACCACTGAGAGATCCGCTCCTTCAATACCCATGCCCCCTACAGTCAACACAGAGTCTTTGTAAAGGCAGCAGCACCAATATTACAACTGCCCTTAGAATAGGAGAACAAGCTAGACAGCCACAGATCCCTACCAGAAATTGCATGCCCACAAAATACCATTCCTTGGTCATAGATGCAAAATATGGCCGGGATCTCACCAAATAAGAATGAATAACCACATCTTAGAAATAGAAACGTGCAGCCAAAGATTGAACTGGAAACCCCAAGAAGGTGGGTCTGTTTGCAGTACAACACCAGAGAACTAAAAACAGAAATTCATTTCCTCCTCTACTGTTCAAAGACGCTGTACGTTGAAATTCTCAAAACTGGCACAGAAGTAAAATTTTCTTTTCCAGCTTTATTGCCTGGACAGCTCAGCCTCTGTGGTCCATGCTTCCCACACTTTGCAGGGGCTATTATGAGCTGGATGAAGGATGGGCCTCCACATTCTCCCATGGGCCTGTGGGGACTGGCTGAAGACGCTGCATTTCCTGGGTGGGGGGGGGGGGGATTCTCTATGGAGGACATTCAGAAATGCAAATAGGCTGCCTGGACATGCGGGATAGACATTTTTCTTGCGAAAACATCTAGACCCGTATTCTGAAACCACAAGGCCCTGCACGTACTCAGCACGAAAACGGGGATCTCAGAACATGGGTGGGAAGGGGTCGGAACTGGGGCATGGCAAGCCACAGACACATATAAAGAGTATTCAGGGAAGGCCCGTGTAAGTCCTGAGTGTATCCCGTGGACACCTATGTTATACCAGTGGCAAGGTGGAATAAGGCTGGAACTTAGAAGAATTTCTGCTCTGATCTCTAACGCGTCTCATAGAAATGAATGGCTGTGATAGGTCTGTATTGAACTAGTGTGTCTGCTGCCTGGGAGAGCACAAGACGCAGTTGTAAAGAAAAGAATGCACGGGGGAGGGACGTTTGTAAGATTAAGTAACAATAAAAAACATCCTTACAGAAAAATAAAGCACTGCAATAACCTTTCTTCTGGCTATGCTGGCATTTGCTGTTTGTACTAAAGGGGCTATTCTGGGCTTCCCTAACAATTGTTATGATCGGAGGGATGGGAATGTAGATGGTAGGGATGGTATGTGAGTTAGTATGAAGTAGAATCACCAGCAGTTGTGTATAATACTGTAGGTACAGGGCGTGGTTCTGGCAGAGCTATGTTATACCCTGGGGTGTGAGGGCTGCAGTTATGCTGATCCACAACTCTGGGGCGCCATGTATGCCTGGCCAGTATCTGGACCGTAGGGCTGACCGCAGCACCACCAGGCTGCTATACATGGGAAATAAGTTCTGCAAAGCTGCTCTGCATCAACATAGTGGAGCATGTCTCTGTCAATGGTGGAGGACCCTTGGAGTGGGGAGATGCCACAGTGCAAACAGCACTAATACATATCCAAATGCACCATCAGAGGTCTCTAACACTGTGCACATTTGTCAGGACAGATGATGAGGCTTTTGGGCATGTAATTGTGATGTTTGCACTGTTGCATGTGCTCATCTTGATGAGTTCCTATCATTGACAGGGATATGTGTTAACACGTAGCTTTAGAGACTCATTTCAGTGTTATATGGCCCATTCTTAGCATTGCAAATACTGTTTACAGTGATGGCCACTGCAAGTATAACTAAGATGTTCATTAAATGCAATGTATGTGTGCTGCAGGGTCTGTCAGGAAAAACATCTCACATTCCATTTGCTTGTACACTAGCTTATGGTGCACTTAGATAACCTTATAGTGTTCTTGGCATGCAATAGACTAGTATATATATAGTCTAGTTTGCATGAACATATCTGTTTCATCAGTATTAATGTGTTGTTTGCATGAGCACAACACTGTCAGTGTGAGCATCAGCTTAGGAGATAAACATTTTTCCAGCGGAGGCGTGGCTGCACGGAGATGGGAATCATCCAAAACGTCTATCTTTCAGAATATGGTGGGCACGGGGATTTATAGGCCATTTGCTGCATATACCCGTGTCCCATTATTCAGCGAGGGCCCGTGTTTCCCCAGATGTGTTTGTGCTGCGCCAGAAACATACACCTTCCGATTCCGGAAACATGGGTGTGTCTATACCTGCAGTTTCAGCATAGGGTCTATAACGTGCCTGTTTTCAATTTAGACATTTCTGCCGGCTGGACATGGATGTTATATAATCACGCTTCATGTGTGTGTCTGGAGTGGACTATGAGCCAATTTTAACAGGTAATGGAAGAGCTGCTGCTACTCAGTACCACTAAATGGGTGATCCGAAGGCGAAGTGGTCTTCACAATTTTGTCCTGTAAATTAGATCCCCTAGAGTATGCGACTCTAAACCGCTTGCTAGCAAAACAGGGGTGTACCGCTAATACCGGCCAATAATGGCGCAAAATGTTGATTACTTTGGGCACTCCCACAAGGTAAGGAAAGACCCCAGTAAACTCCTCCCCTTCAAAATGAACACTGAAGAAGTATTGGATGCAGGACGTGGAAGCAGTAACCAGTCCCTATGCAAAAATCGAGCTCTCTTATAAGCCTTCCTCAGCAACGAGGGAGGATAACCCCTATGTAGTAACCGGTCCTGTAAATCAATAGCATGCTTTTGAAACTCCTCCAGTGTCGAGCAATTCCGATGAAGTCGCACAAATTGCCCAAACGGTAAACCCCGTTTAAGCGACACCGGATGATGGCTGGAGAATTACAATAGCGTGTTTCTTTGCACCGGTTTTTGAAATAACATGGTAGTGATCCCATCGGATAACAAATGAATGGCAATATCCAGAAATTGTATCCGCTGATGATCAAACGTTGCTGTGATGGGCGGGTTTGAGTTCCTTCCCCTTTTGTATGGTCACTCCAACAAAAAGATAAAATTTCCTCTAAATAGGTTTATATTTTTTGTAATTCTGCTACACGGAAGTTTTTGACAGGGTTATATGTTTGGTTTGATTTTTTACCTTGTGCTGGGTTTTCTTTGGTGATTCATTCAAAATCGGCCGTGCTGATGTCATCACTTGGTCTCTTATATCCTAACCTCTGCTATAGGCAATCCATGGACATTGTAATAATACCTGATGCAAAGCTAAAACACGCCAATGACACTGAATTGAAGCCATCACTTGTGCTTCCTTGGTGGAATATGATAAAACACAAATCATTTTTGCCTCATGATTTCACAATTTATGTTGTTGTTAAGTGCCATTGAGTCGGCGTTGACTCATGGCAAACCTCTGGATAGTTAACCTAAATTGTGTTCGGTCTTCAATCAGGCGGCTCATTGTTGACAGATTGTTACTCGTAGCTGCTGCTATTGTATCGATCCATCTCATTGCTGGCCTTCCTCTTTTGCGTTGACCTTCTATCTTGCCAAGCATGATGTCTTTCTCTAATGATCTCTCTCTTTGCATGTTGTTTCCAAAGTATGAAACTCGAAGTCTTGTCATCTGAGCTTCTAAAGAAAGCTTAGGTTTGATCTCCTCTAGTACTGACTGGTTTGTTCTTCGGGCAGTCCACGGTATACAAGGTATACAAAGTATTCGCCGTCAGCACCATAATTCAAAGGCATCAATTTTCTTCCTGTCTATCTTTTTCACTGTACAGCTTTCACATCCATATGATGTTATTGAAAATACAATGGCTTGAGCAAGTCAAATCTTTGTATGGAGAGAGACATCTCTGCTCTTGAGAATCTTGTCTAGGTTTTTCATAGCCATTCTGCCAAGAGCAATGCGTCATCTGATTTCTCGACTGCTTGTTGCTTTTTTATTGATGTGTGATCCAAGTAGGTTAAAGTTGTTCACGATTTCAATTTCTTCTCCTTCAACGATGAACCTGTTGATTTTGCCAGTTGTCATGATCTTTGTCTTCTTTACATTAAGGTGCAGGCCCATTGTGAGACTGTTCTTTGATCGTGAGAAGCAAATGTTTCAGATCATCTTCACTTTCAGCCAGTAATGTGGTATCATCAGCATAGCGAAGGTTGTTGATGAGTCTTCCACCAATCTTCACACCTCTTTTGTCTTCATACAATTCTGCTTCTCTGATGATTTGTTCTGCATAAAAATTAAAGAGGTAGGGGGAATGTATGCAGCCTTGTCTTACACCTTTGCTTATTTTAAACCGTTCTGTTTTTTTCCTTGTTCCGTTCGAACTGTTGCTTCTTGATCAATGTGCAGATTGTGCAAGAGAACGATCAGGTGTTCTGGTATACCCATGCTTCTTAATGTGGCCCAGAGTTTCTCATGGTTTACATAGTCAAAAGCCTTGCTATAGTTGATAAAACACAAATAGATATCCTTTTGGTATTCTTTAGTCTTTTCAAGGATCCATCTCACATCCACGATGATGTCTCTCATTCCTCGCCTTTTCCGAAACCCTGCTTGCACTTCAGGTAGTTCTTGTTCCAGGTATGGTTGTAGTCTCCTTTGAGTAATCTTCAGTAGAATCTTGCTGGCATCTGGGATCAGAGCCATTGTGCGATAATTTCCACAGTCAGTTGGATCACCTTTCTTTAGTATTGATATAAACACAGATCTTTTCAAGTCAGTTGGCCATGATGTTGTCTTCCAAATTTCTTAGCAGAGCCTTGTAAGTATGGTAACAGCTGCATCAGATTGCTGTAATACTTCTAAGGGAATGGCAACAATGCCTGGTGCTTTGTTCTTTGATAAGGCTTTCAATGCTGCTTCAACTTCTTCTTTCATCACCAATGGTTCCGGATCATAAGGTACAGGTTGAAATGGCTGTTGGTCCACTTGATCTTTATCATATAAAAACTCTGTATATTCTTTCCACCTTTTCCTGATCTTCTCAGCATCATTCAATATAGAACCTTGAGCATCTTGTAACATTCCAATTCAGGGCTGGAATTTTTTATTTAAAACTTGTAGCTTCCGGAAAGCCGATCTTGTTCTTCCTCTAATAGTTTCTGCTTCTATTTCCTTGCATGTGTCATTGTAGTACTTTTCCTTGTCCTGTCTTGCTGCACGTTGGAAATCTCTGTTGAGTTCTGCGATTGTCTTTCTTTCTCCTCTGGCTTTAGCTTTATTGTGTTTCTGGGCAATTTTCAGAGTTTCTTCCGTCATCCTTTTTGGCCGTTTTTGCTTTTTCACCTTTTTAGAGACTTCTCACTTTTTCATCCAACACAACCTTCTTGTTGTCATTCCATAACTCTTCTGGAGCTCTGTCATTTGTATCTAAAGCAGCAAATTGATTTTGCAGGCAGTCTTTAAATTCCAGTGATATATTCTCATGGTCATATTTTGCTGCATTCATGAGTAGTTTGCTCTTTTTCAACGTTAACTTGAGTTTGCATACTAGTAGTTGATGTTCTGTATCACAGTCAGCTCCATATTTTGTCTTTGTTGATGTCATAGAGCTTTTCCATCATTGATTTCCACAAATGTAGTCAGTTTGATTTTTATACAATCCATTGGGTGAAGTCCATGTGTACAGTCGCCGCTTGTGTTGCTGGAGGAAGGTGTTTGAGATGATTAGATCATTGGTCTTGCAGAATTCTATTGGTCTTTCTCCATCTTCATTTCTGTTGCCAACTCCATATTTTCCAAACACTTTGTCTTCTTCTTTGTTGCCAACTTTTGTGTTCAAGTCACCCATCACTATCAGGATATCCTGTTTGCATGTTCTGTCAATTTCAGCTTGAACTTGTTCATAGAACTCTTCAATTTCATCCTCTTCTGCAGTTTTTGATGGGGCATATACTTGAATTATAGTTGTGTTGATCGGCATTCCTCGTAGATGAATATAGTAACATAGTAACAGTAAATGACAGCAGATAAAGACCAGTATGGTCCATCTAGTCTGCCCATTAGTTAAGTTTATATATAGAATAGAGACTAAGCATTCACTGACCGCATTGTATTTCATTACAGTTCTTGCAAGTTTCTTTTTTATTATAAATACAACACCATTTCTTCTTTGTATTTTATTTCCAGCATAGTTAACCATGTGATCATCTGATACAAAATGCCCAATGCCAGTCCATTTCAGTTCACTGACACTGATCAAGTTGTGCACATTCCATTTCATTCTTGACCACCTCCAACTTCCCTTGGTTCAAGCTTCGTGCGTTCCATGTTGCAATGTGTTAGACATCTTTACAGCTTCTGACTCTCATTTCATGCGCAGCTACATCAGCAGTCAGATGTCCCGAGGGCTTTGATCCAACCACATCATAAATGCTGGCTTTACTCTGAAACGTCTTCAGCTCTTCCCCAGTAGCTAGTTGAGTGCCTCCCAACCTGGGCGGGTCTCATCTTTCAGCACTATAGCGCAATTTGTTTTGTTGTGACTATCCATTGGGTTTTCATGGCAAGATACAGAAGCAGATTGCCGGGCCTTTCCTTCACGCAGTTTAAGTTTAATGTTGTTTCCATTGTCACAGAAATGTGATCCTCTGCCGCCAACACCGTCCCATTCTGCTGCTGCCCATATGAGTTTTCATGGCAAGATACATAAGTAGATTGCCGGGGCTTTCCTCCATGCAGTTTAAATTTAGTGTTGTTGCCGTTGTCACAGAAATGCGATCCGCCACCGTTAACACTATCCCATTCTGCTGCTGCCTAGATGGGTGGTTTGTCTTGGTCTGGCACCTCAGCTGAGACCTGTCAATCTTGGGAGACCCTGCCAGTAGTTAAACTACCGATAGCTTAGCTCTCAGCATCACTGATGCACACAAACCCTCTCAGCACGACAAGCTGCAAACCAAGTGAGGGTCACGATTTATAGTGCAAAGTAGTTCTCTTTGAGCATGTCGAGCACCTCTCTGTGTTTGTTTTTACAAATCTGAAGCCCCATTTTGCATAGGACATTGAGATGGGACTTGGGGTCATCTTTGACTCCTCCCTTTCCTTCTCCTTGCATATCCAACAGTTAGCTAAAACCTGTCATTTCTTTCTCTAAAACATTAACAAAATTTGCCCCTTCCTTTCTGAACACACTGTTCCACTCTAATTATTTCCCATCTCAACTATTGCAACCTCTTTCTTGCTGGTCTACCTCTTAGCCACCTCTCTCTCCTTCAATCCCCTTCAATCTGTTCAGAACTCTGCTGCATGACTAATCTTTGGCCAGTTTCGATATACTCATATAATCATTCTTCTCAAACCACTTCACTGACTTCCTTTCCATTTCTGGCTGTAAACCGTGTAAATGCCTTTTGAATATTGGGCCCACAGTGTCAATAGTATACAGTAGTGCACATGAATCATCAACTTAAATAAGAGTTGTGCTGTGCCCACCACTGAGAGAGGCTGTTATCCAGGTCCAGGCAGTTTCAGTTTGCCATCTTGCTTATAGTAACTTCTGTACCAGCTCTGCCCTTCTTCCTACCCATTGTACTTTCCACCTCTGGTGCCCACATAGGGCTCCTCTCCCTTCTCTTTAGTGATATCAGTCTGCTTCAGATACAACAGTGCAGGTGCAGAAGTTGCTTCTCCAAGTGGTGTGGGGAAGGGGAACCACGGAGAAGAAGTCAGCCACTGCTAGGCTACTTATGAGATCATTACAAACTGCAGTGGAGCTGAACAGTAACACGGCTGTTTTGAAGGATTCACTAGGAAGAAAGTTACTGTATGTGGGACTCAGAGCACTAATAGAGAGGGGAAGTTGTGTAGGGAGGGCAACAGTGCCAAGATGGAGAGAGGGTCCACTAGCATCTCCTGCTTTTCTGTAGAGACAGCCTTCTTTCAGCTAAAGAATTGTGACTGACCACCCTTGGAACCTAACATTCAGATTGTCCAGTTGCTCTGCCTACCATTCTCTTTGACTGGCCCATCCATTATGGAGACTTGTGGAGAAAGCCTAGTTGGCTCCTCTCTTTCCCTGCCACCAGTTCCACTACTGTCCTCTCACCAGCTTTGCTGGCCACAACTGGAGATGCTCTCAACTCCAGATCCACCCCTGGACTTCCTGTAGGTCCAGGGGGAGACCACTGAAACCATCCAAGACTTGGTGGCATAAGGCTTAATGTTTGCCCAGGATGCCAACACCTTGATTCAACTCTGGGCCTGGCCCTGCATCTAGCAGCCATTGCTAAATATGATTGGCTTCACTGAACAGTTATTGTTTCATGTAAACCGCGCTGATGCTGAATAGTGCGGCATATAAGAAAAATAAATAAATAAATAAATGTATGGCTGCTATTCATGGATTTTCAATGGCACTATTCAGATAGTGCCAACAAAATTCCATCTAATAGCCTCTGCATTATCCAGATAGTGCCAGGATGGCATTGAGGCTGAGTGAGGGTGGAATGATTAAGGGGTATGTTTACTAAACCGGGCTAACGGTTAACCCGGGCTATCTGCCACTAGGTCCCATATTATTCAATGGGACCTAGTTGCAGATAGCCCGGGTTAACCGTTAGCACAGTTTAGTAAACATACCCCTAAGTGTACATATAGCGGTGATATTCAACTGCTATTCATACAGTTTAGGTTTAATTTAGGCCTGTCAACAAACAGACATATATTAAACCACTTAGTTACCACAGGATACTGCTACTATATAAATAACCAGTGACAGTGACTGCATTATGGAGGATATTTTGCACATATATGCCAGTACAGTATCTAGGATCTTTCTACCAAAGTGTGGTAAGGTGTACAAAACATAAGGTGCGATATGTGCAAAGTCTGTGCGATAAATGCAGGTCGTGTATTCAGTATCTGCCCTGCATCCAGGACACAGGGCAGATGCTTACCGCACGGGGCCCTCATTCCCCGCCTCAGTAAGTAGCATAGGTGTACTCATGTAATCTGCTGAAGTGTGGCTCCCTATTCAAAAAATGTAAAAGAAGAAAAAAACAGGTGTGGCCATGGCTGCAATGACCCTGATTCCCCCCCCCTGCAATCTGATCAGCCTCAACATAAGCCCTTCTGATCTGAATCCCAACATTAGCTCTCTCCCTCCTGGACAGCGAAAGCCCTCTAGCAAGACCACCTCTCAGTCCCCCCAAAAAGCCTACCACCAAATCTGACCCCCCCCCCCCAAGAGAACCTCCCCTGCAAAAGCACTGCCCCCAAAAAGCACCCCCCCCCCCCAAAATACAAATGCTAGTAGTAGTCTTGCAGTACTACTGCTAGGGGTCAGTCCTTAGTGTAGTGTTGTAAGACGACTACTATGGGTTACTGTTGCCATTTTGAAAGCTACAGTGCTTGGGGAAAGGGTTTGGAGGTGGGGCTATTGTTTGGGGTTAGAGCTTTGTGAGGAGTGTCTCTTGGGGGATTGTGTCTGGTGGCTTGTCAGTGGTGGGCTTTGAATTGGGGGACCTTGAAGGCAGAGGGCTTTCGTTGTTCAGAAGAAGGGTTGCTGAAAGAGGGGCGGCGATCGGATGGGGGGCCTGATGTTGGGGAGAAGTCTCCAGGAAGAGTTCTGTGGGAGGGTGGATCAGTGGAGATAGGGCTTTGACCAAGGACCTTTTTTAAAATGTCAGTTGGGCAGCATCTATGCTACCAAACTGCCAATAGTGCCGCTGTACTTATTGGGTGCAGTTACTAATTGCCACGCTCACTGTCTGTTTCTAACCTGCCCCAATCTTGCTCAAACTCACGCTAAGCACTTAGCACGGATTTTTTACAATGACACTGTTTGTACCATATGCTAAGTGCTTAGTGCACTTTAGTAAAAGCAAGCCTTGATAAACTTTCTTGGAATCTAGGAGCCAGTCACCAAAACCTAGGTTACAGTGCACGCCACCATCCTCCCAAAAAAGGTGTATCACAATTTCTTTTTTAGGTTTTAGGGCCTGATTTGTTAAGACTGGTTTCACATTTTCTATGGGAAAAAGCTTAATAAATCAGGGTATTAATGGGCCACTGCACAATGCCAACAGAAGGCAGTGGCCACACTCCTCTTCCTCTCTCTCCCCCTCCCCCACTGACCCTTTAGGCTACTCCTGTCTGAGTAGGGTGGTATGCGGAAGTGGTGGGCCTGTGTGTATATGTGTAGTGTCCCTGGGTGTGGGCTGCCTGCGTGTGTGTGAGATCTCAAGATGGGGTGCCTGAATACTTATGTAGTGCTAGGGTGGCGTGTCTACATATATGTGGTGGGAGAGAGAGTGCACCTTTTGCACATATACATTGTGCCCTTTATTTCCCTTGCATTCTTCTTTTCATCTTCCAACTGCTAGCACTCTTCTGTCCCCCTGCACTCCAACCCCTCCCCTACCCAAGTCTGTTTCCCTTTCCAGACTCTCTCTCCTTCTCCTTCCTCCTTTGTACTCACTGCTTGTCCTCCATTCTCCCCCCCCCCCCCATTCTTTTTTAAATCAACCTACTGCCCCTATAAATTTCTTCAGTCTCTGTGCACTAACCTCTTTTTCATTTTGCAGGCTCTGGCTGCAGCCTTTCTACCCACTGGGATTCCATCTCCTGCAGGCAAACTCTGCTGTGGCCTTTTGTAGCACTTCTGCCTGTGGGAGATGGAATCCCTGCGGGCAGACAGCACTTGTTTCGGTCGCAATCATGACCTTTTACAGCCCTTTTACCCATATATGCTCTGAGCCCTGGAACCAGGTCTGATTTTTCAGTCGCCAGGGCAACCTGGCATCTAGGGTTTGTTGAGCATGGAGTGAAAGGATTTCTATATGCGTAAAACACCTCATATAAAGTTACTTCACATGTAAAAAGGTCTCTGAGGTACAATTCGATATGTATTTGTAGACAATTTTAAAGTAGATACTTTCAGAGGAGGACTTTGGGCGGAATATAGACAAATGATGAATTTATCCTTTACATCTGGTTCCTTCCCATCAGCCCTCAAGAGAACATCCAATAGACCCCTCTTGAAGAACCCCAAACGAGACCCACAAAAGGTTGAATCTTATAGACCCATAGCTAGTATACCCCTTCTAGCTAAAATAATTGATAAGGAAGCTCAAAGGCAAATACAGGATCACATCGACACTGCCTCCCCTCTAGACCAATGCCAGCATGGCTTCAGGGAGTTCCACGGTGTAGAAACCCTCCTCACCACCCTCTGCAACAACATTATCACAGGCATTGACAACATCCGTCAAGGCTTTGTTCTTATCTTCTTGGACATTGCTGCGGCCTTTGACTCTGTACATCACGATCTTTTAATAGGGTGGCTAAAAGAAAAGGGCATCAATGACACTGCTCTGGCCTGGTGCAGATCATACCTGGATCAGAGATGGCAGTATGTAACCTCAGGAACAGCAACATCCACACCTTTCCATCAAAGACAGGGTGTGCCACAAGGGTCATCCCTATCATCACTCTTATTTAACATATACATACAGCCCGTCTGCAACATCATCAAGTCCTTCAAGGTCGACTGCTTGATATACGCAGACGACATTCTTCTCTACATGCCTTTCTCCACAGTCCACATGGATCTTTCACCGCTGACCAAATGTTTTGATGCAGTGTCTGAATGGCTTCAATCCCAGAACCTCAGCATTCAACACAAGAAAACTGAGGTTCTCTTCATCACTAGGGACCCATTTTTCACCCCCCCCCCCACCCTAGATAAAGGTGAAAGAAGCCGAGCTCCAAACAAAGCCTTCAATCCGATACCTTGGGGTCACTTTGGACCAATGCCTGGATATGAAATTACATATAACCAACGTAGTCAGAGCAATCTATCTCAAGATCCGGACACTCCGACACCTTCGCTCCTTGCTTGATCCTGAGGACTTCCGGACTATATTCCAAGCTTTAACCTTACCGCACCTTGACTATGCTAATGCCATTTTTCAAGGCCTCCCACATTCCACTTTAAACCCTTTACAACTTGCCATGAACACCGCTGCCAGAGTCCTCTACGGAGCATCAAGAAGGGACCATGTAACACCTATTCTAAAGCAGCTTTATTGGCTCCCCATACATGGGAGACTGTTGTTCAAGACCTTATTACTCACCTTCAAGGCTATCAAAGGCATCACCTCCTCCTCACTAATAGACCTCATTCAGACCGTTCCACCTAACAGATCTAGGAGAACGATATCTACAAACGCGCTAGTAATCCCTAAGGCAGCAACAAAATGCTCACTAGCGACGTCTAACAGGGCTTTCAGCTTCTATGCCGCTAAGTGCTGGAACACCTTACGACCGGAGATTCGGGCTGTCACCGATCTAACTCTTTTCAGAAAGGCACTCAAATCCCACCTATTCCCCCAATATTACCAGACCAACCAAACACCGACCTGACCGCCCATCCCCTTTTTGAACACCTGTTCCACAGGACCCAACTCAATCTAAGAATAAATCCTGCTGTATATATATGTAAATACATATGTAAATAGTCTCAGTTAACAATTTCCCCCATGTTTATCCAAGTTCTCATACCTGTTCTATGTAAAACCAAACAGCTTGTTGTTCTGGTCTATTGTTATATTGTAAACCGCGCTGATGCTAAATAGTGTGGTATATAAGAGCCTGTAATAAATAAATAAATAAATAAATAAAATTTGTGAATTGCACACTTATTTTATAAAATACACATACTTGATGTGCTAACATTTACGTCTGATCTTGAGCAGGAGAAAAAGTCTGCAGCTTCAAGCTAGCCACTAGTTCTGTTAGACTTGTCCTAAAAGTTTATAAAGACACACAGGCGCCCATCTATCTTGACAAAATAGGCTAAAAATACGTGTCAATGTGGCCTTCACACCTACAGTAGAAGGCATTTTACTAAAGAGTGCTAAGATGTTGCGCCTAATGTGCCAAAAGTGCCAAAATTATAGCATGTTTGGGGCAACACCACCACTTTAACTGCCGGGGGTGTGGAAAGCATTCCCCTAACACATTCTGCATCAGCTCATGTGCACATAACTCCACCTATTGAGATGGCATTAGGTGCACTCACTCTAATCAAATGATATGCAGTTAGTGCGCGGTGTGATCTCCATGCTAATTGCATCGTTCTCACCATGCCCACAGCCCACCCCTAACCTGGCCACTTGCGGCACAATCTTAGGTTACACAGTTAGTGTGGAAATTGACCCATGCTGTCATGGCCCCACACTTGCTGACAGTGTATGTCCAAAGCATGTTTTTTGCCAGGCACGCACCCCCCCCCCCCGCCCCATAGTCCCCCCAAAAGACCCCATAGGCAACCTGTTATAAATGACCTTGTACATGTAGATCTAGCACTGTTGCCCTCTTTATAGTGGTGATGGAAATATGCATCTTTTTAAACACCATGGCTGAGGTTTATAAGATGTGATCATTGCCAGGTTTAAACATTAACCCGTAAAATTTTAAAACAGAGAAAGGGTCAACTAGAATTTTCTTGTAATATCTAAAATTCTTGGCAGCTGATATTCAGCTGCATTGGTCAGCATGTTTAAAGCACCTAGCTCTGCCACTTTCCCCGATATCTATCACCTGAGCCTAGCTGGCATCCAATGCTGAATATCCAGTTTCACCAGCCAGAAGATTTGCTGTCTGGTTAGTAATGATATTCAGCCATTACCCAGATAGCAAAACAGCATGATGTTAGGGAAGCCATTGAACTGTCCTAACTTTAGCTATCCAGTTAATGGCTCAATATCACCACTAACCAGATAGCTACCAGAACCGCACCAGTTCTGCCCACAGGCCAGCCCAGATTTAATGGGCATCTTTACTGCAGTCTGTGTGGATATTCAGCGATACTAACTGAATGATGCCACTGAATATCAGGATCACAGGGCTTTCAGCAGCTTGTAGGTGCTGCAAACCGCATAAATCTATCTATCGCTCCCTTGTTTCTCAGCCACATGGCAGCAGCCCAACGAAGCGGTCACCCTTCTCGCTCGATTATACTAAACAGGGGAAGCATGCAACTTTTCTTATGCATACACACTGCTATGGTGCTAAGATACAGTTTGTTGTATCCTTGTAATATATCGGGCATTTTTTCGTATGGTCACTTTGTTCAGTAACACTACAGCTCAGATGTGCCTACCTCAAATAGGAAAGAACCCACACTGTCACGTCAGATTGGAATCCAATTAGGACAAGCAGAGTCTCAGCACTGTTGGGCATTATTTTGTCACACATAACTGGTCAAAACTAATTATCACTCATGCTGCACTATTTTCTGCAGGAATGAAGTTTTTGCAGGGGTCTTCATTCTAATATCAGAATGTGATGTGCATGAATGATGTCCTTAAACAAGAAAAACGCAACTGGAGAAGCAAGGGTGGCTTTGAATTGCACTGATATTTTTGCTGATATTTGTAATATGTTTCCTGTAGTCAAACCACGGATAAACCGTAAGTGTCTAATGTATGTGTAGAAATATGATGTGGATATCTCATTCACATTACTGTACAAATTCAAGTAGCAATGTGTTTCATAGATATTTTAACATACTAAGCATTGAGAGAAAATCTTTGGCATATAGACTCCGTAAATAAACATGACTGCTAAGGAATATGAACTAACCTGGTAATTCATCATGATCAATTCTTATATCAATAGATAAAAGCAATATTCCAAAAGGAAAAAAAATAAGTGTTTTTTAAATTCTTTTCTGTGTCTGTTACCATGGAGGTAATTCTATAACAAGGGTAATTGATAGGTGGATTATAAATGAAGCAAATAAATAAATAAATGCCCAAAAATATGCCTGTTTTTTTGCCAATTTTATAAAGGCAGCAGAGGCACCTATGTGCCTTTATAGAATAGACTCCAAGTAGCAGCAACAAAAAGGCTCACACACACATTTCCACCTTCTCCAGAGAGTTTGTAAATTATGCACATTGGCTTTTGTGCGTTAGTGCATCTTCATCTGGGGGCCTCTTTAGTAAAGGCACATAGGTGTTTCTAATATAGGCACCTTTTTGGACAAAAAATGGATGAAAAAAACTCTGCATTAAAACGTGAAAGTAAAAATATCACCAAAGGCTACCTAAATAATTCATAGAAATTTAGCATTTGCATAGCCAGAACAACCATACACAGAAGCAACCAAAGGTCTCAGTCTTCCCGGGCAAAAACAGAACCCGCCAGATGCATTCTGACAAGGTAAAGCCCCGATAACATCAGTGACCCATAGACTAACGTTGCTCTGAGATGGACATTAACCAGCTCTTTCACTTGTAAAAAGTCAATAATGTAACATTAGAAATTCCACAGTGTTAATAACGAAAGAGTGGTATGGTAACTTAGTTTTGCAGTCTGCAGCAATGCTCGTGAAGTGGTGCTAAGCCAATAGCAAAATCCCCAACGCTCTTACACGCGCTTGATATGCGTTTCACCTGAGAGGTTTCTTCAGGGGGTGGCTAGAAAGCACTGCAAAACATAGACATCGCCAAATTCAATGAATAGTAGCTTTCTCACGATACATACTTTCAAAAAATCTCTGATTCATATATCCAGGCAGTTGTGAAACTGAGGAATAGTACACACCTTGAAGTTCACAAGATGAGAAGACACGAGCAGAATCCACCAACCGATACTAAACGCCGCGCATGCGGGTTAGAACATTTATAGGATAGATGTTATGCTTCGTTCATTCCCATTGGATAGCACGTTACAGGCATACCTCCCACTCCACCCGTGAATTAAGACCAAAAGGAATCACTGTGTTTAATGTGTGAATCCAACGTTGCTCGTTCCATAAAAGAGTGCCCTCTTTAGTTTTGCCTGACCGGGATACAGCAACATGATCAA
Source organism: Ichthyophis bannanicus (assembly GCA_033557465.1). Taxonomy (NCBI): domain Eukaryota; kingdom Metazoa; phylum Chordata; class Amphibia; order Gymnophiona; family Ichthyophiidae; genus Ichthyophis; species Ichthyophis bannanicus. Next base: position 789,321,090 of record CM066031.1, on the reverse strand, counting down.
TGCAAAAACATTGTAGATCATCAAACTTATGTTGCAACTGGAGACAGTGATCAACAATCGGCGCTTCCCGACGTTGGCATTTTAGTTTACTTTTGTGCTCATTCATTCGTACCTTGAACATTCGAATAGTTTTCCCGATATAGGCCAGACCACAAGGGCAAAGAATGCAATAAATAACATACATAGATGTACACGATGTGTGATGTTTCAGCCGGTATAGCTTGCCATGATAGCTAAATTCATGTAGTTCTCGAGTAATAGAGCAGATGTTACATTCACCACAACGTGTGTGGCCCCCATCATTAGAACTTTGCGAAGACAATGGGCGCAATACAGCTGGACTTAACATTTCTTTCAGGTTGATATTCCTCTGCCACACACACCGTACAGTTATGAAGCACATTCGCATGCCTCTTAACTATGCGTTTCAGCTGAGAACTATACGGGGAAAATTTTGTGATAAGATTGACACAAGAATCCATGTCAGAGAATGGAACTGAATGCTGGCGAGGGCAAAACATTAGATCTCTATTAGCATAAAGGGCTTTTTTATATGCTTTATGAATAACAGGCCGAGGATAGCCACGATCAAAAAAATTGTTCTTCAAAAGCTGTGCTTGATCTTTATAGGCTTGAACTGTAGAACAATTCCGACGAAACCGAATAAACTGTGATTGCGGCAAACTATTTTTTAGTTGAATAGGGTGGGCACTACGATAATGAAGAAAGGTATTGCGGTCAGTTGCTTTCCTATGGACAGTAGTAAACCATCCACTGTCAGTCTTACGAACGACCACATCCAAAAATGTAATTTGCTCCAGATGATGATGTAAGGTAAACTTTAAATGAGTATCTCAAACATTCAACCAATGAAAAAATTCTTCAAGAGCAAACGTAGTGCCATGCCATATAAAAAAAATGTCGTCTATATATCGTCGCCATAGTTTAAGGTTTTCATGAAATGGAAAATCACCTTCAAGCCACTGCCGTTCAAATCGTTGCATATACAGATTTGCAATGGAGGGGGCGCAAGTAGCGCCCATGGCTACACCAGCTTTCTGATGATAGATCACATCCTCAAAGACGAAAAAATTATTGAACATGGTTATAGCAGCAATGTCAGATAGAAACGCCAATTGTTCAGCAGACAGGTCTCCTCGCGAGGTCAAAGCTTCCATTACAATAGCATGAGCTTCTTGTTGAGGAATTACAGTGTAGAGAGATATTACATCTAGCGTTCCTAGGATAACATCAGACCCTACAGCCAGTATAGCATTCTCAGTTAGGATTTGTAAGAAATGAGAGGTATCTCTTATGAATGAGGGAATGGATGACAACAGAGGGCGCAGAAAAGAGTCAAAATAAATTGACAGAGGTTCAAGCAACGAGCCCCTAGTAGAGACAATCGGTCTTCCAGGGGGGGTTTTGGACAAGCCTATAGGGATTATTTTACAAACTCTGTGTGTTTTGGATGTCTGAAAATGGGCACTCACATACAGTAGCTAGATCACAGAGATATCTACGGAACCATTTTAGAAACCGGGTTTGGAGATGTCCCTGGCGCAAGGATGTCCATGTAGCATGGTGGCATGGTGGAGGCATGTCTGAGGCATTCCAAAGAACTTAGATATGTGTGCCCAGTTTCAGAAACATCTGGCATCTCTCCTCCCTTGTCCAAAGCTGTACCAGGGCATGAATAGGCAGCAGAAAAGTGTTCATCTTGCCAGCACAACATTTGGATGGTGCAGAGAAGATACCTCTCTAATATCCCTAATACTGTCTATAACCGTAAAGACGGGTTTCATGGTCTTCACACTGCTGAACATCTCCACCTGCTGAATAGCAGGCTAGTCCGCGTCCCCTCTGTAGAATACTAATGTGGGGAGTCTATGTAGCCATCCCCAATGATGTATATATTGGTTGCATGCACGTTTCTAAAATTGTGCCTGTCCTAGCACATTCCCAGCCTTTCTTTGGACCTGAGCATTGCTCCTGGATGTCCTTTCTAAAATGCCCCTTCACATGTGCCTTATAGCTCCTCCCGAACACCACCTCCAGGAACATCTCTGTGCTGACCATTTGAGGGTATAGATGTTCTTGCCCGCATGCATACTTATACTAGCATATTAACTCACACAACTTTATAATAGCAATTTTATGCACATAATGTTTGTTATTCTTAGAAACATAGAAACTTGATGACGGAAAAAAGACCACATGGCCTATCTTGTCTGTCCTTCCATTTCAACCACCACAACAGTCCCCTTTTTTCCTTTAGAGATCCTCTGTGTTTGTCCCATGCTTCTTTGAATTCAGATACTGTCCTCATCTCTACCACCTCCACTGGGAGACTATTCCACGGATCTGCTCTCATCCCATGTCCTCTCATAGCAGAGCTTGCTTTCAATCGAAAGAGGCTCTCCTCCTGTGCATTTATGCCTTGGAGGTATTTAAACATCTTAATCATATCACCTCTATCCTGCCTTTCTTCTAAGGTGTACATATTAAAATCCTTCAGTCTGTCCTCATATGCTTTATAATGAAGACCACAAAGCATTTTAGTAGCCACCCTCTGTACTGACTCCAGCCTGTTTATATCCTTTTGAAGGTGCGGTCTCCAGAATTGCAGACAATACTCCAAATGAAGTCGCATCAAAGACTTATGCAGAGGCACTATCATCTCCTTTCTTCTGCTGGCCTTTCCTCTTCCTATGTACCCAAGCATCCTTCTAGCTTTCACTGTTGCCTTTTCTACCTGTTTAGCTACTTTAAGATCATCAGACACAATTATGCCTAGGTCCTGCTCTTCTTTAGTGAACAAAAGTACTCACGGGAAAAGTATTCATGGGAAAAAGCTTTATAAAATCCCCTCCCCACCATGTGTCCAATATAGGAATAAATTAATAAAAGGAAACCTATAAAAGTTCTCAGAGAAACGCCTATTTTATGTCTCTTATAAAGACAACATAGGCATCGCCATATCTTGATAGCATATGCTCCTCCAGTAACCCCCAATAGTGTACAAATGGCTCTGAGGCATCTGTGAATGTATGTCTGTATGTAGGTATTTTATAAAGTTCATGTAACATAGTAACATAGTATATGATGACACATAAAGACCAGTATGGTCCTTCTAGTCTGCCCAGCAGTTAAGGTTGAATGTAAAGAAAATGCTCACTTTGCCAGCATAACATGTGCTATGTGTACAGCATGCCTCTGGCCCTCCTCTGCCCAAACGTTGCCCTCAAGAATGCCTACATGCAAATGTCTTAAAGGCACATGTGCTCATTACCGTAAATGTGCACATCTTTTTCTGTGCAAACCACATATACAGTATGTTCTTAAAGAATTTACATTTGAAATGATTCTTTCTGAAAAGAGTTTACTGGCTATAAAAAGTTCATTTTAATCAAAGTTCACCTCTAAATTCTAAATTAAAGAACCCTTTTACCAAGCGCCGCTAACTGGCTAACATGCATAAGAACATAAGTGCCTGATATTCAGCGGTGGCGGCTAGCTGTTCTAAAGTGGCCAGTTACTGCCGCTGAAACTTAGACCCTTATCTGGCCACTGGCACTGAATATCCAGATCAGCCAGATATCACAGAAGCTAACAGGGCAGCGGCAATGGTCAGCCCCTGCTTGGTTTGCTTTGGCAGCGAAAGTTAGGCCAGTCATTACTGTGTCTAACCTTTGCAGCCGAGGGATAACTGGGAGTGGCTGACTATTGCTGCTGCCCAGTTATTCCCAGATATGCTCCCTCTCCGCCTATGATGCCCCGATGCTAGCCGCCTAGCATGGGGGTATCCAGCGGTGGCACCTGGAAATATTCAATGGCATTAATCGTGTCAGTGCCACTGAATATCCCTGTCAGTACGATTAATGCGGTTAACGGGTTTGCTAACCATGTTAATTACTTTATCGGATCCATAAGAACATAAGAAATACCATACTGGGTCAGACCAAAGGTCCATTGAACCCAGTATCTTGTTTCTAACAGTGGCCAATCCAGGTCACAAGTACCTGTCCAGTTTGCAAAGGATAGGCAAATTCCATGTTGCTTATCCCAAGGTCCTACGTTAATAATGGTGTAGGGCTTTTTCTCCAGGACTTTTAAACCCAGCTACACTAACAGCTTTTACTATATCTTCTGGCAATGAATTCCAGAATTTGATTATGTGTTGAGTGAAAAAAATATTTTCTCTGATTAGTCTTAAATTAGTCTTCATTGCATGTCCCCTTGTCTTTCTAGTTTTTGAAGGATTAAACAACCGATCTACATTTACCCATTCCACTCCACTCTTTATTTTAGACTTCTAGTATGCGGTAATTGGCCATGGTAAGTGCTAGCTACTGGATGCCAAAAATGGCACTCGCTTTCTAATGTGGCGAGTAGATGTGTTAGGGGAGGAGAGTGGGTGACAGGAACACATTAATGTGCAATCACCATTAGCATGGAAATTAGCGATGGTGCTCCTAACGATACATCTATGGGTATCATTAATTGAATCCACATTAATCTTCATGCATTAACTTCTGGGAACATGCTGGTTACATCTCTGAAAGTTAACACAGAGTCTTTGCACTTACCATGCTTTAAAAATGTGCATTAAGTGCTCAACCTTAGCGGGATTTAATAAAAAGGCTACTTAGGGGTATGCTTGTTAAGGACCATTAAGGATGCACTAAGCAGGCATTAAAGTCAGGGGTGTGGAGGAGGCGTTTCTGCAGAAAGAGTGCTAGCACCAGTTAGTGGGCGTTAAGCGGGCAGCAGGAGTTAAGAGCGCCAAGAATGGAGGTTAATGGATGCTAAGGATGGTTGCCTTAACATGGGATAAGGAAACCTGTGGAGAGGTCAGAAGTGAGGTGCTGGATGGGAACAAAGAGAATTGGTGATAGACAAGTCACATCCATATATCCCATATGTGTGAGACAGTGAGTGTGCGGATAATGTGGAAAGCATTGGATGAGGGGTGCTCATGTAATCTACTATGCTTTCAGCAGGTGGCATAGGATTGGGTAGACGTGTGCCATAGAGTAACCACCATGGCCACGATGTAGGCATAGAAAGAATGCTGGGCAGCAGTGGTGATCTGCACATCAGCTGCAGGTGTGGTGCGAGTGATACGCCCTAATGAGTAAAATGCCACAGTGTTGGCCATGGTGTAGCAGCTGACAGGAAAATACATGAGTTGACATGATGGATATATGCTGATGAACTGGATGCTAAGCATCGGGACATGTAGTAGCGGCACCTGCGGATATTCAGCAGCACTAACCATGTTAGTGCCGCTGAATATCCACCTCAGGTCTGCAAACCCTGAAAATGCCTTGGAACATTCCCTCAAAATACTTAAATGCTGTGGCTGGTGTTTAAAAAAAAGCTGACTGTGGCATTTCAATACTGATTCACATGCCGAATGCCTACATTTCGCCCCTGTTCTGTTCAGGTAGTGCAGGCTGTTCATTCAGCTATATAAACAGTGACCGAATATCCCGTATATCTGTATAATAGAAACATAGAAACATGATGACAGAAAAAGACCACATGGCCTATCTAGTCTGTCCTTCCATATCAACAACTACAACAATCCACTTTTTACCTTTAGAGATCCTCTGTGTTGGTCCCATGCTTTTTTGAATTCAGTTACTGTCCTTATCTCTACCACCTCCACTGGGAGACTATTCCATGGATCCACTACTCTTTCCGTAAAGAAATATTTTCGCATATCACTCCTGAATCTATCTCCCTTCACCCTCATCCCATGTCCCCTCGTAGCAGAACTTGCTTTCAATTGAAAGAGGCTCTCTCCCTGAACATTTATGCCACGGAGGTATTTAAACATCTCAATGATATCACCTCTATCCCGCCTTTCCTCTAAGGTGTACATATTAAGATCCTTAAATCTGTCCTCATATGCTTTATAATGAAGCCCACTAATCATTTTAGTAGCCATCCTCTGCACCGACTCCATCCTGTTCACATCCTTTTGAAGGTGCGGTCTCCAGAATTGTACACTATACTCCAAATGAGGTCGCACCAAAGACTTATACAGAGGCATTATCACCTCCTTTTTTCTGCTAGGCATTCCTCTCCGTATGCACCCAAGCATCCTTCTAGCTTTTGCCTTCGCCTTTTCTACCTGTTTAGCTACTTTAAGATCATCAGACACAACCACGCCTAGGTCCCGCTCTTCTTTAGTGGACAAAAGTACTTCACCTCCTATACTGTATTGCTCCCTTAGATTGCTGCTGCCCAAATGCATGACCTTACATTTTTTAACATTAAATCCCAGCTGCCAAATTCTAGACCATTCTTCAAGCTTAGCTAGATCCCTCCTCATGATATCTGCACCTTCCTGGGTGTCTACTCTATTGCAGATTTTGGTATCATCTGCAAAGAGGCAAACCTTACCTGACAGCCCTTCCGCTATATCACTAACAAAGATGTTAAAAAGAATCGGACCAAGGACAGATCCCTGGAGCACACCACTGGTAACATCCTTCTCCTCAGAGTGAGCTCCATTTACTTGTACTCTTTGTCGCCTCCCACCCAACCAATTTCTAACCCAAGCAGTAACTTTAGGGTCCATCCCTAGGGTGCTCAGTTTGTTTATAAGTCGCCTGTGAGGAACAGTGTCAAAGGCTTTACTGAAATCTAAATACACCACATCTAGAGCTCTCCCTCAGTCCAACTCCCTGGTCACCCAGTCAAAGAAATCAATCAGATTTGTCTGACAAGACCTGCCTCTGGTGAATCCATGCTGCCTCGGATCCTGTAATCCGCTGGACTCCAGAAACCTCACTATTTTCTCTTTCAGCAGCGTTTCCAATAATTTACTCACCACCGAAGTTAAACTAACCGGCCTGTAGTTTTCAACCACATCCTTACTTCAGCTTTTGTGTAAAGGCACCACATGAGCCTCTCTCCAGTCCTTTGGCACCACTCCCGACTCCAACGAGGCATTGAAAAGGTCAGTCAGTGGAGTTGCTATGACATCCCCAAGTTCCCTCAGTATTCTAGGGTGTATCCCATCCGGTCCCATCGCTTTGTCTACTTTAAGTTGAGCTAGTTTCTCACGAACACAGTCCTCTGAAAATTGTTCAAGATGTCCCTCGCTTCTGTTCCTATTTGTGGGTGTTTTCTGAGGTCGTGCTCCTGGTTCTTCATCTGTGAACACAGAACAAAAATATTTGTTAAGCAATTCCGCTTTATCCTTATCAGCTTCTACATATTCTCCCCCTGCACCCTTGAGTCTGATAATACCACTCTTGCCCTTCCTCTTCTCACTAATATATCTGAAAAATGTCTTATCCCCCCACCATTTTATTGCATTGGCTATTTCCTCCTCCTTTTGAATCTTTGCCTTCTTGACTACTTTGCTAGCTTCTCTTAAGTTTTTCCAAATACAGATGCCTGTCTTCCTCTCTCTGTGATCTCTTGTATTTCATGAAGGCCTCCCTCTTTTTCTTCACTTTTTCAGCTACTTCCTTAGAAAACCATAGCGTTCTCCTTTTCCTTTTGCCTTTATTTACCATTTTAACAAAAAGGTTGGTTGCCCTTAAAATATCCCCTTTCAGTTTTGCCCACTGTTTTTCTACATCCCCCAGCTGTTCCCATCCCACTAACGACTCCCTGTGGTATTGTCCCATCTTCGCAAAGTTAGTCTTCCTAAAGTCTAAGATCCTCACCTTGGAATGGATTCTAACAGCCGAAGTCCTAATACTGAACCACACCATCTGGTGATCACTGGATGCAAAATGATCTCCCACTACAACATCAGAAACACTTTCACCATTGGTAAGCACCAAGTCCAGTATGGTCCCTTCACGTGTGGGGTCTGTTACCAATTGTCTGAATAGTTCTCCCTGTAGAGAATCCAGGATCTCCTTACTTCTAGATGATACCGCAGCAGGAATGTGCCAATCAACATCTGGCAAATTGAAATCTCCTATCAGTAGCACTTCCCCTTTCCTAGGAATGCTGCGTATGTCTTCAATTAACTCTCTGTCCACCTCTTCCTCTTGTGAGGGAGGTCTGTATATCACACCAATGCAAATAGATTTCTCTTTCCCTCTTTCTAGTTTAACCCACAATGCCTCCTCTCTCCCTTTTAAGCTCTGTAATTCCAAAGCTTTAATAGTAGTTTTTACATATAGTGCCACTCCTCCTCCCCTTCTTCCTACCTTATCCTTTCTGACTAAAGTATAGCCAGGTATAGTTACATCCCAATCATGGTTTTCTGTGAACCATGTTTCTGTAACTTCCACTAAATCCAAGTCAGCCACTCCCACCAAAGCTTCAACATCAGGGATCTTATTTCCCATGCTATGGGCATTTATACACACTGCTTTCCATATGTTACCCCTGTTACCCATTTCCATAAAAGTATTTAATGTATCACCTACCTGGGGGCTTTCACTTACCTGGGGGCTTTCTTCACCTATCCCCAACCAATTACCGTATTTTTCGGACCATAAGACGCACTTTTTCTTCACCAAAAAGTGGGAGGAAAAGTGCCTGCGTCTTATGGTGCGAATAGAAGAAGTTGCAGAGCGGCAGCGGGTCCCCGGGACCTTCCGTGTCCCTGGGGACTGCATCATCCCTCCCCCCCCCCCTGGCTTCTGCTGCTGCTGCCGCTGCGTGGCAGCGGCAGAATCAACTGTCCCGCAGCCCCTTCCCATCTGCCCGGCAAAGCATCTTCTGAGCTCCATCAGCGGCAGCTTTCAGGGCCGCGAAGAGAGTAGTATTTCCCTCTCGCGGCTCTGTTAAGCCTGCCGGGGCTGATGGGAATGCTAGGACTGGAAATGGCCCAACAACTCTTCACACCTCTCTCCCTTACCAATACTGCCCCTTTATATACAATGTGTCTTCCAAATGTAAATAGTTACACTGATTACTATTTGTTCTAAACAAATTACTATTTGTTTTAATTAATTACCCCGGTTTACCCAAGTTATTGTGCCTGTTATATGTATAATACTCAGATATTGTATTCTGTCTGATGTTTTCTTGTTCTATGTAAACCGCGCTGATTATAAATAGTGCGGTATATAAAAGATGTTAAATAAATAAATAAATAAATAAATAAAATAAATAAGTAGAAGGGGGAGCTTGAACTGCAAATAGCTGATGGGGACAGGGTTTTGGAATGGAAATGGGCTGAGTGGAAGGGGGCTTGGAATGGAAATGGGCTGATGGGGAGGGGGGCTTGGAATGGAATTGGGCTGTTGAGGCGGGGGCTACGACTGGAAATGGGCCGAGTAGAAGGGGGAGCTTGAACTGCAAATAGCTGATGGGGACAGGGTCTTGGAATGGAAATGGGCTGAGTGGAAGGGGGCTTGGAATGGAAATGGGCTGATGGGGAGGGGGCTAGGACTGGAAATGGGCTGATGATGCGGGGACTAGAAGGGAGCGGATGCTGGGTGGGGCAGGAGCTAGAAGGGAGTTGATGTTAGGGGACGATTAGAATGGGATGGGGCTGGGAGAGTGAAATGGAGAGGGGAAATACGGTATATTTTGTGTGGGAGGGAAGAAAAATCTACAATTGGCTGGGTATTGGGAGAGTAAGTGGGGATTGAGGATGGAGGGGTAAAATTTGAGTGGATGAAATAGGAATGAGGAAAGAGCAAAAGGAGAATGATTAGTATGTTAAAGCAGATGTAGAGAGAATGGAAAAAAACTAGGAAAGAAGAAAGGACAAATGGACAGCAGACAATGGAGCGTTAGCAGAAGACACGAAGAAACCAGAAGAAAGTGGCTGGAACAATTGCAACTGAAAAAAAAATGCACAAAAGGTAGAAAAATATCTCTTTATTTTGAATTTATTAACTGAAATATGTCAGCTCTTGGAAATGTGCATCTTTAACGTCTGCACTTTATTTAATACAAGAGGAAATCAATTTATAGTTTTATTTCTACAGTGTTGTACATTCTAAGTTTGGCTTTTGGGGTTCCCAGTTTAATTGCCTTAGATGGAAGTGAAGACTGTATTTTATACAAAGACAGCGAAGAAAGTGATGTCAGTGATTGTGACCAAATGAGCTTCATGAATTCTGACTCTAGCGAAGAAGAGTTCTTGGGGTTTTCCGAAGACTAGAGTACTCAAACCTTTGTCTTTATGTGTTAATGACAGTGATAATGGTTCTTAATGCCACTGTTGACTGCTGTTCAGTTTATATGGTTCAAATATTATTCTGTTATACTTTATTAAATATTTTATTACACTATTTGGTTCAGAATATTTTTTTTTCCTATTTTTCTCCTCTAAAAACCAGGTGCGTCTTATGGTCGGGTGCGTCTTATGGTGCGAAAAATACGGTAACTAGTGGCACCAATTAACTAGCAAAACTGCAAAAGCTTTTTTAAAATACTTTTGAGGCAAAATTAAGATACAGGAGATTAAGGAAAATTGCTCCCTCATTTAGGTGCATGTTTACCAGCATGTACTACCCAATAGCATGGGGTTTAGCGTGCTGTTTGGGCACCATGCTTAAAAGTAGCATGGGCTCCCGTTCTAAAAATCTCATGACTACAACATTAATCATGGATGCTGTCTGAGGTCTTTTTCCCTCTTTATGATGGATACCAGTCAGTGATTTTTGGTGTATGGAGTGTAACCTGGTTGAGGCAAGGTACTTCAGGCCGGAAGGTCAGGGGTTCAAATCCCACTAGAGGACAGCAACCTTGGGCCGGAAGGACTGGGGTTTCTAGTCCCACAGGTGCTCCTTGTGGTCTTGGGCAAGCCACTTAACCCTCCATAGCCCATGTTCCTGTAAAATAGTTATCTCCAAGTTATAATGCCCTGTTCAATATAATTTCAGTTTGTTCAATGTAAACTGCACTGATGCAGAATAGTGCAGTATATAAGAGAATATAAATAAATAAAATAAATAAATAAATCATAAAACTCAATTGGAAAGTATTATTTTTGAAATTGTATTCCATCTATACATAGTAACATAGTAAATGACGGCAGATAAAGACCAGTATGGTCCATCTAGTCTGCCCAGCAATATGACAGGAGTAGGTGCAGCCCTTCCCATGTCTTTGCTTAGTGGTGCACCCACCAGGAGCAGGTGCACCCCTCCCCATGTCTTCACCCCTCCCCATATCTTTGTTTCTTTGTTTAGGGGTGAACACACTGCTCCTCCCCACATCGCTCCATGTAGGACACCCCTATTTGTTGAGAAATTAGATGGTTCAGTTTATTTTGATTTAATCTTGTTATATTTTCAATTCTTTAACTTAGGTATCTTTATATGTTTTCTCCATGTGCTAGGGAGATAATAAAAAGTAACCTTGGAACCAGAATTATCTTAGGCTAAGGGGCATGTTTACTAAAGTGCCGTGGGTAGCGTGGGGCTAACACCCAGTATAGAGCGTGTTCTTACCACAGTGAAACCTAGCAACTGTGGTCGACACAAGCACATGCAGAGAGTTAGTGCTGTGTTCCAGGATGCCTCAAGGTGAGGGGAGATCATATACCTGTCTCCCATGTTGGACACCGGGGACACCCTGCCCTGATCCCATTCAGATGCCACATTTGCAATCTTTCTCCCACAGTTAGGGATGTGGCACAGAAGCTCTGCATGTCTTGCTTTTCTGATTTAAATGACCCACCCTCTTGTACTTAGCCCCTATATTCTGAGCTGTGCAATTAGTTGTGCCTATTCCCGGTCATCCCTCTCTAGTCTGAACTGTCCAGTTGCTACATTTCTATAGTTGTAGTCGGGGCACATTTCTTACTGTTCACAGTGATTCTGTAGCCCACTGCCACCCTATTAACCCATTTGTGGCTTTCCTTTGCAGGGCACACATTGCAAATGCATTCACTGTGTGCATGTGGTATGGCCGTGTGTTCCCTACTACCATGCTAGTGATGTGACTGGTGCGGCAGTAATACTCTACTGTGTCCACACCCCTTGTGTCTACAACTAACCATGCATTTGCCCTGCGCTACGCGGGGCACTTTAGTAAACTTGCCCCTGATTTCTTTTCTCATGTTGGTGCCCTTCACTTTTGCTTACACAGAACTCGTAGGAAGAGTGGCCATCTTTTTTTTAAGTCATTGGGCCCTTTTATTAAAGTGTACTAAGCAGTTAATGCACATTCCTTAGCGTTCCTCCAGTGCAGTCCTCTACGTCTGGGTAGTCAACCTCGTCCTGTAGCAGCAAAGCGCAGACAAACCAATGATACCAGGAGTCTGTTCAGAAGGTCCAAATCATTTATTTGTGCACAAGTCTCGAACCAGTCAATTTCAAAATGGCTGAGCAAAGTTTTCAAGCATTACAACAACTTTTATAGACTTCTGTTCCATTCTAGGTATAGAAAAACATTTCATTGGTCCCGGTAATCTCCCGTACCTCCCGTACCTCTTCTATTGGTCCCGGTACTGATAAGTTTATCCAGTTATGTCCCTCCAGTGGGCATGACACCTGCATACCCCCCTTCTAGTCCCAATTACAATGGTCAGTTCATCAACTTGTTACTTTCACACTTTCAAGGTTATAGAACCAATTTGTACGTGCAGAGGAGCTGGGCTCTGCAACTCATCTGTCAGCACTCCCAATTATTTCTTTGCAGATGTACTTTTTCTTATCAGTAACTTTTAAACATGTTTTTTCTGTATTTTTCCATCTTTCAATACTACAGTTCTGCTTACCTAAGCTAATTCAATACTTCTACTGAGTTCTATCTTACAATAGCAGCATATTGGGGGATGTGCAATCCTATATGCCTCTCCACAGGCCTCATTTACAGGTCAAGCTAGCCATGCTGGCCTGCTTATGTTCGGACACTGTGGGTCACAGGCCTGCACCTGCCACATTCCCCCCTTTGATTAATCTCACCCTATTACTTAATAAGGTGTGAGAATTAAATCACTTTCTGAAGAATCACATCCTGGCTAAAGGATTTCTACCAGGACTGGCTGTATATAAAGCCATGATTTTTGTTGCGGTCTTCCGCGCTACTGTACTATCAATAGTGTTATGAATGGAACGCATACAACATGGGATTAAACATGGTAATAAGAAGATAACAGCAACAAGGATTAGCACCAATACGATGAAAGTCTTAAATCCTCCCACCCATGAAAAGAGGTTAGCAAACCAATTAGGAAATTTCAATGAGTGCCACGTCTGTACTGGCACATAAGCATGTCTTTGCATATCTTTAGCAATTTCTTCAACTACTTGACCTTTATCATCTATTTTCAAACAGCAATTGGTTAAGTTCAGCTTACCACATACTCCTCCTTCAGCTGCTAACAAATAATCAAGTGCTAAGCGGTTCTGATATATCGCAGTGCGCATCTGTGTACTTTGTCTAGCTAAAAGCGTAAGTGCATGACTAGTTTCATTGGTTATTATTTCAACTACTGCTTGTAAGCGAATAATACGATTAATCATATAAATTGGGGTACGATAACCATACATACCATCATCATTCCAAGTGGCGGGTCCATAATACTCAATAATTCTTTCTGGTGGCCAATCATCACCCTGCCATTTCTCCCACTTGCCTATCTGTAAGGCCTCTCTCTTTTGTCTTAGTGCTCTTTTGTGTCGGTGGGTAGTGTATACTGGGTATCCTAATTGTTCTCCATGTTCAGTGTTTAAAAGAAAGAAAGAAGGTCTGATGGTTCCTAAGACACATGCTCCTCCCCAGTGTGGTGGGAGTTGTGCATACGCTCGGTTTCCACAGATCCAATATAGGCCAGGTGGGGCCTGCCAGGCTTGGATTTCAGCAAGGTTAGTCCATAGACCTGCAAGTTCAGGAAATCTGGCTAATGGGTTAGGAGGTTCAGGATGTCCAATTCCTGACCACCATGCTATCTTCTTGGTTGTGGCATTATAGTACTTTTGGCTAAGACAGACCAGCTGTCCTACCTTTTGGGTGAACTGGGGTCCAGTTCTGGCATAGCAAAGACGTCCAACGATTGAGTGCGCTAACACCCATTCACTGGTAGTCTTGTGTAATTCAGTCTGATTATAAATCATGGAATAATTCAATTCTTGGGCTTCCCATGGCCACTGATCTCCCATTTGGGTTCCGCCACAGAAATAACAATCTGTGATCTTAAGACTAGATACTACTGCTCCGGCTAATTCTAGAAATAAATTCTGTGAGGGGTGAGGGATCTCAAACTTATTTACATGCATGGCTTCATAAAAAGTATTATGAATATGATATTTAGATGACTTGTGGGCTTGGGTATTCAATCTGATATACACAATGGTCCCTGGATCTATTGCTCCTCCAGCAATACGTAAACCAAACTTATATCCTTGTTTCCATGCATGGGGATTGTGTATACGTAAGTGTAAGGGGTTACAAGCATCTTTCTGACATTTATCATTTGTGGTTGGCTTGGTTAAAGTAGCCATTCGTTTATCTATTTTCTCATCAGTTATACCAGTATTCCAGGTAGCATAAAAAACACATCCCCAATACAGGCAATAGTAGTCTGCTGCTGGGGCAGTACTATAGCCTGGTTCCTTTTTACCTGTACACTTTCTCCATCCCGTGGCACCTTCTGGACACATATACTTATGGTCATTTCGATACGCTTTCTCCCATGTACCACAGGTGGAATAACTATCTCTATTAATAGCATTGCATGCATCAAAATTCAAAACAGCAGGCTTAGTAATGTCCTTAAGTGGCGGCGGCGCAGCTAATATAGGTCCATCTGCATCCTTCCATCTTATTTCCATCGTGTAATAGGATGGATTCTGATGCGGATTATAGCATGTTTTAATTTTTCCATGAGTGCAAACATTTAGTTCAGTGGTGTTATAGATACACCGAGTTACTGTCCCCTTGCAGGTATAATAAGAATGATAAAGCAAAGTCTGAGTTACTTTCAGTCCAATTCTAGTAGAAGTAATGCAGGCAGTGCATGGAGGTAAAGCATGAGTCTGTTCAAAACCTCCAAAGAAGGCAACCAAAGCAAAGCAAAAGTAGAGATGCATGTCGATGTTGATTGGAGTTCTTCTGAATCCTCAGCTTGCTGATCTTGATCACGACGGTCTTTTATTCTTCGTCCCGTTTGCTAATGAAGCAATTTAACGGGTGCTGAGTGTTGATTGAAGATCCTCAGATTGTCCAGTACACATTAACCAACTTATTAGCAATTTCAGTTGGCTTGTGAAGTCTGGCTTAGTCAATGTAGTCTCAAAGTAGTGTGTCAAATCACACACAAATTGGGTTCGTTGAAACAAAACTGTTGCTGCATAGAAGACAGCAATCCTCTTCGAAAGACTTGGCTGCTGCAAAGCACTTGTGATGAAGTGTCTAAGCTGCTGGTTGTCGTCTCAAAGTAACTCGCAAGGGTACATCAGGGTGCTGTTCTGCTGTCCACTGCTCTGGTTCAGGATCGGCGGCGGGCTTGACTCTGCTGTGGTGGATCCAGGCGTCGATCTCGGCTACCTTTACTGCAGTTGGGGTAGACAGGATGACGGTGTACGGTCCCTTCCAATGGGGTTCCAACGGTGTCTTCTTCCAATCTTTGATCCACACCGAGGTACCAGGCTGGTAGGGATGCAAGGGTTCCGTCAAGTTGATAGGCAACTGGTCTTGGATCCACGTATGGAGAGTCTGCAGAACAAAACTAAGAGCTAGAAGTTCTTGTCTGGTTATTTCTGAACCAATTTGGGCTAGACTTCCTTTGATTCCCTGCACTATTGGTGGGGGTTTACCATACAAAACTTCAAAAGGGGAAAATCCTGTTGACTTCACAGGAGCTGAGCGTATTCTGAATAAAGCTATGGGGAGCACTTGGGGCCACTTCAATTGTGTCTCCTGACAAAGCTTAGACATTTGGGCTTTCAAGGTACGATTCATTCGCTCAACTTTCCCTGAACTCTGGGGTCTGTATGCGGTATGGAGTTTCCATTGTATCTGCAAGGCCTTTGCTAACTGCTGAGTAACTTGGGAGACAAATGAGGGTCCATTGTCTGACCCTATTACTGCTGGAATTCCGAATCTGGGGACAATCTCTCTCATTAAGACCTTGGTAACTTCTCGGGCTTTCTCAGTTCTGGTTGGGAATGCTTCTACCCACCCAGAGAAAGTACAAACTAATACTAGTAGATAATGATATCCATTGGCTTTTGGCATCTCGGTAAAATCAACTTGGAGGTTGTGCATGGGGGTGACACCTCTTGACTGAACTCGGGGTGCTGTAATAAGGCCTTGCTTGGCATTATTCTTGGCACAAGTTTGACATTGTCGTGCTACTGAAGCTGATATGGTTGTCATCAGAGGGATGTAGAAATGTGGTCTGAGTGCTTTTTCCATAGCACTTTTCCCATAGTGGGTAGCTTCGTGGAAAGCTTTGACAAAGGATGGTCCTAACAGTTCAGGAATTACTATTCGTCCTGGAGGTTGACTGCCCTCTTCTGGTGGCAGCTCAATCCATCCGTCTTTCAATACTCCATTTTCTTTGTCACAATAATAGTCCAATTCTTTGGTGGTATATCGTGGGGTCCATAGATTCAAAGGTACTGGAAACAATGCTGCTTGCATTGGCATAGCTTGTGGGGCAATTTGTCCTGTCATAGCTGCTTGTCGTGCTGAGGCATCTGCAAATCTATTTCCTCGGGCAACTTCTCCTTTTCCTGCTTGATGTCCTCTGCAATGCATGACAGCTACACGTGTTGGGGCCCAAACGGCATCAAGTAACATCAATATTTCGGGACCATATTTGACTGATTTTCCTCCGGATGTGATGAGTCCTCTTTCTTTATAGAGAGCTCCATGGGCATGCAGGGTAGTGAAGGCATATTTGGAATCTGTATATACATTCAGTATAAGTTTTTCTCCTAACAACAATGCTCTGGTGAGTGCTATCAATTCGGCTTTCTGGGCTGATGTGCCTGAGGCTAGGGCTGATGATTCAACTACTTCGTGTTGAGTGACGACTGCATATCCGGCACAGCGTCGTCCATCAAGGATGAGACTGCTCCCATCAACATAATAGGTTTGGTCAGGATTGTCTATGGGCACATCTGTCAAGTCGGGTCGGCTGGAGAACACAGTCTCCATGACTTCGATACAGTCATGTTCTGGGAGTTCTTCACTGATGGGTATCAAGGTGGCTGGATTCAGGGCATGGCTCACTTCAAGTTGTATCTGTGGGTTTTCACATAACATGCTCTGGTACTTCAACATTCGGGAATTGGTGAGCCAATAATTTGCTTTCTGTTCCATAAGGGCAAGGACTGCATGTGGCACAGTGACTCGTATGTTCTGTCCTAGTGTGAGTTTGTCTGCTTCACTCACTAGTAGCGCTGCAGCTGCAACTGCTCTCAAGCAAGGTGGCCATCCTTTGGCCACAGGGTCCAATTGTTTCGATAGGTAGGCTACAGGTCGCTCCCAATTTCCCAATTTCTGAGTCAACATGCCCAAGGCATTTCCCTGTGCTTCATGTACAAACAAGTGGAAAGGTTTGTGGACATCTGGTAGTCCAAGTGCTGGTGATGACATTAACTCTTCTTTTAACTTTTGGAAGGCTGTATCCTGCTCAAGTCCCCACTCCAGTGGCGACTTTTCTTCTCCTTTTGTGACTTCATACAGTGGTTTGGCAATTTGGGCAAAGTTGGGTATTCAAATTCGGCAATATCCTGCCGCTCCCAGAAAGGCTCTGACTTGCTTTCTGGTTGTTGGAGTTGGAATTCTGCATACCGCTTCTTTTCTTTCTCTGCCTAATCTTCTGCTTCCTTGGGTGATACGAAAACCCAAGTATTTCACTTCTTTTTGGCATAGCTGTGCTTTGGCTCTGGAAACTTTGTATCCAGCTTCCTCTAGTAACTGCAAGAGATCTTTGGTGGCTAGTATACATTCACTTTCTGATACGGCAGCTATCAACAGATCATCCACGTATTGGAGAAGCACTCTCTTCCCCGGGGCTACTGGATAGCTTGAAAGGTCTTGATTCAGTGCAGCACTAAAGATGGTAGGTGAATTCTTGAATCCTTGGGGTAATCTTGTCCAGGTAAGTTGGCCCCCTCTTCCAGAGATGGGGTCCTGCCATTCGAATGCAAACAATATTTGGCTTACAGGGGCTAATCTTATGCAAAAGAATGCATCTTTCAAATCCAGTACAGTGAAATGGGTAGCTTCAGCAGGTATCAGTCCTAGGAGGGTGTAAGGATTGGGTACGACTGGATGTATAGTCTCAGCGGGGTGTTCCATGGGGATTGACATACTTTTAGTAGGCCATACTCAAGCAATCTTTGTAGGTGGCGATGAATGCCTTCAATTGCGGCTCTTGGGAGAGGGTACTGTTTGACGTGCACTGGTGTAGCACTAGGCTTGAGGGTTACAATCACTGGAGCTATATGTTTGGCTAGGCCTGGGGGGCTGCCTTCTGCCCATACTCCAGGTGGTGCATCAATACTTTTCAAAGTTTGTTCAAAATAGGTATCTTGTATTGAATCATCAATATAGTATCTCCATTCTTCTTCTCGGGGAACCGTCAGCAGCATCACTCCTGCTGGTTTGGTTTGGGGATTTACTGTCATTTGCATTTCTCCTTGCTCAGAGAAAGATATTTGTGCTTGAAGCTTGGCTAACATATCTCGTCCCAGTAGTGGTACTGGACATTCGGGCATGTAAAGGAATTGATGAGTTACTTGCTGTCCTCCCAGACTGCATATTCGGTTTTGAAGGAAAGACTTTGTGGCTTTGGCACCAGTTGCTCCTATAATGGTGACTGCTTTTGTAGTGAATGGGGCTATCTTTTTGTCTATTACTGAATGTTGTGCTCCAGTATCAACCATAAAGTCCATAATTCGGTCTCCTATTTGTATTCCGACCATAGGCTCCTGGAGACCTAAAGCAAACTTGGAGCCCGGTCTGTCCTAATCCACGTCATTCTCATCATGGGCTGGTGTGGCCAATGCTTGAATGGTTCCTCCTCTTTCTCGCTGGAATTGTTCTCGATTGGCCCCTCCTCGGCTTCGGGGATAGCTTCGTCTTTCTTCTCGCCACTGATGGCTGCTGTCGTCATCATGCTGGGCGTCTTCGAGTTGCGGGCACATATCTCTCCAATGTCCTTCCTCTCTGCAATAGGCGCATTGGTTCACGCCTAGTCTCTGGGTCCGGCCTCCGCCTTGACCCCGCCCTCTTCCTCTGCTCCTTCGACTAGGGACACCTCCCCTTTTCTGTTCCACTATGGCCGCAGCCAAAAAATCAGCTTTCTTCTTCATCTTTCTATCACATTCTCTCTGTCTTTCAGTATCACGATTCACATACACTTTATGAGCGACTTCCAGTAACTGTGTTGCATTCATGCCCGCAAACCCTTCTAACTTCTGTAATTTGCGTCTAATGTCTGGTTGAGACTGGTTTACAAAAGCAGAATTCACCATACATAAACTTCCTGGTGCCTCGGGATCATAGGGAGTATACATTCTGTATGCTTCAGTTAATCTTTCATAAAAATCTGCTGGGCTCTCATCTATCCCTTGGATAACTCCTGTAACTTTGGAAAGGTTCATAGCTTTCTGGCCCCCCCTTTTCAGGCCTTGTAAAAAGCCTTGGCGAAAACGGGCTAGGGCTGTGGATCCTTCATCTGTATTTGGATCCCATTGGGGGTCTTCATTCGGGAATTCTCTCTGAGCTGCTTCCCTACGGTCTATTATATTCTGCCCCTGTGCCGGAGCTGCAGGGTTTTCTGCCATCCATTCAATAGCTGCTTTTCTAATTCTTGCTCGTTCTTCTGTAGTGAATAGGGTGGTCAGGAGCTGACGGCAATCTGGCCAAGTGGGTTGGTGCGTTTCCATAATACTAGTTACTAATTCTGTCAGCTCCTGGGGCTTACTAGTATAGGAGGCGTAATGCGACCTCCAATTTAATAAATCAGTTGTAGAGAAAGGGATATACACATAAGTTAGGGGTCCCGCTACCACTTCATCATTATCATTCTTTACGGGCACTCCCGGGACTTGCCGTAAGGGAAACAGTTTAGCTGCTATGGGTGTCTTTTGGGATCTAAGGGTTATTGTCGTTGCCTTTGCAGGAGTCACTTTCTTTTTCTCAACAGGTTTTGCTTTGGGTTTCGCTGTCACTGGCGTGCTAGTGCTAACACTAGCTTTCTCAATTATTTGTACACTTTCCTCCTCATCTGGGGGATTCTCTCTTTCTCCTTCTTCTGTCTCCACTTCTGACTCGCTTTCTAGGTCCTCCTCTTCTTTTCTCGCTAATTCTTCCTTTTTCTCTTCTCCAGGAGAGGGATCAGGGGTTGGGTCCCGCCTCGGCTCTGGCCGTCTCTGGGGTTCTGGGGCAGGACGCCGGGCTACTCTTACTGGACCTGGGGTTCGGGGCTGCCTGAGAGTTATTTCTGGGGAATCAGGATCTGCCAGGATGGGCTTCTGTCTGGCTTTCTTATCCTGCTCTTTCATTCTAGGCTGTTCCGTCTTCTGTCTAGAATCTGCTTTAGCTAACATTATTCTGCACTGTTCCTCATAACAGCGCTGCGCCCAGGGGGGCGGATCTTCACAAATACTTAACCAGGAATCTATATAGGGGTACTGGTCGGGGTGCGCTATCCGCACTCTACGGTGTATTGACTGAATAATCTCTACTTTGAACGTTCCCTCTCGGGGCCAGATGGGATCTAGATCGGGCCACTCCCTAGTACACAAAATTTGCAAACGGGCTGCTGTCATTTTAATACCATAATCTCCTGAATATCCCTCTTTAAAATGTGCGATCATACATTCTAATGGAGTGTTTCTAGTAGACCCCGCCCCTCCCATTTCGATGTGTGCGCGCAACAACAGACAGAAGGGAAAAGGAGGGCGGACCGTGGGTAAGGGGTCCTCACGGCCCTGGAAACGTATAAGGAGTACAAATAACAAGACAAGACGACAATCGCTTCCCCCTTTTCGCGACCTGAACGCGGTCGCCCGGTCAGGAAATGCGCTACTCAGGGGTCCGCCTTCACTTGGTCCGTGCTGCCAGACCTCTCATTCACACTTCGTTCACACAATCATGCTAGCAACGTATCCCAGAATACATTCGTTTCTATCTATTCAGACTAGTCTTTTCCAATTTCCCAATTACAAAAAGGATGAGGGTTTCACCCAGCGAATTCCCATGCCAGGCTACTCGGCTCTTCCTTGAGAGGTGATCATGCTCTCTTACCAATTCCCAATATCTCGAGATTACAAATTCCAAAGTTCCAAGTTCCAATGGCAGTACTGCGCTTTCTATTTCTGTCTAGACCCAAAATCAAAACTATACTCACCGGATCCGGTCCTCAAACTTCCCAAGCAGGCGCATGAGTTGCACCTCGGACTCCCCTCACTCGGGTTCGAGGCGTTGACTCCAGCCGGGCTCGTCACCCGCCGAGGTCCGACCAGCTCCCTCCGATACAAGGGACCGGTGGCGCCAGGGAGCAGCCCTCGTCGGAAGGGCGCGATCCCGGCAGGACCAAGCCTATAGAGGCGGAAAGTCGTGGTATATTGCCCTATATACACTTTGATTCCACAACTTCCCGGCCAACGCACCAAGGAATATGTAGCAGCAAAGCGCAGACAAACCAATGATACCAGGAGTCTGTTCAGAAGGTCCAAATCATTTATTTGTGCACAAGTCTCGAACCAGTCAATTTCAAAATGGCTGAGCAAAGTTTTCAAGCATTACAACAACTTTTATAGACTTCTGTTCCATTCTAGGTATAGAAAAACATTTCATTGGTCCCGGTAATCTCCCGTACCTCCCGTACCTCTTCTATTGGTCCCGGTACTGATAAGTTTATCCAGTTATGTCCCTCCAGTGGGCATGACACCTGCATACCCCCCTTCTAGTCCCAATTACAATGGTCAGTTCATCAACTTGTTACTTTCACACTTTCAAGGTTATAGAACCAATTTGTACGTGCAGAGGAGCTGGGCTCTGCAACTCATCTGTCAGCACTCCCAATTATTTCTTTGCAGATGTACTTTTTCTTATCAGTAACTTTTAAACATGTTTTTTCTGTATTTTTCCATCTTTCAATACTACAGTTCTGCTTACCTAAGCTAATTCAATACTTCTACTGAGTTCTATCTTACAATAGCAGCATATTGGGGGATGTGCAATCCTATATGCCTCTCCACAGGCCTCATTTACAGGTCAAGCTAGCCATGCTGGCCTGCTTATGTTCGGACACTGTGGGTCACAGGCCTGCACCTGCCACAGTCCTGCAGCTAGGAGACTGGCATGTCCAAATTCGTGACATCACTGGTATATCCTGGCACCATCAGCCCTCCTACTTCCAGTGTGACCAGTCTCCTTGCAGCAGGAGGACTTGTGGAGCCCTGGATGTGGGGGCTCACTGTGAAAAAAAAATAAGGAGCTTAGTTTCATTTCATTTTATTGCTTACTTTTATTTCTAGATGGTTATTTAGGGGATTGGAGAATTTCCCTTTCTTTGGGTGCCTGTTACTTTAAATTTTAGAGTTTCTGCAGGGAGGAGGGGTCAGTGCTCAGCCCTGAGGGAGCCTCCTGTCTCTCCTCGTGGCAGCCCTGCTTCTTTGCGATTATTTTCAATTTCCTTTATTTTCCTTTTTTCTCCTCTCCCTTTCTTGTAAGTTGTGGTCTGGAGATTTTTAGCAGGCTGTCTCTGTTAGAACTGAAGTTCTCTGCTCCCAGACATTACGGAGCCGAGCCCTTCACTTGCCTGTAGCTCCGGGATTCCCTGCTGTGCTGGGGATTTCCTGTTGAGTTTCAATCAGCTGTTTCCCGTGGTGAGTACCTTTGGAGCTGGGGTAAGTGTTTTTTAAGTATTTTCTTGTTGAAGAGAGCCTGTGGCAGGCATTTGCAGGCCTTTCTTAAGCAGTTCTGTTTGGCGCCCTTTTTAGCATCGGGGTTTTTGCCTCGGCGGCCATTTTGACTGCAGTTTTACACTGCAGGCAGCCAAGCACATGAGGAGTTTTTGCTAGCACGTGGTGAGTGCTTCATTTTACCATTGGGGGACTTAGTGACCCTTCCTTTCAGGTTTTTTTTTGGGGTTTATTTCTTTTATATCTTTTCTTTTATTTCATTTTATTTCATTTTATTTTTCTATTAGGGCTGATTCTTCCCTTTCCTTCCAGGGCATTTCTGGGGGGTGGGGGGAGCCAGTAGTGCTTCCAGCGCGGTCCCCTTGGTTTTCCTGCTTGGCCAATGCCTCAGAGGCCTCTCTGTCTAATTTGTGGTACCCACAGAGGGCCGGTGTCTGTGTTAGGAGTGTGTCGGGGCTGTGCCACCCTCTCCGCTCTAATGGAGCAGCGTATGGACGTGCTTGAGCCCGCGAAGGTGTCTGAGCCTCCCGTATTAGACGAGGCGGTTGCAGCACGCTCCGTAGTGGCCGACCCACGGTCGGAGAGTGTCTCAGGACCCTCTGGGGCCCTGACTGGGGGGTCCTCAACTGCTCTTGGGACCTTTTCCCCCGAGTTTGTCTTAATGCTGCATCAAGCGTTTTGCTTGCGTCAGCAGGGTACCTTTCAGGCATCCGGACCTTTGGCGTCCCTGGAGGGGCAGCGAGATTCTGCCGCGGCAGCATCTCTTCCTCCGCCGGTGGCAAAGCGGGCTAGGACGGTGCCGGACTCTGACGCCGAGGGGGAATGGCCCCCGGAGTCTGCGGACGTCTGGGACCCTGCAGAAGGGGAAATTCCAGAGCCCGAGGACCAAGCCAAGATCATCAGAGTGTTCTGTAGGGAGGAGTTGCCTTCTCTCATTTCGGAGTCGCTGCAAATTTTGAATATGGCGGCTCCGGTAGTTCCGGATGTGGCGATCGAGGATCCGGTTATTGAGGCGGAACGTCAGTCGCAGGTTGTTTTTCCTTTGCATCGCGTGGTGGATAAGATGATTACGGACGAATGGACCCGGCCGGAATTGGCCTTGAGGGGGGTTCGTACTCTCAGTAGACTTTATCCCTTAACGGATAAGGATAAGGAGCGTTTTCGAGCTCCGCGGGTAGACGCGGTGGTCTCGGCGGTTACTAAGAAGACTACCATCCCTGTAGAGGGTGGTGCAGCATTGAAAGATGCCCAAGATCGGAAGGTGGATAATCTGCTGCGGCAGACGTTTGATGCTGATTCCATCTCCTTGCAGGCGTCACTGTGTGGCGCTTGGGTGGCCCGGGCGTGCTTGCGCTGGGCTCAGCGTCTCCGCTTTTCCCTGCGGTTGGAGGAGGCGGATGTCAAGGAGCTGGATCGTTTGGAATCCGGAGCAGCGTATCTGGAAGATCTGCATTATGACTTGATTCGGGCCTTGGCCAACAGTACGGCTTCGGTAGTGGCGGCCAGGCGTTCTGTGTGGCTCCGGAACTGGGCGGCGGATGGTCCCTCTAAATCCCGTCTTAGCAAGCTTCCCTTTAAGGGCGGCTTACTCTTTGGGGATGATTTGGATAAGCTTGTTAAGGATCTCGGGGAGTCCAAGGCCGGTCGGCTTCCCGAGGATAAGCCTAAGCCGCTTCGTTCGACTCCGTACCCTCGAGGACAGCCTCGGGATTCTCGGCGGTTTCGTTCCTCCCGCTATGGAGGATTTCAAAGGGGCCGCTTCCAGTCCCGTCCACAAGGGTTTCGAGGCTACCGAGGCGGCGGCCGAGGCTTCTCCGCGGCCTCCTCCTCCGTGGCTAGGAAACCGCAATGAGATACGGCGGGTCCCGGCGGTGGATATTTCGGTGGGCGGCCGCCTCCGGGAGTTTCTCCCCGCTTGGACCCTCATTACCACGGACCAATGGGTGCTCGATATCATTCAACACGGTTACGCTCTCGAGTTTGCCTGTTCCGTTCGGGATTCCTTCGTGCGGTCGCCGTGCCGGGGAGCGGTCAAGGCGGTGGCAGAAGCCTCCACCCTGCACCGATTGTTGCAGTTGGGGGCAGTGACCGAGGTTCCCAAAAGCGACTACGGTATGGGTCGATATTCCATCTATTTCGTGGTTCCCAAAAAGGAGGGGACTTTTCGCCCTATTTTGGATCTAAAGGCACTCAACCGTTGTCTGAGAGTGCCGCATTTCCGCATGGAGACCTTGCGGTCGGTGATCGTCGCGGTCCGCCAAGGGGAGTTTTTGACGTCTCTAGATCTAACCGAGGCGTACTTGCATGTGCCCATTCTACAGGCTCACCAGAAGTTCCTGCGCTTTGCGCTGCCGTGGGGACATTACCAGTTCCAGGCTCTTCCCTTCGGTCTCGCGACCGCGCCTCGGACCTTTACAAAGATTATGGTGGTCGTGGCGGCAGCGTTGAGGCGCGAAGGGATTTTGGTTCATCCATATCTGGACGACTTGTTGATTCGGGCCAAGTCCAAGGAGGAAAGCATTCAGGTCACGAGCAAAGTGGTATCTTTTCTGCAGAGTCTGGGTTGGGTGATCAATTTCGGAAAGAGTCATCTGGAACCCTCTCAGAACCTGGAGTACCTGGGCGTGCGCTTCAATACGTGCTCGGGTCATGTGTTTCTCCCTGCCAGGCGGGCCACCTCCTTGCGAGCTCTCGTTCGGAAGTTCAGGTCCACTCCGGCCCCTCCGGCTTGGGACTATCTGAGGGTCTTAGGTACCATGGCGGCGACCCTGGAAATGGTGCCATGGGCAAAGGTGCACATGCGCCCGTTACAACGGTCTCTACTCCGGCGCTGGTCGCATCAGGCGGATCCTCTCAGCAAACGTTTGCCTTGCCCTCTGTCGGTTCGCAAGTCTCTCCAGTGGTGGATTCTTCCGCAATCCTTAGCGGTCGGGATGCCGCTGGAACAACCCGATTGGATACCTCTTTTGACGGATGCCAGTCTGGGGGGCTGGGGAGCTCATTGCCAGGGGGCCTTTGTGCAGGGTCGCTGGTCTCCTCCAGAAACCTCATGGTCAATCAATCGTCTGGAGCTCCAGGCCGTGTTCCTCGCTCTTCCGGCTTTCCAGTCCTTAGTTCTGGGTCGCGCGGTGCGAGTTCTTTCCGACAACTCGGCGACCGTCGCCTACATCAATCGGCAGGGCGGCACGGGCAGCGCCCCCATGGAAGAGGAAGCGGATCAGCTGTTCGCGTGGGTGGAGACGCGATTGCTGGCGATTTTGGCAGCTCACATTGCCGGAAAGGACAACGTGACAGCCGATTATCTCAGCCGAGTGCGAGTGGATGCCAGAGAGTGGCAGCTGCATCCCAACGTGTTCGCTCAGGTAGTGCAGTGCTGGGGGACACCGGTGATGGATCTGATGGCGATCTTTCTCTCCGCAAAGGTTTTTCGTTTTTACAGCAGAAGACGGGAAAGAATGTCAGAGGGAATAGATGCGCTGCTGCAGGCTTGGCCGGGGGAAGGTCTTCTGTATGTGTTTCCCCCGTGGGCGCTCATAGGTCGAGTCGTGCAGAAGATAGGGCGACATCCGGGGAGAGTTCTTCTCGTAGCTCCCGATTAGCCCCGACGTCCATGGTATGCGGACTTGATTCGTCTCCTCGACGGTCGTCCTTGGCGTCTCCCGGCTCATTCGGATCTCCTGATTCAGGGTCCTCTCCTTATGCCGCAGGTGGATCAGTTCTCGCTTACGGTTTGGCCATTGAGCAGGCGCGTTTGCATAAGCGGGGTTACTTAGCAGCGGTGATTTCCACGCTGCTTGCGTCTCGAAAGCGTTCTACCTCCCTTGCCTATGTCCGTGTCTGGCGCGTGTTTGAGGATTGGTGTTCTCGGCGCTGGATACGAGCGGCCACCGTGGCCGTGCCCATAATTCTAGATTTTTTACAGGATGGTTTTAGCAAAGGTCTGGCGGCCAGCTCATTGCGGGTTCAGCTGGCGGCGCTGGCCTGTTATCGGGGCAAGGTCAACGGCCTTTTGTTGGGTTCTCACCCGGACATTCGGCGGTTCTTGTCAGCAGTTTCTAAGCTGCGCCCTTCCCTTAGGTCTTGTGTTCCGCCTTGGGATCTTAATCTCGTCCTCGGAGCTTTGTCCCGGTCTCCCTTTGAGCCGTTGAAACACGCCTCCCTGAAGGATTTAACTTTGAAGGTGGTGTTCTTGGTGGCGATCTGCTTGGCCAGACGTATCTCTGAGTTGCAGGCCTTGTCCTGTCGGGAACCGTTTCTGTCCTTCTCGGACGACAAGGTGGTGTTGCGGACCGTTCCTTCTTTTCTCCCTAAAGTGGTTTCGCCCTTTCTCATGAATCAGGTGGTTTCACTCCCCGTTCTCGGCGGTTCCGATCGCGACTTGCGCCGCTTGGATGTGCAGCGGGTATTGCGGCACTATTTGAGGGTTACTGAATCCTTTCGTAAGTCGGATCGTTTATTTGTCCTTTTTGGGGGCGTACGTAAGGGGGAAGCCGCTGCTAAAGCTTCCATTGCCCGATGGATTAAGGAGGCGATTGCTTCGGCTTATCTGCTTCAGGGCCGCTCGGCGCCTTCGGGCTTGCGTGCTCATTCCACTAGGGCGCAGGCTTGTTCGTGGGCGGAGCATCGGTTAGTTCCGCCAGGAGATATTTGCAGGGCGGCTACTTGGTCGTCCTTGCATACCTTCAGTAAGCATTACCGCCTGGATGTGGCGGCGGCAGCGGATACCCGTTTGGGATCGGCAGTTTTGTCGGCCGGCTGGAAAGATCCCACCCATTAAGTACTGCTCTGGTACATCCCAGACGTAGAGGACTGCACTGGAGGAACGCTAAGGAAATATTAATTACACTTACCTGGTAATTGTAGTTCCTTTAGTGACGACAGTGCAGTCCTCCATCCCGCCCTACTCATGATCTTTCCAGGTTTCCGGCGTGGAGTACGGGTCAAAGAGTCTTACAGGTGAGCCGGCTCCGATCTTTTCCTGTCTATTGCTTTCTAAGTTGTCCTATTGCTTCCGCTGCTTGGGGCGCAGGGATAGGAAGCAGAACCTGGGTCATAGCTTTTCTATGGCATTTAAAAGTGCAGTACATAACAGAATCCATTCCCACTTCTGTACCTAGTTGTAAAAAAAAAAAAAAAAGGAAACAGACAGGGGAAAACACATTGTTCAGTTGACGTGGTTACATTGCTACTTATTTCTTGCTCCTTTGAGTCTGCTTTGTTAGTAGTTCACACTGGAAGTAGGAGGGCTGATGGTGCCAGGATATACCAGTGATGTCACGAATTTTGACATGCCAGTCTCCTAGCTGCAGGACGAGGTTGACTACCCAGACGTAGAGGACTGCACTGTCGTCACTAAAGGAACTACAATTACCAGGTAAGTGTAATTAATATTTAGTGTGTGTAATAACTGTGCGCAAGGACCTGTGGTAATTGTTAATTTGGGGCATGATAGTTCCTGTGAAATGATTTGCACGCTAACTGCCAATCATGTATTATGTGGTAAATGGGTTGGTTAGGGGTGGAGAGTGGGTGTGGAGAGCACATTGCAGTTCGTTCAGGGGACATATATTGCACGCTGTCAATTAGTGTGAGTACAACTAACGCCATCTCAATGGATAGAGTTAGATGCACCTGCAGTAACTGTACCATGTATTACAGTATGCATTCCCACGTTAACTGCCCAAAACATGCCCATCATGCCCCTGAGAGTTACTGCGGAGGCTTTGCACTTAATGCATGGTAGTTTTAGCACTAAATGCATGTTAAGTGCAAATACCTAACACGCTTTAGTAAAAGGGCCCCATTGTTTAGTGGGATAAACAAGCAATTCCATCCAGTGAAAAAACAGTATAAAAATAACACAAAGCATAGTCAATATGCATTACTTCTACAAAGGGAGACTGGGAATCCAAATGGCAGATGAAATTTAATGTGAACAAGTGATGTGCACAGTTGAAAAGAACCCAGACTATAGCTATACAGTACTAGGTTCCACATTAGAAATTACCATCCAGGAAAGAATCTAGGCATCACCATGGATAATAAGTTCAAATCTTCTGTTCAGTATGCAGCGGTGGCCAAAAAAGCAAACGGAATGTATGCCATAGAAAATAGAACAAAAGATATAATGCTTCTGTTTTGCTCCATGGTGTGACCTCACCTTGAGTATCATGTGCAATTCTGGTCTCCACATCTTAAAAAAGAGATAGTGGCATTAGAAATGGTACAGAGAAGTGTGACCAAACTGATAAAGTAGATGGAATTATTCTCCTATGAGGAAAGGCTAAAGTGTCTGGGGCTCTTCAGCTTGGAGAAAAGATGTCTGAAAGGAGATAAAATAAAGGTATATAAATTCCTGAGTGTAGTGGAACAGATAAACTTGAATCAGTTAATTACTCTTCAGAGAAGTACATTTACAATAAAACAAATAGGAGACAATATATTTTTCTCTCAACACATAATAAAGCTTTGAAACTCATTGCTAGAGGATGTGGTAAAAGCAGTAAGTGTAGCTAGGTTTAAAAAGAGTTTGGACAAATTCCTGGAGGAAAAGTTCATTAATCATTGTTAAGAGAAAAACACTACTTAATCCTAGAGATACGTAGCATAGAATTAGGCTACTTTCAGGATATAAATAAATAAAACAACCCACAAAGATCTGATAATAAATTCATCTGGAATAATACCCCAACCAGCTTACAATTCACATACTACTTAGATGATAATATGTAATTGGAACCTCATACAAGAGTGGCCGCAATTGTAAAAAAAAAGCCTATGCCGCTTTAATTTTAATCATCAGTCCTTGAAAGTCCAAACATACTTAATGATTTTTTTTTACTTTTTTAAATATTGCACATAAAAATGGAAATATTACTTCCGACTTTACATTATGACAGCCTTCCAGCACACCTCTGCACCAAGATGAAGCCCTTTACTTTTGTGGTAATGCCAGGTACTATGACTTGGATTGGCTACTGTTGGAATCAGGATATTGGTCTGACCCGGTATGGCAGTTCTTATGTTCTTAGATAAAACAGTCAGAAATATACATGTTCAGGAAAAAAGACAGCAGGATTTATTTTGGTGCTTATTCTGTCGCCCATTTTCAGTATTTTCTAAACTGCGCTGATGTCAAATAGCGCGGTATAGAAAAGCTATAAATAAATAAATAAAATTTTCCCCAAACGCACCATCACGCAATCACTACCATCACGCAAACTTTCACTGTTTGAAATGTCCAAATCAAAACTGATATTTCTGTTACCTATTATAGCTTTTAAGTCATATGAGTTATCTATATTTATCTGTGGATCCAGTGAAACCTTTTAAAAAGGGCATCAAATGTTCTCTGGAGTTTTATCAACAAACTCGTGATAAATGTTCCATATATACCGTACTCAAAAACCTTGGTACGCTTATTGTTCCCAGCTCAACCATTTGTCTTTTCCATTTGAAGACTCTAAATCATCACCTCTTCCATGAGAAAGCCTAATGCTGACCAAGAAAAAACTGTCGACTAATGAACAGTTTACAAAAACCAGGAAGCTCTCTTAAGGGGATCATGTTTGGAAGAAATGAATGAAAACCTGGCATTTTTCACGCTGCTGCTTAGTGATAAAGAGGATATTGTGCAGATTCAGCTGGTTGAATCATGGAGCCCAGATATGCAATGATTACACAGGTACACTACATAAAAGGACGAGCGCGGAGTCGTGAAGGACGCCGGTAACCGGGCGGTCGCCCCGGTCCCGGCCCGTGCTTCCGGCTTCGGAAATATGGGGAGGGAGGGTGAGCAGGCGAGCGGGTTGGTTAACGCCGGCAGCATCATTCAAATTGATTGGCTCCGCAGTGTATGGGGAGCGGAGCCAATCAGAGCTGCCGGCGTAGGAGCTGCTATAAAAAGGGGGATCGCTTTTTCATCCCCCCCTTTTTTCTTCGGCGGCTGTTGTTGGTCTGAAGGCTTCCCACCCTCCCTCCCCTCAACTTGATATGGGTTGGGGGCAGTTTTTTCGGGGTGTCGCAGTTTGGGGGGGGTTACAAGGCGGGATCCCGGAGGTTTCCGGGGTCCGGAGCCTTTAGCACATACTTGGGCGGGGGCGGGGTGCCCCTAACCCGGATAAGCCCTGCTGGCCTTTGCTATCACATGGCGAGGTCGGGGAAAGGGCGGTAGGAAATTGGCCGGTGGTCGGACACGGCCGGAGCGGATGCGACCCCCCACTTTGCTAATTATGGCTGGTGGGGCATCGCTCCGCTGGTGGGAGATTGTTAACAGAACTGTTTTTGATATGTAAAGTTAATTGTTTAAAATATGATAAAGCTGCGACCAGTTGGTACTTCCAATAAGAAAATTGTTGTCCTTGAAATTTTTATGGTTGGGATAGGGGGTGGAGGGGGGAGTGAGAAGGAGGGGCGGGGGGAGGGGGTTTGAAATGAGGGCCTTAGGGCACCGGATGCGGCCTGCCACGGTTACAAAAAACTGCCTCCAGTTTTGCAACTGATTCCTATAGATTTTGGGGTGCTGAATCCAGGAAAAATAGCCAAAATGTTCCATCACGTCACGTTTTCTTGCAAAATTAGATTTCTTACCCATATAAGGAATGTTCACATAATTTCTTTTTAGCCGACTGCAGTTTATTTTCTTGGCCCAAAATAGAGGTTGTAATGGTTAACTAACTAGAAACACTCCCTCATGATATTTTAGAGTGTTTTGTATTCATTTTATACATTAACAGGACAATTGGGAGGCGGGGGGCTAAATCCAGTACTCGCGCTGGCGCATGTTCTTTCCTGTTCGCCTCGCCTCGTTCGCTCGCTCGCTCAAACACGGTGGTTGCGACATGAACGTTCCTGTCAAATTTCAGTTTCTTGCAAGTTCAATATTACCTTTTGTTTGCTCAGTCGTAATCCAGCTTTATTCCGAAGTGGTTCACTACAGTTGTAGTTTGCAGTGCTGTGTATTTGTGATGGCTCACAGAGCCAGAGGTTGCGTCAACTCTCCGGACAGTTTTTGTTTTATTTGTGGGGAATATACCGTGAAAAAGCGGCAGAGGAACATTTCTGCATTTATTAAAAAAGTATATTTCGCCTATTTCGGTTTGAAGTTAGGCGATCAAGACAAACCGTGGGCTCCTCACAAAGTGTGCAAGACATGTGAGGAAGATCTACGCTTATGGATGAAAGGTAAAAAACAAGCATTTCGTTTCGGAATACCTATGATGTGGCGTGAACAAAGAGACCACAGCAGTGACTGCTATTTTTGCTCTTGCATTGTGAAGGGATACAACTTAAAAAATAAGAACGTAATAAGTTACCCCAACCTTCCCTCAGCAATTAGACCTATGCCTCATAGCAACGAAGTACCTGTGCCTGAACCACCAAAATCTTTGGATCATATTTGTGTGGACGGTTCTGATCATGATGAGACTCATCAGATGGCTTTTCCCGATGAGTCCAGTACTTCCGAGTTTGAAACTGAACCAGATCCGAAACCTGAACTTTTCTCTCAAGCTGAATTGAATGATTTAGTCCGGGATTTAGGACTCCCAAAAGATGCTGCCCAACTGCTAGGTTCTCGGCTTAAACAGAAAAATCTATTGTCACCAGGAACAACTTTTTATTGGTACCGCAACCGCGAGACACAATTTTTGAAGTATTTCAGCAAAGAGGAAGATTTGGTATTTTGCAACGATATATACGGAGTGATGGAAAAGTTTAAACTCAAGTATGATCCTGCTGAATGGCGGCTGTTCATTGATTCGTCAAAAGACAGCATAAAAGGTGTTCTTCTTCATAATGGCAACACATTCGCTTCAGTTCCTATTGCTCACTCTGTTATTCTCCAAGAAAAATACTAGAATTTGGCCCTGATTCTTCAGAAGATTCGTTATGATGAGCATAAGTGGATGATTTGTGGAGACTTTAAAATTCTATCCATGCTATTAGGGCAGCAATCCGGTTTCACCAAATATCCCTGCTTCCTTTGCTTGTAGGATAGCAGGGCCCGCGACCTACACTGGGGGAAAAAAGACTGGCCAATTCGGGAGTATTTGAGACCCGGTGAGAAAAATGTTCTTCATGAGAGCTTGGTACCTCGTGATAAAATTCTATTACCACCTCTCCACATTAAGTTGGGTCTCATTAAGCAATTCATCAAGTCCCTTCCAAAAGATGGTGAGTGCTTTCGGTACCTTTGCTCAAAGTTCCCCCGACTTTCTGAAGCAAAGCTAAAGGAAGGAGTGTTTGTTGGCCCTGATATAAGGAAACTCATTTCAGATGGAGCATTCGCTGAAACGATGTCTGAGAAGGAAAAAGAAGCCTGGGATTCCTTCAAGGATGTTGTTCTCAAATTCTTGGGGAACAGACGGGATGAGAACTATAAGGATATTGTTGCCAGGATGCTCAATGCCTTCAAAGAACAAGGCTGTAACATGAGCCTGAAAGTCCATTTCTTGCACTCCCATGTGAACTACTTTCCCGAAAACTTGGGGGTGTACAGTGAAGAAC
Source organism: Ichthyophis bannanicus (assembly GCA_033557465.1). Classification (NCBI taxonomy): domain Eukaryota; kingdom Metazoa; phylum Chordata; class Amphibia; order Gymnophiona; family Ichthyophiidae; genus Ichthyophis; species Ichthyophis bannanicus. The sequence continues at coordinate 789,287,806 of CM066031.1, read as the reverse complement.
AAGGTGAAAGGTTTCACCAGGACATCAAGGACGCAGAGAGAAGGTACCAAGGAAGATGGAACACCACTATGATGGCTGATTTCTGCTGGTTGCTGCTGCGGGAAACCCCAGATGAAAAATACGCCAAGCAACACACCAAGAGAAGCATTCGGGGGAAGAAGAAACGGGCCCACCAGGAGATTGATTGACCCAAGAATGACTTTAAAATCTAAACTGTGTTTTCAAATATCGTGTTTTTACTAAACTTTGAAATAAAAATTTGCTAGTTATTACCACAGTGTCGGATCTCATTTATTAGAATTTTATTTTCACACCATCAGGTGTTTGTCTTCATGTATTGCAATGGTGCGGTTTGCGTTTTCTATTCTTACATACATACCTGTACAACATTTTTTGCACATTTCTTTGCTTTGCTTTTTGTTTAACCTCGCTCTTATATGCTCAATGTTTGTGCACATGTATGTGGCTGTTTTAAGTGCAGACAATTTTGCTACCATCACAGTGTGTTTTGTTGACATTACTCTATTCTTATGTGCTGCCTTGTTACAATTTTCTTTATTCTTATTTGAATAACTACTAAACAATTAGTATAAAGAATTCATCCAAGAAACTTTTATCTCGATCGCACTGAATCTGAAACGTTCACCTCAAACTGCTAACCCAATGTAGCAAAAAATCTGTACGTGATGGAGCAAATTGGTTACCAGATTTGGATTCAGCGCACCAAAAAACGTAAAAATCAATCGAAACATTAGAGGCAGTTTAAAAAAAATTTTTTTTAGTGTACCTGTGTTATCTTTCAATTTCTTTCTTTTTGGAATATGTGAGCTCTTCCTTCGATCATTTTTCTTTTGAATTTGTGAAATGGATTCTGTTTCTTTGAGGACTTGAGATATTAACGAGACATATGATTTTTTAACATAAGAACTGCCTTACTGGATCAGACCAAGGTCCATCAAGCCCAGTATCCTGGGCTTTTTAAGATATGGAACCAGAATTGCAGTCGCACCATGGAATGATACAGAGGCATTATAATATCCTTATTTTTATTCTCCATTCCTTTGCTTATGATTCCTCACATTCTATTTGCTTTCTTGGCCGCCGCTGAACACTGGGTTGAAGGTTTCAATGTATTATTCACAATGACGCCTAAATCTTTTTCCTGGGTGGTGGTTTCAAAGGTGATATTTTGCATCATGTAACCATAGTTTGGGTTGTTCTTTCCTAGGTGCATAACTTTGCACTTGTCCACATTAAGGGGTCTGTTTACTAAACATTCCTAATGTGCGGGGCCGCGGTAGTGTGCCTGTGCCATATAAGGAGTGGGCGGTTCAGGCAGAGAAAAGAAAAAAAACGGGAGTAAGCGATCGCACATTTGCGCGGGGCGCTATTGTGCGCTGTGCACAATAGTGCGTGGGAAGGCTAAGTGGCGCCCTGATGTGCACACATAAAGGAGCAGAGCCATAGTACAATGGTTAAGACACTGACCAATGGTGCAGAGATCAGGGGTTCAATCCCCCACAGTGCCCAATGAAGAAGGCTCACTGAGGCAGTGTGTATTATGGGGATGAGTGCTGTAGGGGGCAATCTATTTTTATTTCAGTTATCACTACTAGCAAACGCACTCACAAAGCGTGTTAACATAAGGCGGCCCATAAGGCACATGTTAAAGTTCACTGTCCGCCAAGGCACCCTTGAATGTCCCCTATAGGGCACCATATATGTTGCGTCACAGGATAATGTATAGTGCACCTTATATGGACGGCAACCATAAGGTGCCCTATAAAGCACCCTCAGAGGCACCTTATGGGTACAGTACACTGAGGGTGTGTTTGATGGCAGCAACATATGTACATTAAATCTAAAAAAAGCTTTGGACAACCCTATCAAATAACCCCACTGTGGGCTCAAACCCATTACCGCTGGCTCCACAGGCAGTGAAGTAACCATTGGGCTACAGCTATATAGCTGCCAGCAAGCCCCTGGCTGGCTGCAGAGAGCCTGCATGTCACCACACAGACAGTCTGCTGTGGGAACCAGGATAGGGTTAGGCCACCCATACCCATGATGCACTGCACATGCAAATCAGCTGTCCACAGATGAACACAAGATGGGGAATGCACCCCAACAGCTCCCCGGCCTGGTAGGGGGACGTGTCCGTGTGCACCCACACAGCACCTTGGCCTGGTAGGAGGTACTGACCGGGTGTTTAATTTGCACAGAGTAGCTACACACAGTCACACTGTGCGGGAACTGTGCTCACCCTGAGTGTGCGATGAGGCGCCCTGGACCAGGTCCACAGCACCCTCCATGGCAGAGCTCCAAAACAGTCGTAATCTGTGAGATAGGTAGTTTCTGCAGGAACACCGTGGATATCTCTGTCTGTCTCAGTCAGGGGAACCTCCACGGACCCCTAGGTGGGCTATGTACCACCAACCCCTCCCCCCCCCAGCTGAGGGTTGCAAACAGGCAGGGTCTCCTATCAACAGATCCCCATTATACACCCCCCCCCCCCCTTGCAATGATGGCAGTAGAGTGGACCATCAACCCCAGTCCTGTTGGGGAACAGACACCCTACAGGGCAGTCCAAGCAGCCCCACACACACCCAGACCACAATATCAGACAGACAGTAGGCCTGGATATGCTAAGATGCACCCCACCACTATCTGATATTCCCCTGCATCAAGCCATCAGCCACTGCACCCTGCAAGGCACATACCAGCTGTGAACAGTCTGCTGGTTAGTCCCACTGGAAATGCATGCACCCACAACTGGGATGGCAGCACACACAAGCAGATACATCAGTGACTAGGCCCCAACAGGTGACCCATATATATCACATGAGGGAAGTGCTATGAAGCACTATGGGGGTGCCTAGCCATGCTGCCATCACTGCACAGTCAGGGTGGAGTGAAAGCCCAGCAGCACATACAGAGGTCACCCTGTCTGTGGAGGTGGTGGACGGCCACTACAATGTCCCTGCCAGTGCCCTATGCCCTGTGCAGATGCATCCTGGCCAGCCCACCCTGTCTGAGCTATACCCATGGTACCTTGCTGCTCATTATGCACATCATCAGGCCAAAACTGTGGACAGTGTTTGCAGCCAACACACACTGTATAGACAGACACACACTCCCACACGTATGCCAGCATTGTGCTACTATAGAGGGGTTCAGAATCCTTGCCCACCACACCAGTCCTGGGCACAGTACAGGCATGGGTATGGTATGCAATACCGTTGGGGGTCCCTCCCTAGGGTGGTAAACACTGTCAGGGGCCAGACCTGACGCACACACCGCAGACATCAGATAGATTATTATGATGGAGCTCATAGAGCAGACTGTGCGTAACGTAGGGATATCTATCTGCCAGTACTCATAGCAAACGTTTGAGAGCTGTGTACCATATACCCTGGTGTAGGGTGACATTGCTAAGGTATGCAAGTGCTGGTATTGGGAGATGCACGCAGGGCCCAATGTCCTGCCTCACCAGGAGGCATTGGCCAATGGGGCCTGTGGGTGTGGGTGTGGGTGTGTCTGTCCCTGTTGGCTGCTGCTGTACGGCAGAGGTTCCCAAATCCAGTCCAGGTTTGCAATACACTGGTTGGGGTTTCCTGCTGTCCCTCATGAATATGCATGAGCTACATCTACATGCCATGGGGGTGGTGCATAGATATACAGCACGGTTATTTGTATGAGTGGCAGCATGGAACCTGAATGGTGTGTGGTCCTCCAGGACTGCATTTGTGAGACTCTGCTCTAGGTAATGCCCCTGGTCATGGTGTCTGTGCTTGGTGGTGTAAAAGATAGGCGTATGACCAATGCGTATATCCCCAGCAATAAAGGATTGCCCTTACTAACATGGTTTAGTTGTGGGGAAAATATGTGGACAGGATTGGCAGTAGCCCCAGCTGGGCTTTGAACCTGTGACCTTTTGCTCCTGCACACACTGTCTGTGTGCACTGCACCACTGTGTTGCCACAGATATGCTGAATTCCCTGGGAAGTCCATGACTGTACATCCGACAGGGCCTATGTTGCAGTGGACGTGCCAGCCTGCACATGGCTCGGCCACTGTCTTCTGTGGCTAGCAGCCACTGCCCCCTCCACCACCTGTACCCTACCGCCAACATGCTGGCATGTCCGTATCTTGGAAAAGCATATGACCTGATTGAGTTGTGGCACTCCAGGACTGCATTTGGGGGACTCGGCTGTCGGTAATGCCCATTGTTATGGTGTGTGTGCGGTGTTGGGTACAAAATGGGTGTGTGAACCATGCTTATGTTCTCTGCAATAAAGGAGTGTCTTTAGTATCTCTGTTTAGTGGTGGGTGAAATATGGGGACTGGGTTGGCAGGAGCCCCAGCTTGGATTTGAACCTGTGACCCTCTGGTCCTAGAGGTACTGCCTCTGTCTGCTGCACCACACTGTGGCCACAGTGATAGTGCAGTCCCTGGGGGTGGGAAACCTGACCAAAGGAGTCAAAAACCCTGCTCTGCACATTTGTACTGTGGGCTCAGTCACCTTGTCTGGTGACAAACGTGCAAATAAACCCCTCAACCGACCACGACGAACTTGGGATAAATATAACCAAGCTGGGCAACAGTGATATTAATGGGCAACCATAGCAAACACTCCCAGGAAGGCTCAGAAAAAAGGAAATGGTTTTTGGAAGGGTCTCCGCTCCGTAGCCCCTTCCATACTTCATTTCATTTTTTTGGAGCTTTCCTGGGTGTGTTTCTTATGTTTGCCCATTAATATCAGGGTTCCCCAGCTGACTTCCTATTTTTAATATGTTTGTTTGGGTCTTTTTCTATCTTTATTTGCACTTTTGTTCTGTGCACATGTATCACACTGCTCACGTTTTGCAGGTTTCCCCGGTTTCCCTGTACATTGCTGACGGAAATGGTTTCTCTTCCCTTTAAATGCCCTCTACCGTGAGTGTTTCACTCGCGCTATTTTTAACCTGCAAATTTGTCCCCGATACTGTGCGGGGAGCCTCTCCCCTCCCCTTCCCCGCCCATTGACCCCGTCTCTCCGCCCCTCGGGAGCCTTCCTCCGCCCTCAGAATGCCTTTCCACGCCTCTATCGGACATTTGCGGGCCGGCTACTTGTGCGGGGCACGTTAGTGCGTCGCGCAATTGTGCGGGGCCCACGCGCACTTGTGCGGGGCGTTTAAGAGCGTTTCTGAGCGTTTGAGTGCCGCGTTTCCGTGCGCTATTGTGCGGCACGCAATTGTACGGCTTTTAGTAAACATGCCCCTAAATTTCACGTGCCATTTGGATGTCCAATTTTTCAAGGTCCTCTTGCAATTTTTCACAATCCTCTTGCATTTTAACAACTTTGAATAATTTTGTGTCATCTGCAAATTTGATCACCTCACTCATTTCTATTTCCAGGTCATTTATGAATATGTTAAAAAGCAGTGGTCCTAGCAAAGATCCCTGGGGTACTCCACTATTCACCTTTCTCCACTGAGAAAATTGGCCATTTTAGCCCTACTCTCTGCTTTCTATCTTTTAACCAGTTTCTGATCCAGAATAGTACACTGCCTCCTATCCCATGACTTTTTAATTTCACCAAGAGTCTTTCATGAGGGACCTTGTCAAAGGCTTTCTGAAAATCCAGATACACTATGTCAACCGACTCACCTTTGTCTACCTGTTTATCAACACCTTCAAAAAAATATAACAGATTAGTAAGACAAGACTTGCCTTGGTTAAATCCATGTTGGCTTTCTCCCATTAAACCATGGCTACTGTATGTTCAGTAATTTTATTCTTTATAATGGTTTCTACCATTTGGCCCGGTACTGATGTCAGGCTCACCGGTCTGTAGTTTCCCAGATCACCCTTGGAACCCTTTTTTAAAAATGGAGTTACATTGGCTACTCTCCAATCCTCAGGTATTACAGCTGATTTTAATGTTAGTTCACAGATTATTAATAGTAGATCTGCTATCTTATATTTCAGTTCTTTCATCACTCTTGGATATATCATCCAGTCCAGGTGATTTGCTACTCTTCAGTTTATCAAACAGTTGTAATACATCCTCCTGGTTTATTGATATTTCTTTCAGTTCTGCTACATCACCATTATATACCATTTCAGGCATGGGTAGCTTCCCTACATCTTCTTCAGTAAATACTAAAGCAAAAAAGTCATTCAGTCTCTCCGCTATGGCCTTGTCCTCCTTTAGCGCCCCTTTTACCCCTCTATCATCTAATGGTCCAATGGTTTTTTGCTAAGAATGTACTTGAAAAAGTTTTTATTATGCATTTTTGCTTCCATGGCAAGCTTCTTTTCAAATTCTGTCTTTGTCTGCCTTATCAATGCCTACATCTAACTTGCTACTGTAATGCTTATATTGTTTCCGGTGTTCGTCATTAGGCTCCTTTTTCCATTTCCTGAAGGATGCATTTTTGGCAACAACAGCGTCTATGACTATGCCTTTAAACCATGTGGATTTCCTTCCACTTTTCTTATAGCATGGAATACATCTGGTCTGGGGTTCCAAGATAGTATTTTAAACAACGTCCATGCTTGATGTAAATCTTTAACCTTTGCAGCTGTTCCTTTAAGTTTTTCTTAACTATTTTCCTCTTTTTATCATAGTCTCACTTTTTAAAATTAAAAAGTAGTACTGTGGATTTCCTTGCCATCTTTCTTCCATTTATTAAATCAAATGTGATCATGCTATGATCACTATTGCCAAGTGGCTCCAAAACCCTTATCTCTAGGACCAGATCCTGTGTTCCATTAAGGACTAGTTTTAAAATAGCTTCCCCTCTTGTCAGTTCATGAACCAGCTGCTCCAAGAATCAGTCATTTATTTCATCTAGAAACTTTATCTCTCTAGCATGCCCTGCTGTGACATTGGCCGATACCGTGGTAATTGAAATCACCCATTATTATTGTTGTAACTTTTGTTTGCTTCTCTGATTCCTTTTAGCATTTCATCATCCATCTCTTCATTATGGCCAGACGGTCAGTAGTACACCCCCACTGTCATTGCCTTCTGCTTTTTTTTTTTTTTAAATGCTTTATTTTCGTTTTATAACAACAAAGGAAAGGAAGACATACAACTAAAAGACAGATACATATAGTGTGATACATACACCAAAGTAAACCCCTGCCACCCCCCTCCCCCCTGCTTCTTCTCTAGAAAACTAATCATTCCCGAAGCGGGCGTGTACTTACATTATTGTGTTACAAAAACCTAACGGTGATCGGAAACATGATGAGTGCACATTAAACAGACATGTCGGAACAATGAGCGGATTGTACATAATCATTGAGCATCTGCCATTTAAACAAGCGAGAGTGAGTTTGGGTATGGGGAATAGCTCTCCGAGATATCTGCTCATATTTACTAGATAAGCAGACAAGGTTCCACCATTCATTGACAGTAAGTCGAGAGCTATCCTTCCGATTCCTCATGATTAAACATATGGCTATACCCAGCATGAAATCAAGGAGAAAACGACCCTTTTTAGGAAGAGAGGGGACCTCCGCCACTGAGCGGAGTCCCACAATCTTCCAAGAGAGAGGCTCGTAAAGGTGGAAGATAAATTGAATACGACCCCAGACCCGCCCCCAGTAAACCTGTAGTTGAGGACATTCATAAATAACATGAGCGAGGGTTCCCACAGCAGTATGGCAAGCCCAACATTGGTCCCCAGCAGTTGTGTACCATTTGGCTATTTTCCTGGAGTATAAAAGCATCTATGTGCAAAAAAGGAAGAGAGTTTGGGTAACTGAGGCAGACCGGGAAACCCGCACTACTTTGCTCCAGAAAACGCTCCATTGCACAGGGGTTAAAGTGGTTTGCAGTTCGCGCTCCCAGGCTAGTTGAGCTCGGAAAGTGGCAGTATCTGTACCCTGACATAATATTTTATAAAAGTTAGAGGCTACCCCATGTGTACTACTAATAGAGTGAACCGGTTCTAATAGCCCGTCCTCAGTAGGGACAGAGGGCAGCATGATTTGAGCACTTTTGAGGCAGTGTTGAAGCTGCAGCAATTGAAAATAATGTTTCGCTGGGAACGCAAATTCCTTTTGGAAATCAGAAAAGGTTTTCCAACGAGCTGCTGAGAAGAGCTGTTGGGGTGTCCTGATCCCCCTAGAGTACCAGGGTTTCTATGCTATCGTTCTATTTAGGACTTGAAGTCTGGGGTTATTCTACAGCAGGAGTCCGTCCTGAGGGCATACGTTTGAGCCCAGTGATAGAATGAGAGTATTATAGGCCGCTAGAGTATCGACAATCATTGGGGGATGGCGGGTGTCTACTAGATGGGACACACCGGGGAGATGGGTCAACGGAATTGGGCTACTAAGCTCCTCTACTATATCAAGCCAAACTGGTCTGCTGTCTGTTGAGGCATCTAGCCATCGGGCACCTTGTTTAAGTAGGAAAGCTTGATGATATCTGAGAAAATCAGGAAATCTGGTACCCACTAGTTCCTTTGCAGACTGTAGTTTTTGTTTAGCTATCCTTGGTGGCGTGCCCTGCCAGAGATAGCGGACGAGAAGGCCCTCAATATCTTTATAAGTGTGTAGCGGGAGGAAGCATGGCAGCTTTTCTAAAATGTAGTTCACTTTGGGGACTATCATCATTTTCACAGTTTCTAGGCAGCCCCACCATGTAAGGGATAAGGGAGACCAACAATTTGTGAGCTCACGGACGTTGGAGACTACCTCTTTGGCATTAAAACTGATAGTATCTTCTAAAGGAGCGGCAATAGACATTTTAGGTAAGGGCGCTCGAAAACATACAACATAATCAGAATCTGTGCAACAATGACCTAATCACCGAGTATACTAGCTAATACACCCATATTGAAAAGTATGTATCAAAGTATCTTAGAGAAGAAGCAAAACCCCCAATGATATGGCGACCATATGTCTGCGGGAGGAGGCCCTAGAGAGGAGATAGAGACATGAAAAAAGAAAAGAAACACCAGAGTCCATAATTAACACTGTCTCTGACACTCATCGAGGCTACTGTGGGTAGATGGAGTCGGGTCCCAGATATCATCAAAAGAAGGCAACAAACCGCCCTCGCCAGACTCTTTGCTGAGCCGCGGCAAATCCAATATGGCAGGTACAGCAGATATGAGAATGCTGGCAGGAATATTCTGGAAGTCAGCGCATCAAGTCGGCTTCTTTAGAATCTAAAAACTCCGCTAGTAGATCAGGGTCCACAAATGTTCTTGTCTGATTGTGAAGCGTGACTCGGAACTTGGCCGGATACATCAGGCCATAGCGTGCTTGTAGTTGTTGAAGCCTCGGCCGGAATTCCAGAAAGCGCTTTCGGCGGTCGACCGTGGGTTTAGCCAAGTCAGGATAGAAGGAGATCTTGTGGCTCTCATACTCCATATGGCCCTTTGCCCGAGAGGCACTGAGAATTTGCTCCACATGTTGATATCTCAAAAGTCGAAAGATAATAGGCCGCGGGGTCTTCCTGTTGAGCGTCATGGTTGTGGGTACACGATGAGCGCGATCGATCTCCAAGTCTTTGGTAAAGGTGATTTGGAGCAGGGAAGGGAGGATTTTACATAAAAACTCTTTCATGTCTCCCGATTCCACTCCCTCCGGTATGCCCACGAGACGTAGGTTGTTGCGGCGCGCTCTGTTATTGCCATCTTCCACTTCTTTCTGCAAGGCCCGTACCTGACGTTCAACTTTGTCGAGTTTGGACAACCGGGCCGCATGGGAGTCTAATATGCTCTCCATTTTATCCTGACGCGAAGAGAGCCCCTCTAGCTTGCCCTGCAGTACACCAAGATCTTCCCGCAGCGCTCGGAGTGCTTCACCATTTGACTGCACGAGGTCCTTAACCCCTCTAATCTCTGCGAGGATTTCCTGCTGCATTTCGGGGCCCTCGCGCAAAGCCAGCCCCTTCTGCGGGGACGGGGGTTCAGTTTTGGATCGTTTGCCATGAGAAGCCGCTGGAGATCCAAATTCCAGGCGCGTAGGTTTGGTCCCCGCCATCTCACCAATGTGCCCCGGCAAGATCAGATCAGAAATTCAAGTATATACGGTGTTAATTCAGGATTCTGAGTAGGCCTCTCGGGAGCCTCAGCGTTATGCGACCATCCCGCTGGACATCGGGCTCCGCCCCCCCGCCTTCTGCTTTTTAATGGAACTTCAATCCATAGAGATTCTACAGTGTATTTTGTTTCCTGCAAAACTTTAATGCTATGTGACTCAATGCCTTCTTTAACATATACAGCAACCCCTCCATCAATTTGATCTATTCTATCAATGTGATATTGTTTGTACCCAGGTATCAAAGTGTCCAGTTGGTTGTCCTCCTTCCACCGAGATGCCAATCATATCTAACCTTTCATTTAGTGCTATGTATTCTAGCTCTTCCATCTTATTTTTTAGACTTTTAGCATTTACATACAGACATTTTAGAGGTATCTCGTTATCAATTGATAGTGGTAATTTGGAATATTTCGGCTCTGTACTGAAGGACATCTATGTTACTTTTATCTTTGTTGGAACCACTCTGTTGGGATGCCCTAACTTCCCTGTTTTGCTAGTATCCTTCAAGGATACATCCTTCCGAACCATGCACTCCAGGGCGACTGTCGATCTTCCCCTACTATCTAGTTTAAAAGCTGCTCTATCTCCTTTTTAAGGGTTAATGCCAGCAGCCTGGTTCCATCCCAGTTAAGGTGGAGCTCATCCCTTTGGAACAGCTTCTCCCTTCCCTAGAATGTTGCCCAGTTCCTAACAAATCCAAAAACCTCTTCATGGCACCATCCACGCATTGAGACTCTGCAGCTCTGCCTGCCTTTTGGGTCCTGCACATGGAATGGGAAGCATTTCAGAGAATATTACCCTGGAAGTTCTGGATTTCAATTTCCTACTTAAAAGCTTAAATTTGGCCTCTAGAACCTCCGTCGTACACCTTTCTATGTCATTGGTGCCAATATGTACCAAGGCAGCAGAATCCTCTCCAGCACTATAAAACCTTCTCTAGGTGGAGCATAAGGTCTGTTACCTTCACACCAAGCAGGCATGTTACCAGGCAGTCCTCATGTCCACCAGCCACCCAGTTACAGTATCTACATGCCTAATGAGTTGAATCACCATCTATAACTGCTGTCCTAAACTTTCCCTCATAAGCACATGGCTCTGGGGTAACCTCCTTGGGGCGAGAAGACTTTGCATTTCCTTGCAAACATGTCCTAGCTACAAGATTACTTCCTGCCACACCAAGGATGATGCTGTCCTTTCATGTGACCTCTCTCCTCCATGGCAACTGAGAGGTTGCCAGATTGGAGGTGGGACTTCAGTACTGTGTCCCTATAGGTCTCGTCTACGCACCTTTCTGTCTTCCTTATGTCCTCCAAGTCTGCTGCTCTAGCCTCCAGTGATCAGACTTGTTCCCTGAGGGCAAAGAGTTCCTTGCACCTCGTGAACACATAAGACATCTCACCAAATGGGAGAAAATCGTACTTGTGACACTCATTGCAAAAAGACTGGATAGCCCCCATCTCACTGCTAGACTGCTGTTTGCATCTTAGTTTTAAGGTTTTGTTTAGCTATTTAAGTTGTTTACTTAAAGTTGCTAAGGTTAATTGTACTAATACAGCTATACCAACTACCAATAAAGGGGCTTTGTTCACCTCAAGATTAATTAACTTCAGGGCCTTAATCTATTCCTGGGGATCATAATCAGCTGAACCTGAAAGCAACTTGGATCACCCTTTTCCCCTTAATAGGTTTAAGATCCTATAAAGCTAAGATTATGCCTGGGAGAGGGAACTAACACTTAATAAAGGCTGACTTGCTGCACAGATTCCAGACCTGTGCTTCTAAGGTAATCTGCTAACAATTTCTTGGGCGATTCACACAGATCTCGGTTTGATAAAAGGAGCCTTTCAAATTACCCTTTTGATCTTTCACTTGGCTATAACAACTATTTAAAATAAATTCCCAGATCTCTTGTTTCCTAAGTGAAAGGCCTCTTTGTAAAAGTATCTAGAAACAATTTATTTATTTCAACTCAAAGAATATTTTACCCTGTTCTTCCTTCTATGCTAAGCTTAAAGCTCTCTGCTGACAATTTTAAATTTAAACTAAGAGAACTCTGCTGATTTTAAATTTAAACTAAGAGCTCTCTGCTGTTTCTAAAAATAAACTTAAAGATCTCTGCTGCGTTTTAAATTTAAACTAAAAGTTCTCTGCTGATTTTAAAAACAAACTAAAAGCTTAAATTGGAAGGTCTCTGCAGGGTTTTAAATTTAAACTAAAAGCTCTCTGTTGATACCAGGCCCTGACTGAGTTAACACTGGATTCTAAAATTCACAGATTTATCAGTTTTAACTTAAAGAATTCCCTTTCCCCAGGATTTAGAGAATTTCCCAGAAGGAAATAGTTACATGTGCAGATTTCCTTCCAGCAGAAGCAGTCCCTTTTGGTAGTCCTTCAAGACTGAGAATCACAGAGCTCTGGATGAACTATTTATACCTGTGCTTCTAAGGTAATATGTTAACAATTTTCTGAGTGATCACACAGGCCTTGGTTTGATAGAGGGAGCCTTTCAAATTACCCCTTTGACTTTCACTTGGCTTTAACATCTATTTAAAACAAATTTCCAGATCCCTTGCCTTCTAAGTGGAAGGCCTCTTTCTAAGGGTATCTAGAAACAATTTTTTTTCAACTCAAAAAATATTTTACCCTATTCTTCTTTTTATGCTAAGCTATACTCTGATTTGATTTAAATTAAAAGCTCTCTGCTGATAGTAGGCCCTTACAGATTTAAATTTAAACTAAAAGCTCTCTGCTGTTTTTAAATTTAAAATAAAAACTCTGCTGATACTAGGCCTTAATTGAGTTTACAATTTAAACTAAAATCTCCCTGTTGGTTTTAAATTTAAACTAAAAGCTCTCTTCTGGTTTTAAAAGTAAATTATAAACTCTCTGCTGAGCTTTAAATTTGAACTAAAAACTCTGGTGGTTTCAAATTTAAATTAAAAGCTTTCTTCTGGTTTTAAAAATAATCTATAAGCTTAAACTAAAAGCTCTCTGCTGGGTTTTAAATTTAAATGGAAAGCTACCTGCTGATACTCGGTCCTGACTGACTTTTAAATTTAAATTAACAGCTCTCTGCTGATACTAGACCCTGACTGAGTTTTAAATTTAAACTCAGGAGTATGTTTAATAAAGGATGGTATGGGAGCAAAGGTGCCATTAATGGGTATTATCAGTGCCCGTGAGTGACTGACACTGTGGAAAGTGCTGATAACACTGGATTAATGCCGTAAATAGTCTGAGACCTTCCGACAGACTAATTACACAGGTACACTACCAAAAAACTGCCTCCAGTTTTGCAATTGATTCCTATAGATTTTGGGGTGCTGAATCCAGGAAAAATAGCCAAAATGTTCCATCACGTCACGTTTTCTTGCAAAATTAGATTTCTTACCCATATAAGGAATGTTCACATAATTTCTTTTTAGCCGACTGCAGTTTATTTTCTTGGCCCAAAATAGAGGTTGTAATGGTTAACTAACTAGAAACACTCCCTCATGATATTTTAGAGTGTTTTGTATTCATTTTATACATTAACAGGACAATTGGGAGGCGGGGGCTAAATCCAGTACTCGCGCTGGCGCATGTTCTTTCCTGTTCGCCTCGCCTCGTTCGCTTGCTCAAACACGGTGGTTGCGACATGAACGTTCCTGTCAAATTTCAGTTTCTTGCAAGTTCATTATTACCTTTTGTTTGCTCAGTCGTAATCCAGCTTTATTCCGAAGTGGTTCACTACAGTTGTAGTTTGCAGTGCTGCGTATTTGTGATGGCTCACAGAGCCAGAGGTTGCGTCAACTCTCCGGACAGTTTTTGTTTTATTTGTGGGGAATATACCGTGAAAAAGCGGCAGAGGAACATTTCTGCATTTATTAAAAAAGTATATTCCGCCTCTTTCGGTTTGAAGTTAGGCAATCAAGACAAACCGTGGGCTCCTCACAAAGTGTGCAAGACATGTGAGGAAGATCTACGCTTATGGATGAAAGGTAAAAAACAAGCATTTCGTTTTGGAATACCTATGATGTGGCGTGAACAAAGAGACCACAGCAGTGACTGCTATTTTTGCTCTTGCATTGTGAAGGGATACAACTTAAAAAATAAGAACGTAATAAGTTACCCCAACCTTCCCTCAGCAATTAGGCCTATGCCTCATAGCAACGAAGTACCTGTGCCTGAACCACCAAAATCTTTGGATCATATTTGTGTGGACGGTTCTGATCATGATGAGACTCATCAGATGGCTTTTCCCGATGAGTCCAGTACTTCCGAGTTTGAAACTGAACCAGATCCGAAACCTGAACTTTTCTCTCAAGCTGAATTGAATGATTTAGTCCGGGATTTAGGACTCCCAAAAGATGCTGCCCAACTGCTAGGTTCTCGGCTTAAACAGAAAAATCTATTGTCACCAGGAACAACTTTTTATTGGTACCGCAACCGCGAGACACAATTTTTGAAGTATTTCAGCAAAGAGGAAGATTTGGTATTTTGCAACGATATATACGGAGTGATGGAAAAGTTTAAACTCAAGTATGATCCTGCTGAATGGCGGCTGTTCATTGATTCGTCAAAAGACAGCATAAAAGGTGTTCTTCTTCATAATGGCAACACATTCGCTTCAGTTCCTATTGCTCACTCTGTTATTCTCCAAGAAAAATACGAGAATTTGGCCCTGATTCTTCAGAAGATTCGTTATGATGAGCATAAGTGGATGATTTGTGGAGACTTTAAAATTCTATCCATGCTATTAGGGCAGCAATCCGGTTTCACCAAATATCCCTGCTTCCTTTGCTTGTGGGATAGCCGGGCCCGCGACCTACACTGGGGGAAAAAAGACTGGCCAATTCGGGAGTATTTGAGACCCGGTGAGAAAAATGTTCTTCATGAGAGCTTGGTACCTCGTGATAAAATTCTATTACCACCTCTCCACATTAAGTTGGGTCTCATTAAGCAATTCATCAAGTCCCTTCCAAAAGATGGTGAGTGCTTTCGGTACCTTTGCTCAAAGTTCCCCCGACTTTCTGAAGCAAAGCTAAAGGAAGGAGTGTTTGTTGGCCCTGATATAAGGAAACTCATTTCAGATGGAGCATTCGCTGAAACGATGTCTGAGAAGGAAAAAGAAGCCTGGGATTCCTTCAAGGATGTTGTTCTCAAATTCTTGGGGAACAGGCGGGATGAGAACTATAAGGATATTGTTGCCAGGATGCTCAATGCCTTCAAAGAACAAGGCTGTAACATGAGCCTGAAAGTCCATTTCTTGCACTCCCATGTGAACTACTTTCCCGAAAACTTGTGGGGCGTACAGTGAAGAACAAGGTGAAAGGTTTCACCAGGACATCAAGGACGCAGAGAGAAGTTACCAAGGAAGATGGAACACCACTATGATGGCTGATTTCTGCTGGTTGCTGCTGCGGGAAATCCCAGATGAAAAATACGCCAAGCAGCGCACCAAGAGAAGCATTCGGTGGAAGAAGAAACGGGCCCACCAGGAGATTGATTGACCCAAGAATGACTTTAAAATCTAAACTGTGTTGACAAATATCGTGTTTTTACTAAACTTTGAAATAAAAATTTGCTAGTTATTACCACAGTGTCGGATCTCATTTATTAGAATTTTATTTTCACACCATCGGGTGTTTGTCTTCATGTATTGCAATGGTGTGGTTTGCGTTTTCTATTCTTACATACATACCTGTACAACAATTTTTGCGCATTTCTTTGCTTTGCTTTGTGTCTAACCTCGCTCTTATATGCTCAATGTTTGTGCACATGTATGTGGCTGTTTTAAGTGCAGACAATTTTGCTACCATCACAGTGTGTTTTGTTGACATTACTCTATTCTTATGTGCTGCCTTGTTACAATTTTCTTTATTCTTATTTGAATAACTACTAAACAATTAGTATAAAGAATTCATCCAAGAAACTTTTATCTCGATCGCACTCAATCTGAAACGTTCACCTCAAACTGCTAACCCAATGTAGCAAAAAATCTGTACGTGATGGAGCAAATTGGTTACCAGATTTGGATTCAGCGCACCAAAAAACGTAAAAATCAATCGAAACATTAGAGGCAGTTTAAAAAAATATTTTTTAGTGTAATTATTGGTGCTTTGCTGAAATGAAGAGAATTCATCTTTAGAAAAATTCCTATATGTTCTACTGAACGAGTTTGTGACATTTTTGAGATATTTATTGTTCAAAAATTGACCATTTATAGCGCGTGATACCCCAGCTTATGCCCGCATGCATCCTGACAATGACCACATATATATCCATGGATCGGTGAACCCATATGGCTGCTCTGTGGTTCCAAATGCATGGCCCGTGCATGTATGAGAGATGGATCACAGGTTCAAGTTCAACCTGTGGATCCAGGAATTGTATGTTCAGTTGTGTTAAATTTATCCTATATTTGCAGAACTATATCAGCATGTGCAACCTTTAACATTTCGTCCAGCAAAAGGCCACACACTCAGCTACCACACTCCTGGCTGGATGGCAGAGCATGCTAATAGCACCAGCACACTTAGCAGGCATTGACAGTTCCCAAGCATTGCAGAACATGCTAATAGTGCCTGCACACTGAGCAGTCATTGACAATGGTGGAGCATCAAAGGAGGCCTAAAGGGCAGGTAAGAATGCCAATCTGCATCATTTTTGACAGCGGGTTCATGTGTGTGTGTGTGTGTTGGTGTGCATTTGAGTGTGTGTATGTCTTTCTCCAGTGTAATGTGAGCTTCAGCAATGCACGGTACATGCATGTGGTGCCCAGGCTTTATGGCTGTGCATACAACATGCTGCAGGTCAGCTATATTTATGTTTATTAAAAACTTAATTACAAATGCATCTGGACGGTTTACAATAAAAATCAAATGCTGCTAGAAAGGAAGAAAGGAAAAGGAACACCATTAAAATATTTTAAACAGGATAGAGAAAGATAAGAATAGAAAAGGGAGAAAAGACATAGGGATAGCATTCCCCTACACTTTCCTCCCAACATGGCACTGTTGTGCAGCTTCCAAATCATCTGCTGCTTTGACTGGAGTAAGCAGGGGGGACATGAGTGTGTGTGTTGCAACCTTCACCTCAGACTGAGCCTCCAGATGAGAGGCCTGATTAATGCCAACTGCCATAACATCTGTATCCATGGCAACAGTATCAGCCCACCTGGCACAACTGCAGCGTATAGGAAATTTGGTTCAAAGGGATGGGCTGGCCTCTGTGAATGTCCAATCCATTCACTTAGTTGGTGACTCTGGCAGGAATCTGCAATTTACCTGCATGAATGCTGCTCTTGTCCCATGCTGCCTTCACAGAGTGCAAGTGAGCAGATTCTTTGCTCCATGCATTGTATGCACATACAGGGAGGTACGTATCAGGCAAATTCACACACAATGAACACCATCTCAACATTGTCTACTGATCTTTGACCAAAGCATCCAGCAGTGCATTCCCTGTTACCCCAAATGAGAGTCCAAATGCACCTGTGTGCCTGATTGTGACAGTGGGACACTAACCTCGGAATGGTGCATTCACATTTCCAGCTGCTGAAATGTGGCACAGGATATCATGTTGGTCTCTTCATCACCCACCATCATATGGGAAGGCAGTGTCTAGAGGTGAATGTTGGGGTGGGGGTAGGTGTGTGGGGAACACTGCCATATGCAGTATGTACCAGTTTAGAATGTACCCTTCATAGGTGGCATTACTGGCCAGAGCCTATGTTCAAATGGCCAAAACCTATGCGGACCTTCTCATTGTCTGCATGTGTTACATCAGAGGGCCTGCAGGACAGCTACACTGGTTCCCCATGTGCATCGAGTGTGATAGTCACAATGATGGTGTTAGAGTACAAAGATGCAGGGTATGGTGGTGGATATTGGAACAGTTGCTGGTGACACATACAACCCCATGTCCAACTTGCCATGCTTCCACACACTCTTGGGGGGGGGGGGCTGGCACACATCTGTAGCATGGGAGAGTGTATGTGCTGCACTGGCCAGGTTTGGAGTCTCCATGGCTTGGGACATGACATTATATGTAGTACAAGCATGGAACTAGGTTCAATGCTCACTGCCAAGAGCTGTGTTGGGGGACATAGTATTTGTGTATGTGACAGACATAAGCCATGGTGGGCCAGCATGCACCCATGCCAGCATGCATGGTGGGCCAGCATGCACCCATGCCAGCATGCATGGTGGGCCAGCATGGCTTTCTCTGGCCCACTTTCCACTGTGCTTTACATTGCATAAGCTGTTCCAAAGTCCAAGATTAAAGGGTACATAATGAGGAGCAGAGGAATCTGGATATTGCCTGAAACAGGGCGGTTTGTACAGGATGTAAATGTGTCAGAGGTTAGGTCAATGGCTGAGCCATGGGTCTGCCATGAGCATGGCCCTGGTGCACACATCTATTCATGCTAAGAGGCCACTCTCATTCTGACCGAGCTGTGACCATGCCACGGCTATGTATGCATATGGTTCTATATAGGGTCAAGCTACAGTGATATGTGGGCTGTTTCTTTTATGAGTCCAGTCACTAGACAGGCTGCTGGTTATACAATGCCGATGTGTTCATGGTGGCTATGTGTACATGCAGCATGTGGTGACTAGTACTTGTAGACTTGGCCCAGATAGTATGTGAGTGGCTGACACAGGCCAGTGTTGCCCAACATATAGAGGCTGCCTTGGATTGATCAGGTTTGATTGGAATTCCCAGAAAGTGAGGCTAGCAGTTTCTGTTGGGCTGTTGGCAACCTGCTGGTAACTATGGTCTTGCCAAATCTTTTTGTTTGGTGTCAGCACCCCCTCCTCCTCCTCCTCCCTAGACAACACTCATTGCATTCAAGTTCCATGGCAACAGCTACTGCAACCTTAGGGACTAACATGATATGTTATAAGACAGTTCCTGGACAACAGGAGCAGGACACAAGGCCCAGATAAGATAGGTCACTTTGGCTTGCTGCATTTATACAGAGTACCAAGTGACTAACATCACACACTGCAGATAATACCTGTAGCACACATGTGCAGTGATAGCAATCTATTTCAGAACATGGAGAGTCCATCTATTGCAGGGCTTGCTCTGGGGATCAGGTGATGCGTGCCCTCCCTCACAATCAGGGTGACTACAGAAACAGGTCATTTGCATATATTGCAGCTGTCATGTTCGGGAAGCACACATTGTCCCTGCATATTACAGTGCTGATATGATGGATTGCTGTATTCTCCATATGGCCATCAGTTGCATATATGTGCTCAGATTGTGTGGTGCACCATGGGTAATGGAAGTGGTTAACTGATACGGGAACCCAGAGCCCCAGTTGCAGCCATAGTGGTGACTGTGACCACTGAACCATTGCCCAGTACTTGCTTGTCTTCTATAATGGTAGGAGACATGCTCATGGTCCCCTAAGAAGGGCAGGATGGTCAGCGATGGACCACAGGGGTCATGGATGTGGTTTGTGTTAGATGTATGAGCAGATGTACCTATCTTGCAGTGTACAGCAAGTGACAAGGGACTGCATGCCCTGCATATGTGCTACCTCAGGGCTTAGTGCCACACCGCGGTGCAGCAGACCTCTGCGTGTGACTGTTTGGTGTTGGAGGTACAGTGGAGGGATGGGCATCTTGACCCCACTTTCTCAGAATGTGCCAGCCATGTTGTTTGATGTCCTGGGTTTCAGCCATTGCAGTCAGGGACCTGCAGTCTCTTTGATTCTAGACATTGCTGTACAGAACAGTGTGGAGGTATAGCCTAATGGTTAGAGCACTGGCTCAGCAAGCCACAGACCAGGGTTTGAATCCCACTTGTTTTCGTTGTGGCTGTGAGAAACTCACTTCAGTATACTGCCAGTAATAGTCCAAGGTCTGCATTGTCTGGGGGACACACATTCTTATACTTTATTATGCATTGTGATAGCACATTGGGTCTGCAGACATGCACATTGCAATCATGCCCATCTGACTGCATGACTTTATTGGCTCTGCTGTAGCACATTGCAGAGTCTGACATGTTCATCCTGCAGATGTATGACACATGAGTGGTACATGATTAGAATATTTCACCATGACTGTGACTGAACATCTTTGGCTCCAGTACATATATGCAGTACATGCAGGCACATCCTACTCCTGGGATGGCCACCTTCAGGGATCATCACATGTAATTACTTGCTCCATATGGCCATTATGAGAGACACTTGTCCAGCTGTGTCAGGGAGATTGTATGGTGGTCAGAAAAGATGAGAAAGCTGGCATACCCAAATAGCTGGTATTGGAACTTCCCCATGGCACAGCTACTATTTTTTCAACACTCACTACAACTGCATTTGTGCAGGCACATCAGGTACGTTGGGGCAGCAAGGTCATACCACACTCTCATCTGCTGCCATCCATCCTCCTGCCAATCCATCAGCATATGCACATTATGTATGGTCATGTATTCTCCTGCAAGCTGCTACACCATGGCCCACACAGGTACATTTTCAACATTCGGATGTATCACTCACACCTCACTTGTGAATGATCTGCACATTTCCACCCCTGCTCAGTCATCCTTTTGATGCCCACATCGTGGCGATGCTGGCTCCGCCAGGGCACAGTCCTTCCTAATCCTATGCCAAAAACTGACATTACAGCAGATTACGTGGGCACCCCTCACTGATACAGTACAGATGCCTCCCACATGCTCATCCCATTTACTGATTAACACGTAGGCTACATACGGATCTGACATGTCCATCAGCCCTTACCTTTCCTTACATCCATCACCTAAACTGTGACTTTCACGGGGTTCCCTTATCCTGCGTTAAGAAACTGACATTTTTGGGCATTAAGGTGTACGCTGGGCACTTTCACACCTGGTGTCCTGTTAGTGTCCGATAAGTGGAGCCTAGCACCCTTAATGCCGGAAGGCCTACTCCCTGCCCTGGCCTTTACCACACTATAACACCCTTACCACTACTGTTAATTCTTGCTAACTGGTGCACTCTTAACGCTCTTTAGTATTTATTTATTTATTTAACAGGGTTTATATACCGCTTTATCATTTCAATCAAACATGTTCTCATTCAAGTAAACATATTCTTAAGAGCTGTCTGCTGTTTTTAAATTTAAACTAAAAGCTCTCTTCTGAGTTTGAAATGTAAACTAAAATATCTCTGCTGGTTTTAAGCATAAACTAAAAGCTTAAACTAAAAGATCTCTGCAGATACTAGGTCCTGACTGAGTTAACAAATACACTGGATTCTAAAATGCAGAGATTAATCAATTTTAACCTAAAGAATTCCCTTTTCCTCAAGATTTAGGGAATTCCCCAGAAGTAAATACTTACAATTGCAGATTTCTTTCCAGCAGAAGCAGTCTCTTTTGGTAGTCCTTCAAGACTGAGAATTACAGAGCTTTGGTTTAATTTATTCTTTTCATGTAAGAGGTATTTGCCAGTACCATTTATGCCTTTCTGTGTCAAGGGTTAATTTGAATTTGTAATTCAGATATGCTAAATAAAATTTAAATACTTGTAAAATAAATATAAATGAGTAAAGGCTCAAAAAGTGGAGCCTCAGCTAACCAAGAGATCATCCCTGGATGTACAGTATGTCTGCCCTTCAGTATAACTGAGCCAAAAGAAGAACTGGATGGTATTAAATCAATGGAGTTCCATTCAATAATATAGAATTAGTGAGATTATGAATATAGTACATCAAGGGCTACATCAAACCAAGATGATCCATGCCTTGCGGGGTTAATGAAAGAGGAATAAGCAGCCTGGGGACATGCATTAAAGTGAATATGAATGAGTCCTAGGAAGGAGTGGTACAAGACATGCTAAACTCAATGACGGTTCAACCACTTACAGAAAAAGCAAATTTAGTTAGCAAGGACTGCAATAATTTTAGATCAGAGTCTAATAAGCAGATTATAAGATAAGGCTGTAGTATTGTAGTTTCAGGGATTTTTGATGAAGAGAATGTCCTTGATCAATATGTATCAATCAGACTTCACAGCTGGACGTGGAACAGAACTTTGGTTTCAGAACTGAATATGGAACAAAATTATAGTCACTCTGATTACATATTGTGTGACCCTGACAAAGGGAATGGTGCATAGTTGATCCTTTTGGATTAAAGTTTGGCTTTTGATAGAGCAAACCACAGAATTTTATTAGCACATACTCTATATGTGAAATACTTACTGATGGTCTAGGATTACAATGCTTTACATCCTTTTTGACAATATATAATTTTAATTGTAGGGGATACTTTTTCTTAGCCTCTTACTTGTAGAGCTCTCCAGAGATCTTGTCTGTGACTTGTTATATTTATTTTAGTTATTTAGTGCTATTTATCAATTGCCTATGCCAAAGGTATTGCTCCAGTGATATGTGTGCATATAATAACACTGGGGAAGAGCAGATCCAAAATTTTACAACAATCAGCTGTGTATTGCTGGAGAATGAACAAGAATGAACTGGAGATGTTATAGAGGCTTTTAGCATGCTTGACTGCAAATAACTGGTTGGCTGCCAATATGAAAAATGATTGCAAAAATGAATTTGTTGCAATCTGAGGCAATATAGATGAGACGCAAAAAGTGGAGTCCGCCCCAGCACGGTCCATAAGGTAGAGGGTCAAAGTTAGGGGGGAGCAAGGGCTTTCTTCCCAACTACTGTATATGGATAGCGGCAATATTCAACTGCTATACTTATAGTTAAGTGGTTTAATGTAATTAAACCAGCAAAAAGGATGTCCTAAATTAAATCGCTTAACGATAACAGATAGTGGATGAATATTGCTGCTATACATAGTACATATATCCAGCATTGCTGACTGTATGTATAGCAGCAGTGAATTTACATACATGATTTAAATGCTACATCCAATGCTTAAAAAATGCTGACGGGGGGGAGGGAGGGTTTAAATCTTGACCCATATGTTGCCACAGATCCAGTTTGTGGTGTGAATCTGTTTTTGTAATTCCAAATTATTCATAAGTTCTAGCCTCATTTAAGAAGGAATGATTAACCCATGCTTTAATTACTACTGGTCTGAAGTGCTAAATCTCCCTGCTATGTTTGTTTGCCTAAAAACATTCCAATTAGCTACAAATAGCATCCGAGGCAAGCAGGATAATTATTAATTGTAGCCTTAAAGAATGGATGTATCTGCTGGTAGAAGGTTATACTACTTACTGGAGACATTCCATATGTACTTTAAGGTTATATGCTCAGACTTTGTGTGCTTGAGAAGTAATGGGGAAGGCTACTTAGAAAATATAATGGTCTAGTGTATGCAAGGGTAAATCCTTTTGCTCCTGTCAAGGTGGTCTTTTAGTTGAACATTTGAAAGATTGGTAAATAGCTACCACTGGACAATGGGTTTTTAGAGCAATCATCCCATGTGTTTCAAATCAACTATTAATAGATTATCATTTTATCATGAAAACAGTGAAGACATTTTATATGTAAAGGTCTTTACATAGTAGGTGGCCTTTTCTGTTCTACTTGTGGTAGATACTGTATCTGATAATAGATTAATGCAGGCTTTATTTTATTTAATTACATTTTACAATAAACCAAGAACCTTGGATAAAGAATATCACAATCCATAATGCGCATGCAAAAAATAAACACAAAAGAGCATTAAGCAACCAATAACATGACAGTATGCTAGCAGTCCACAATAGAACAATAAAGAAAAGGGAGGATTCAAGAACAATATGCACCATAGGAGAATGGTTACAAACAAAGAAAAATATTAAAAAGAAAAAATAGGATGTAAAACGAATACAACTTTTAAAGCCCACAATACTACCGTAAGGTGAATTCACAATTGCTTAGCATCTAAGAAAAAATGCGGTTGAGATGGCTCGAAGAAATGAAAAATCTTATTCTGATAACCAAGTACACATTTACAAGAAAATCTCAAATGGAAACTTGCAACCAAAGCTAAAACCTCAGTGTGGAGTTCCAGAAATGTTTTCCTCCTAGATTGAGTTCATCTGAGAAAATCTGTACCCTACCCCCCAAAAAAGAAACATCAGATATTTTTTTAAATAAATTTATAAAAGATACCAACAAAGTAGCCCGGGCTTCAACCATCTCGGTAGACTGCTCTAACAACTCAGACAGGTCCCCCAAGTCCAAGGAGTCAGAAGGCACCTCTGCCTGAGAGGTATCAGCTTTCTGCAAAGTGTCCTTACCAATCATTGAGGGGAGATAATAAATCTTTTGAAGAGGAGGGATCCCAGACTTGGGATAGTTAAACAGTTTCTTAAGAAACCGAATGAACAGGTCTCTTGGGGAGCACAATGAAAGCTGTGGAAAATTCAATAAGTTTCTCTGTTGATTTTCCAAGTTTTCAATTTTATGCTGTAAAACCAAACCATCCTTAGATGGGATCCTTTGCTGATCCTGAAAATGTTGAATTTTAACCTCAAGTTATTTCAATTGTGCTTGCTATTGGAGCACCTTTGCCTCCACTCTCTCTAATCTAGGAGCGAAGGGAGCAGAAGCCTGCAATGCCCTAGCACAAACCCGATAAAGTGACTCTATTGCATCCCAAATGGAGTTCAGGGTCACTTCCTTTGGTCTCACACGCAGAGGAAGATCCTGGATCATCACACCCTCCTGAATGGGGGCAGTTGGACCCATTACCACTAGCCACCAGCACAACCAATGCCAAGGCCAAGGACTGCTGAGTAGCCGCATCTGAAACCACACCAGGTGCGCTACACACAGCACTCCCAGGATCAGGAGGAGTGGAAGGGCCAAGCGAGCTCAGTGAAACATTGCTGCCCAAATCGGGACTCTCCCTAACCCTGACAACGAGTTCGCCCAAACACTTTGCCTGTACAAAATCATCCATGGCATGTTGCCCCACTGGTATAGCAACAGGAGTGGAAGAAATACCTCCCCTACCTTTAACTTTCTGTTTAGGCATCTAGAAAAACTAGACCAATGGAAGCAAAGGCCAGGACGAACTACTCCAACATGAACTTAAATCCTCCTAAAGAAGAACTACTGCCAAAAGATATTAAATGCCAAGCTCACCGCCTTGTGCTCCACCTAAGGGCCCTCTGGCAAGGCCCTCAGGCATGGGCCCGCCAGGCGCAGGCATGCCTTAAGCACATTTGACTTTTAAAGCCAGCAGATGAAACAAGGCAAGGAGGAGCTTGCTCCCACTCCCAACAGCCCAGCAGTTCTCTAAGGCAGGCTTTAATAAGTTTTCTTTGGATTTAAGAGCCAGCTCAGGAACTTAGAAACTAGCAGCGGAGACCTTCCTCCCTCCTCCTCCTCCTCCTTGTCCTCATTGTCTCTACTGAACAGGGCGGTGGAAGGATTTTGAGCACCCTAGATGAACCTTGATCCTTATGCCCCACCGCCCAAAGAGTCTGATAATTAAACTCCACAATCACGGCCATTTTAACAACCTTCCCACAACAAACCTGTAAAAATGCATAACTGGAGAACATACTTTTAAATATGAAACTTTGCTTCTTATGTATATGCAAATAAAAGAATATGCTGTTGGTTCTTTGAATTAGTGGAGCTGTCAGGATTTATATTTTTGAGTTGACTACTGCTGCTCTGTGCTGCCCTACAGAAGCTTCAAACCTGGGAAACATGCGAGTCTTGCATAATGGTTGAGCTATCCCTGCAACTGAAGTTGAGGAACAGGCGGGGAGGGGAGGGGAGGGGGAAGGGAATCTTTTCTGAGGTCTATCGCAGCTCCTTTAGGATATGATTTACTAATGCTGTTTTCCCATTCTATGTCCATGGGAAGAGAAGCTTAGTAAATCAGGCCCATGATACACCTCTGTAGGCCACTGGCAGAAATACATAGCCAGCAGTCCTCTTCTCCATGCAGTTGTTTTTCTACCCAGTACCCTGTCAGCACCAGCCTCACTCTCTCCCCCTACCCTGTCACCACACAGTCTTGCTCTCTTCTCGCCATGTCACCCAATCTCTTTATTTTAGCCTGTTCCTCCACCTTCTCACTCTCCTATTCCACTATTTCCCTCCTCTGTTAAATATGTAAATATAGAGGGGTTTTTTTAAAGTAATTGTTATCTGGTGTACTCATCATGGTTGAGATACATAGGTTTGCAAGCTGAAAATGGGGGGAGGGGGCTTTGGGTAGGAAACAGGGGGCCTCTACAAGTGTGTAATTGGGGTCTGTTTTGTGTAAGCAAAAGGATGCATGTCACTGGCAGGTGGATTAGGAGATGTGACTGCATGGGTAGTGAGAAAGCTAGTGCATTGTGTTAGAGCATGTGGGGGATTTCCATAAGTGGGGATCTCTGTATGTGTAAGACTGTGAGTTAGTGAGAGCGGAGGTTGGGGGGGGGGGGAGTGTGTGTGACACAGAGTGCATGGTTATTATCTCCAGGAACAAGCAGGAATGAGTCTTCACATATGGGTACGTCGGTACCGACGGAGCCTGCGCGGGAACGCTCCCCAGCGTCCCAAAAAAGGAAAGCTTTTGGGAGCATCCCACAGCGCCTGCGTGCTGCCTTCCCGCCTTTCCTAACCGCCTCTCTCCAGTTCTTCTTTTCCGCAGAGCCAGCAGGTCGTGTTCCTGTCACCGCTGAAGAAGTTCTTTATTTTATTTTATTTCTTTGGTCACGCGTCTGCCTTCTTCGACGTCGGACCGGTACCGCCGGTCTTTTCTTTCTTTTTCTTAAAAAAAAAATATATATATACTTTCCGTTCCACTTCAGTGTATTTTTTCTTCGTTGGGCCTTAGGCCTAACAGAAAATTCCTCATGGAAAAACCCGCCTCCGGGTTTAAAAAATGCACTAAGTGCAGCGGTACCATCTCTGTTACTGACACCCATGACTGGTGTCTTAAGTGTTTGGGTCCTGACCATTCTATCACGGATTGTCCGTCCTGCACCATGATGTCTAAAAGAGGTTTACAGAACCGAGCAGCCAAGCTCAGTACACTGTTTCCCTCTGATGCAGCTTCGGTGACCAGGGCCGGCCCGTCCATTGAGCAAGAATGTTTTTTGCACAGGGCCCCGCGTTTCAGGGGGCCCCGCGCAAAAAACATCTTGCATCCCATTAAAGTTTAAAAAAAATCATAAACCGGCTACGGCTGCCGCTGCCGCCGTGGCAGCGGCAGAATGGAGAATCCCGCGGGGCCCATTTACAGTCCTTACCACCCCCCCCCCCAATCAGCCCAACTAAGTTTAAAAAAAAAAAGACCCAGAAACCGGCTGCTGCTGCCGCTGACGCCGTGGCAGCGGCAGAATGGAGAATCCCGCGGGGCCCCCCTGTCCGGCAGTCTTTGATGCGGCCTCAGCGCGGGCTTTTCAGAGCCGCGCGAAGGGAGAGTTTCCCTTTCTCGCGGCTCTGTTAATCCCGCCGCGGGGCTGATGGGATTTCCCATCAGCCCCGCGGCGTGATTAACAGAGCTGCGAGAAGAGAAGCTTTCTCTCTTCGCGCAGCTCTGACAGCCGACGGAGGCCACAGAGAAGACTGCCAGACAGGGGGGCCCCGCGGGATTCTCCATTCTGCCGCTGCCACGGCGGGCAGCGGCAGAATGGAGAATCCCGCGGGGCCCCCCTGTCCGGCAGTCTTCTCTGTGGCCTCCGTCGGCTGTCAGAGCTGCGCGAAGAGAGAAAGCTTCTCTTCTCGCAGCTCTGTTAATCACGCCGCGGGGCTGATGGGAAATCCCATCAGCCCCGCGGCGGGATTAACAGAGCCGCGAGAAAGGGAAACTCTCCCTTCGCGCGGCTCTGAAAAGCCCGCGCTGAGGCCGCATCAAAGACTGCCGGACAGGGGGGCCCCGCGGGATTCTCCATTCTGCCGCTGCCACGGCGTCAGCGGCAGCAGCAGCCGGTTTCTGGGTCTTTTTTTTTTTAAACTTAGCTGGGCTGGGGGGGGGCGGTAAGGACTGTAAATGGGCTGATGGGGGGGAGGGAGGGAGGGAGGGGGTAAGGACTGTAAATGGGCTGATGGGGAGGGAGGGAGGGAGGGGGGGTAAGGACTGTAAATGGGCTGATGGGGAAGGGGTTGGTAAGGACTGTAAATGGGCTGATGGGGAGGGAGGGAGGGGGGGATAAGGACTGTAAATGGGCTGATGGGGAGGGGGGGTAAGGACTGTAAATGGGCTGATGGGGAGAGGGGGGGTAAGGACTGTAAATGGGCTGATGGGGGGGGAGGGAGGGAGGGAGTAAGGACTGTAAATGGGCTGATGGGGAGGGAGGGAGGGGGGTAAGGACTGTAAATGGGCTGATGGGGAAGGGGGGGGTAAGGACTGTAAATGGGCTGATGGGGAGGGAGGGAGGGGGGTAAGGACTGTAAATGGGCTGATGGGGAGGGAGGGAGGGGGGGATAAGGACTGTAAATGGGCTGCTGGGGAGGGAGGGAGGGGGGATAAGGACTGTAAATGGGCTGAGGGGGAGGGGGGTAAGGACTGTAAATGGGCTCTTGGTGAGGGGGGGTGAGTACGGAAAATGGGCTGATGGGGAGGGAGGGGGGTAAGGACTGTAAATGGGCTGATGGGAGGGGGGTAAGGACTGTAAATGGGCTGATGGGGAGGGGGGGAGGACTGTAAATGGGCTGAGGGGGGAGGACTGTAAATGGGCTGATGGGGAGGGGGTAAGAACTGTAAATAGGGAGGGAGGGGGGTAAGGACTGTAAATGGGCTGATGGGGGGGGTTAGGACTGGTAATGGGCTATAGGGGGTTAGGACAGGTAATAGACTATGGAGGGGCTAAGACTGGAAATGGGCTGATGGGGGAAGTTATGACAGGTAATGGGCTATGGGGGGCTACAACTACAAGTGGGCTGATGGGGGGATTAGGACTGGAAATGGGCTATGGGGGGGTTAGGACAGGTAATGGGCTGATGGGGGGGTTACAACAGGTAATGGGCTATGGGGGTCTAAGACTACAAGTAGGCTGATAGGGGGTTAGGACTGGTAATGGGCTGTGGGGGGCGTTAGGACTGGTAATGGGCTATGGGGGGGCTAAGACTACAAGTGGGCTGATGGGTTAGGACTGGTAATGGGTTGATGGGGGGGTAAGACTGAAAATGGGCTGATGGGAGGGTAAGGACTGGACGTGGGCTGATGGGGGGGTTAGGACTGGTAATGGGCTATAGGGGGTTCGGACTGGAAGTGGGCTGATGGAGGGTTAGGACTGGTAATGGGCTATAGGGGGTTCGGACTGGAAGTGGGCTGATGGGGGAGCTAGGACTGGTAATGGGATGGGGGGTTGCTAGGACTGGAAATGGGCTGAGTGGAAGGGGGGCTTGAACGGCAAATAGCTGATGGGGACAGGGGCTTGGAATGGAAATGGGCTGAGTGGAAAGGGGGCTTGAACTGCAAATAGCTGATGGGGAGGGGGCTTGGAATGGAAATGGGCTGTGAGGAGAGGGAGCTAGGACTGGAAATGGGCTGAGTGGGGGGGGGGGGGGCTAGGACAGGAAATGGGCTGATGGAGGGGCCAGGATAGGACTGGAAATGGGCTGTTGGGGGTGCTAAGGTTGGAAATGGGCTGTGGTGGGGGCTTGAATGGAAATGGACTCATGGAGGGGCTAGAACTGGAAGTAGGCTCATGGGGGGCTTGGATTGGAAATGGGCTGAGTGGAGGGGAGCTAGGATTTGACATGGGCTGATGGTGGGGCTAGGAAAGGAATAGAAATGAGCTGATGGGGGGCTGGGATTGGAAATGAGCTGATGGAGGAACTGATAGGACTGGAAATGGGCTGATGAGGGGCTGGGATTGGAAATGAACTGATGGATGGACTCGGATAGGACTGGAAATGGATGGGGGAGCTAGGACTGGAAATGGGCTGATGGTGGGGCTAGGATAGGATTGGAAATGGGCTGATGGGGGACTAGGACTGGAAATGGGCTGATGCAGGGACAAGAAGGGAGCAGATGCTGGGTGGGGCTGGAACTAGAAAGGAGCTGATGTTGGGGGAGGATTAAAATGGGATGGAGCTGGGAGAGTGAAATGGAGAGGGAAAAATATTTTGCGTGGGAGGGAAGACAAATCTACAATTGGCCGGATATTGGGAGAGTAAGTGGGGATTGAGGATGGAGGGATAAAATTTGAGTGGATGAAATAGGAATGAGGAAAGAGCAAAAGGAGAAAGATTAGCATGTTAAAGCAGATGTAGAGAGAGAATGGAAAAAAAAAAAACAAGACAGAAGAAAGGACAAATGGACAGCAGATGGAGAGTTAGCAGAAGACACGAAGAAACCAGAAGAAAGTGGCTGGAACAATTGCAATTGAAAAAAAATGCACAAAAGGTAGAAAAATATCTCTTTATTTTGAATTTATTAACTGGAATATGTCAGCTCTGGGAAATGTGCATCATTAATTTTTGCGCTTTGTTTAGTACAAGAGGAAATTAATTTATAGTTTTATTTCTACAGTATTGCTGTATATTCCAAGTTTGGCTTTTGGGGTTCCCAGTTTAATTATGGTCTTCCTGTTCCTAAATTGTGATTCCTTGTTTGGTGATGGTCTATGTTCTGCATGTGTAACTGAGCTGAGGTATACTGTTTATGTAATTCCTATTTGACATTGCCACTTGTTCTTTCCCCAGTAGGTCATGTATTATTGTTCTCTGAAATGTATTGGTTTAATATTTGCAGTGTTGCCTTTTGATAGTTAGGGTATGGTGCTTTGTGAGTCCTGGTAGTGCTGTTAGGATACGGCGGGTTTGCTATGGGTTCTAAATGGGCAGTGTTTGTAGTAGTTCCTAATGTGCCTGGCGGTTGGTACTGGATTATAGTAATGTAGAAACCTTTTAGTCTTTCTTTATCCATATACTCATTAAGAGGCATGTTTACTAAAAGTTAGTGTATGGTAACATTATGCAAATATTTATGCAAATGAGGCACCTTATGCAAATGAGGCCCCGCACCGAGTCTCCGCACATGGCCCCGCACCCCCCTTGGGCCGCCCCTGTCGGTGACATCAACGTCTTCCAGGGCTTCTTCTTCCTCCTATGGATCTCAGGTAACCAAACATAAGTCCAGCCAGTCCTCGAAGGGTAGATCTCCCTCTAAGCATCGAGATGCCTCCGGGCTTGCCCTCGAGGATCCTGCACCGGCAAAAGTACCCCGGCGGGAAGCTCCGGCTTCCAAAGCTCCTCCTATGGGGTCACAGGTTGACATCGATGGCACGGCCTCGACCGATCACCTGTTGCAATGTTCTGGGGTACCGGTGGAATCCGCCGGTACCGACCTCCAGACATTCATGGCGCCGATGGATCAGAATGTCCTGACCATGCAGCGTGCCATTACGGCATTCATACAAGCTGTGATGCCGCTGGTACCGCAACAAGCTTTGTTGTCGGTACCGGCTCCGACACCGGCTCTGATATCGGTTCCGGTGCCGGTACCAGTTGCATCGACATCGGCTTCGGTGTCGACTGCAGCGGTACCCTGTCCAATGATGCCTATCAGTACCGATCTGGTACCGATGGCTCCTGATGTCGATACCACCCGGTATGCGTATCAGGCTTTACAAGAGCATCCAGACAGGCGATACTTCGATTCCTCCGAAGACTCTGATGCATCGGAGGCCTCTGTCGAAGCATCGGTACTTCTTCCTCAGGAGCTTTCTTCTCCAAAAAGAAGAATGTCCCCTCCAGAAGACTTGTCTTTTCAAGACTTCATAAGGGAAGTGGCCAAAGGGCTTTCTATCTCAGTGGCCCCTGAGACAGAGCCTAGAGCCAAAAAATTGGATATTTTACAATATCCCAAAGCTCCTAAAGAAGCAGCCACTTTGCCAGTTCATGAGATCCTTTATGACCACATGATAGGCATATGGGAGACTCCTCTCACCATCTCTTCTCATTCTCGTAGGTTGGATACCATGTATCGTGTCCCTCCTTGTCCTGGATTTCATAAAACTCAGCTTCTCCATCATTCTATTGTGGTAGAGTCTGCTATGAAAAAGTTAAAGAGTGCAAAGAGGCACTCATCTCCTCCAGGAAGAGAATGTAGAACCTTAGATGTTTTTGGCAGGAAAATTTTCCAGGCCAGTATGCTTGTTGCCAGAATCAACTCCTATAGTCTCTATATGGGGATGTTTCTGAAGGAAGTTACAGATCATCTGCAAACTTTCCTCCCTTTTCTTCCAGAAGATAAAAGGGAAGACTTTCTTACCTGGCTTAAGCATGCCCAGGATGTTTCCAAATTTTCTAACCGTGCAGCCTTTGACTCTTTTGAGGGGGCCAGCAGAGCCTCAGCCATTGCCATAGGTGCACGCAGAATTGCTTGGCTACAAGCTTCTGATTTGGAACCCTGGGTACAAGATGGATTAGGAAATCTTCCTTGTACAGGTGAAAACCTGTTTGGCAAAGATTGGCAAGCAAAGGCCACCCAAATGGATGCAGAAAATTCTGCTTTGGATAGGCTTTCAAAGTCTACCTCTAATCCTGTCCAGAAGAGGTTGTTCAAAAAGGCATATTTTCCCAAGAAGGGAAGATATTATCCTGTTTATGGTCAACAGACATCATCTGCAGGTCGTTTTGCTGCAAAGCGTCAACAACCTAAACAGGCCAAGCCTAAGGCTGCAAGGACTACTGTAGCCCAACAGCCTCAGCCTCCTCAGGGCCTTTGACTTGCAGCTAGAGAACTTAGCCTTTCTGGCTCTAAAAGACCCAGAGCCTCTCACCATTCCAGGAAGGTTAGCTCACTTTGCTCCCAGATGGGAGCAAATCACAGCAGAGCACTGGACCCTTTCCATCATAAGGGAAGGGTACAAACTTCATTTTTCAAACCTTCCTCCTTACACCATGGTGAGACAGTTCAATTCTCCAACATCTCTTCTCGACCTTCTGGGTCAGGAGATTTCTACCCTTCTTGCCCCTACTTTCTAATTCCAAAGAAAACAGGGGGCTACAGAGCCATATTAGATCTCAGAGAATTGAACAAATTCCTTTGCAAGGAGAAATTCAAGATGATTTCTCTAGGTACTCTCCTTCCATTCCTTCAGAGTCAGGATTGGCTTTGTTCTCTAGATCTCAAGGATGCGTATACCCATATACTCATCCATCCAGCACACAGAAGGTTCCTTCGGTTCCTTCATCTAGGAAAGCACTACCAATACAGGGTGCTTCCTTTTGGTCTGCCCTCTGCTCCAAGAGTGTTCACAAAATGCATGGCAGTAATAGCTGAATTTCTACGCACTCTGGGAATATTCGTATTCCCATATCTGGACGACCGGCTCATCCGAGCATCATTCAAATCAGAGGCCCAGACTTCCCTAGCCTGCACAATGCGTGTTCTGCAGTATCCGGGACTAGTGATAAACATTCCAAAGTCCCAACTCACCCCTACTCAGTCTCTAGAGTTCATAGGGGCCTTGCTGGATACCACAACTGCAAGGGCCTATCTTCCCCAGGCCCGTTGCCTACGTTTAGTGCAGTTAGCCTCTCAGATTCAGTTAAAAACCCATCTAACTGCTCGAGAGATGTTACAACTGCTAGGCCACATGGCATCCACTGTGCATGTGGTCCCCTATGCTCGCCTTCACATGAGGGCAGCTCAATGGACTTTGTCCACCCAGTGGACCCAGGCATCAGGGGATCTGTCAGACAAAATAGCAACCTCCAGGTGCCTCTTTTGGTCTCTCCAGTGGTGGAAGTCCACTCAAAATCTGTTGCTGGGGTCCCCCTTCCAACAATTGTTACCCCAAGCAATCCTTACAACAGATGCCTCTCCAAAGGGTTGGGGAGCTCATCTTCAAAACCTCTCCACCCATGGCATTTGGTCTCCACAGGAGACCTCCCTACATATCAACATCTTAGAGCTCAGAGCAATCTTCTTAGCTCTCAGAGTCTTCCATACCCTGCTCAGCTACAAGACAGTCCTCATCCACACGGACAACCAAGTAGCCATGTTCTATGTGAACAAGCAGGGAGGAACTGGCTCTCTGTCGCTTTGCAACGAAGCTCTGAGATTGTGGGCCTTCGCCAGAGAGCATCAAATTCATCTTCTGGCAGTATACCTTCCAGGAGTTCAAAACTCTTGGGCAGACAGACTCAGTCGAGTTCTGCTTCCACACGAATAGTCCCTTCATATGGACCAGATAGTCAGAATCTTTCGAATTTAGGGAACCCCGGACATAGACCTCTTTGCAAGTCCGTGGAATGCCAAACTTCCCCGATTCTGTTCCAGAATTCTGTGTCAGGGAGTTCAGGCCAGGGATGCCTTCCTCCTTCACTGGGGTCAAGACTTCCTGTACGCCTTTCCACCCATTCCCCTAATTCCCAAGACCCTGTTCAAGCTTCAGAAAGATCGAGGG
This sequence comes from Ichthyophis bannanicus, assembly GCA_033557465.1. Lineage (NCBI taxonomy): Eukaryota > Metazoa > Chordata > Amphibia > Gymnophiona > Ichthyophiidae > Ichthyophis > Ichthyophis bannanicus. Next base: position 789,253,487 of record CM066031.1, on the reverse strand, counting down.
ACTATGATCCTCATAGCTCCACGTTGGCCACGCCAAGTGTGGTACCCTCTAATTCTGCATCTCTCTCAAGCTCCCTCCCTGGACTTGGGGTCTGCTCCAGATCTCCTGTCTCAGGAGGGGGGAACGTTATGGCACCCAAACCCCCAATCTCTCCATCTCAGGGCTTGGTTGCTGAAGGCGTAGGCCTTCAAGATTGGCATCTTTCTCAGCAAGTAAAGGATATCCTTCATGCTTCCAGAAAGCCTTCTACTAGACGTTCCTATGCTTTTAAATGGAAAAGGTTTACCATTTGGTGTGCTGAGAAGGGAATTAACCCTCTAGCAATACCTTTGAATTCTTTACTAGAATATCTCCTGCATCTTTCCCATGCAGGCCTCAAAACGAATTCTGTAAGGGGCCATTTGAGTGCTATTGCAGCATCCCTCAAGCCTCTCAATGGACAACCTGTCTCCTCTCATCCTCTTATTGCAAGATTCATGAGAGGCCTGCTTTTAACTAAACCTCCCATTAGACCACCTCCAGTGGCATGGGACTTGAATCTGGTTCTTGGTCAGCTCATGAAGCCACCCTTTGAACCCTTAGCCACTACCTCCTTGAAATTTCTTTCCTGGAAGATTATCTTTCTTATTGCAGTCACCTCAGCTCGCCGCATCAGTGAACTGCAGGCCTTAGTGGCTAATCCACCTTATACAAGGTTCCATCATGATAAGGTAGTCCTTAGGACCAATCCACACTTTATGCCTAAAGTGGTCTCACCTTTTCATCTTAATCAAGAGGTGTATTTACCTGTCTTTTTTCCAGGTCCTCATGCATGAAGTGCAGAGAGGAATCTTCATACCCTGGATTGTAAGAGAGCTCTTGCTTTTACTTACAAAGGACACAGCAACATAGAAAGTCTTCTCAACTCTTTGTTGCTTTTGATCCCTCTCATTTGGGACTTCCAGTCTCTAAGAGGACACTGTCCAATTGGATTGCTCAGTGTATTTCTTTCGCCTACCAGAGTAAGAACCTTTCTCTGGAGGGCCATGTCACAGCTCATAATGTGAGGGCCATGGCCACCTCTATGGCTCATCTAAATTCTGTGTCCATCGACCAGATCTGTCGAGCGGCCACCTGGGCCTCGGTTCATAGCTTCACAGCCCATTACTGTTTGGACAAGGACTCCCGCCGGGATGCCTTGTTTGGTCAGGCTGTTCTCAAACACCTGTTCCATGCTTAATCAACTCCTACCCTCCATCCCTAGTTGGATGCCTGAGATCCATGAGAGGAGGTAGAGCCCTTCTCAGGGTCTCACAACCTTGGGGATCTCCCAGGCATCTCTAGCTGGGGAGTCCCCATATGTGAAGACTCATTCCTGCTTGTTCCTGGAGATAGCACAGTTACTTACCTGTAACAGGTGATCTCTGGGAACAGCAGGAATAAGTCTTCACAACCCACCCACCTCCCCTAGGAGTTGTATCTCTCTATCTATCTTTCCTTTCCTCTCTCTCTCTTTGTCTCAGCTTTAAAACTCGAACTGGAGAGAGAAAGTTAGGAAAGGCGGGAAAGCAGCGCGCAGGTGCTGTGGGATGCTCCCAAAAGCTTTCCTTTTTTGGGACGCTGGGGAGCGTTCCCGCGCAGGCTCCGTCGGTACCGACGTACCCATATTTGAAGACTTATTCCTGCTGTTCCCAGAGATCACCTGTTACAGGTAAGTAACTGTGCTGTATGATTGGATGCAGTATGTTTGAATAGGTATTGTATGTGAATAACCTCCTTTACCCCACCCCCTCCCCTTTTCACTTCTATCTCATCTCACCATCCTTTCCTCTCTTTCCTTCTTTTTCCTCCCTCTTTCACACTCCCTTCCATTCTGTCTCCTCTCAAATGTTTTCCCTTCCCTCTTCTTTGCCTAATCCCCTCCCTCATTCTCACATCACTTCTAGACTCAACCATTCTTCACCCCTAACTTAATCGCTCCCTCTCTCCAGACTCAACTACTCATACTCTATTCCCTCCCTGTCCAACTCAACCTCAGTCTCACCGCTTTCAGACTCATTCCACAATCTTCATTCCCAGGGCTGGCACGACTCATTGTTCAAACCATGCACTCACACAGGGTGGCAGCTGTGGGAGAGTGGCACAGTTGGCATAGTGAACCAGCCAGACCCACTTGATAAAAGTAAAAAGTCAACATAGGGATTTGGAACCTATGTGCACCTGCACACTGCACATCTGACATGTCCTTGCTTCTTCTGATGCAAGTTACTGTTACTGAGGGGCCTGGGACACAGGCTTTAAAGTCCCTGAGGATTAGTGGCCGTGTTCACTGTCAGGGACCCCCTTCCCCAGCCAGTGGCAAGGATAAGAGGTTGCATCTGCCGGCAGCAAGTATCGGGGGCCATATGCACTGGCGGGGACACCATCCCTGCCTTCTACATGGATTGTATGCTGCATCCGCCAGTGGGGATCCCATCTCCCATTGACTGCAAGGATCAGAGACTGCATCCACTGGCATCAATGACCGGAGACCAAGTGCATTGGTGGGGACCCCATCCCATGCCGATGTCTGGAAGGATTTGAAGCTGCCAATCTGTGGCCTTAAAATGTCAGCATGAGTCCTGCCAGTATTTTAAGGCCTCAATAAGAGAGCAGACAGAGCTGGAAAGAAAAGGGGTGGGGCATTAAGGTAAGGGGTGGGGGTTAGAGACAATGGTTGTGGGCAGAACCTGATGGACAGGGTGGGTGGAGGACAGAAAGGGGGATGGACAGGGCTGGAGGAGATACCAAAGAGGGTGGAAAGGAAGAGAGAGAGTAAAGTTGGGTGGGCGGTGGAGAATACATGAATGGATGGAAGGCAATAAGGGAGAGTGCAGGATGGAGGTTATTGAAGGGCAGGAAGGAGTAATAATGCAAAGGAGAGAGGAATCTACATGCCACAGCCACATGTGACATTCATGCACACAGTCTCCCTATGCCGGGAAGCTTCCCAACATACACACATACACATACACACACACACACACACGAATGCATGCATACACATGCATATCCACTCCACCTAGTCTATCTCCCCGACAAACTTACCCCAATATTGAAAACCATCCCTACCCTCACCCCCATCCCTCAATACACACATCTTTACCTCCTGAGATGAGTGAGAAGAGGATGGTAAGTACAACGGGTGGTAATGGCAAATGGGTAAAAGACAGAAGGGAATAAGAGGCTAAGGAAGGAGTGAAATAGGGGAAATAGGAGAGCTGGGGAGATGAGCTGGGCTGGAGGTGAAAGAAAGAGATGGAAAGTTGATAGCTGAAAACTAAAATCCAGATTGAGGACTAGAGGGAGGGTTAAATTTGAGTGGATAGGGTGTAAAGAAAAATATGAAGGAAAGAACTAAGAAGGAAAGATCAATATTTCAGAGAGAGATATGGAAGACAGGAAGAGTAAGGAGAAATGACAAATGGACAGCAGACACTGGAAAGAGATTAGGAAAAGATAGAGGAAAGAAGAAGAGAGACCAGGGCTATCATAACTGAAAAAATAAAATGGCAAACAACAAAGATAGAAAAAATATTTTGAATTTATTAACTGGAATATATTAGCTTTAGGAAATGTGCATTGGAGGAGTGGCCTAGTGGTTGGGGCAAGGTACTTCAGGCCGGAAGGTCGGGGGTTCTAATCCCACTAGAGGACAGCAACCTTGGGCCGGAAGGACTGGGGTTTCTAGTCCCACAGGTGCTCCTTGTGGTCTTGGGCAAGCCACTTAACCCTCCACAGCCCATGTTCCCTGTAAAATAGTTATGTCCAAGTTATAATGCCCTGTTCAATGTAATTTCAGTTTGTTCAATGTAAACCGCGCTGATGCAGAATAGCGCGGTATATAAGAGAATGTAGATAGATAAGATAAATAAATATATTTATGTTTTCTTCAGTATGAGGAAATCTGTTTCTATTTTTATTTCTCCAGTGTTGCTATAAATGCAGAATTTGGCTTCTTGGTTTTTTCAATTATTGTCTTTACATCTCTACTTCTCATTTGTGGTCTCTTGCTCTGTACTTAAGTGAGCATGGAGAAGTAGCCTTGTAGTTAGAGCAACTGTCTTGATACCCAGAAGATCAAGGGTTCAGTTCCCACTGGCACTCCTTGTAAACTCAGTCAAGTCACTTTACCCTCCATTGCCTCAGAAGAAAAAGTCTGGTAATCTACTTTCAGTGATACATTGCCAAGAAAACCCAGAGGCAGCTGGGTTACAAGATGTGTCAGCACTGACTTGATGGCACTAAAAAAAAATTTCTACTTCTCATTTATGGTCTTTTGTTCTGTATTTAAGGGGATTGCTAAAATCCACTGCTTACCCCTGGGATAAGCAGCATGGAATCTGTCTACCTTTTGGGAACCTGATAGGTACTTGTGGCCTGGATTGGCTGCTGCTGGAAACTGGATACTGTGCTTGATGGACCTTTGATGTGACCCGGTATGGCAGATCTTATGTTCTTATGATTGCGATGCAACATTCTGTTAGTATTCATTTTCTGTGTAGAGCTCTGTAGCAGTTCCACTTATTCTGTTTTTCCCCAGTAAGGGAGGAATTGGTATTCTATAAGATGTGTTAGTTTATTATTAGTAGTGCTGCCTTTTCATAGGTAGGAATGGTGCTGCATGTGAATCCTGGTATGTTGTTATGCTATTGTTATAGAGGGTTTGCTGTGGGCTTTGAGTGTTTTATTTGCAAGGTTTTATGTACATGGTAGTTGGCACTGGAGAAGTCATGTAGAAATCTGATAGCATCTCTTTAACCCCACTGCACATATAAATGACGTTCAGACATTTGTGTACTTATTAAGTTATTGTTGGTACAAAAATGCTAGAGGCAGGTGGAACCTTTTAGACCAACCAATTTATTAAGGCCTCTGTCATTTTTGCTACTCTAGACCAGGAGTTCTCAACCCAGTCCCTGAGACACAATCTAACCCTGGGGTTTCAACACGCGGCCCGCGGGCCGCATGCGGCCCACGAGAGCATCTTGTGCGGCCCGCTATGCATTTGGCCCGGCGTGTTAAGCAGCTGGCCGGTAGAATAAAAACAAATCCAAACTTGCTGCTGCTGCCACCGTCACCGCAGTCTCAAGCATCCCGCGGCGTCCCCCTGCCCGGCAGAGGCCTCTGCTCCCTGCAGCATCAGCCCCTAAAGCGACGGCTTTCAGAGCCGCGAAGAGAGAGAGTTTCTCTCTCGTGGCTCTGAAGAGCAGCGAGAGAGAAACTCTCTCTCTTCGCGGCTCTGAAAGCCGCCGCTTTTGGAGCTGATGCTGCAGAGAGGAGAGGACTCTGCTGGGCAGAGGGGCCCACGGGACGCTTGATACTGCGGCTGCGGCAGCAACAGCAAGTTTGGATATTTTAAAATCTACCTGGGCTGATGGAGGGGAGGGGGGTTAGGACAGGTAATGGGCTATGGGGGGGGGTAATATTGAAAATGGGGTGATGGGGGGTAAGACTGCAAGTGGGCTGATGGGGGGGATAGGACTGGTAATAGGCTATGGGGGGCTAGGACTGGTAGTGGGCTATGGGGGGGTTAGGATTGGTAATGGGCTATGGGGGGCTAGGACTGGTAATGGGCTGGGGGGGTTGCTAGGACTGGAAATGGGCTGAGTGGAAAGGGGGGCTTGAACTGCAAATGGCTGATGGGGAGGGGGGCTTGAAATGGAAATGGGCTGTGAGGGGAGGGAGCTAGCACTGGAAATGGGCTGATGGGGGGCTAGGACTGAAAATGGGCTGATGCAGGGACTAGAAGGGAGCGGGTGCTGTGTGGGGCTGGAACTAGAAGGGAGCTGATGTTGGGGAAGGATTAGAATGGGATGGAGCTGGGAGAGTGAAATGGAGAGGTGAAAAATATTTTGTGTGGGAGGGAAGACAAATCTACAGTTTGCCAGGTATTGGGAGAGTAAGTGGGGATTGAGAATAGAGGGGTAAAATTTGAGTGGATGAAATAGGAATGAGGAAAGAGCAAAAGGAGAAAGATTAGTATGTTAAAGCAGATGTAGAGGGAGAATGGAAAAAAAACTAGAAGAGAGAAGAAAAGACAAATGGACAGCAGACGATGTAGAGTTAGCAGAAGGCACGAAGAAACCAGAAGAAAGTGGCTGGAACAATTGCAACTGAAAAAAAATGCACAAAAGGTAGAAAAATCTCTTTATTTTGAATTTATTAACTGAAATATGTCAGCTCTGGGAAATGTGCATCAATAACGTCTGCGCTTTGTTTAGTACAAGAGGAAATTAATTTATAGTTTTATTTCTACAGTATTGTACATTCCAAGTTTGGCTTTTGGGGTTCCCAGTTTAATTATTGTCTTCTTGTTTCTAAATTTTGATTCCTTGTCTGGTGATGGTGTATGTTCTGCATGTGTAACTGAGCTGAGGTATTCTGTTTATATAATTCCTATTTGACATTGCTACTTGTTCTCTTTCCCCAGTAGGTCATGTATTGTTATTCTCTGAAATGTATTGATTTAATATTTGCAGTGTTGCCTTTTGATAGGTAGGGTATGGTGCTTTGTGAGTCCTGGTAGTGCTGTTAGGATATGGCAGGTTTGCTATGGGTTCTAAATGGGCAGTGTTTGTTTGTAGTAGTTCCTAATGTGCCTGGCGGTTGGCACTGGATTATAGTAATGTAGAAATATTTTAGTCTTTCTTTATCCATACACTCATTAAGAGGCAGGTTTACTAAAAGTTAGGGTATGGTAACATTATGCAAATATTTATGCAAATGACATCCCTTATGCAAATGAGGCCCTGCATCTTATGCAGCCCCCGGGTTATTTTACAAGTCCTCATTTGGCCCTCAAAGCAATTTGAGTTTGAGACCCCTGATCTAACCAATCAGGTTTTGAGGATAACTGCAATGAGAGAGATTTGCATATAATGGAGGCAAATCTTTCATGCATATTCATTGTGGTTATCCTGAAAACCTGACTGGCTAGGTTTGTCTCGAGGACTGGGTTGAGAAATCCATTCTAAAAACTAACATGGCTACCTCTTAAAAAATGTTCATCATGTTGGGACAAAAGAGAGGCTTGTGAAGGGCCCCACTGGAATTCACCGTGGCGGACAGTATAGTAGTCAGTCATACAGGGCAGCAAAATGGTAGTACCGGCCCTGCTCATTCTGTCCAAATTCATCCCTATCTCAACTAGCACCAGAGGCTCATTATTCTCCCCTCTCTCAGACCCCCACCCCTTACTCATCCACTCAGCACCTCTAGGTCTGTTCTCCCTCACCCATGATCATTTCTTCTCTCTCACCTCCCATGTTCATCCTGATTCAATTACTAAATTACTCTTTCTCACATCTCCAGGCTTACCCTCTCCAGACTCATTCCCTATATCAGTTTCCCCACCCTGCTTCCATCTCCTGCTCAGGCTAATTACATCATTTTCTTCTATCCCAAGGTCCTATCTGTCTTTTTGAACAGCCCCCTTCTGGCCACCAGTCCTATAAGAGTCAACAGGAGGAAAGTATGGTGAACAGTAAAGTTTTGAACCATCTCTATCCCATGAAGTCAAAAATGCAAAAACAGAGCAATCAATGAGAGAAGGGTAGCTGACAGTAAATTCTGCTTTGGCAATGGCATTTATGGTAATGGGCTTTTCCAGATCAGGAGCTGATTGACAATTAAAGAATTTATAGTGACTGAGGTTTTTGCTGCTGCTAGTTTATGCTCTTTTATTTTAATTATATATGTTATACTTTAATTTGCATGATGTTTTGGTTTTAATTTATGTTTTAATTCTTAATTGTTTTATTCTCATACTGAGTGTCATTATTATTTATGTACCTATGCATGCCGCTTAGGCCTTCAGATACTGAGGATTATAAAGATGAACGAATAAATAAATAAATAAATAAATGCTACAAAAAAGGTGCCAGATGGAAATTTCTAGATGCCTTACTGACCTGGCACTGGGATTTGCTGAGTCCCGGGTTAAAGGTTGCAGATAAATTAGATGGGATTAGGAGTTCTGTGGTTGAGATGATTAACCTCAGCTGGTGGAATCCCTATAATGGTTTAGTTGTGAGGTTTAGACAGAAAATTCTGGAGATGTCTTCAGACTGTTGATAGGAATATGGGTCATGGCTAAGTTGTGGAAGATATGACCATTTTAGGAATAGGGCCATGCTGGAGATATTATAAATTCTTTGAAAGATATAAATTTGATGTGAGTATTGCTTAGAAGATGATTAATGGTTAGTTTACATTTTTTATGCTATGAGAGTAGTATTATGGTTTTATGTGTATACACTAAGTTGTTTTTAATGTGTAAGGATACGAGAATTTTGATTAAGAATCTTAGATGCAATTACTCATCTTTCCAATTAAAAGCTCAAGGCAAGTTAGAGTAGTTCTTTCCTTGCTTCAGAGGGCGAGATATTGATCTGTCTTTGTATAAAAATACTTCAGGATGATATTGATCTATGAATGTGAGTAATGTGGTTGTGTCTGATTGTTTAAATATGCTATTGACTTCTGTTATCTGTTTCTTTTTATATTATTATGCTATCATATTGTATTTTATATCCAGAAGAGAATGTCATAGGTATATATAATGCTATAACTTGTGTTGAGCTTAGAGTGAGAAATAAATGTGAAAAATAAATCCATAAATCCGTATCTGAGGCTTCCATGTCTATTCGCTAAAGCAGGATATATTTCCTAGCTACAAACAGAAATAATTCAAAGATATACTGTTTTTGTTCATAGCATCTATGCTTTTATCAGCAATTCTGAATCCTATCAACACCTTCTCACCATCATTTTACATTAGTTCTTGGTAAGGGCTGCAAAATCTTAAAAATTTCCTGCCAAAAACCATTGTATCTTGTCATGATGAAAATAAAAACTCTGATTAAAGATACCTTTTGCAACTTTTGCATTTAACATATAGATTGAACTCTACATAAGTAATGGTGTTAAGCCTATACATATCAAAATAGGCTGTCTGCAGGATTTTAATTTCCATTTGACTAAGCCACACAATTTTGGGGTAGTATGCACTTGTAGAAAGTAGTACACCAAAAGAATAATTTTGCATAGATGATGTAGGTAGAAAAAGGGATGTCCAAATGGGGAATATGTATCTCCGACCCAGAAATAACAGGTCCAATGGCAAACTACTATGGTAGTGGGAAATTCCCATGCAAGTAGTAGAAATCACCAGCACTTACACACGCATCCAGTTTTTGGACTTTTGATGACTTCAAAGTGTAAGCAGTGTATTGCAGGATGTACACTTGTAAATTGCCATGTGTCAAAGCAGAATATGCATAGGTAAATGCTGGTAATTTCTGTAATTTACACATAGAGTTTAGATTATAACTTTTAAGTATCATTGACTTCTTCATAGAATTTTAATAATTGTCCCTATAGGTTACTGCACCTTCTACGGTGGGAAGAGACATTTTCAAACAAAGGCGTCAAGGAGGAAGAGAAATTTCTCAGAAGAGTGGCTCTTTCTTTGCCAAATTATGCTCTTCAAAGAAGCTGTCCTTTTCTGAGAAGGGAACAGGTGGCCCTTCCTTGTTGCCATTAGGTAAGAATGGTAAGAAATCAGAATGACTATGCAAAGGTAAGCATTATGCATGATTTTTTGGTCAATGTGTGGCATATTGGATGTAATTTTATAGAATTATTCTCACACAAATATAGAAACATACACACATAAATGAACTCCTGTAAAATATCAGCCAATGTTTTGGCATACTTTGCGGATGCACATAACCGGGGAATTGGTCTGGGTGGGGCATGGATGGAGTTTTCACATACACATGTAACATCATCATTATTGTGAAAAAGGTCACCCAGTACCACAATGTGCTCTGTGGAAGGAAGTCATTCAGGAACTTCAAGGCTGTCAAAGACAAAATCTAACACAACAGATGTCTGGAGTAACAAAGATACCAGGACATCAAGCAAAAGTCAAAGTCCAAGACTGTATGACTTATGGTTATAATTTATGGTTTATTGTGCTTGAAAAACTCCCTTCAATGGTCTCAGCAGAGTGGTAAACAACAAAGTGTATAATTACAATAAAAATGAGATTTAAGAAAAGAACGCCATTGAAAACAGGAAAGGATTATGACATCATTCATACAAGAAACAAAAACATAACAAATTAATTAATATTAAATAATAATCAAATCATAAAACTATCTTACACAATGTTAACCAGACCCCCGCAGCCATCTTCAGCTCCCCCGATCGGGGTCGAGCTCCTGAGCGGGCCGGCCAGCCTTCCCGCTCAGGCCTCCAGCTCAATCGGGGCTGTGGGAGGAGGAGCCAGCAGCACAAAAGAACAGCTGCCACCAGGTGGGCCCGCGCCTGAGGGCCTCGCCAGAGGGCCCTTTGGCATGGCCCTTAGGCGCGGGCCCAACAGGCGGGGATCAAATGGAACCCTTAATCAGTACAGCTTCCGTGTGCTGGGATAAATACACTGCAAAACCTATGAAACAGATGTAACTGCAGCGCACACTTTCAACCTCTCCAACCCATCAGACAACAGGAAACTGTTCGGATGTCAAAGTGAAGGATTGGGCCCTCCAATCTCAAGGTCCTCTTTCAAGTACAATAGCATGTTTAGATACCATTGCACTACAATGTCAACCAATCAGTGTGTTTGAGCACAGTGTGTTTGAGCATATGCTGTTGAATGTCTCATACTGCAACTACTGCTACTATCTAGCCAGCCTTCTGAAGGCAAATTGCCTGTATATCTCTTAGGCATTCTTCTGTTTAGTCTGGGGAGTATACTAGTCCTGTCACATACCTGCTGTTTGAGCAGATAGATACCCTGTTAACTGTCTGACTGTCTGAACTGTACTCATTACAAATTGATTCTGTTTGTCACCATCTCACTCTTGCTCTCTATGCTATCTATCTGGTTACTACCTAGATGTCAATATAATACCAATAATCCTGTCTGTATGTCAATACAAACTGTCTGTGGGTATTACAATAGTTTCCAACCCTCTAGTATTTCTCTGAACTCTCCTCACACCTTAGCCAGTTCATTGTCCTGACTACAGAGCCTAGCCTTTTCAGGATGGGGGCCCCTATCGCATCCATGCTTGGCTTTTACCTCCTCTTCAATATATGGCTCCCAAACTCTCTAGCACTAGCTCCTACTTACAAGCAGATCCCAATCCTACTGAGCCACGGGAGAAGATGGGCAGGGACATCCACACACAATGCTAACTGGGACACCCGCTACCACCATCCCCATTTATTACATATTGCACTCCAACACTCTATTAAAACCAAACCAGACAAAAGCTTGTACTCACAAAGCCTAAAATGTGCCATTAATGCCCGCTCAATCCGCAAAAAGTGGCCAGTGATTGCAGACATCATATCCACTCATAACCTCGATATCCTCACAGTTACTGAATCGTGACTATCCCCCGAAGACAATGTTATACTCAACCAGCTCCTCCCTTTAAATTTTACCGCCTTTACTATTCATAGACAAAATAAAAGAGGAGGTGGAGTGCTCATCCTCGCCAGGACAGACCTCTTTTTCCAGATGAATGACTCCACTAGCACAACCCACCTCGAGACAGTCTCCATCTCCAACAAGTTCTGCACCATAAACCTGCTTTATAGAGCTCCCTCAGCCTCCCCTGATGACCTCACAACTATAATAAACCTCACAACCAACACCCAGAATCCTAACACACCAAGTTGGATACTAGGTGATTTTAACCTGCCAACACTCCAGGATAACCACTCATCAGCTTTCCTAGAAGCACTGGAAATCCTAGGATACAGACAGTTAGTCAAGGAACCGACCCACGTGAAGGGAAATACACTAGACCTGGTATTTGCCCCACAGACGGCTTGTGACCAATTCCACGACACTGTGATGTCCATTACCACTGTACCATGGTCAGATCACAAACTTATCATCTTCCAGATTCCCTCACAAGTCAGCCAAAGTTCAACAGAATGCCAAACAAGAATTCCAGTCTACCTGCTAGAAGTTTCCGTCCATTCAACAGAGATCTTATCCTTGCTGAAACAAACTCACTCCTTAATGATACCACCCTAAACCTTGAAGAATTGATCTCTTGCTGGAAATAGTCTCAGCGCGATAGCCATACGACCACTACCTAACAGGTCACCAAAGAAAAGAACTACAGCTCCCTGGTACACAGTGGAGTTGAGATCCTCACTCACCCGACTACGGAAACTCGAAAAATGCTGGCGCCGGTCACACTCCCTTGGAGACCAGTCAGCATACATCCATCAGCTAACCATCCACCGCAGAGCTATCACAGAGAGGATGAAGCAATACCATACTGAAACCCTGAAGCGTTCGTTAAACAAACCTCACGATTTGTTTAACTTAGTAAAGACTCTATCCAAGGAACCAGCCCCTGAACACCAATTTGAAATCCATCCTCAAGAGTTTGCCGCTTACCTACAATCCAAAGTATGTCAGACAAATAAACCTTCAATAGATGCTGCATCCATAGCCCCAGAGTGCACAACACCTCTGACTTCTTTCTCGACCCCTGACAGGAGGAGCATCGAAAACACGATCATGACCATCAATTCCACCACTGCGCAGACTGATCCTTGCCCAGCTTTCTGGATAAAGGAACTGTGCAGTGAACATAGCCCAATATTAAACAGGATAATGAACTTATCCTTCACAACCAGTTCCTTCCCGTCTGCACTCAAGCATACATCTATAAGACCATTACTAAAAAATAGCAAGCTAGATCCCCAAAAGGTGGATTCCTACAGACCCATATCAAGTGTACCTTTACTTGTAAAGATAATCGAAAAGGAGGTTCAAAGACAGTTGCAAGACCATATTGACTCGGCTGCTCCACTTGACCCATGTCAACATGGATTCAGGGAGCCACATGGAGTGGAAACACTCCTTACCACCCTCTTCAACAATATTGTCACTGGTGTTGACAACATCCATCAGGGTATTGCACTCATTTTCCTAGACATTGCTGCAGCCTTTGACTCAGTAAGCCATGATCTTCTCCTAGGGAGGCTAATGGAGAAAGGCGTCAGTGGAACAGCTCTTGAATGGTGTAGATCATACCTGTCTGGAAGATGGCAACACGTACGTTCCGGCGGAGCTACTTCAGAACCGTTTCATCAAGGTCAGGGAGTTCCACAGGGATCCGCTCTCTCTGCCTTGTTGTTCAATGTATACATGCAACCCATTTGTAACATCATCCGGTCCTTCAATGTCAGTTGCATGATATACGCAGACGATGTCTTGCTCTATATGCCGTTCTCCATAGATAAATTGGACCTCTCCCCTTTGACAAATTGCTTTGATGCCATATCTGAATGGCTCCTATCGCAAAACCTCAGAATTCAGTATAAGAAGACAGAAGTCCTCTTCATTACCAGGAACTTGAATTTCAACCCTCCGCATTACCTGAAGGTGAGAGAAGCTGATCTACAAGCAAAACCCACAATTCGGTACTTGGGCGTTATATTGGATCAAAACCTTGACATGAAAGCACACATTGCTAACACTGTCAGAGCTATCTATTTCAAAATCCGTTCCCTCAGACATCTTCGCCCATTGCTTGAACCAGAGGATTTCCGTACAATTTACCAGGCCCTTATCATACCGCATTTTGATTACGCCAACGCCATTTTACAAGGACTTCCCCAATCCACCCTGAACCCCTTACAGCTCGCAATGAATAGTGCAGCGAGGGTTCTATATGGAGCAACTAGGAGAGACCATGTGACGCCCCTGTTGAAACAGCTACACTGGCTTCCGATCATTTTCAAGACAATATTACTGACATTCAAGGCGGTTAATAATCTCTCCTCCTCCTCTCTATCCGACCTCATCCATACCATAACCCCTAATAGATCAAGAAGATCTGCATCAATAAATACACTGGCAATTCCGAGAGAATCAACAAGTTGCACAGCGACAACATCAAATAGGGCTTTCAAATTCTGTGCCCCTAGACTCTGGAACTCTTTACCCTCAAGCATCAGAACCACCACTAACCTACTTCAGTTCAGAAAAGCCCTCAAACACTACCTCTTCCTCAAATACTTCCCAGAGAACACGGAATCACATACACTGAATACTTGTAACTATACCAACACACCTATTAGACCAAGGAACACTCCTAGCTAGGTGTCCTGTACATAGTTTCTCATGTCATATCTACTCTTTGACTCCAGTATGTAAATAGTTTCCCCTGTTACCCAAGTTTTTCTGACCTGTTATTTGTAACACAGAACTATGTACATGTTCTGATTTTTCTGTTCCATGTAAACCGCGCTGATGTCGAATAGTGCGGTATATAAGAAACTGTAAATAAATAAATAAATAAATAAATTAAGAAACAAATTGTAAATTATGATAAACTGACAAACTGTGAGCTATATTAAACAGACAGATTATACGCTATATTAAACAGGTGAGTTTTCATCAGTGATTTGAACGATGGGAGTAATGGAGCTAACCGGATATCAGGGGAGAGTGAGTTCCAGAGGGCAGGGGCTAGAAAATAAAAAGCAGAAGAATGGGTAGAGACTAATCTTGCTTGGGAGGGTGATGATAAATGTAAACAGTGAGTATGAGTGTCACGGAGAAGGTAGGGAGTTGAATATGGAAGTAACAAATCAGAAAGATATTGAAGGATACCAGCGTGAAGAGTTTGAAAAACTATTATAAGGATCTTGAATTTTGAGCGTAAGTTAACGGGAAGACAATGATGATGAAACAGAAGGGGGTGACATGCTCAAACCAAGAGGCATGGGAAAGGATACAAACTGCTGTATTCTGTATAAGTGTTAATCTATGAACCTGTGATTGAGGGAGACCTAAACAGATAACATTACAATAGGCAAGTCTAGAAATTACAAGAGAGAGAAGTAGGGTAGTTAGTGAGGGGCGTGAAAGAAAGGGGCGAACAGCATGAGTTCGACGAAGGAAGAAGAAGGAACAGTGGACAACTGAAGTGATATGTGCATGAAAAGATTTGGAAGAGTCTAGCAAAACACCCAGGTAACACATCGAGTCTACCAGGGGAAAAGAACCACTAGGGAGTAGAGGAGTCAAAAGTGGTGAGGAACAGCCAAAAGTAACCCAAAGAGCAGAGGATTTACCATGATTCAAACAGAGAGAATTACTACTGAGCCATAGAGAAATACTAGATACGCAGTCATTAAAAGGAGTGAAGTCTGGGATAAGAGAATTGGTATGATGGATTAAGATGATATCATCTGCATAAAAATGTGAAGAAATGCCATGCTGCTGGATAATACGGGTCTTGAACCTTGAAATTTTTTCAGTAAAGACTTTTTAAACTTATAATTGTGGTGTGGCCATCCTCCTCCATTCTTTGTGGACTAATAAGGGCTAAAGGGACCAGAAAAATGTTGAACAATAAAGGTGCTAAGATAAAGCCCTATGAGATACCATAGGGAAGAGAAAAAACAGAGGAAGCAGAAACCCCTGAGTCCACCAAAAAAGAACGTTGAAAGAGATAAGAATGAGAGTCACCTAGGAACCACACCACCTAAGCCTAAGTCCCAAAGATGAGAAAGAAAGCAAGAAAGAAGTAGAATGATCAACAAGATCAAAAGCAGCTGAGAGATCAAGAGACACCACCACTGAGAAGTTACTCCGATCATGAGATTGATGAAGCTCGCTAATAAGGGATAGCAGAATAGTTTCCATACTGTGACCCTGCTGAAAGCCTGACTGTCTAGGGTGAAAAGCATGGGTTGATGTGAAGTGGGAGGTGAATTGAGCAAAGACAAATTTTTCCAGCAGCTTTGAAACAAAAGGTAAAGTAGAAACTGGACGGTATTGAGAAGTATCAGAAGGGTCAGTGGAGTTTTTAAGTATAGGTTGAACAATAGCATTCTTCCATAGGAGAGGAAAGGTACCAGAAGACAAGCTGTTATTGATCATGGACAAAATAATGATGGAGCAGAAAACCAGGAGAAGGGAATTGGATCGGAAGCTGAGGTTGCCTTATGGGAAGAATTAAAAACTTTAAGAAGTTCAGCAGCTGAAATCTGTGAGAAAAAAGACCGGATGTGAAAAAATGTAAGCTGTGAGTCTGGTGAGGGATTCACAGTATCTATGAGGGGAGAACCAGGAGGAGAAAGGGGCAGAGGACAATCTTGAAACTTGGCTCTCAGAGAGTGTACCTTATCAACAAAGAAAAAAGCTAAAGCTGAGAGAGATGGAAGAGAAGATGGTAAGTGATCCAGAAAAGTTGTAAAGCGTTTGGACAAGGAATCTAGGCTGGAGTAAAGTTTACATGTGGAATTGGCAGCAGAAGATATTTGATGCGAATAAAAGTCCTTTTTCGCTGAGTGAATTTGGACCTGGTAAGTCTTGTAGAGTTCTTTATAGTGACAAAGAGATGAGGTAAGTGGTATTTCCTCCAATGCATTCTGCCTGACGGAATTGACATGAAAAAGATGAAGACTGTGAAGGTACCATGGAGACTTGGAACCAGGGTGCTGCTGAGAAAGACAAAGGGGGGATACACGATCTAGAGAAGCAGATAGAGTGGAGAGCCATAATTGGGCTTAAGCATCGACAGGGAGGGAGAAGAATTCAGAGGAAAAGATGTCTGAAGCAGTGGGAAACCAAGCAAGAGTGAAGGAAGAAATGTTGGGATGGAGCTTGCTAGGGGCAGGCGTAGAATTAGGGGAAGCCACAAGGGAGTAAAAGGTCTGGAAGAAAATCACAAAATGGTCCTTTCAGACTAGACAGGAAGAAAATGAGGATAGAAAAAGGGATAACCGTGGGAAGGAAGAATGAGATCATCTGTGTGGCCTGCAACATCGGTGGGAAAAGAAAGATGCTGTGATAAAGAGAGATCAGAAAATAGGTGAATTAAATTAGCATCCTTGGATCTAGAGGCCTCATAATGAATTTTAAAATCTCCCAGTACAATAAGGTGAGAGAAAAGTAAAAAGACTTCCGAAAGGGTGTATGTAACAGACTCCAAAATATGGGCACGAAGAGAGGGAGAAACATAGACTAGGAGAAAGTAAATAGGGGGAGAACCATCCAAACATAACAAAAGAGATTTGTGGTATGTCAAAGCAGGAGAAGAGACTTGAGAGACTGAGATATGCGATCTGAAGAGGGCTGCGACCCCTCCACCAGAGCGACCAAGCCTGATGGTAGAAAAAGCCATATAGTCTGGAGGGAGGCAGTTAGGGAGGGGAGAGTCCTCACCATCCTTCAGCCAGGTTTCTGTTAAGAACAGGGCATCTAAAGGGTGAGCCTCCACTAGGTCCTGGACAAGCAGGGTGGATGAAAATACCTTAACAGTGGGAAGTCCCCTAGGCCTCAAGGCCAACGATATAGCAGGGCAGGATAAAAGATTTGATGGACACCGGGCATCAGCGGGCACTAAATAAGCACTAGTTCCAAACAGGTGACACCCATACAATGATGGAATATTGGCCATGTCAGAAAATATTAGCAAGGGGCATAGAATAAAGCATACAGTGCCTTGTAAAGGTATTCACCCCCTCAGTGTTTGTCCTGTTTTTTTGCATTACAACCTAGAATTAAAATGGAGATTTGGGGGTTAGCAACATGTAAATTACACAACTTGCCTACCACTTTGAAGATGCAATATATCCTTTATTGTGACACAAATGATAATTAAGACAAAATGAAAACAGAAATCAGGCGTGTGTCTATAGGTATTCCTCCCCCCCACCAAGTCAGTACTTTGTAGTGCCACCTTTTACTGCAATTACAGTTGCAAGTCTCTTGGGGTATATCTCTATTAGCTTAGTACATCTAGCCACTGGGATTTTCATCCATTCCTCAAGGCAAAACTGCTCCAACTCCTTCAAGTTAGATGGGTTGCGTTGGTGTACAGCAATCTTCAAGTCATGCCATAGATTCTCAATTGGATTGAGGTCTGGGCTTTGACTAGGCCATTCCAAGGCATTTAAATGTTTCCCTTTAAACCAGCTTTAGCAGTATTTTTAGGGTCATTGTCCCACTGGAATGTGAACCTTCATCCCAGTCTCAAATTTCTGGCAGACTGGAACAGGTTTTCCTTAAGAATTGCCCAGTATTTAGTGCCATCCATCGTTCCTTCATTCCTGACCAGTTTTCCTGTCCTTGCTGATGAAAAACATCCCCACAGCATGATACTGCCACCACCATGATTCATTGTGGGACTGGTGTTCTCGGGGTGATGGGAAGTGTTGGGTTTGCGCCACACGTGGCTTTTTCCACGGGCCAAAAAGTTCAATTTTTGTCTCATCTGATCAGAGAACCTTCTTCCATGTGTTTGGGGGGTCTGCCACATGCTGTTGTGCAAACTTCAAAGGTGTTTTCTTATTTCTTTTTTTAAGCAATGGCTTTTTTCTGGCCATCTTCCATAAAGCCCCGCTTTGTGGAGTGTACGGCTTAAAGTGATCCTTTGGACAGATACTCCCATCTCTGCTGTGGATCTTTGCAGCTCCTTCAGTGTTATACTTGGTGTCTTTGTGGCATCTCTGATTAATGCCCTCCTTGCCTGGTCTGTGAGTTTTGGTGGGTGGCCTTCTCTTGTCAGGTTTGTAGTGGTACCATATTCTTTCCATTTTTTTATAATGGATTTATTGGTGCTCTGTGGGATATTCAGAATTTTGGATATTTTTTTTTTATAATCCAACCTTGATCTATACTTCTCCACAACTTTGTCTTTCTGACCTGTTTGGAGAGCCCCTTGGTCTTCGTGTTGCTTGCTTAGTGGGGTTGCAAAGTCAGGGGCCTTTCAGAACAAGTATATTTATATAGGCATCATGTGACACTGATTGCACACAGGTGGACCCTAATCAACTAATTATGTGACTTCTGGGGTTAATTGGTTGAACCAGATCTTATTTAGGCTTTTCATAGCAAAAGGCATGAATAAATATACACTCACAGATTTTCAGTTTTTACTTGTTTTTTTTTTATATATATACAAGGAATTTTATTGTCATTCCATTCTACCAATTTGGACTATATTGTTAGTATATTTATATAGGCATCATGTGACACTGATTGCACAAAGGTGGACCCTAATCAACTATTTATGTGACTTCTGGGGTTAATTGGTTGGGCCAGATCTTATTTAGGGGTTTCATAGCAAAAGGCATGACTACATATGCACTCACAACGTTTCAGTTTTTACTTGTTTTTTTGTGTGTGTGTGTGTATATATATATATATATATATATAAATGCACACATATATACTGTAAAAGGTATTTTATTGTCATTCCGCTTCACAAATTTGGACTATATTGTTAGGTCCATTACCTAACATCCAAATAAACCTCCATTTTCATTCCAGGTTATACAGTAATGCAATAAATACTTTCACAAGGCGCTGTAGAATCAAGCCCCAAGAATTGATCACCTTACATACCCAGAAAGCGCTGCCTGGACTAGCACAGTTGGCATCAAATTGTGGGTCTGCTCCAACGCCCCTTGACGTGCCTCAAGGAACTAACCGAAGGAGCGCTACATGCTCCTTGGGTGCATGCCCACGGTGTGGAATGCCGCAGGTGCAGAATAAATGAAGGCAGCCAGGTTACCTGTTCAGCGTGGTTGGGTGACCGCAACTGTGTCAGATATGGGAGGGCGGGAAAAACTGAGAATGAGTGACAAGACTTACAAGAAGAATATGGAGTCAGACATACAAGCAAATCAAGACTAAAGGAATAGGATATGCACAGTTAAAAGTAGAGATGACCCTGCAAAGTTTTAATAAAGGTGGAATGAGATCTTCTCCAATATGTCTCACTGGCAAGGACAAAAGGCTGAGAGCGGAGAGACTGAATGAATTCTTTGCTTCGGTCTTTACTGAGGAAGATGTAGGGATGTTACCCATGACTGAAGTGGTATTTAAAGGTGCGGAATAATTGAAGGAAATATCGATACATCGGGAAGAAGTCTTACAACTATTAGATAAACTGAAGAGTAGCAAATCACCTGGGCCGGATGGTATACATCCAAGCGTGTTGAAAGAACTGAAATTTGAGATTGCAGACCTGCTATCAGTAATCTGTGAACTATCATTAAAATCATCTCTAATACCTGAGGATTGGAGGATCGCCAATGTAACACCAATTTTTAAAAAGGGTTCGAGGGGTGATCCGGGAAACTACAGACCGGTGAGCCTGACATCAGTACCGGGAAAAATGGTAGAAACCATCATAAAGAATAAAATTACTCAGCATGTAGATAGTCACGACCTAATGGGAGACAGCCAACATGGCTTTAGACAAGGAAGATCTTGTCTTACTAATCTGTTATTTTTTTTGAAGGAGTGAATAAACAGGTGGACAAAGGTGAGTCGGTTGATATTGTGTATCTGGACTTTCAGAAAGCCTTTGACAAGGTCCCTCATGGGAGACTTTTGGCAAAACTAAAGAGTCATGGGATAGGAGGCAGTGTACTACTGTGGATCAGGAACTGGTTAAAAGATAGAAAGCAGAGGGTAGGGCTAAATGGCCAATTTTCCCAATGGAGAAAGGTGAATAGTGGTGTACCCCAGGGATTTGTGCTGGGTCCGCTGCTTTTTGACATATTTATAAATGACCTGGAAAGTGGAATAACAAGTGAGGTTATCAAATTTGCAGATGACACAAAACCATTTAAAGTTGTTAAAACCCAGGAGGATTGTGGAAAATTGCAAGAGGATCTTGATAAATTGGAAGACTGGGCATCAAAATGGCAGATGAAATTTAATGTGGACAAGTGCAAGGTTATGCACCTAGGGAAGAACAACCCAAACTATGGTTACACGATGCAAGGTTCCACATTAGGAACCACCACCCAGGAAAAAGATTTAGGCGTCATTGTGGATACCTTGTTAAAACCCTCGGCCCAGTGTGCAGCGGCGGCCAAGAGAGCAAATAGAATGCTAGGTATGATAAGGAAAGGAATGGAAAATAAAACAAAAGATATTATAATGCCTCTATATCGTTCCATGGTGAGACCGCACCTTGAATATTGTGTGCAATTCTGGTCGCCGTATCTTAAAAAGGATATAGCGATTTTAGAAAAGGTTCAGAGAAGAGCCACCAAAATGGTAAAGGGGATGGAAGGCTACTCCTATGAAGAAAGGCTAAAAAGGTTGGGGCTCTTTAGCCTGGAGAAGAGACGGCTGAGGGGAGATATGATAGAAGTCTATAAATTAATGAACGGAGTGGAACGGGTAAACGTAGATCGATTGTTTACCTTATCAGAATATGGAAAGACTAGGGGACATGCAATGAAGCTACAGGGTAAACTATTTAAGACTAATAAAAGAAAATATTTTTTCACTCAACGTGTAATCAAACTCTGGAATTTGTTACCGGAGGATGTAGTAAAGGCTGTTAGTGTAGCTGGGTTTAAAAAAGGTTTGGACAAGTTCCTGGAGGAAAGGTCCATAAACCATTATTAAGAAGGGACCCAGGATATCAATGCTTGAACCAGTACAAGCATTGTGGAACCTGTGTCCCTTGGGGAAACTGCTAGGTACGTATGACCTAGATTGGCCACTGTTGGAAACAGAATGCTGGGCTTGATGGACCTTGGTCTGACCCAGTATGGCATATCTTATGTTCTTATGTTCTTATTGGCCCAGAAGTATGTGAAGGGCTAGATGAAAACCTGGACATCAAACATATTTTACAGCAACAAAATTGTACAACCATAGCAGACAACAAAATTAGATACAGACACTAGGGTAATTTCACAACAGATCGCCTGTGTGAAGCCCACATAGGCACCTATATTTAGTCTATTTTATAAAGGCACATAGACGCCTATGTGTAAGATATAGCACAAGTCTGGCGGAACTAGTGAACTATTGCCTAGATTGAAGCCGGGAACATTTACGTCTGCTCGGGATGAGGCATAAATGTTAACACACAAAGTACACACGTTCAGACATATTTTGCAAAATATATGGGTAATCGCAATTCTACCTGCACTCAGTCCAAATGCCTCCCCTAAATATGCCTCCTCCAAAGTCATGTGCAAGTCCTATGCATAAACACATCATGTATATTTTTGTATATGAGATAATCTGATGAGGCCTTTCATACACTCATATTGGCATATATGAGTGAAAATGCTTTATAAAAATTGTCTTCATTCTGCATAGAAGGCATGTAGGAACAATAATCAAGCACAGTTTTCTGGAATGTCAACAGTACATGACAATATAGCCTGCTCATTTCAAAATGATTGTGGACACAGAGGGAGAGTGGGTGGAAAGTCATTTTAGAAAAATATTGGGAGATACAAAAAGTGCTTTCTAGACTGTCAATTACATTTCTTTCTTTCTTAGGGAGAGGCATCACGTAGCCCCTCAGGTCTGATGAGGGAGAGCGTTCTGGGGAAGGGAGACAACAGTGTGTTTCTCCAAATCTTGCTGAATGCCTTCATGTGGTGACTTTATTATATAAAATCTAAACCAAACCTCAGAAAGGCAACACTACAAGGGAAGTACATGTATGATAGGAAGGAAAAAAAATGCATAGTGGCTGCATGTCAGCCAAGAGAAGACTAGATCCATGGAGTAACATGCTGAATTTGTTCATGGACCCATTGCAACAAAGTTACACAAACAAAAACCATATGAACAGGATAGAACAAGTAAATAATAAATGGTTATTTTTATCTTCAAAGTGTGCCAGGACTAGGGGATGTTCCATGAAACTGATCATTTATTTTTATTTCTTTTTCAATGGCACGTCTTCTCTCCCTTAGGTGCCAGTGCTCCGGTCAGAGTTTGCTTCAAAAATTGAGCTTTTTGCTTTTGCTTTGGCTATTTTCCCAGGCAACATGTCCCAGAAACCTGCCAGTGGGTTTAAAAAGTGTACTCAGTGTGCTAGGACCATATCTGCCATGGATACACATAAATGGTACCTCCAGTGCCTGGGACCCGATCATCAGCCCTCTTCTTGTAATTTGTGTTTGCAGATGACAAGAAGAAGCCTCAAACATTGAGAAAAGCAGTGATAATCACTTTTTGGCATGCCAAGTCCGATCCAGCATCATTGGCATAGACTACACTAGTCTCTATGGCTTCAAATGCTGCATCAGACACTGGTGGTGCATCGACTTCGAGGAGTTCTTGAGCCCACTCAGAGCCAGGCACCCATATTGCCACAGAGCATCGGTCATCAATTGATCTCCACCCAAAGACAAGAAAGGATTTGGCTTCATCTTTGTTGATGCCAAGGGCTGATTGAACCAAGCACCAAGTGAAGACTCTGGTGCATCAGCGTCAGAGCCCATCGAGACCTGCTTTGTGAGCAATGAGGGTCCACAAGGGCGCTCCTTGAAGCTGCCTCGAAGGGTGGGGAGCTCATCCTCCAAGACATTGGAGGCACATTGACAGCCTATTGAGAGTCAAGACCAAGCTGCTAATATACCTGTACAGTTATTGGGTACATCGGGTGAAGCTGCTGCAGGCCTACAGCTTTTGGAATTGGCAGCTATGGAGAAGCGCCTTCTTCAAGCTCTTGAGGAATGCATTGTGTCACTCTTGGCGGTACAGCATGTGGGGAATTGATGTCAGCAGCATCAACATTGGTCGTCGTGCAGTCAATCCTCGAGACGCACACTTTGCCTGCAGGAGATGCATTGACACTGGGGCATTGAAGGGCTCCAACTCTGGTGCCTGTCCAGCCAATATCCCTCTCTAGTGTCTCAGGGTCCAATGCATCCTTGAGATCTAGAAGGGTATAAGTGCATCATCAATCCCGATGGAGCTGCTGATCTTCTGAGACCAGGAGAGGGATCCATGCAGAGGCTCAGAAGTTCTTTGACTTCCTCTCTGAGTCTGAATCAAAAGGATGGGTGACAAATATGGAATTGGAAGATTTGTCGGAAGGCAGGTCTCCTGATCTCCATTCAGACCCTTCTCCACCTCATGAGAGATGCAAGTCCCCTTCTGAGGACATGATCTTCCAGAATGTTCTGAGGGATATAGCAACGACCATACCATTTTCTTTGGAGACTGAGGATGAGCCTAGGGCTGAAGAGTTGGAGATCCTGCAGTATTCCTCAGCCCCTAAGGAAGTGGTGACAGTGCCCATGCACTGCATCCTGCAGATGAGAATGTGGGAGAACCTCCTCACTGTGCTTCCAGTCAGTAGAAGGCTCGAATCCATATACCAAGTTAAGAAGGCTCCTGGATTCAAGAAGCCTCAGCTTCCTCACCATTACTTGGTGGTTGAATCTGTCCTAAAGAGGTCTAAGAGTACTAAGACTCATTCCTTGGTGCCCCTGGGGAAGGAAGATTGGACATTGGACTCTTAGGGAGAAGGTATTTTCAGAGCACCATACTAGTAGCACCATACTAGTGGCCTCCTACAAGCCCTACATGGGCATACACTTGAAGTACAACTTGTGTGGCTCCGCCAAGTTTTCTCAGTTTCTCCCTCCAGAGAAATTGGAGCAGTATGGTTCCCTAGTTGCTCACAGCAAGGACTGCTTGAAGTTCATGGTCCGGGTGATCTATGACATCTTTGAAACAGCATTGAGAGCTTCTGCCATAGGTATTGGTGCCTGGAGACTCACCTTGCTCCAGTCCTCAGCCCTGGAGTAATTGGTGCAGGACAGGCTTGCTAATATGCCATGCCATGGCAAGAATGTCTTCAGGGAACAGGTGAGAAGGCTGACTTCATAGAAAAGCAACACATTACCCTTCGTAATCTCTCAAGGCGCATGTCCGAGCCAGCCTTCTATCGCAGGAGGCACCCGGGGGGGGGGGGGGGGAGAGAAAAAGACCTATTACTCTCATAGGCATAGGTACTTCCTGGGCCCCAAACCTCCCAGACCAAAGAGGCTCCTTGCCAACAGTAGCATCGAGAGAAGCCTCAGGCCCAGCCGGCTCCACAGCCAAAACCTGGGGCAGGGTTTTGACTGGCTACTTTGGAGCATAGCCACTCTTCCAATAGCTGCAGTAGGAAACCCCCCAGTCAGGGAAGACTCATTCTTTTTGCCCAAAGGTGGCCCCTCATAACCTCAGACTCATAGGTTCTACAGATCATCCAAAGCAGTTCAAACATTTATTGGAACTGCCATCAAATTGCCCTCTGAAGCTGCATCATCTCGACCTTCTGCATCAGGAACTGCTTCAGAGAGAAATCACCACCCTCTTATTTATTTATTTATTTAGACAGACTTGTATACCACCTTATCCTTCAATCAAGGTGGTTACGTCACAACACAATTGGAGGGTTACAATTAACATTAGGGTGCATGTAAACATATAGACAGTACAGTTACATAACAGCATTTAGATAGTACAATTACAGGTATCATTTAACATGATGGTATTTAATAACTTGGTATGATAAATTTGTGTGTGTGGAAAGGATGGGTGCGTGTTTAGTTGGCGGACTAAGGTGGTATTTCAGTTTGGGTATGGGATGTTGCCTGGATGCTCATATGTTTCTATAAATAAATATGTTTTGAGGTCTTTGCAGAAGTCTTTGAGGACATCTAATGCTCTCAGGCTCGTTGGGAGGGAGTTCCATACTGTGGATGCCAGTAGTGATGGTGCTCTTTTTGATGTTGTTTGTTTGGTTTTGTGATAGCCTGCAGGTGTGCCGATCATGTTGTCGTTATTGGTTCTTCTTGGTCTGTTGCTGATATCCCTTGTTATAACGTTTTGGAGTACGTCTGCTGAGAGATGGTGAATGACTTTGAAGATGATCATGATTGTTTTGTATTTAGCTCTTGTCACCATTGGGAGCCAGTGCACTTACTGTAGGACGGGAGTGATGTTCTCAGTCCTTGGTGTGTCTGTAATGATGCGTTCTGTGGTGTTTTGTACCATCTGTAGTGGGTGGAGTGTCTGCTGAGGTAGGCCTTGATATAGTCAGTTTCCGTAATCAAGCAGTGGTGTGATGAGTGCTTGGCACACTGCGGAAGTGGTCCTGGCGGAGCATCGGTTTGATTTGTCTGATTGTTTTCAATCGTTGATAGGCCTTGTTTGCGGTTTTGGTGATGTGGGATTTCAGGTTTAGAAACATAGAAATATGATGATTGAAAAAGACCACATGGTCTATCTAGTCTGTCCTTCCATATCAACAACTACAACAGTCCCCTTTTTACCTTTAGAGATCCTCTGTGTTTGTCCCATGCTTTTTTTAATTCAGTTACTGTCCTCATCTCTACCACCTCCACTTCGAGACTATTCCACGGATCCACTACTCTTTCCGTAAAGAAATATTTCTGCATTTCACTCCTGAATCTATCTCCCTTCACCCTCATCCCATGTCCCCTCGTAGCAGAACTTGCTTTCAATTGAAAGAGGCTCTCTCCCTGAACATTTATGCTATGGAGGTATTTAAACATCTCAATCATATCACCTCTATCCCACCTTTCCTTTAGAGCTCTGTCTAGTGTGATGCCCAGATACTTAACTTCTTCTTTGACTATTATGTGTTTGTCTAGGATGCTGATAGATTGTGGATGTATGAAGGTAGGGTTTCTGATGACGAACATTGCTTCAGTTTTATCGTAATTGACTGTTAAGGTGTTGGCTTTGAGCCAGTCATTTATGTCTTTGAGGCATTTGGTTATTGTTGTTGTATTAATTGCTAGTATGTTGATTGGAGCGTACACCATTATGTCGTCTGCATAAATGTGATAGTGAAGTTTGTGGTGCTTGATGATGTTGCATATAGGCTGTATGTAGATGTTAAAGAGCATTGATGATAGGGCTGAGCCTTGAGGTATTCCCTGTGTGACGGGGAATTGTCTGATCTCATAATTGAACTTGTGCCACCAGAGAAAAGAGGTCAGGGTTTTTTTCCATGTACTTCCTGATCCCCAAGAAAACAGGGGGGATACCATCCCATCCTAGACCTAAGACATCTGATGATGTACTTGGTAAGAGAAGTTCAGGATGATTTCTCTAGGCACCCTGCTTCCTTACCATCAAAAAGGAAATTGGCTATGCTCCCTGGATCTGAAGGATGGACATACCCACATACAGATACATTCCTCTGATAGGAGGTATCTCAGATTCATCCTGGGGGAACAACACTTCCAGTACCAGTAGTAGCATGTACCTCTGGATGCTTGGGGGTGTTTGTCTTCCCCTATCTGGACAATTAACTGATCAAGAGTACCATTCAGGAAGGAGTCCAAGAATCAGCACAATTGACCATTCGGGTGTTGGAACTACTAGGGTTCATTGTAAACTACCCCAAGTCCCACCTTCAGCCCACCCAACAATTGGAATTCATAGCAGCCCTGCTTGACATGACTCATGCGGGAGCCTTTCTACCACATGACCAACTTCACAGATTGGCGGCACTTGTGCGAGAAACTCAATTGAGTCAGCAGGTATCAACTAGCAAGATGTTGACTGTACTAGAACTCCAACAGGAGAGCAAACCACACTCACAAGGAACAGCAAACAAACCAGTCAGGAGTGAGATGTAAACAAAAAAACAAATTTTCTTGAGGAGAACCAAAGCCTCAGAACTTGACACGGCCGTGTTTTGGCACTGCCTTCGTCAGAGGACTGGGCCTCTGTAAACATAAACAATAAGATAGAAAAATACAATAGAAATTAATAATATACGAAGAGCATCCTAAACAATGACATTTATAATATTGTAGTAGGAAGATTATAAATACCATAAAAATGAACCGTAACAAACTAAACCATAAAATCGAAAAGCAATAAATTATATAAAGGAAATACATACCGATTAACATAAAAAATGGAAATAAAAAGCAAAAAGACATCCAAAACAGGAGAGAACTGTGAATAAAAGACAAATTAAAACATATCAATAGGGTAAAATACTACAGATAAACCTTACAAGGGTAAGGGACAACAATAATAATGGATATTCTATCTATATGCATAAAGATTCAAATGAACCCATAGAAACTCACATATAATGTTGCTTAAAAAGAGGAAGAAATAGTAAAACTATCAGTATGGATGGACCTGTGTGAGAGAGGATACATCGAGGATGAAGGAAGCACATGTGATAAGAAGAAACAAAAGAGCTATAAAAACTACCAGGAACTTGTGCTGCTATATATCATCAGGCTCAAATGCTATCTCAAATTTCCAAAGCTCTGTTGCACTAAAACTGTATGTGAGGAAAGGAAGGCAAAATTATTTGTAAATTAAGGGGAAAGGATTATGTATATAAAACAATTGTCCTGGCGGAGCCTGATGTCCAGCGGGATGGTCGCATAACGCTGAGGCTCCCGAGAGGCCTACTCAGAATCCTGAATTAACACCGTACATACTTGGAACTTCTACTCTGATCTTGCCGGGGCATATTGGTGAGATGGCGGGGACCAAACCCACGCGCCTGGAATTTGGACCTCCAGCGGCTTCTCACGGCAAACGTTCCAAAACTGATCCTCCGTCCCCGCAGAAGGGGCTGGCCTTGCGCGAGGGCCCCGAAATGCAGCAGGAAATCCTCGCAGAGATTAGAGGGGTCAAAAACCTCGTGCAAACGGTGAAGCACTCCGAGCGCTGCGGGAAGATTTTGGTGTGCTGCAAAGCAAGCTAGAAGGGCTTTCTTCGCGTCAGGACAAAATGGAGAGCATACTGGACTCCCATGCGGCCCGGTTGTCCAAACTCGACAAAGTTGAACGTCAGGTGCGGGCCTTGCAGAAAGAAGTGGAAGATGGCAATAATAGAGCGCGCCGCAACAACATACGACTCGTGGGCATACCGGAGGGAGCGGAAATCGGGAGACATGAAAGAGTTTTTATGCAAAATCCTTCCTTCCCTGCTCCAAATCACCTTTACCAAAGATTTGGAGATCGATCGCGCTCATCGTGTACCCACAAGCCTAACGCTCAACAGGAAGACCCCGCGGCCTATCATTTTTCGACTTTTGAGATATCAACACGTTGAGCAAATTCTAAGTGCCTCTCGGGCAAAGGGCCATATGGAGTTTGAGAGCCACAAGATCTCCTTCTATCCCGACTTGGCTAAACCCACGGTCGACCGCCGCCAGCGCTTGCTGGAATTCCGGCCGAGGCTTCAACAACTACAAGCACGCTATGGCCTGATGTACCCGGCCAAGCTCCGAGTCACGCTTCACAATCAGACAAGAATATTTGAGGACCCTGATCTACTAGCGGAGTTTTTGGATTCCAAAGAAGCCGACTTGATGCGCTGACTTCCAGAATATTCCTGCAAGTATTCTCATATCCGCTGTACCCGCCATATTGGATCTGCCGCAGCCCAGCAAAGAGTCTGGCGAGGGCAGCTTGTTGCCTTACTTTTGATGCTATCTGTGACCCGACTCCATCTACCCATAGTAGCCTCGATGAGTATCAGAGACAGTGTTAATTATGGACTCTGGTGTTTCTTTTCTTTTTTCATGTCTTTCTATTTCCTCTCTAGGGCCTCCTCCCGCAGACATATGGTCGCCATATTCTTTGGGGGTTTTGCTTCTTCTCTAAGATACTTTGGTACATACTTTTCAATATGGGGTGTATTAGCCAGAATACTCGGTGATTATGTCATTGTTGCACAGATTCTTATTATGTTGTATGTTTTCAAGCGCCCTTACCTCAAATGTCTATTACCGATTGATGGCACCATGTAAGATTTTCTCATTGAACGTAAAAGGAATCAATAATCCGATAAAACGGAAGAAAATCCTAAGCTACCTAAGTCAGGAAGCTGCGGATCTGATTTTTCTCCAAGAAACGCATTTAAATTCGAAGGAAACTCTTAAACTCAATATTAAACCTTACATGGTGGCCGCCTATTCCCCAGAGGTTTCTAAGAAATGTGGGGTCGCCATACTGGTTAGGAAATCTTTGCATGCTACTATTATTGCGACTAGCTCAGATACAGAAGGTAGATGGTCCAGAGTTCACCTCAAGATAGGTAGCCTTGAAGTTACATGTATATGCCTTTACGCTCCTAATGTGGATGACCCTGCCTTTTTTGCTACCATTGCTCAGGTTGCGCAGGCCTCTGCTAATACTTCATTGATAATTGGGGGGGATTTCAATCTAGTCCTTGATCCCCTGATTGACAAACGGCCGCCTAGGACAAGCGGTCCCCCCAAGAGTCACACCACGCTTACCTCCCTGATCAAAGATCTTGCTTTAGTTGATCTATGGCGGTTACTACACCCCAATGAGCTTGACTTCACCTTCTTCTCTTCCCCTCATAAATCCCAGTCTCGCATAGACTTCTTTCTAATATCAAAACTGTTAGTTCCTCAGGTGGACACTGCAAAGATTCACTCCCAACATATTTCAGATCATGCTGCCATTTCCTTTCAATTACACACTACTGCACCCCAAGGGAATTCGGGGGCCTGGTTCTTTGATAGAGCCCTGTTAACTCAGCCAGAGTTCCAGTTAGAAATTCGAGCAGCCATACAGGATTACTTTCATTTTAATCTACCCCAGGATACTGCGAATTGGGCTTGGTGGGAGGGCTTCAAAGCGGCCATTCGAGCAACGATCACTAGCTATCAAATCCGCCTGCGGAAACAACGCAAACAGCAGCTACTCATACTAGACCAACAAATAAAAGCAGGCAAACGAGTTCTAACTTCACGTACTGATCCATGTGTATTAATTTGATTACAGCGTCTCCGTTTTCAATATAATTCAATCCTCTCAACTGCAGCTTCTAAGAGTATTGAGCTTCAGCGAGGGAGATATTATCGTGAAAATAACCGAGCCGGTCGACTCTTAGCCAACGCCTTGAAAGGTCAAAAAGAAGCCAAACGCGTAGCGGCCCTTCGAGCTCCACAGGGAGGGGGCATAGTGACCACAGACTCCGACATTGTAGAGCTCTTTCGGGATTTCTATACCCGCCTATATCAATCTGAATGTGAGTTCTCGTCAGAGACATTCGAGCGATTGCTTTCTGGCATTCAGCGGCCGACCCTCTCTGAAGATGATAGGGATGCGATGGATGAACCCTTCTCTACTTCAGAGATCCAATCTGCCCTAAAACGAACAGCCTCGGGCCGTGCCGCAGGGCCCGATGGTCTCCCGACCGAATTCTACAGAACGTTCAGTGCAGATTTAGTTCCCTATTTAAAACTCTATTTTACTGCCCTTGCGGTAGATACATCCTCTTTGGGATCCTTTTCTGCAGCTAATGTGGTAGTATTTGAGAAAGAAGGCAGAGACCCGCTACTAACCGCCAACTACCGTCCAATCTCCCTACTTAATGCCGATTATAAGATCTTCGCAACGATCTTGGCCACCCGGCTATCTGACAGGATGGCCACCCTAATTCACCCCGACCAATGCGGTTTTATACCCGGCAGATCAACTGCTGACAATGCTCGGACCTTGTGCCATGTGCTATCCAGTGCTGCCAATCTAGATCTTCCATGGGTGGGTCTTTCCCTGGATGCCGAAAAAGCCTTTGATCGCCTAGAATGGCCTTTCTTATTTGCAGTTCTCCGATGGTATGGCTTTGGGGAGGGCTTCCTCCGATATCTCCAAGTCATGTATACT
This sequence comes from Ichthyophis bannanicus, assembly GCA_033557465.1. Taxonomy (NCBI): domain Eukaryota; kingdom Metazoa; phylum Chordata; class Amphibia; order Gymnophiona; family Ichthyophiidae; genus Ichthyophis; species Ichthyophis bannanicus. The sequence goes on along the minus strand of CM066031.1, from coordinate 789,221,993 downwards.
CAACCCGTCGCCAGTGTTTGTGTAAATGCCATCAAGTCTCAGCCATTTAATCTCCAAAGAGGCACGCGTCAAGGTTGCCCCCTATCACCAATGCTCTTTGATCTAGCTCTTGAACCCCTAGCCCTCCTTATTAGACAGTCCGCACGTATTCGAGGTGTCCCCTTCAGTCATAGGGAGATTAAACTCTCTGCATATGCAGATGACCTTATGCTTTTCGTATCCCTCGATTCGGTTCCAGCTGTCTTGGATCTGATTGACGGATACTCACAATTATCGGGCTATAAAATTAACTGGACCAAATCTGTAGCATTCCCACTGAACCGCTGGGTACATGAGGCTGACATGCAGGCCTTTCCCTTCCTTTGGCAATCCCGCATGGTGAAGTATCTCGGGGTCCATTACTGTTCTCCTTTAGAAGACACTATCAGTTTTAATGCCAAAGAGGTAGTCTCCAAAGTCCGTGAGCTCACGAATCGTTGGTCTCCCTTATCTCTTACATGGTGGGGCCGCTTAGAAACTGTGAAAATGATGATAGTCCCCAAAGTGAACTACATTTTAGAAATGCTGCCGTGCTTACTTCCGCTACATACTTATAAAGATATTGAGGGCCTTCTCGTCCGTTATCTCTGGCAGGGCAAGCCACCAAGGATAGCTAAACAAAAACTACAGTCTGCAAAGGAAAGAGGGGGTACCAGATTTCCTGATTTTCTTAGATATCATCAAGCCTTCCTACTTAAGCAAGGTGCCCGATGGCTAGATGCCTCAACAGACAGCAGACCAGTTTGGCTTGACATAGAAGAGGAGCTTAGTAGCCCAATTCCGTTGACCCATCTCCCCGGTATGTCCTATCAAGTAGACACCCGCCATCCACCAATGATTGTCGATACTCTTGCGGCCTTTAACACTCTCATTCTATCACTGGGCCCGAACGTATGTCCTCAGGGCGGACTCCCGCTATGGAATAACCCCAGAATTCAAGTCCTAAATAGAACGATAGCATGGAAACCCTGGTACTCAAGGGGGATCTGGACACCCCAACAGCTTTTCTCTGCAGCTCGTTGGAAAACCTTTTCTGATTTACAAAAGGAATTTGCGTTACCAGCGAAACACTACTTTCAATTGATGCAGCTTCAACACTGCCTCAAAAGTGCTCGAATCATGCCGCCCTCTGCCCCTACTGAGGACGGGCTATTAGAGATAGTTCACTCTATTAGTAGTACACATGGGGTAGCCTCTAACTTTTATAAAATATTATGTCAGGGTACAGACACGGCCACTTTTAGAGCCCAACAAGCCTGGGAGCGCGAACTGCAAACCACTTTAACCCCTGTGCAATGGAGCGTTTTCTGGAGCAAAGTAGTGCGGGTTTCCCGGTCTGCCTCTGTTACCCAAACTCTCTTCTTCTTTGCACACAGATGCTTTTATACCCCAGAAAAAATAGCCAAATGGAACACAAATGCTAGGGACCAGTGTTGGTCTTGCCATACTACTGTGGGAACCCTCGCTCATGTTATTTATGAATGTCCTCAACTACAGGTTTATTGGGGGCGGGTCTGGGGTTGTATTCAATTTATCTTACACCTTCACGAACCTCTCTCTTGGAAGATCGTGGGACTCCGCTCTGTGGCGGAGATCCCCTCTCTTCCTAAGAAGGGTCACTTTCTCCTTGATTTCATGCTGGGTATAGCCATATGCTTAATCACGAGGAATTGGAAGGATAGCTCTCGACTTACTGTCAATGAATGGTGGAACCTCGTCTGCTTATATAGTAAATATGAGCAGATACCTCGGAGAGCTATTCCCCATGCCCAACCTCACTCTCGCTTGTCTAAATGGCAGATGCTTAATGATTATGTACAATCTGCTCATTGCTCCAACATGCCTGTATAATGTGCACTCATCATGTTTCAGATCACCGTTAGGTTTTGTAACACAATAATGTAAGTACACGCCCGCTTCGGGAATGATTAGTTTTCTAGAGAAGAAGCAGGGGGGAGGGGGGTGGCAGGGGTTTACTTTGGTGTATGTATAACACTTTATGTATCTGTCTTTTAGCTGTATGTCTTCCTTTTCCTTTGTTGTTATAAAACGAAAATAAAGAATTTAAAAAAAAAAAAATAAATAAAACAATTGTCCTATTTCATAAAAGACGGATCCTGATGTAAAATCTAAATTATCACTTAGATTTTTTTTTTAAAGTATAAAACATGATTAAAACTATAAAAATGTGTAACATGAAATGAATTGCAAACTAGAGCACCAGAGCAGATAAAAACGGACCATGCCATGAAAACTACATAATCCCTGATATTTTAAAAATGATTAAAATTATAAAGCCCACAAAAGTGATAAAAGATGTGAAAAGATATAAACATATATAGCATAAAATAAAGAGTACAGCACCAGAACACCAAAGCCGATGCAAATCAAGGGATAGCACTGTCATAAGAAGCCGTTAAAAATCTTGTAAAAATAGGAGGAAGATCCAAGTGAAAAATTATATTGATAAGTAAAACTGACCAGAGAGGGAGTGGTGAGGAAGGGGGAAGAAAAGGAAGGGAAGAGTTGGTATCTTAAATTACTGGAAGTGTATGTATCCAATCCCATTATACAACCATCCAGAACACATATTATGAAGATTCTAAAAAAAATACGTTTATACTGAAGGACTCAAAAGGGCATCACAAGTTCAACTGTGCACCACAAAGAAAATGGATACTGTGTACAAAAAACTAACCTTGAAAAGTAAAAACAATGAATCCAAGATAAAAAAAAATGGATAAAAAAGAAGAGATTAAAAAAAACTGAACATGAATTTTTTAAAACCTCCATAAAAACAAAAAATAAAAATAATAATAAAAACAAAAATAAAATAAGCCATATGGGGAGGAGAAAAAGGGGAAAGGAAGGGGAGTGGAAGGAGGGGAAAGGGGCGAAGGAAGGTGAGGTGAGGTGAAGGGGAAAGGGGAGATGATGAGGGAGAGAAGGGGAAAAGGTTTGGGTAGGAAGGGGGTATTGGGGTTAGAAGGTGGTAAAGGGGAAGGTGAAAAAGGGGAAGAGTATGGGATAGGGGGAGAGAGGGAAGGAGGGGGAGGGGGAAAAGGGAGGGGGTGGGAGGAGGGCGCCAAGGAAAGGAAATGTGACAGAAATTGGAGAGTGGGGGAGGAAGAGGGGGATGGGAGGAAGGAGGAAGAAATGGGGAGGGCAGGGGAAAAGGGAGGCGGGAGGGGAAGGAGGAGAAAGGAGAGAAGAATTCAAAGTGAAAGGAGAAATGGGAGGTAAAAATACATACAACAAATAAAAATGTGGGCTAAACATTATATTACTTTAAAAAAGGAATACAATAAAAATAAGGTAAAATTCAGGGTTAGACCCTAAAAATATATCATAAAAGAGGACAATAAATCAGGACATAAAGTCAGCTAACACCAGGATCATATGCCCTCTCACTTTTTCTCATCTCTTTAGGAAAATAACAAGAAATGTATGAGAAGAATGGCACATAGTTCAGACATTGCCTTGTTTTTCTGAATTTGATATCACTATAGCTCATAAAAGAAATGTGAACCTGAGAACCATATTGGTCCTATCAGCATTTAATGATCGTCCTCCATGTACCAGTTATAATGGACATTATTAATGCGATCATTGTTCCATTTGCATTCATGCCATGTCTTTGAGGAAAGTGTTCATCCAATTAATCAACAAAAATGTTTTCTCAACGACTTCTCCAATTGTGCATCAGAGAATATCATTTACATTGTGATATGCCCATGCCAGCTGTTATACACTGGAAAAACTACATGCAGTGTTCACACAAGAATAACCAAGCCTAAGAACTGTTTGAAGAGACATTTGCATGAAAAACCACTTGTGCAACACTGGATTGAACAACAACATAAAACCTCAGACCTCAGACCAGCTGGAGGGGAGGAGACCTAGACAAGGTGCTTCTCCACCTTGAACAAAGATATATTTTTCAGTTGAAATCTGACCCCTATGGGGATGAATTTGGAGACTGACTTGTCCGTTATTTTATGATGAAGCTACTGTTTCTGGTTTTACCTTAAGTGCTTTTTAGAGTGGCCCTATGGGCCTCTCTTTTTGTCATTCATTTTAATTTTTATGATTTTATTGTCATGCTTTATGATATAATTTTTTTGTCTAATCCTGAATTTTGCCGAATTTCTATTTTATTCCTTTTATACAATAATATAATTTTTAGTCTCATTTTTATTGGTCTTTTATGTATTTTGACCTCACATTTCTCCTTTCACTTAGTCCTCTCCTCTCCTTCCCCCTTTAACCCTCCTTTTAGGCCTCCCCTTCCCCTCTTTCTTTCCCCCTATCTCTCCTTTCCATCACCTTTCCTCTCCTTGACCCCCTCGCCCCCACCCCAACTTCTTTTTCTTACCCCTCCTCCCTCCTTCCCCCCTTCCCTATCCCCCTATCCCACCCTCTCCCTCTTTTCCTCTTCCCGAACCTCTTTCCCCTCCTCCTTACAACCTTTTAATCCCCTCCCCTTCCTACCCAGCCTTTCTTCTCCCCTTCCCTCCCCCTCTCCCCTTCTCTGCTCCTCCTTTTTCCCTTTTCCCTATCACCTCACCTTCCCTCCCCCTTCCATCTTCCCTCCTCTCTTTCCCCCTTCCACCTCTTTTTCCTCTTTTCATCTTCCCAAATAGCTTATTTTTATTTTTGTGTTTATATATATATTTTAATTCATGCTCAATTTTTTATATCTTCATGTTATCCATTTTTTATTTTTGGGTTCGTTGTTTTTACTTTTCAGGGTTAGTTTTTTGTACACAGTATCCATTTTCTTCATGGTGCATGATGGAACTTAAATGTTCTTTTCAATCCTTCAGTATACACTTATTTTTTTAGAATGTTCATAATATGTGCCCTGGATGGCTGTATAATGGGATTGGATACATACACGTCCAGTATTTTAAGTATACTAACCCTTCCTTTTCTTCCCCCTTCCCACCCCCACCCCCCCTTCCATGGTTCGGTTTACATATCAATATAATCTTTCACTCAGATCCTCCTCCTGCTTTTACAAGTTTTTTAATGGCTCCTGCCTTCTTTTATTGTTTTTTTATTTTACTATCCAATGTATAAATGGTTTTATGTATCTTAAGGTACTTTTTTAATTTTTAATGGTTCAGTCATATTTATGTTTTTATTTCTTGATTTCACATGAGACGTGAAGACTGTGCTTTTATTTTTAGAGCAACTTGCAATCCTAATCCTCATCTACCATTTTGTTACTAATAGATTTATTTTGGAGACATATTCTTAGCGTTCCTCACTTGGTTTGCAGCTTGTTATGTTGTAAGGGCTTGTATGCATCAGTGATGCTGAGAGTTAAGCTATCAGTAACTTAGCTACTGGCAGGGTCTCACAAGATAGACAGGTCTCAACTGAGATGCCAGACTAAGACAAACCACCCATCTGGACAGCAGCAGAATGGGACGGTGTTGTAAGGGAGATCACATTTCTGTGACAAATGCAACAACACTGGAATTAACTTCACGGAAGAAAGGTCTAGCAAATCTACTTCTGTATCTTGCCATGAAAACCCAATGGATAGTCAGAAAACAAATTGCACTATAGTGCTGGAAGATGAGATCCCCAGGTTGGAGGGCACTAAAATAGCTACTGGGGATGAGCTGAAGACTTCTCAGAGTAAAGACAGCATTTATGATGTGGTTGGATCTTCTGATGTAGCTGCACATGAAATGAGAGTCAGAAGTTGCAAGGATGTCTTACATACTGGGACATGGAACGTACGAAGCATGAACCAAGGGAAATTGGAGGTGGTCAAGAATGAAATGGAACATATACAACTCGATCTTTTGGGTGTCAATGAACTGAAATGGACTGGCTTTGGGCACTTTGCATCTGATGATCATATGGTCTACTATGCTGGAAATGAAAGACAAAGAATAAATGGTGTTGCATTTATAATTAAGAAGAAACTTGCAAGAACTGTAATGAAACACAATGCAGTCAGTTAATGCTTAATTTCTATTCATCTACAAAGAAAGCACAAATATAATTCAGGTATATGTCCCAACAACAGCTGCAGAAGAGAAAGACGTTGATGAGGTCTATGAACAAGTACAAGCTGAAATTGACAGAACATGTAAACAGGATATCCTGATAGTCATGGGTGACTGGAACACAAAAGTTGGTAAAAAAAGAAAGAAGGCAAAGTGGTTGGAAAATATGGACTTGGAAACAGAAATGAAGCTGGAGAAAGACTGATAGAATTCTGCAAGAACAATGATCTATTCATCTCAAACACCCTCTTCCAGCAATACAAGCGCTGACTGTATATGCGGACTTCACCCAATGGATTGTACAGAAATCAAATTGACTACATCTGTAGAAGACAACGATGGAAAAGCTCTGTAACATCAACAAAGACAAAACTTGGAGTGGACTGTGGGTACAGATCGCCAACTACTAGTATGTAAACTCAAGCTAAAGTTGAAAAAGCAAACCACTTATGAATGTAGCAAAATATGACCTTGAGAATATACTACTGGAATTTAAAGGCTGCCTGAAAAATTGATTTGCTGCTTTAGATACAACTGATAGAGTTCCAGAAGAGTTATGGAATGATATCAAGAAGGCTGTGTTGGAAGAAAGCAAGAAGACTCAATATAAGGTGAAAAAGCAAAAATGGCCAAAATGGATGACTGAAGAAACTCTGAAGATTGTCCAGAAACATAGGGAAGCTAAAGTCAGAGGAGAAAGAGAGGCAATTGAAGAACTCAGAGATTTCCAACATGCAGCAAGACAGGACAAGGAAAAGTGCTACAATGACATATTCAAGGAAATAGAATCAGAAACTATTAGAGGAAGAACAAGATCACTTTTCTAAAGCTACAAAAATTAAAGAAAAAATTCCAGCCTCGAATTGGAATGCTACAAGATGCATAAGGATCCATGTTGAATGATGTTGAAAAGATCAAGAAAGGGTAGAAAGAATATACAGTCATTATGCCATAAAGATCAAGTGGACCAACAGCCATTTCAACTTGTACCTTATGATCAGGAACCATTGGTGATGAAAGAAGAAGTCAAAGCAGCATTGAAAGCCTTAACAAAGAACAAAGCACCGGGCATTGATGCCATTCCCATTGAAGTATTACAGCAATTGGATGAAGCTATTACCATACTTACAAGGCTCTGCCAGGAAATTTGGAAGACAAATTCATAGCCAACTGGCTGGAAAAGATCTTTGTTTATACCAATACTGAAGAAAGGTGACCCGACTGACTGTGGAAATTATCGCACAATTGCTCTGATCTCATAGACCAACAGGATTCTACTCAATATCATTCAGCAGAGACTACAACCATACCAGGAATAAAGTGCAAGCAGAGTTCAGGAAAGAGCGAGGAATGAGAGATGTTAACGTGGATGTGAGATGGATCCTTGAAAAGACAAGAGAATACCAAAGGATATCCATATGTGTTTTATTGATTACAGCAAGGCTTTTGACTGTGTTAACCATGAGAAACTCTGGGCCACATTAAGAAGCATGGGTATACCAGAACACCTGTGTTCTCTTGCACAACCTTTACATTGATCATAAAGCAACAGTTTGAATGGAACAAGAAGAAACAGAATGGTTTAAAACCAGCAAAAGTGTACAATAAGGCTGCATACTTTCCCCCTACTTCTCTAATTTATATGCAGAACAATTCCTCAGAGAAGCAGGACTGTATGAAGACAACTGAGGTGTGAAGATTGTTGGAAGACTCATCAACAACCTTTGCTATGCTGATGATACCACATTACTGGCTGAAAGTGAAGACAATTTGAAACATTTGCTTCTCAAGATCAAGGAAAATAGTCTTAAAATGGGTCTGCACCTTAACATTAAGAAGACAAAAATCCTGACAAATGAAAAAATCAATAAGCTCATCATTCATGGAGAAGAAATTGAAATAGTTGACATCTTTAATTTACTTGGATCAACAATCAATAAAGAAAGGACTAGCAGTCAAGAAATCTGACAACGTATTGCTCTTGGTAGATTGCTATGAAGGACCTAGACAAGATTCTCAAGAGCAGAGATTTCTCTCTCCATACAAAGATTCAACTTGTCCAGGCCATGGTATTTTCAATAACATCATATGGATGAGAAGGTTTGATAGTGAAAAGACAGACAGGAAGAAAATTGATGCCTTTGAATTATGATGCTGGTGATGAATACTGTGTATATCATAGATCGCCCAAAGAACAAACCAGTCAGGACTAGAGGAGATCAAACCTAAGCTTTCCTTAGAAGCTCTGAAAATTGCCCAGAAACGCAGAGAAGCTAAAGCCAAAGGAGAAAGAAAGACAATTGCAGAACTCAACAGAGATTTCCAACGTGCAGCAAGACAGGACAAGGAAAAGTACTACAATGACACTTCCAAGGAAATAGAAGCAGAAACTATTAGAGGAAGAACAAGATCGGCTTTCCTAAAGCTGCGAGAGTTAAAGAAAAAGTTCCAGCCTCGAATTGGAATGTTACAAGATACTCAAGGTTCTATGTTGAATGATGCTGAGAAGATCAAGAAAAGGTGGAAGGAATATACAGAGTTTTTATATGATAAAGATCAAGTGGACCAACAGCCGTTTCAACCTATACCTTATGATCAGGAACCATTGGTGATGAAAGAAGAAGTTGAAGCAGCATTGAAAGCCTTATCAAAGAACAAAGCACCAGGCATTGATAGCATTCCCATAGAAGTATTGCAGCAATCTGATGCAGCTGTTACTGTACTTACAAGGCTCTGCCAAGAAATATGGACGACAACATCATGGCCAACTGACTGGAAAAGATCTGTGTTTATACCAATACTAAAGAAAGGTGATCCAACTGACTGTGGAAATTATCGCACAATCGCTCTGATCCCACATGCCAGCAAGATTCTACTGAAGATTATTCAAAAGAGACTACAGCCATACCTAGAACAAGAACTACCTGAAGTACAAGCAGGGTTCAGGAAAGGGCGAGGAACGAGAGACATCATTGCGGATGTGAGATAGATCCTTGAAAAGACTAAAGAATACCAAAAGGATATCTATTTGTGCTTTATCGACTATAGCAAGGCTTTTGACTGTGTAAACCATGAGAAACTCTGGGCCACATTAAGAAGCATGGGTATACCAGAACACCTGATCGTTCTCTTGCGCAATCTGTACATTGATCAAGAAGCAATAGTTCGAACGGAACAAGGAGAAACAGAATGGTTTAAAATAAGCAAAGGTGTAAGACAAGGCTGCATACTTTCCCCCTACCTGTTTAATTTATATGCAGAACAAATCATCAGAGAAGCAGGATTGTATGAAGACAACAGAGGTGTGAAGATTGGTGGAAGACTCATCAACAACCTTCGCTATGCTGATCATACCACATTACTGGCAGAAAGTGAAGATGATCTGAAACATTTGCTTCTCACAATCAAAGAACATAGTCTCAAAATGGGCCTGCACCTTAATGTAAAGAAGACAAAGATCATGACAACTGGCATAATCAACAGGTTCATCGTTGAAGGAGAAGAAATTGAAATCGTGAACAACTTTAACCTACTTGGATCAACTATCAATAAAGAAGCAACAAGCAGTCAAGAAATCAGACGACGCATTGCTCTTGGCAGAATGGCTATGAAAGACCTAGATAAGATTCTCAAGAGCAGAGATGTCTCTCTCCATACAAAGATTCGACTTGTTCAAGCCATGGTATTTTCAATAACATCATATGGATGTGAAAGCTGGACAGTGAAAAAGACAGACAGGAAGAAAATTGATGCCTTTGAATTATGGTGCTGGCGGCGAATACTGTGTATACCATGGACTGCCCGAAGAACAAACCAGTCGGTACTAGAGGAGATCAAACCTAAGCTTTCTTTAGAAGCTCAGATGACAAGACTTCGACTTTCATACTTCGGACACATCATGCGAAGAGAGAGATCATTAGAGAAAGACATCATGCTTGGAAAGATAGAAGGTCAACGCAAAAGAGGAAGGCCAGCAATGAGATGGATCGCTACAATAACAGCAGCTACGGGTACCAGTCTGTCAACAATGAGCCGTCTGACTGAAGACCGAACACAATTTAGGATAGCTATCCAGAGGGTCGCCATGAGTCGACTCCGACTCGACGGCACTTAACAACAACAACAACTTTGGACACATCATGCGAAGAGAGAGATCATTGGAGAAAGACATAATTCTTGGGAAGGTAGAAGGTCACCGTAAAAGAGAAAGGCCGGCAATGAGATGGATCGATACAATAACAGCAGCTATGGATACCACTCTACCAACAATGAACTGCTTGGCTGAAGACCAAACAAAGTTTAGGTCAACTATCTAGAGGGTTGCCAGGAGTTGACACCAACTCGACGGCACTTAACAACAACATCCTTAGTGTTTCCTCCTTGTAAAGCAAACCATCTATGAACTGTGGTTATGTATACACTTGAACAACAGTCTTTTTTATTGTATTAAAAATTCAATTTTAAGAAATCATTGAGCCTCCTATTTTTGAAATGATTCCCTTTTTATAATATAATTTCACAATTCTCTAGCAAAATGGCTTTGGTTTCAATTTTATTTCATTACTATGGCAACCTTAGCTGGTTCACACCAAATTCTCCCTTTAAAACAGGGACAGTATAGCTTGCTTTTCCTTTTGACTTGGGTGGTAATTCCTCTTACCGAATTCAGAGAAGGTAGGATTATTTTTTTTAATTTAATATTTATTGAAAAGTTTATTTGTACTTTCATCAAATTAAGCATATTAATACAAAAAAACACAAAATCAACCAAAGAAAGAGAAGAGAAATTACAGAAGTATATAGATCCAATTCACTTATCCATAGCATAAAATACCCAATCAAATCCTGTTCTGTAGCCCATGATATGAGAGGTGCCCCAATAAGGCTGCAGAGTCTATAAACAAACAAATACATCAAACCATAGCTGTTTCAATCACATCTGACAAAAAGAAAAAAAAAATTGACAATCCAAATAGGTTTGGAGCAAACCAAGCCCTACCTACTATTAAGGAAGTTCTCTAATAGTAAAGGATCAGTATATACATACCTAATCCCAGCAATAGAAATTAAACATTTACTAGGAAATCAAAGAAAGAAAGTTCCCCGACAGCTAGAACCCTAGACTTCAGTTGCAGGAAGGATTTTTTCCTCTTTTGTGTATATCGTGACACATCTAGAAAAACAGCAACTTTTTGATCGCTGAAGGGGAAATCCCTTCTGTGAAAATTGTTCTTCAAAAAGGCAAGTTTGTCCACCTCCGAAGTCAGAGTGACCACCAAGGTGGCACGGGTAGTAATAACATTATCCGAGGTATCCAAGAAATTAGTCAAATCTAATTTAATTAATTTAATTTTAATTTAATTTAATTTAATTTACAGATTTTTTATATACCGCTCCTTCCATTGATCAGGTGCGGTTTACATGGAACAACAATAAACAGAGAACTGTTTTTACAGATAACAAGTTGTAACTTACATTTAACAATTTGTGAACTATGTACAGAGTAACAGAGTTAAACTATATACAGGCTAAATTATTATTCATTAGTCTTTGAATACATTGTTTTCGGGCTTTAGTAGTTCGATCCTTTTTTGGAACAGTTATATTGGCTGAAATATGACTATCCTTTATCTAGCTGTGAGGTGGGAGGTGAGTTCGTCAAGGATGCATAGTGCATTGTGAATAAGTGTGTTTTGAGTTTTTTCCTAAACTCCATGATTTTGGGTAAGGATCTTAATTCTGATGGGATAGTGTTCCAAAGTATGGGGGCAGCATGGGAGAAGGCTTTCTTGTTTGTGGTCTTTTTGGCCTTAATAAATTCTTTTGGTGTTGTTAATTTGTTTAGCTGGTCTCTCCTTTGAAGGTTATGAGTGGGCTCAGTTTTAATGAGGTTATTTATAGACAGGGGTGCTGTTTTATTTAGGGCTTTGTAGGTGGTTAAAATAGTTTTATAATCTATTCGACTTTGAATCGGGAGCCAGTGTAGATATTCTAAAATAGGGGTTATATGTTGGAAAGGTGGAGCCTTTGTGATGGTCTTAGCTGCCGCATTTTGTGCCAATTGGAGCTTTTTCAAGGTCTGTTTTGTTACACCTAGTAGGATTTGATTTGCGAAATCGAAATGGGGGGTTATTATCGCTTGTATAATTCGTTGAAAGTATTTTAGGTGCATTAGGGGCGGAGTTGCTTTAATATTTTGAGTTTGAAATAAACCTTTTTTGTTATGTTTCTTACATGTGTGTCCATGCTGAGGTGTTTGTCTAGTATTACGCCTAAGTAACGTACTTCGGTTTTTAGTTTGATATCATTATTCTGCAATGTAATATGTGAGGGGGGAATGAACGTTGTGTTTTTTGTTACTATTAGGGCTTCTGTTTTTGAGTGATTGATGTATAGGTTGTTTTCATTTAGCCAAGTGTTTATTTCATTGAGGCATTTATTAATGAGTTGCGTAGGGATATTTGGTATTTTGAATGGAACATACATCATAATGTCGTCCGCATATAGGTGATAGTGGACATTAAATTTTTTAAAGATTTTACAGATGTGTTTTAAGTATATGTTAAATAGTAGACAGTGCTACTATTTAACAATCTAGATCTGGTGTCACTTCTTCCAACTGTGCCACTCGTCACTCTGAACGACAGAGTGAACCGGAAGGTAATATAACTGAAAAATTGCAATCTTCCGAGGTTCCGATATCAACAACACCTCGTTGTAGTATTTATGGAACAGAATTAAAGGGGACAGTAAATGAGTAAAAGGAAACTAACAGCCGAAGATTCTTAGAACGAAGAACATTTTCTGATGCTTCAATATGATTATATGAAACATAGAAATATTTCAAGCCCAGCAAGCTAGCAGACTGGAATGACCCAACCTGCTCCTCCAGCCTGTCAACTCATTGAGTAACAGAGGAAATTTGACTTTTTCACACTAACTGTTCAGAAAAACTATAGTTTGATCCATAAATCCCTGCAAAAGAGAATTAGTTTTAGTTACTTCTCTCCAGATGTCTGCCAGTGTAACCTCTCCAGCAGAAGCTTCAGTAGCAAGTATACAATGACTCAATGACTTCAAGGAAATTACATCCCCAAGAGAGCCTCCAGGGAGAGCAAGCGATGGGCCACCAGTGAAGGACCTTCTTTGCCTACATCAGGGCCCATTAGGAGACCCAAATGGCTCTCTGTTATTGCCTGCACCAATCCAGGATTAGGAGGCAGAGTCCTAACTATAGGGCTTATGGACACTCCCAAAGAAGTCGAGGAAGAAAGATCCCTCACAGACCCATTTAATACCACATCAGCATCTGTCTTAGTAATCACAAAATGATTCATAGGCCCAGCTAATATTTTAGACGTTAATATTCCCACCGCACACAACTTCTTCTGTGCTGACTTGTTCTTAATCTTACTTCCCCCCCCCCACCCAATGGGGCATATCCAGCAGCTAACTGGGGTTCGAATCCGCAGTGACCCCAAAGGGCCTGTTCCTTTGGTCACATGCCCCTTCAGGCATGCGACCGCGGGCTGCATCTGCAGTCTTGGAAGAACTGTGCAGCCTGAAATAGCATCCTAAACGCCTCCCAATTACATTACCAGAGAGCATGCTGTTCTGGTGAGCTGTACTAGCAAGCAAACGTGGTCTCCAAACAGAATGCTAGCATAGCAGGACTCTGCAACACACTCCTGAGAAGGTAGGATTCTTGAACTTTTTGGTTTGATAACCCTGGCTTCTTATGACAGTGCTAGCCTTTGATTTGAATCTACTTTGGTGTTCCGGTACTGTACTCTTTATGTTATGCTACACATGTTTATATACTTGCACATCTTTTATCACATTTGTGATCTTTATAATTTTAATCATTTTTAAAATTTAAGGGATTATGTAGCTTTCGCTGCATGGCCCGTCTTTTATCAGCTTTGGTGCTCCGGTGCTGTACTTTGGAATTCATTTAATGTTACACATTTTCACAGTTTTAATCATGTTTTACACTTTTTAAAAATATATAAGTGATAATGTAGGTTATGTCAGAGTTTGTCTGTTATAAAATAGGACAATTCTTCTATATACATAATCCTCTCCCCTTAATTTACAAATAATTTTGCCCTCCTTTCCCTACATACAGTTTTAGTGCAACAGAGCTTTGGAAATTTGAGATAGCATTTGTGCCTGACAATACATAGCAGTGCAAGCTCCTGGTCATTTTTTATAGCTTTTTTGTTTCTTCTTATCACATGTGCCTCCTTCATCCTCGATGTATCCTCTCTCACACAGGTTCATCCATACTGATAGTTTTACTATTTCTTCCTCTTTTAAAACAACATTATATGTGAGTTTCTATGGGTTTATTTGAATCTTTATGCATATAGACACATAGAATAACCATTATCATTGTTGTCCCTTACCCTTGTAAGATTTATCTGTAGTATTTTACCCTATTGATATGTTTTAAATGTTTTTATCTCCAGGAACAAGCAGGAATGTAGTCTTCACATATGGATACCGTCGGCACCGATGGAGCCTGCACAGGAACGCTCCCCAGCGTCCCAAAAGGAAAGCTTTTGGGAGCATCCCACCATGCATGCATGCTGCCTTCCTGCCCAATTACCTCTCTCACTTCAGTTCTTCGTTTTCCGCGGAGCTGACAGGACGTGTCCCCTGTCACCGCAGAAAATCTTCTCTTATTTTTATATTTTTTGTGGTTGCGTCTGCCTTCTGTCGATGCTTACCAGTACCACCAGTGCTTTTCTTTCTTTTCTTCTAAAAATATTTCAATTTTAGTGCTTTTCTCAGGGATTTTTTTTCCCTGCTCTGGTGCTTGGCGCCATTTTTGGCTTTAGGCCCTCTTTTCCCTTACCATGGAAAATCCAGCCACTGGTTTTAAAAAATGTTCAAAATGTGGTGGTACAATTTCCATTACCGACACCCATGACTGGTGTCTTAAATGTTTAGGTCCTGACCATTGCCCTGCGGAGTGTCTCTCCTGTAGGAAGTTGACTAACAGAAGTCTTCAGAATCGAGCGAATCAACTCAGTACCCTTTTTGCTTCAGACACGATGTCTGTAGCATCGATGTCTTCCAGGGCTTCTACTTCTTCCCAGGGATCTCAGGTAACTAAACACAAGTCTTCTAAGACTAGCTAGTCCTCGAAGGGTAGATCTCCCTCTAAACATCGAGATGCCATTGGCGTTGCCCTCGAGGATACTTCACCGGCAAAACAGCCCTGGCAGGAGTCTTCGGGCTCCAAAGCTTTATTGGGGCTCCAAGATGTTCCCGAGGCCTCGGTCTCGATAGAACTACTGGTGCCATGCTCGGGGGTTGTGGCCGCTACCACCGGTACCGACACCCCGGCATCGGCAGTGGACAAAAGACTTCTCGCTATCGAGCGCAGTCTAGCAACTCTTTTGGCTACTTCGATACCACTAAGGTCGCTGCATATAGTTCCGCAGGCACTGGTACCGATGCCGGTACCGGTGCCAGTGCCCTCAGTACCCGCTTCAACAGGCATGCTTCCCCCATTGCTGAGTTTGGAATCTCTCTCCAGCATGGGGGATCAGGTACCGACTCGTTACGGTACCGACATCGAGCGGTACCGACGCCATCTGCTTCGGGAGAACCCGGTGCTTCCTCCTTTTGAATCTTCCGATTCCGATGACTCGGATGATTCCACTGGTACCAGAGCTGAACTTTTACAAGATTCAGCTCCTTCTCCTCAACGCAGAATGTCCCCTCCTGAGGATATGTCTTTTCGTGATTTTGTATGTGATATGGCAAAGGGTCTTGCCATTACAGTAGTACCAGAAAAGGAGCCTAGGGCAGAAGAATTACAAATTCTTCAATATCCTTTGGCTCCAAAGGAGGCAGCTATGCTTCCTATACACCAGATCTTACATGATCTAATGTTAAGAATGTGGGAAGCTCCTTTAACAGTATCTCCACATTCTAGACATCTTGACACTATGTATTGAGTACCACCTTGCCCAGGGTTTCAGAAAACTCAATTACCACATCATTCTATGGTGGTAGAGTCTGCCATGAGGCGGATTAAGAGTGCTAAATGACACTCTTCGAATCCACCAGCTCGTGAGTCTAGAACACTGGATGTCTTTTGTCGTCGATGCTTTCAGTCCTCCATGCTATCAGCAAGAATCAGTTCCTATATATTATACATGGGAATGTTTCATGAGCAGGTTACAAAAGACTTGGAGCTTTTGAACCCTTTTCTTCAAGAAGATAAACGGACAGATTATTTGACTCTGGTCAAACATGCTCAAAATGTCTCTAAGTTTATGAATTGTGCTACTTTTGATTGTTTTGAATGTATTAGCAGAACCTCTGCTATATCCATAGGAGCACGTCGTATTGCCTGGCTCCAAGCTTCAGACTTGGAGGAATGGGTGCAAGATAAGCTGGGTAACATTCCTTGCACAGGAGAAAATCTTTTTGGCAAGGATTGTCAGCTTAAAGCTAATGAAATTGACACTGATAATACAACTTTAGACAGGTTGTCAAAATCTACAGCTAACCCAGCCAAGAAAAGGGTTTCAAAAAACCCTTTTTCTCTAAGAAGAAGAAATTCTATCCATCTTCCACCCAGCAAACACATGTTCCCCAGAAGGAGCAACAACAAACTAGGCAAAGAAAGACACAAGCGAAGGCTCAGCAGGCTCAGCAGACCCAGCCTCCTCAGGGTCTTTGACTGTTGTCTAGAGAACTTAGCCATTCTTCCTGTTCTAAGCCCAGAACCTTTAAATATTCCAGGCCGTATTTACCATTTTGCCAAAAGATGGCAACAAATCACTTCAGAACATTGGACTCTATCTAGTGTGAGTCTGGGATACAAGCTCCATTTCCTCAGCTTGCCACCATCCACGCTAATAAAACAGGTCAAATCTCAACCACCGGTCTCAGACCTGTTGTGGCAAGAAGTCACCACTCTTCTAGCCAAGGGGCTATAGAAGAGGTTCCAAAGTCCCAGCAGGGCACAGGATTCTATTCCCCCTATTTTCTCATTCCAAAGAAATCAGGGGGACTAAGGCCAATCCTGGACCTCAGAGAACTGAACAAATATTTAGTCCGAGAGAGATTCAAGATGATCTCCCTAGGCACTCTTCTTCCATACCTTCATGAGCAAGATTGGCTATGTTCTCTAGATTTAAGAGATGCTTACATGCATATCCTTATTCATGCAAATCACAGAAAATTCCTTTGATTCTTAGTCAGGGGAAGACATTTTCAATACAGGGTCCTTCCTTTGGGGCTGGCCTCTGCTCCAAGGGTCTTCACAAAATGCATGGAAGTAGTAGCAGCATTTATGAGGACTCTGGGAATTTTTGTCTTCCCTTACTTAGACGATTGGCTCATCTGAGCACCGTCAGCTCTAGAAGCAAGTCATGTTCTTTCCCGAGCAATGCACATACTACAGTACTTGGGATGGATCATAAACCTTCCAAAGTCCCAGCTCACCCCATCTCAATCCCTCGAGTTTATAGGGGCTCGCTTGGACACACAGCAGTCAAAGGCTTTCCTGCCTCAGCCTCGTTGTCTGCGCATGATCGAACTAGCATCTTAAGAAGTGCTACAAACCTTCCTCACTGTTCGACAGATGCTTCGACTTCTAGGACACATGGCATCCACAGTCCATGTGATTCCTTATGCACGCCTTCATATGCGAGCGGCCCAGTGGACCTTAGCTTCCCAATGGTCCCAGGCCTCAGGATGCCTATCAGACAAGATCAGAGTTACCACATGCCTGATTACGTCTCTGCATTGGTGGCAATCTCTGGAAAACCTTACAGTAGGCTCTCCTTTTCAGCAACCCCTACCTCAGGCTGTACTGACGACAGATGCATCCAAGTTGGGTTGGGGAGCTCACTTGGGTGATCTGTCTACCCAGGGTCTCTGGACCCCACAGGATTTTCCTAATTGCTATCACTTCTGCAAGACGCATTAGTGAACTGCAAGCTTTAGTGGCTGACCCGCCTTATACGAGGTTCCATCATGACAAAGTAGTCTTGAGGACTCATCCTCATTTTATTGCAAAGGTGATATCACCTTTTCATTTAAACCAGTCGGTTTATCTCCCAGTCTTCTTTCCTAGGCCTCATGCCTCCAGTGCGGAAAGAAATCTTCATATCTTAGATTGTAAGCAGGCTCTGACTTTTTATCTTCACAGAACTCAGCCATTTAGGAAGTCTTCTCAACTTTTTCTGGCTTTTGACTCTAGTCATTTAGGACTTCCAGTCACTAAGAGAACTCTCTCTAAGTGGATTGCAGACTGTATTTCCTTTACCTATCAGAGTAAAGGAATCCTTCTCGAAGGTCATGTCACGACTCATAATGTCAGAGCCATGGCAGCCTCAACAGCTAATCTTCGTTCAGATGCTATTGATGAGATCTGCAAAGCAGCAACTTGGGCTTCTGTACATACTTTCACTGCCCACTATTATTTAGACAAGGACTCCTGTCGGGATGCCTTGTTCGGTCAGGCTGTTCTACAGCATCTCTTCTATTCCTAGATCAACTCCTTCCCACCATCCACTCTTGGATGCCTGAGGTCCCTGGGAGGAAGCATGGCCCATCTTACTTAGATCCACAACATGCTGGGGTCATCCCTAGGCGTTTTTAGTTGGGGAGTCCCCATATGTGAAGACTGCATTCTTGCTTGTTCCTGGAGATAGCGTAGTTACTCACCTGTAACAGGTAATCTCCGGGAACTGCAGGAATAAGTCTTCACAACCCACCCACCTCCTATAGGTGTTGTCTTTCTCTTTCTTTCTATTTTCCTTCTACTTCTCTCCTTTGGTCTCAGCTTTCAACTCCGCTACCACCACCATAACCTTGGTAAAGGTGCGGGGAGCCGTCGCCAGCCCAAAGGGGAGCACTTGAAACTGGAAATGCCCCATCGGAACTGCGAACCGGAGGAATCTCTGATGCTCCCGTCGAACCGGAATATGCAGGTACGCCTCCGATAAGTCCAGGGACATCAGAAACTCCCCTGTTCTGACCGCCACAATGACTGATCTGAGGGTCTCCATCCAAAAATGAGATACGCGCAGACAACGATTCACCCTCTTGAGATCTAGAATAGGCCGCCAAGTGCCTTCCTTCTTTGGTACTACAAAGTAAATGGAGTATCGACCGCAACCTAACTGGTCGGGAGGAACCAGGACAACCGCTCCGAGACGTAGAAGCCATTGTACTGTTTCCCGAACTGCCACGCACTTCACTGGAGCGTTGCACGGCGACCGAATGAAAGCATCGGCTACCGGCCTCTGTAGTTCCAGGGCATAACCTTCGCGTACTACCTCCAAGACCCACTGATCGGACGTGAGGTGGGTCCAGGCCAGATAAAATTCCCGCAAGCGACTGCCTACGGGAACCAGCTCCTCATGGACCCCCCTGACTTCATTGTGATTTCTTAAAGGTGGAGGGCGAGGACGCAGCTGTAAAGCCCCTAGTTGCTCCTCGAAACCCCCGAAACCCCTGGGATCGACTAGGGAAATGGCCTCGCAGCCCTTGACTACCCCTAGGTGGATTAAACTGCCAAAAATCGCGCTGTTGCTGCCGAAGCCCGGGAGCGGGACGGTTCTGCTTCTGCTTATCCTCCGGCAGTCGTCCACCCTTAGTCTCTCCCAACTCCTTCACCAACTTGTCCAAATCCTCCCCAAAGAGCAGTTTACCGCGAAAGGGAAGCCTACTTAACCGAGCTTTGGATGAACTATCCGCCGCCCAGTTGCGCAGCCAGAGGCACCTGCGCCCCGCGACCACTGAAGCCATGCTCTTAGCTAACCCTCGGATCAGATCATAATGAATGTCCGCTAGATACGCCGCCTCGGACTCCAATCTGGACGCCTCCTCGGACGCTTCAACCAAAGAGTCCCCCTGGATCCGCTGCGCCCAGCGCAAGCAGGCTCTTGCCACCCAGGCTCCACAAATGGAAGCCTGCAAGGACAACGCATTAGCCTCAAAGACCTGTTTCAACAAGGTTTCCAATTTCCTGTCTTGCACATCCTTCAGAGCTGCTGATCCTTCCACCAGGATAGTAGTCTTCTTAGTGAGTGCCGAAACCGCCGCATCCACCCTGGGGGCCTTAAATAACTCCCTATCATGATCCAGCAGCGGGTACAGTCGCGCCATCACCCTAGCTCCCTTAAGGGCGGCCTCCGGCATGTCCCATTCCTCCTGAATCATTTCTTTAAAAACCCTGTGTACCGGAAAAGCCCTCTGAGTCTTCTGGACCGCCTGTAGCAGGGGATCCTCCAGGGTAGTATCGTCAGCCGGACCAGCGTCTAGCATATTAAGAGCCTTGAGCGCCTCTGCTATAAGCGCTGGAGGTTCCCCCCTACGGAAAACACGAACCACACGCGCCTGATCTTCCTGCTCCCTAATTTCACCTTCCTCTAGATCCCCTAGGCCATCCTCAGAACGCAAGTCCTCTGACACCACCGACTGATCTAGAAGATCCCTCTCTAGTCTAGCTACCTTGGCACAGATACCCGACGCTCCTGCCGACAAGGCTGAACTTGGCCTCTTGTGCCCCAGCCCAGCCCCAGAAGTACTTGCCACCGGCTCCGCAGTAGAACTGGCCAAAGATTGTTGGAGCAGGGCCATGAAATTAGCCGAGAAAATGGAGGCCAAACTTCCCCCCAACGGCTGCCGCGAAAGGGGAAGATCAGGCCCTGAAGTGGCGCTCAAAGCTGGCTCCACCGCCACCAGAGAAGGAAGAATGGGCACTTGAACCTCCTCTAAAACCTCCTGTTCTGCCATCTCAGATGCAGGGACTAACTCCTTGGTCTCCAACTCCGGAGCACAGCCCCTGCAGACCCCCTCTTGTGAGACGGAGCTCCTCTTAACACCGCACAAGAGACACTGTTGCTTGGAAGGCATGCTGGACAGCGATCCGCCCCCTAGCTACCCCCCAAACACCCGAAGCCACAAACAGAAGTTTTTTTGTTTTTTTTTTACTCGAAATACCTCGGAATCGCACCCCCGATGTGATTCCTGAGGAAAGCCCCCAAAAACGAGGCTCACCGCCAAAGCTACGGGCCCTCAAAGACTGACAGAGCAGACCGGCGAAATTTTCCCGCGTCTGTCACACGCGGCCTGGCCTGCCTTCTCCCAGCGCCGATTCCCGCCGAAATAAGGCCCGCTTACCTCCGGGACCCGTTGCTGCCGAAAGCAGGCTGCGGTTTTGTTCTGAGCCGCTCTCAGCGACTGCACTCCGAAATGCCGAAATCACTCTGGGCTGCCCGCAGTAGCTCTAAGCGCTGGCAGGCAAAGCATCTGCATGCGCTGAGCGTCGGCGGACTCCGGATCCATGCTTTCCCCACTGGGACGGATCTCGGGCGCCAGTCCTCTCTCTCCTAGCAGTGGAAAAAACAACAAAACACCCCCCGGTTGCTGCCTGCCCCCCCGAAGGAGGAGAGCAGAGGATCTCAGGGCAAAGAAAGCAGAATATGCCCCCCCTTCCAGCCCTGTAGGCAGAGGACTTCTCCCTTAAAGTGCCCCTTACCTCAAATTGTCCTACTTATTTATTTATTTATTTTTTTTTTCTTAAATATAACTTAAAATTCCAAATCCTAACCCTCTACTTAATGATTAAGTCTTAATCGTTTCTCCAGTGAGCCCTGGAATCCCTGGGCTCACCACCCTCCTAGCTGCTTTGGAGACTGTTAAGCTGGTGGGAAGAGGAGGAGCCAGGCTTTATATACCGATGACATCACAAGAAGAAAGTTTCTCAGTCTCCAAAGCTGCTAGAGGAGGTTGGCAACCCAGATATTCCGGGACCAGCCTGGAGGGACGATCAGGAACAGTTATTTGCCAAACCAAGACCAGCAAGGCTGGGGAATATTGGAGAGATCTATTGAACTACAACCTGCCTTATCCAGGGAAAGCTCAGGACTAGTTGACAACACAGCTGAACAGGAACCTTTGCAAATAGAGGTGATAGAGCCAGAGCCGTTGCAGTTAGAGCACCCGATGGACTGCTCACTCTGTGTTTCCAAGAGTCTAGAGTCTATCACAGAATTGTAACCGGCAGGTCATGCTTTTAACATATCTTTTTGCTTTTGCTAAGCTGAAAGAAGAAGTTTCGTATTTGTTTTTCCTCTTGTTGAAAACCTGTTTGAATGCAAAGAACTGTGAAGCGCCTGTAACAGTTACTGACTTTGTAAATATTTTGGCATAAACCCTGAAGTAAGGTACATTCTGTTTTTGTCTTCCTGGAGAACCTTTGCGCAACAAAGGGAATAAAAAACCATTTAAGTTTAACCCTGCACAAGGCTCACAACTATTTCTTTATGAAGTGGTACTACAAAGACCATGATGCACCTGGTCTAGAAAAGTTTTTCCTTCTTCAACCAACAATAAGTGTCCGCCCTCTCCTTTCTGCACGCTGCCACTAGGAGGGGCTGTGACAGTACAAATTGAAAAAGATTCTTGGATTAGTGTTAACCCTTGTTTGCGAAACCACTAGTAGCAGCTGCTGGGCCACACATGTTCAGTAAGTCTTTTGTAAATGTTTAATGTTCTGTTTTGGGCATTCCTTTTTTTACCTCGGCACCCTATATATAATCAGGCTTTCCTTGTCCTGACCAATATACTGCAGTTGGCTATTATTTATAGTCTTAATTTAATACATTCCAAAATTCCTGTGATAAAGATGCAAATCCAAAGGGAAAAGGCAAAAATCTATATTTTCTAAGCACTGGCCAAATGCTATTGATATGAAAACATTCCAACAAAAGAAATACACATTTCCATTACAATTTTTTATCATTCCAAGTGAGAAGAAAAATCGTTGAGTGTGAAAAAGAATAGCTCATCCTGTTCTTATCATTCAGCTGGGTATGCCACAGAGGATTTGCTTTTTCTATAAGCCAAGGAATAGATTGAATTCATTTGATGTGAAAGGTGCATGAGAGGTTCTTTATGTGAATAAGGGCAGTATCTGGAGGAAACTATTTTACGATGTTAGGACTGACACAGACTAAAGTATGCCATTTTTATTATATATAAAAAAAGAATTCAGTATTTCTGTTTGTCCACTTGATATGTAGTACAGAAAATAGCTTAAGAATTTGTTTCTTTGCAGTAAGTAATCTCACAGTGTGGCACATTAGAGCAGTGTGACTTTTCTATTTTGATAAATTCTAATTCTCTGTAAATGGCACCTGTGACCTCTAGCAGTAATCTCATGGCATTACCACTAGGGATCAGGCTGCCAAATAAAGGAAAATACCCCCAAAGTGTGAATATTACCATAAAAGATGAATATTGTTATTTGTTATGGAAATTATTTTATAAGCATCCCCACATGTACATAGCAGCAATTGCACCTGTAGATAGCCTTCGCCCATAGTTGTATGGCTATTTTAGAAAGGGACTATGTTGCACGTTGGGATGCTAACTATGTCTAGATGTCCAGAGGGTGTGATTAGGATTGGGAGAGGGAGTTGATTGGGTGGTCCTAAAATATAAAGTGGATTCTCCATTTTACAAGGAGAATCCATGTCTCAAGAAAGAATTTTGATGTTGGGATCTACAGCTGCCCTAAGGCAGAAATAAGTGTCTGCTTGAAGGAGCAGATGTTAAGGCCAAGGTCTATGCTCCCAATCATTCCTCACCAACATTGACCTGTCCCCCCATCACCCTTTGATCCCCTCAAGGCCAGCCTTTGATTTCCCCAAAACATCTGATTCCCTCCTTGAGCTCCCCATGACAGCCGATCCCCCAACACATTAAATCCCCCCACATCCAAAGCATCCAGTCTCCTCAGATGTACCCCACTGGGTTCAAGATGCCCCTTGAAGCTCCCAGCAGGTCTCCCATCCATGATCCCCACTCACAGCTTATTGGGGTCCCTGGTATCTAGTGGAAGCAGCAGCAATCCTCAGTCACTCCTGCTGTTATGGCCCTGAATTTCAAAATGGTACCCATGATGCCTAGTAGTAATCTAATAGTACTACCTCTAGGGATAAGTACCATGAGATTACTTCCAAGGATCATGGGTGCCATTTTGGAACCTGGAACGATAAGAACAGAAATGATAGTGGTACTATGATGTCACCAAGCCAATTGTAATACAGAGTGATTGTAGCAAAAATGGGCTTGACTACTGCTTAATGTAACAGGGTCAACGAGTGTTTTTTGCATCCAAGGCATTTACTCCAGCAGAGAAAAATTATGCACAAATCAAAAAGAAATGTCTCAGCATTGTGTCTACCTACCAGTGCTTTTATCATAATCTCTATGGGCAAGACATAATTAAAGCAGAAATTTCATCACAAACCACAGATAGCAATCTTCAAAATGCCCCTACCGTGTGCACCCAAGCAATGTCAAAGCATTTTGCTTAGGCTGCAACATCACAACTTCAATGTTGTTTATAAGCCGGGCCTTGAGATGTTCATTAGTGACACACTCTGCAGAGCCGCTGCAGATGACTATCAGCAGTCATGTGCCAGTGCTGAACACCTCAAGGTTTGTTAGATGCAGTAAGAATAATTTGATATTGCACAAATCAACCAGGCAGATTATCTGAATGTTACAGACTGGAAGCTGCACCAGATCATACAGCGCACCACAAGAGATTATACCTTGTAAGCACTAAAGTCTGGATGACCAGATTCAAAGGAGAAAATACCAGCTGAAATGAGGGAATACTGGTCATTCAGAGATGAAATCAGCATATAAAATGGCATCCTATATAAAAGGTCCAACCAAAAAGGCAAATGCCACGTAACCACCCAAGGAACAGTCTGTGGGTGGTATAGAAATAGGTTTATTAAAAGATTTGTGCACCAGTGGTACACAGGAAACATACTAGCCGAACATCCAACACAGGCCATGTTTAGGCAACGCCTTCCTCAGGGGTATTTTGGCGTAAGGCAATCTACAAACAATAGCATAACAAGAAACACAAACATATTAAATAAAACTGCACCAATAAGAACAATAAATAAATAAAAATATAATAAAAACTATATACAAAATACACAAGCCATTGTAAGAAAGCAATTGGGAACAATATAGAAGAGTAAACCATCTCTATGTAAACTACATCAATAATAAAATAAAATAAAACTAAATATTAAAAACTCTTTCAACATGAACATAAAAAACATAAATATATGGTGTAGCAACTATAAATGCAAATATAAGAGGGAAACAGACCACATAAGACATATTCATAAGATTTATAAGACAAATCTATAAAATTATAAAAAGACCCTCAATATCTATGCAAAACAAACCTAAAATAATAAATATCGTGTATAATAACAATAAATATACATATAAATAAGAATTATAAACATATATAAAATACTACATGAAAAGAACATGCACAAACCGTCAAGGAGACCTCCCTCTATAGACAATCCTCCTGTGGTATCTGATAAAACTAAAAGGAGAGGAAAACATCATAAATAAATATCAAAATGAAAAAAACCTTCAAAAGAAACATGAAGGCAGTGGGTATCTACTACAGAGAAAGAAAGAAGCAGGGGAGTCAGCATAAAAAAGAACTTAAAACGGAACTGTTATAAACACACCTATGCCTTTAGCAATAGGATAACAGACACCAAAAATGGACAAACACTTCTAAATGAGCAAAAAGACATATGTTTGTGAAAGGTGTGGGGATAATTGTGAGGCCGCGGGGCGGGGTCCTAGGGCGGCTGCCCATAACCGGGTGCTTGACCCAGTGCAGGGACCCTGCCCTGTGGCGGCTTACCTGGGTAGCATGGTGGTTTGGCGGGCTGCGGCAGCAGGGCGTCTCAGTGGAGGCAGTGGTGTCTTTCAAATTCATTGGCTTCCCGAGCATGTTCACGAGGGGAGTCAATGGAAGGACAGAAGCAGCTGCTGGGAGGCAGGGGAGGGGCCGAGTGACTTCTCCCTGTCCGTTGCGTCGACCATCTCCCTGCCTGCCAGCGTGGTTGGGTCCCTGGTTTCAGCTTCCCACCTTCCCACCTATATTCAGAGAGAGAGGTCAATTTTCCCAGTGGAGAAAGGTGAGTAGTGGTGTACCCCAGGGATCTATGCTGGGTCCGCTGCTTTTTGACATATTCATAAATGACCTGGAAAGTGGAATAATGAGTGAGGTTATCAAATTTGCAGATGACACAAAACTATTTAAAGTTGTTAAAACCCAAGAGGATTGTGGAAAATTGCAAGAGGATCTTGATAAATTGGAAGACTGGGCATCAAAATGGCAGATGAAATTTTAATGTGGACAAGTGCAAAGTTATGCACCTAGGGAAGAACAACGCAAACTATGGTTACATAATGCAAGGTTCCGCATTAGGAACCACCACCCAGGAAAAAGATTTAGGCGTCATTGTGGATAACATGTTAAAACCCTCGGCCCAGTGTGCAGCAGCAGCCAAGAGAGCAAATAGAATGCTAGGTATTATAAGGAAAGGAATGGAAAATAAAACAAAAGATATTATAATGCCTCTATATGGTAAAGGGGATGGAAGGATACTCCTATGAAGAAAGGCTAAAAAGGTTAGGGCTCTTTAACCTGGAAAAGAGACGGCTGAGGGGAGATAAGATAGAAGTCTATAAATTAATGAACGGAGTGGAACGGGTAAACGTAGATCTATTGTTTACATTATCAGAATATAGAAAGACTAGGGGACATGCAATGAAGCTACAGGGTAAACTATTTAAGACTAATAAAAGAAAATATTTTTCCACTCAACATGTAATCAAACTCTGGAATTTGTTACCGGAGGATGTAGTAAAGGCTGTTAGTGTAGCTGGGTTTAAAAAAGGTTTGGACAAGTTCCTGGAGGAAAGGTCCATAAACCATTATTAAGAAGGGACACAGGATATCAATGCTTGACCCAGTACAAGCATTGCGGAACCTGTGTCTTTTGGGAAAACTGCTAGGTACGTATGACCTAGATTGGCCACTGTTGGAAACAGGATACTGGGCTTGATGGACCTTGGTCTGACCCAGTATGGCATATCTTATGTTCTTATGTTCTCAGGTTCACTTGGGGATGTCGCAGCTGTGGGGGGGGGGGATCCCAGAGGTGTTCGGGGTCCATAGACTTTGAGCACTACTTTGGGTGGGGGTTGGGTGCCCCCGACCCGGGCAACTCCTGGCCGGCCTTTGCTAATTATATGGTGAGGTTGGATGTAGGGGGGTATGTAAGCTTACCTTTGGTTTGTCTGCGGCAGAAGTGGAGACGATTTCACCTTGCTAATAGCATGGCTGGTGAGGTATTGGAGCCACTATTTAGGTTGTTATGATTATTATTCTTGGATTCTAATTTGGTTGGAAAAGTTATCATTGTTAATAAAGCTGTGACCAGTTTATTCCCAATTTGCCTGTCTGGAGGGCTTTTTGGCAAAAAGGGGGGGGGGGCAATTGGAAGGGGGCAGGATCTAGGGGCATTGCAGGGAGTGAGGGGTGAAAAGGGGAGCACCGGGTCCGGGTTGCCTCGGTTACTATTCTATTCCACCTATGGGTAAAAAACATAACCTGAATATTAGAGACCCACTTGAATGGACCAGATAAAGTTAAGCATCTATATCTAGATGGTAAGAACCAAAAGGGGGTGGAGCAAACCCTCTAACAAATGGCCACAGTATTGCCTACTTAGGGAAATGTTTCCAAATACACAAGGTGAATTTTAATACAAAAAACTGAAATAAGAAAGGCTAACAGAAGGAACCTATTCCACCCAACCGATCCCTTATCTATGAAGGATCTTTAATCCATATACTGATGACAGAGCGAAATACAACTAAAAATACCATAAAGATGCTGTCGAGACTTGGCAAAACTACTCATAAATGTTAAAACTTCTTAAATGAATAAAAAACTGAATCGTCAGTTACCCTTATGCGGCAATGTCTGTGAGCCTTCCAACTATTCTGACTGTAGAAAAAAACACCCACAGCTGTGCTGAACGCAAACTTTTATTTTGGCGCAAATAGGATCACATGACCGCTTTGCCGGTACCCAGGCTTCTGAAACCTAAACTTGAAACTGAAAAAAGGTTTGTGCCAAGAACTAAATTTGCATAATCCAAGCAATGAACTGTGGACAATTTATATCAAAGTAGATAATACAAACCAAAACGGAAAACACTTGAACAAAACATATTGAAAAACAAATATGATTCTGTACATGTCAGCCAAGGGTTCTGGTGAAACCCAACAGAAAAAAATTAAAAACACTGCAGACAGTTGATTGTTATGGAATAAGAACAGGAGGAGAGGTAAAATAAATAAAAGGCTTCACCAACTACAGACAAAACATCTTAAAAACAATAAAACTAGAGTGAACTAATTGAGTGTAATAATATCTACCCATATGGGAATAATTGTAAAAACAAATCCGGCTTAAGTATAAACCTATAAAAAGAGGGGGAGAAGGTATGGGGGGAGGAGAGGGGAGAAAGGAGGGGAGGGGGATGGGATGGGAGGGGGGAGAAGGGAAAAGGGAGGAAGGGGAAAGGAGGGAAATAGGAGGGGACAGGATGGGGAATGAGGAGGTGAGGAAAGGAGGGGGAAGAGGGGAAGGGGGATGAGGGGGAGAGAAAGGAGGGAGAAGGAGAATGAAGGAGGGGAAGGGAGAAGGGAGAAAAGAAGAGGGGGAAAGGGGAGGAGAGGAAGCGGAGGAGGGGTGGAAGGGGAAGGGGGAGTGGAGGAAGGGAGGGGATGGGGAAGAGGAGGTGGGGAAAGGGGGGAAAGGGGGGAGGGGAGGAGGAGGAAGGGGAGAAAGGAAAGGAGGGGGAGGGGGAAGTGGGGGAGGAAGAAAGGAGGGGGAAGGGGAAAGGGAGGGGAGAGAGAAGGGGAAAGGGAGGGAAGGAGAGGATGGGGAATGTGGACAGGGGAGGAAAAGGAAGGGGGAAGAGGAGGGGGAGGTGGGAGAGGAAGGGGAGAGGGGGAAGGGGGAAGGGGGAACGGGGAGGAAGGGGAGAGAGGGAAGTGGGAGGGGGAATAAGGAAAAAGAGGTGAAAATGAAGGGGGGAGGGAGGAGAGGGCGAGGGAAGGAGGAGGGGAGGGAAGAGGGGGAAGGGGGAGGGGAGGGGACAGGAAAAAAGGGGGGAACAAGGGAAAAAAGGTGGGAAAAAATCCCTATAATTAAACAAACAAACAAATAATGAGTAAAAGAAAACCATAC
Organism: Ichthyophis bannanicus; assembly: GCA_033557465.1. NCBI lineage: Eukaryota > Metazoa > Chordata > Amphibia > Gymnophiona > Ichthyophiidae > Ichthyophis > Ichthyophis bannanicus. The sequence goes on along the minus strand of CM066031.1, from coordinate 789,192,779 downwards.
ACTGATGGACAACAAACTATGAAACAACCGAAAATTCACCGATGCTCAAAAAACTCACAGAAAACCAGACACATCTGTATCTAAGTTAAGACCCATAGGGGTCAAGGTATCTAATAGAAAAATGTACTGTTGTTCCAACCATCTAATAATTTAGTGGAGGTCACCTCCTCTCCAATTATTCTTGATTTTCTTCAAAACAAAAAACCAAAGATCCGGAATTGTATGCTTCTGTTCTAACCAATGGGCAACTAGGGGTTTATCAGCAAGACTTCTTTTGATACAACCTCTGTGTTTGATAATCCTAACATGTATACTCCTAATCATCTTTACCATGTACAACTTATTCCATGAACAATGAATGATATAAATGACATTACTTGTATCGCAATTAGAAAAGTCATCAAGGTAGAACTTTTGTCCAGTGGTTGGATGTACAAATGAGTCTCTCACTGGACTACATGAACAGACACTGAACAATGCTCACGCTGAAATTCAGATGTTTGGATCCCAGAGTAAATTATGATACAATAATCCAACCATGATGTTATAAGTGCATAAATCAAGGTGTTTTGTGGAGCAGTATCAAGTTAGGAATAGTAAGCCCGAAAGTGGCAGAGTGCTATAAATGTGAATTTTGCTATTGTAGAAATATAATGGTGGATATGTTCTCTTGGGCTTCCATGGCTAGTAACTGAATTCAAAAAAGCATGGGACAAACACAGAGGATCTCTAAAGGTAAAAAGGGGACTGTTGTAGTTGTTGATATGGAAGGACAGACTAGATAGGCCATGTGGTCTTTTTCTGTCATCATATTTCTATGTTTCTAGTATCATATTGTGTCTTAGTAAGTGGTACTGACATTGCAGCCATCATGCAACGACTTTCCTCTACGTAAGACGTGGCATGACCTGGAAAACTGCAAAGATCTAGATAGTGGAAAGATAGCTCAGAGTCAATGCTACTTCCTAAGTATCTGAAATTATCAGTGAGATGAATGTGCTGTCCAGCTAGAGTAGGCGCAACTACTGGGTGCTCCATATGGCCTGTGATCCAAGTAGTCGTTGTTTTTTCAGGGTTTCTCTTCAGGTGATTAGAATGAAGCCAGGAGGAACCAGAGTTATTGTGACAGGCTTGTAGTAGAAAAATCTGCATATGTTATCAGTATTAAAGCTCCAGCTGTGTTAGTATGCCATTATTTCTAGCTCTGAAACAATGATTTATGGGGTCTGTTTTCTAAATGTCTGCTGGTAGTGTGGGCTAATGCATGAATAGCATGTGTTCTTACCACGGCGGAGCCTAGCAACCCTGGTAGTCACAAGGGGTGCAGCCATAGTATGCTACTATCGTCATGCAAGTCATGTCACTGGCGTGGTAGTAGTGAATTTGCAACCATAGAGTCCAGCAACAGAAAGCCACAAATGCATTCATAGGATGGCTGTGGGCTAAGGAATGACTGTGGACAGTAAGAAATGTGCCCCAACCACACCTACAGGAAAATAGCAACTGGTCAGCTCAGAATAGAAAGGGATGATTGGGAACAGGCACAACTGGCTGCACAGCGCAAGGCATTGGGACTAAGTACAAGAGGGTGGGGCATGCAAATCAGGAAAGCAAACACATGCATTGAGTCTGTGCTGTGACCCAAACTGTGGGAGATAAGGGGCATATGTGGCATCTGAAGATGCAAGGGACCTTGTATGGCATCAGGCAGAGTGTCCTTAGGGTCCATTTTGGAACCCCCCTTATCCTGAGGCGCCCATGGTGCCTGTTCACCTAGGCTGCAGGGAACACTGAACAAGGACTCTGGTGGGAATGGGCACCACCTCTCATTCACTGCTTTGACATGGCTTGACTAGCACCATAGTCATTGAGGAGTGTATACTCTATGTGAGGGGAAGGGGTGCCAGAGCTGGGGGGTCTTGGAGGCCATGTACAATCAGCACCTCTACCACATGAGATTCATATGGTCAAGAAGCACTCGCATGTCCTACCACATATATAGCCTTTGCCTCTTTTAGATTTGCCCACTGCAATTCCACTTCACATCTCCTCCCACCCTGCCAAATTCTCCTTCAGGTACCTTCCCATTTTACTGAAGTCAACATTTTAGAAATCTAGAACTTTGAGGTTGTTGTGATTGGAGTCTGCTTTGCCTCAAATCACACTGTGTGATGATTACTGCTGCTCAAATGGACACACTATCTCCATTGGTGAGTACTAAATCCAACACTGAACTTTCCCTGGTTGGTTCCATCACCAGTTGTTTGAGCAATGCTTCCTGGAAGGCATCCACTACCTTTTTAATTCTTTACAGATTTGCAGAAGGAATACTGCAGTCCACCCAATATGATCACTTCTCCCTTCATAGCTACCTTTGCAATATCAATGATCAAATCTCTATATATTTCCTCAGTTTGAGTTGGAGGCATGTGGATGACACCAGTGTGGATGATAGTGTCATCTCCTTTTTCCAACACAATCCACAGAGCTTCTTCTTTTCCCCACGTCCCCTGCATGTCAGCAGCTTTAATATTGCTTTTGACATATAGGGTTACTCCTCCTCCTTTTCTGCCTTCTCTATTCGTCTAAACAAATTATAGCCAGCTATGGCTATATCCCATTCATGTGACTTGTTAAATCATGTTTCTGTAATGGTCATAATGTCCAAGCCCATTTCCACCATCAGGGTTTCCAGGTCAGGAACTTTGTTGGCTAGACTTTGAGCGTTTATTTATTTGATTTTATATACCGCACTATTTAGGATTTATTAATTAATTTATTTATTTAGCTGCATTTATATCCCGCTTTTCACCGGGTCAAAGCGGTTGGGGGATACAGGATTCAGTGTGGTTTACAAAGAACATGAACGAAAGTTACATAGAACACGTTTATAGAACAACAACAAATTACAATGAACAGGTTTATCGAGTAACAACAAACATCAGAGGTTAATAATATAACAATTTATGAATTGGGGGGGAGTAAGTTGGGTCGTAATAGGGAAACTATATACATTATAGTGTTAGGAACTTTGTATACCTTGAGCTTAGTGGGATGGATTGAGGTTCTGGCTGTGGGATTTGGTGAAGCGCAGTGTTCTGTATTACATGTTCATAATATAGTTTGTGCTCATTGCTTTCCAGCAATTGTTGGTTGGCTTGCTAGTATTGTGGATTGATTTTGTCCCAGACTCCTCTTCCCTGTTATTATTGATGTGTGGATTACTATGATGACTATTACCAATGTTATGTTCTTGCGAGGACTGACGTGCTGAACTTGTTTTTTCCCCATCCATCACCCCCTTTCCTTTGTTTAAATGCTTGTTCACATATTGCCTGAATTTTTCACTTAGGATCCTGTTTCCTGCCACAGAGAGATGCAGTCCATCAACATAATACAGCCTCTTGTTGTTCCATCTATTGCCCCGATTGCCTATATATCTAAATCCTTCCCGTTTGCATGATGTTTGGAACCACATATTAAAGATGGTTATGTGATGCAGCCTTTCTTTCCCCTTATGAACAGGTAGAACTTCTGAGAATGCTATAATGTTGACAATAGGTTTAAGTTTCCATCTCAAAAGCTGAAAGTCCCTTTGTGTTGTAGGGATACTGTTTCTAGCCAAGTCATTTGTACCCAAGTGGATAACAACATCAGTTTTGGAATGCTTACTTTCCGCAATGACTGCTAACAATTTGGTTTGTGTTCCTGCTGGTTGAAGAACCTGGGAGGCATTTGACCATCTTCTGTCACTTGGACTGTGTTCCCAAGATAATACTTCTGATGATGGAGTCTCCAAGTAATTATAGTTTCCTGTTTTGTGAGTATTTGTTCACATTTGGGGCATTATCAGTAGATTCGGTATTAACCTTCTCATTTAAGGTCACTTCAGTTTCCACTAATTGGGCACTGTCATTTTCCAAGGCAGAGAAGGCATTGTGTAGGGATATCTCTTGATGGAGAGGGTGCCTCCATGTTACAGGTTACAGTCTACCAGAACCCACTGTGATCCATTCATTCCTGGGATGTTTGATTCTTTGTGGGAGTGGTGGTGAGTTGTTTTCAATTTGCACTCTAAGGCATGTGCGTTTCATTGCAGCTAATTCTCCCCTTAATAGAGTCAATTCCTTATTCATAGCAGCTAACTTGAGACATATAGAGCAAGTTCCAAGGCTCCACAGTTATTGCACTGAATACACAACATGTTTATTGAGAGAGTTATAAAGCAGTTATAGCAAAAGAAGAAAGGTGAGTATTCCACTTAATTGGAGGACAGATGACTATTATATGAAGACTAAATAGGCAAGTGCAACTCTGGGGTAGGTGGGGTTAGGGATAGGGTGAGAGGGAATTTAAGTGCCCCAGGCCAGTAGATCTTATATGAATTGAGAGTACATTCAAATATCTGATTAAAAATGGCTAGGCAATAAATACAGACTAGCTAGATTTTCCTAAGCTTCTAAACAAAATTCAGACGGTAGGTCTAGAAGGCTATGGATAGGTAGAAATTTTCAAGAAAAACCTTCTCCTTTGCAGAAAGAACAAGAGGAAAAGCAAAGTAGTTTTTCTTTTTTGTGTGTGTGCAGCTACTCTAACACACCACAGTGGCTAAATAGTATTATAAGAAGTAGGCAATAGAAAGTTTATATCAAAAACCAGCTAAAAAGTAAAACATTAGAATATCTTAGCTGTGCAGATTCTCCTGAATCAGTGAGGATGATTTCCACAAGTGTGCTGGAAAATGCTGGAACAAACGACTTTTTCCCTGCTCAGTCAACAGTTGCTCAGTGAATTAATCGCATCCCTAGGGAGAGGCAGGATTGCAACAGAACAAAGAAAACTTTATTCCTACTTCTATGTTGACGTTAACCCACTATGGAAAGCACCTTGGAAATGTAAAATGTATCTTTGGATATTTACCCACTGTCCCAACAGGGTCACTTCTGAGCCACAGGCCCTGGTGTTGGGGCTGTCAGGCTGCTGTTGTGCATTGCTATGGCAGCTGCACCATGTGGCCCTCCTCCCTGGTGGCCAAGGCAGGTGGCTAGCTTTTCTGCTGTCTTTCCTGTTTACCCTTCTATCTTCCAGTATAGTTGCCCTGTTTCAGGCCTTCCTATTTCCTAACACTTGCATATGGGATGTGTGTTTGCAGTGCGCTAGCAACGCAGGTGCAACTACCGCCTGGTCAGAGGCATGTGTTATTTGTGCCTGCGCTAGTGGCATGTTTGTGTTGTTAACGCATGCTGCCCCCAGACTCCCGTGCCATGTCTTCGCTCTCTATCTACCCACTTGGCCTTAACTCTGCCAAGTCACACATTGCTCGGGTAGTGCAGCATTTTAAGTGCGGCTGCCTTTGGGTCCTCATGCTCCTTGTTGCAGCACAAACCAAATGTGTGTTAGCCCTGCACTAAACTCCACACCACTGGCTATCGCACTTTAGTAAATATGCCCCTACATGTGTAAATGTCACTCTTTCAGCTGGAAATGCTTTTAAAACAACCTTCTTTGTATCTATTGGAAAAATGTTGAATTCATAGTGCCAAGAAGGGAGCAAACCTTTAACACATTGGACCCCTTAAATAGAAGCCTTAGAAGTAGGCAAGTAGTCAGTGCAACTGCACATTAAAATGTACATTGAAAGACCCTTTTGTGCTAGAGGCATGTTTACCAAAGTGCGTCAAGTTAGCAAGTGACTGAGCATGAAACTAACCACAGGGAGCCCATGTGTCTGTTACTACGACATTAGCACGTTGCAACCATGTGGGACTATGCTAACTGGCATGTGGGTGAACCTAATGCCCCCATTGAGATGGCTTTAAGTGCACCCATGCTAACAGTGACTGCCGTGGTCAGCACACATCCAAGATATCTGCGCTAACTGCGATGCACCGTCAGTGCCCACGTTCCACTCCTAACCTGCCCCGTCCCTGCCCAATAATGCACGAAGCATTTTCATGTGGGATTTTTAGCGTGGGGCCCCACACTAACATTTAGCACTGCATGCTTACCGCTAGCTAAACTCCACACTAATGGTGAGTGCACTTTAGTAAACATGCCCCCTAGGGATTTTATAAAAACTCAATTGTAAATCTGGCCCTTCGGTGAAATAAATGGGTTTGCAGATTTCTGGACTGGAAGAAAGCATAGCCTGGGGTGGAAGTTTAGGTTCAGTAATTCCACCACAGGGCTGAAACTCGGCTGCTTTAATAGTACAGGCACAAAAAGAAAATTAGGGCAAGAGGAGTGAATCTTTTGTTTATTTAATTGTGTTAAGTTTCTATAATAGAGCCATATACTTGGTATACTGTAAATTCTAAGTACCACAGAAAGCAAAAGAAAATTATACAAATTGCAACTTACTAGGATAGGCTGACATTAAAAAAAGGATAGCATGGGCTGAATTCCTGCCTTTTTCATGGTTGATAAATAAAAGGAAAGCAAAAAAAGAAAAGCCAATATCTTTTTATTAGATTAACTTAATATATTTTCTTTTCTTTTTCTTTATCAGCCATTGCATTGGTCTAATACAGCAACCATACTACTTTATCCAAGATAAAAAATACCTTTTTCATGACTGCACAGTAGATCAATCAAACTTTCACACCTTCAGCTGACATATCTTCATCCATCTAGGAGCTGGATTGTTGATTCCCCCCACTCCCCCTCCCCGTTCCTGCTCGTCTTGTGGATTCCCAAAGAAAAGAAATCTATACCCTTTTCTACTCTATTTGATATCTAGTCACAGACTACATTTTAATAGTAAGTTGAATTCTTGAATTCCTTTTATGTTATGGCATTGTGAGAATGCAAATGCTAGCTGTGCCCTCAAATCAATAAAACAGCAATACACACTACCCCCAGAGGGAGGGACTTGCAAATCAGGGAAGCAAACACAGGCAGAGTGTCTGTGCTGTGTCCCTAACTGTGGGAGATAGAGTGAAGATGTGGCATCTGCAGATGCAGGGAGCTGTATATGAGATCAGACAGTGTGTCCTCAGTGTTCGTCATGTGGGAAAGGTATATGAACCCTCCTCAACCTGAGGCGCCCAGGGTGCCTATTCACCTAGACTGCAGGGAACACAGTACAAGGCCTCTGGTATGTGGGAAGGGAGTTCCTCTTGAGTTACTCCTCTTGTATTGCCTGAGGAGCACCATAGCCATCATGGAGTATGTTTTCTCATGTGAGGGACTGGGGGCCAAACATAATCAGTACATGTGCACTGGGTAGTCTACTAGCTTGCGCCTCTACTGCTTGGGACCCATAGGGTCAAGAAGCACCCCCATGTCTTGACATATGTAATACCCAGCCCTGTGGCCTGACATCTACATTGGGGTGTGCAAGGCAGTCCACCCACTTAGGGCACCCAGCTAGCACTGAAAAGGCATGCACTAAATCAAATAAAGTGAAGGGTTAGAGAGGAATCTAAGGCCTGTCGATTCATGTTGAAGTGATGCAAAGGGACTTAAGTAAGCTTTGCAAAAAGAAAGTTATGACTTTTAGCAGGTCAATTTTTCTAATGTTGGCATCGGTGGCGTCAATTTTTTTAATGTCAGCGTCCATCCTTTCAACTCAGTTATAACACAGTATCCGGAGTCGCTGTCGTTTCCACATCACTTTTGACCCGGTGAAAAGCGGTATATAAATATGGCTAAATAAATAAATAAATCGGCTAACTTCACTGGGTAAGCCCACCTTCTTACTCTCCTCACTATATTTGCTCCTACTTCTGTTCCCTTTGATTATGTCTAACATCCCAGTCCATTGGGGCTGGCGCCCCTCACTGCTCTCAAGGTTAACTCCCGGCCACTTGGCTTGAACCACTTCCAATATTGTGCCCTGTCTTTCTACTACCTGTGCTTCTCTTCCCAAGCCCTTGTCAGCCCCATCTTACCTTATTTTAAGTTTGGCCCTCTTAAATTGCAGATCTCTCTGCTCTAAAACCCCTCTTATACAGGACCTATGCGTTCAGCACTCTGTGGATGCCTTATTTCTTACTGAAACCTGGCTCCGAGATGGAGAAGAGGCCCTGCTTCACCAGTGCCTCCCCCCAGGTTTTCCACCTACCATACTTCATGCTCGGGCCAGAGTGGTAGGGGCGTGGCTGTCCTCTATTGCTCGTCCCTTCCCCTCACTGAGGTCCATGTCTCCCTTCGCTATCCAGAGTCCACCTTCCTTCGGTTGGAAGCCTCTCTGCCACTATACTTCTTATTGATATGTGCCCCACTTTCCCTCTGTCCAGAACTCTGAGATGCTCTGCTTTTGTCACTATCAGAGACTTCCCTCTATTTCCCACATCTATTGTTCATGGGTGAATTGAACTCCCACCATGATTCCCCATCATGCCCACAAGACCAAGCACTCTTCATCCTCTTTGAGGACTTATCCTTATGTCAGCATGTTAGTTGCGCCACTCACACTGTAGGTCACACTTTGGATTTAATTCTCTCACCGGTCAACTTTCTGTATGCTCCCTCTGCCATCTACTCTCCCCCTACCCCTGGATAGATCATTTCTGCCTGTTTTCCCTCTCTCTGCCTCTACTTCCCCCCATTTTGTCCACCTTTTTCTCCCCCGCTCATCCCCCTCCCCCTGCTCAGTTGATACACCGGATCACTCCAGCCACTCTTCAGGCTTTTCCCTTAGCTGACACTCCTCTTCCCCTTGGAGTTTGTGTCCTTCCAACAGACATGCAGGCCCACACCTGGATTACCTCACTATCTGCTGCCTAGACAAGTTAGCTCCAAGGGTTCTGTTTCGCGTTACTGCCCCCCCCCCCTCTCTTGTCAGCTCTGGTACCATCATGATCTTAACCTACAGCGTACTTACCTTTGCCGTGTGGAGCGATGCTGGCATAGGCATCCCTCGCCAGAATCTCTAGCCACCTTTTGATGCAATCTCCGCCTTTATCCTAACATGATTCCATCCACCAAACTCACCTTTTATTACAATTGCATTACCTCTGCTTCTGTGAACCACCCAGATGCCTACCTTGGTGTGGGTGGTATATCAAATTTTAATAAAACATAAACATAAAACATAAACATACCTCCCATCAGCTGTATTTGATTCTCCGCTCCCTATCAGCACCTCATGCTTCTTCCCCAGCCACTACATCATCCCTCACCACCCTGGACCCCACCAGCCTTGCCACCTTTTTTCTCTGGGGGCTTTCATCTTCCCCTCCTGCCCTTCCCCCATATCTCCAGCCATAACTCCCCCTCTCCTTCCCCCCCCCCCACCTCCTTCCCCTATAAGTTTGAATCTGATGTATGCCTGGAATTCTTTTCACTCTGTCACTGCCGTCAAGCTCTCCAAAGTCCTCAGCTCTTCACATAAAATTACCTGCCCCTCAGACCCTATCCCCTCCCACTGGCTGTCTGAACCCTCCCTTGCATGCCTCACATATCTGCTCCACATGCTCAATACAAGCCTCTCTTCTGGTCTTTTTCCTACCCCCTGGAAACACGCAATTGTCCGTCACATCCTGAAGAAGCCCTCCCTGGATCTCTCTGTTCTTGCACATTGGCATCCCATCTTCAACCTTCCATTTCAGTCCAAGATCTTGGAGAAAGTAGTTTTCTCACAATCACCATGCACCTTGATTCCATTTCAGCCCTCCACCCCAGGCAACCCAGTTTCCATACTGGACACAGCATGGAAATCATCCTCCTTTCACTTCTGAATGAACTGCATTTGGCACACAAACAGGGTGATTTCTCTATTGCAGTATCCCTAGATTTTTCATCTGTGTTTGACCTCGTTGACCACTCCACACTCCTGTCTCGTCTACATGATTATGGGATTCGCAGGATGGTTCACTGGTAGTTTCAGTCATTTTTGTCTTCCCGCTCTTTCTCAGTCCATGTTGGTCCCTCCACTTCCCCCGCTACCCCCTCCCTTGTGGGATCCCCCAGGGCTCTGTACTGGCACCCCTTCTCTTTAATCTTTTTCTTGAACCACTCACCCTGGTTATACAAGAATCTGGTCTATCGGCATCCTACTATGCTGATGACATTATTCTCCTGTTCTGCACCAGCCCCCTCTCTCCTTATCTTACTCTCCTGAATTCTTGTCTTGCACAAATCTGTTTATGGCTGTCCTCCAATTATCTTCATCTTAACCCCACAAAATCGGCTGCCATATGGTTTACTTTTGGTGCTCCTTGCCCTTCAATAGCTCCTGTTCTTTCTGTCAATTGCGTACCCCTCACCTCATCCCTCCAGTATCTGGGTGTCACGCTCAACTCTTCCCTCTCTTTCCACCAACATATCACCTCACTTGTGTGTCGCTCATTTATCACATTGTGCCAGCTGCAGGCAGTACATTCCATTCTTCCACCACCACCCCTAGTTACCCTCATAGTGTCTCTCTTTTTGTCATGCCTCGATGACTGCAATGTTGTCCTGGCAGGTCTGTCTCAGCATCAGCTTCACCGTCTACAGTTATTACAGAATACGGTTGCCCGGCTCCTCACTCATTCTTTACGCATGTGTCCCCCCTCCTTATCCACCTGCACTAGCTTCCCCTCTGGTTCCAGTTTCAATACAAGATTCTTATCACCGTACATTGGTAAGTCATACTGGTACACCTCAATATTTAGCTGATCTATTACACATGCATACCCCTCCCCGTGTCCTCCGTTCAATTCATAATGATCATCTGTCTCTTCCATCCCCTGTCCGTTTATGTCTAGAGCTCATGCATCACTCTACTTTCTTTTTTCTTGGCCCAGCGCTGTGGAACTTGCTCCCAGCTCTACTCCCTGCTGAGCAGCCCTACTCAAGGTTCAAGGCGATGCCGAAGACTCTTTTCTTCAGCATCGCCTTTGATCTCTCTCAAAACACAGGACCAGATCACATGCTCCTCCTGGCTTGTCTGACTATTCCTATATGCATGCGTTCTACCCTTTTCTGTGTGCCCTTTCTTCTTTACTCTCCTGTCTATTAACTGGCATTCTTTTCCCACTGCTGCAGCCTTTTTATTTATTGTACACCGCCCTGATGCTTTTGCCTGGGCAGTTAATCAAATGGTTGAATAAAGATACGTAAACATCATAATAAGCAAATGTTTACAATTGGAAATAGAGAGAGAGAAACTTGTTCAATTCTAATGGGATCAGTGATACCAGTTCTTAGAAACTTCCGGTCAGCAGGAGGAGAGCATCAAACAAACTCCGCTTCAGCAGCCGGAGTTGCACTGCAGACATATAGTTGCTGGAACTCACAGTAATAACACGATCTAATTGGAAATTTATCATACCATTTTGTGACAGGCTTTCCACAGCATGACTCAAGTTAATACAGCCAGAAATCATTGTTTCCTTTGAGAACAATAACTTCTTTTCAACTCACTTTAGCACAATATGAATAGCAGATTCTATAGAGAGATAATATAAGTAGAGTGCTGGGAGTCAGCATTGACTCAACAACACACACACACACACTGTGAAGCATATCATGTTAAATCGTAAACTAGCTTATTCCTTTACCATATCAGAGTATATTATGCAACTTTCCCTTTTTTCCTCATTCCAAATGAGGTTTAAAGGTGAATTAGAAGAATGGAAGATCTCAGCAAATTGGTTACAGGATAAAAGAGCTGTCTTCAGGAAATATTGTAAGTTTTGTGAAGCGATAGCAGCAGGAGTAACATCATCAGGTGTCCTTCTTTATACAGACAGTTCCATACAACTCTACTACTTTCCAATCTGGTTAGACATAAAAAAGAAACCTGACTGTATGTCATACATGACACACATGTGCAGACACACTTTGAAAAAGGGGCACGATTTACAAATGCAATTGAAAATCATTAACTTTTTCCTCTCCCCCTATCTCACTCCCGTCTTCCATTTCTCCCTTTCTGTCTCTCTTCTTCCTTTTAATCCTTTCAGCTTTTCTCCATAATGCCCCACAGGTTCCTCTCTTTGACCCTCTGCCATTTCTCTGCATGTCCCCCTTGCTCTCCATCTCCTATCTCCATTAAATTCATCTTCATTTCTTATTTATTTATTTGTTTTAAGTCTTTTCTATACCGCACTCTTTAAAATCAGCTCGGTTTACAGTTAAGAACAAATTTGTGCAGTGCAGGCAGGGCCCATACTGTACTTACAATGAACAGGTTATGCAGCTTGGGCTTGGGCTAACAGGGGTAACTATGTACAGGCTGCGCAGCATGCCATGGGACAATGTGTTGACCGGGTCATCTTGGCAGCTCTTTTAAATAACTATATGCAGGCCAGACAGTTGAGTTGCCTGTAGTGGCGACATGTGTTGCTTGGCAACTATATATAGGGTTGCCAACTTTTTCACCGAGAAAAACCCGACACCTGTGGCTCGCCATGCTCCACCCATTCTCCGCCCTCAGTCCCACCCCTGCCCCGCCCCCAGCCCCACCCACAAAAATTACCAAGGATTCACTCACACCCCCCCTCAGTGCTGGTTCACTCACCCCCCCCCTCCCCTTAGTGCTGGTTCACTCACTCACCCCCCCTGCTGACTCACTCACCCCCCTCCCCTGCTGGCTCACTCACCCTCCCTCCCCTGCTGGTTCACTCACACCACCCCTCCCCTCCCCTCCCTGCTGCTTCACTCACCCACCCCCCTGTCACTCACTCACCCCCTCCCCTGCTGGTTCACTCACACCAACCCCCCTCCCCTGCTGACTCACACCACCCCCCCCTCCCCTGCTGGTTCACTCACACCACCCCTCCCCTCGACTGCTGGTTCACTCACCCATCCCCCTGTCACTTACTCACCCCTCCTGCTGGGTCACTCACTCACCCCCCTCCCCTGCTGGTTCACTCACACACCAACCCCCCTCCTGCTGGTTCACTCACACCCCCCCTCCACTGCTGGTTCACTCACACACACCCCCTCCAAAGCTGGTTCACTCACACCATCACCCCCCTCCCCTGCTGGTTCACTCACACCACCCCCCTGCTGGTTCACTCACACCACCACCCCCCTCCCCTGCTGGTTCACTCACACCCCCCCCCCTGCCCAAGCTGCTGCTTCTGCTTTGTACAGAGCAGCGGCTGCAATACACTTACTTTGAAAAGTAAAGACAAACTGTGTGAGGAGCCCTCCGGTCATCGCAGCGCCCGAGGAAGTGATGTCATGGGGGCGGGCTCCTCACAGGTTGTCTTTCCTTTTCAAATTAACTTTATTGCAGCTAAAGTTAATTTGAAAAGGAAAGACAACCTGTTAGGAGCCCGCCCCATGACATCACTTCCTCGGGCTCTGCAATGATCGGAGGGCTCCTCACACAGTTTATCTTTAGTTTTCAATGTAAGTGTATTGCAGCCGCTGCTCTGTACAAAGCAGAAGCAGCGGCTGCACTGCTATGGGGAATCGTGTTCGCGTTCACTCCGCGGACTTCGGGACAAAAGCCAGTTTTTTGCTCTGGCCGCTCCCGATCTTGCGGCCAGAGCAAAAAAACGGCTTTTCAACGGCCGGTTTTACATCAGTGCCGGCAGCCGGCCTGAAAACCGGCCGGTTGGCAACCCTAACTATATACAAAGTTAGGAGACTATATACAAGAGCATACCCGGGTGTCAGGTAGTGCTAATGTGCCTGGCTGGGCCTGTGGTGTGGTGTGGGCTGGGCCTGTGGTGTGCCCTCATTTTGAGAGTAGTGCTGGAGGAAAAGGTGGTGCTTCAGGGTCTTCCTGAATTGGGTAAGGTCAGTGATGGATCGGATGGTGTGCGGGAGGGCATTCCAACATTTGGGTGCACAGTACATGAAGGCTCTGTTCCTTGTTGCTTGAGAGCACTTCGTAATTTTGCTGGGGATTCTCAGTGTGTTGACAGCGATTGACCTTCTGACTCTGTTTGGAGAAGTGGGGAGGACGAGGTCCGTGATGGAGGAGGCGGTGAGGCCGTTGATGGCCTTAAAGGTCATCACTAGAATTTTAAAGGAGAGTCTGCAGTATACTGGCAGCCAATGGAGGTGCTTCAGGATTGGGGTTATATGGTCCCTCCTGGCGGCTCTGTGTAGTATCCTGGCAGCTGCATCTCCTCCTTAAATTTTCTTTCTTCTCCTTCTCATATGCCCACGTGTTTTTATCCAGCTCCTCCTGTCCAACCAAGAGCCTTTTCATTTGTACCTTGCCTTGGATTCGCCTCTATTTCTTCAATCCTTTCCCTTAGGTTTTTATTTAGCTATCCTCTCCTCCCATCTCTGTTTCCACCACAGGTTCCTCTCTATCACCTCTGTCTGTCTTCCCCTTTGGGATCCTTTCCTAGTCTGGTGAGAGCAATGAGAAGCCAGCAAGATGGAGGCACCATAAAATCTGCTCCCTGCCCTCTCTGCTGCTGTTTGTCTTTGTGTGACACCCTTATAATCAAAAAACACAGGAAGGAGAGGAAATGTTGCTGCAGGGGCTACAATATATGTTTCTTGTGTCCTCGTGCTGTTTGCCATCAGTACCTCTAATTAGGGGAGTGGAAGCCAAGAAAATACATTTTGTTTAGTTTCCTGTGTTGTTTATGAGATTTTTTTTGTTTTATTTGTTTTTGTTTTCATTTCAAGGTCAGTGTCATCAATAGTGTTCATTATTGTTCAGGTAGCGCACACTGTTCTTTAATAGTGCACCTACTGATAAAAGTGTGAATTATTGACCAATAAGTTGCACTTGTGCAATAGTGTGCTCTACTGACAACAGGGGAAAAACCCTACATTTTGTTTTTTTCCCTTGTTGTTTCAGGTTTAAAATGGCATGAAATGATATGGGACATGACATTTCAAAAGAATGCACATCCCTAATCAGACTACAGGGGAGGAAGGTCAGCCTTTTAAATATGGTGATGCTTGGCATGATTTCTACAAAAAGAATGTCCCATATTATGGGCATGCGTCAATGGCCATTTTAGGAGTAATAACCAAAACATTCTCAATGGTGATGTATAAGGAATCAAAAGTGAAGGAATCACCATGTATGTACAAATCTCAAAAATTATTAATTTGTGTCAGGCATGCCATCAGGAGGAGAGTGGTTTGCTCAACCTCGAAAGGTGGACATGTCCAAAGAGAATGGAGGCTGTTTTGAGAAAAGAGCTATTCATTGATTGGCCAATGTGTCATGCCGTCATGAGAAGAACCTCCAATGAAAAGGGAACACTCCCTGTGAAACACGGGGATTCCCTTGGTCATTGGGTAATATTAGAAAAGACTCCGCCAATCAATCTCTCGATTGAGGCCCCGAGGATGTGTTAAGCCCAAAGTAAAAATCCACCGTTGTTCAAGCCATTGAAGACGGAAAGTCCTGTCCCCGCCCCGAGGATCATGTGGTGTGAAGTCTATAATTCGCCACTGAAAGTCTTCAAAAACATGGCCCAGAGTTAAGCAGTGTTCAACCATTGGAGCTGAGCGATTTTGTAAATGTAAACGTGAGGCATGTTTCCCCAATCTAATTTTAACAGCATGAGTGGTACGGCCCACATATAGCAAAAACAAAACAGTCTCCATTCTCTTTGCCATTTTATTGCAGTTATATTTTGAGAGCATACTGAGGATTTTGATGATGCTTCTATCTGCACTTGAAACAGAGTCACTTGTGGACTTGAGACATGCATGCCGTTCTGTTGCTTTATCCTTTGGATTAAGTTTGCATCTCATTTCACTGCTGATCTTCATAAGCTAATGAGTTTGAACCATAATTTTGATTAAAATGGACATATCCAGCTTTCGAGGTTGGGCAAACCACTGTCCTCCCGATGGCATGCCCGACACAAATTAATAATTTTTGAGATTGGTGCATACATGGTGATTCTTTCACTTTTGATTCCATTTTAGGAGTAAGGCAAGAGCTAGAGAAAAAAGAGAGGAAGGCTACATTTTTTACAGTTGGTATGTTGTCAGTGTGCAGGATGTTTTTACTTTCAGGCCTTTGAGGAGAGGTACAGAAGTATGGAGTGCTGGTAATGGTGAGGAATTGGAGGCAGTGATTTGTTTTCAGTTGTTGAAACTTTGCCATTGCCATGCCACCCCTGTTTTTATGGCTAATGCAATCGTTATTAATGAAGAGTTGTTTGCTGGGTGAAATAGGAAGGTCCGGCTAATGTTAGTAGCGGTCTAGCAGCAGTTCAACAGAGTAGAGAATGTGGAAGAGAGTGAGGAGAAAGTAGAGGATGAGAAGGAGACAGAGGGAATAGTCCAGTGACTGCCAGTGAATGCTTAAAGATGATCCTGACCCTGTAATTATTTTAAAGGAGCAGATACCTGCTGAAATTCACCAGAGGAACCTGTTTACTCCCCTGGCTCCTGCTAAGTCTCCTCTCCCCAACCTGAGACTTTCATTCTGTCCTGAATATTTCGCTCCCGTTTCTTTCTGCCCAGCCCCAAAACAAAGCCCAGTCTAGTATTCTGTCCCTCAGTTCCACCTCACTGTCCTCACTATTCACTGTCTCTCTCAGTCGCCTTCTTCTGACCCCATCACTCAGTCCTATTTCCCTGTTATCACCATGTAATCTAACTGTCTGTGCCCATAACTCACTCTCTTTTTCTAAGAATTCCCCTTCTCTCTCCTTCCCATTCATAATCTCAAGCAGCAGCATGTCTAGAGATGGTGGCATCCAGTAACAGTGCAAAGATTAGTGGCACCATAGGCGTGCCCTCAATCCTGCCACCCTCCTCCCCATTGCCTCCACTGCCACCCCTCTCCAGGACCTGCAGCGGTAGCAAAGGCATTGAAACCATGATGCCTGCAATCTGGAAGTCTGCATTGGAGGGAGGTGGAAGTCTCAGGTCATAGAGGGCAGGAACCACAAAGCAGTGCCGGGGAGTTCAGGTAACTGCTGTATCGGGGTTTCAATGCCATTGCCGCTGCTGCAGGTCCCAGAGAGGGGTTAATCTAGGCAATGGGGCACCTACAGAACATTGGTGCTCTAGGCAAATAGCTAATTTGCCTAATGGAAGAACCAGTCTTGGTGTATCCCTTGTATAGAAAGTATAGTAATAGTGCCACACGCTGCTGGGTACTTCCACACCCCTCCCTCATGCGTCTTGCATCAACACGCACTCGGGATAGAAACCACAGCACTCTGCCTTTCCTGCACTGCTGTCACATCTCAAATCACACATCTTCCTAGGCTGATACCCCCTCCCACATATGAGATTGGGATTTGAGACTTGAGTCAGGGTGTATATTTACATACCCTGCACCTACAACAGACGACACCTCTATCCTCCATGATATCTACAGTAAGATGATTGCCACTGGATGGTAATTTGTATATCTCTATTGTAGTTTTCTGTAGACGATGTTATTCTGACATCTATCAGGGGAAAGAAAGTAAGGACCTCAGGGAAATTATCGTGTTTGCCTGCCATATGCAGTCTCACCTTGGGTGACAAACCCAAGCTCTGTGGTAGGTGCTGGTCAAGTCAAAACTTGTGGCACAGGAGCCCCGATACCTTTGTAGGGTATCCTCTTCTGCTGCATCTTGCATCAGTGTCAGTGTTGGTGGTAGGAGATAGATGTGTCCATTCTAAACCTCAACATAGAGAAATATTTTTTGGGAAGAGTCATTGAATTCTGCCTATTGTATATTATGAGATAATGAGTTTAGGAGAGGTACATGCTCAACCAGGAGGAGCATCCTGCTGTTGTTGGGGGAACTCAAGTTAAGAGCAGCCCTTATTGATGCAGTTCAGAGTGACAACAGCCATTAGTGTTAAGTGGTAACATTGGTACAGACAGATGGGTATAACATGTGCTGGATATAAATCATTTTAAATCAAATCAATCAATCAACATGCAGCATATTTCTAGAATCACCACACCACATCATCACCATCCATATGTAGCAGTTAGCTAGCTAAACCATCTGCTAGTCTATTGTGTTACTACTGGTATCATGCATTTCTCTCTCTGTCTCTCATAATACAAACGCTGTTCCTAGTACTGCACATCATTCATATTCCATACAAAAGCAAGACTTGGCAGCAGCAAAAAAAAAAAAGCAGCAAAATGTTGGCATGGACAGTGAGCACGGAGCTGACACTGGGCAGGCAAGAGCTCAAGTCAGTTGTACTGCCAAATGTCACAAGTATGCAAAGAAGGCAATCCTATGCATAGGTTAATATTCAGCTGACACAGTCACCGACTTAAGTGTCGTGACAGTGCTTAACATAATGGAGGTAATTTTATGAAGTCATTAACATGCCTTTGTGGCCACTTGCATGCGTTAATGGCCTCTAATAACATGCGGCCAGTGTAAAAGTATATGAGTTGAATGAAGATGCAGAAATGACTGGGACTATAGCTGGGAGTGAGGTTTGGACAGAGCACCTGTCTGCTCCTCTCCACTGAAAACATGATATGGCAGTGCCTTCCCCTACCAGCAGAGGGCTCCCACATAGCTTCCATGGAGCAATGTTTAACACGGGTTCCTTTGCTTCTGTGATAAAGCAGGTGTAAATGTCTACAGCTGCTTTTAAGGTGTGATCCCTGCCACTTATTCTGGTATTTTATAAAAACATATAAGCACCTATGCATCTTTATAAAATATTCTTTAAATAGGTGCCTGCTTCTTACACTCTTATCCAAATGCCTTGTTAGACAATTACCCTCCACCTGTATATGCAGCACAAGAAACATTTTACTGGCAGCACAGAATATTGAGATTGGCCAGTATCAAATAGAAATAACATATGCACCTAGAGTGCCTTGCAAAAATATTCATCACCTTGTTTTTTGTCCTGTTTGTTGCATTACATACAACCTGGAATGAAAATGAAGGTTTATTTGGATGTTAGGTAATGGACCTAACAATATAGTCCAAATTGGTGAAGTGAAATGACAGTAAAATACCTTGTGTATATAAAAAAACAAAACTGAAAAGTTGTAAGTGCATATGTATTCATCCCTTTTGTTATGAAACCTCTAAATAAGATCTGGTCCAACCAATTAACCTCAGAAGTCACATAATTAGTTGAGTAGGGTCCACCTATGTGCAATCGGTGTCACATGATCTGTCACAAGATACCTGTATAAATGTACCTGTCCTGAAAGGCCCCTGACTCTACAACACTACTAAGCAAGCAACATGAAGACCAAGAAGCACTCTAAACAGGTCAGAGACAAAGTTGTGGACAAATATAGATCAGGGTTGCGTTATAAAAAAAATCCCAAATTCTGAATATCCCACGTAGCACCAATAAATCAATTATAAAAAAAATTGAAAGAATATGGTACTGCTACAAACCTGACAAGAGAAGGCCACCCACCAAAACTCACAGACCGGGTAAGGTGGGCATCAATCAGAGATGCTACAAAGACACCAAGGATAACACTGAAGGAGCTGCAAAGATCCACAGCGAAGATGGGAGTATCTGTTCATAGAACCACTTTAAGCCATACACTCCAGAGTAGGACTTTATGAAAGAGTGGCCAGAAAAAATCTATTGCTTAAAGAAAGAAATAAGAAAACACGTTTGGAGTTTGCACAACAGCATGTGGCGGACCTCCCAAACACAAGGAAGAAGGTTCTCTGGTTAGATGAGATGAAAATTGAACTTTTTAGCCATCATGGGAAACACCATTTGTGGCGTAAACCCAACACCCCGAGAACACCATTCCCACAGTGAAACATGGTGATGGCAGCATCATGCTGTGGGGATGTTTTTCATTGACAGGGACAGGAACACTGGTCAGGATTGAAGGAACGATGGATGGCATAAATACAGGGCAATTCTTGAGGAAAACCTGTTTCAGTCTGCCAGAGATTTGAGATTGGGATGAAGGTTCACCTTCCAGCAGGACAATGACACTAAGCATACTACTAAAGCTGGTTTAAAGGGACAAATTTAAGTTACTTGGAATGGCCTCGTCAAAGTCCAGACCTCAATCCATTTGAGAATCTATGGCAATACTTGAAGATTGCTATACACCAAAGCAACCCATCTAACTTGAAGGAGTTGGAGCAGTTTTGCCTTAAGGAATGCGTGAAAATCTCATTGGCTAGATGTGCTAAGCTAATAGAGACATACTCCAAGAGACTTGCAGCTGTAATTGCAGCAAAAGGTGGTTCTATAACGTATTGACTTTGGGGAGTGAATACATATGCACACTCCTGCTTTCAGGTTTTTTTTTGTATTAATTATTGTTTGTGTCCCAATAAAGGTTATTCTGCACCTTCAAAGTCATAGGCATGTTGTGTATATCACATGGTGCTAACCCCCAAATCTCTATTTTAATTCCAGATTATAATTCGACAAAACAGGACAAACACAGAGGAGATGAATACTTTTGCAATGCACTGTATGTGCCTTAAAAACCTAGTGTTAGGACCAACCCTGGGGAGGACAGTGGGTGGAGAGGCTAGGCCTAGAGCAAAGTGGGGCACTGCTGGAACCAGACAGGAAAAGGAACCAGAAGAAGTAGCGATGGCAGGACTGGAGCAGAATCAGACATATAGTAGGAGCTAACCAGTGTAACTGGCAAGATTGGAGCAGGAACAGGAGGTAACTAGTGTAATTGCGACAAGATTGGAGCAGGAACCAGATGTGGAGCAGGAGCTAACCAGTGTAACTGAGGCAGGACTGGAGCATAAGCCAGACATGGAGCAGGAGACAACTGGTATGACAGGACTGGAGCAGGAACTAGACATGGAGCTGGAGCCAACCAGTGTAACTGTGGCAGGACTGGAGCAACAGCCAGAAGTCTTGGCAGCAAGCAGGAGGTAACAGCAAACACTACGCTACACAGTGAAGGGAGCGGACAGTAGAGGCAGGTCAGGCCCACCAAAAACTGTTGAATCTGCAAGGGTTCATCTGCCTGGCTTTCCCTATATACAGTCGTCTCTCGCCACTTCGTGCTTCGACTTTCGCGGCTTCACTCTATCGCGTTTTTTTCAAATACAAGTGTAATGGTGACTAAAGGGGTGTTATAGGTCGTAAACAGGTTTTCTATGCTCTAACTACAAAAATATTCAATTTATAAATAAAGAAGCCTACTTCACAGAAATTCACTTATCGCGGTAGAGTCTGGAACTGATTATCCGCGATAAACGAGGGATGACTGTGCTATGTCCTGTTTGCTGGTCCAATGGGCGGGGGTGAAGGGAAGCAGCTTCTTCTGATACCTGTGGGCTTTAGTTCAGAACTTCTACTAACTTTACATTCAGAGCTTGGTCTCACACTATGCTGCCTCCTTGCCCAGCTGCAACTCTGTGGTCTCTGGTCTGCGAGGCTGTGGGTTTAATTCCTGGCATGCTTGAAACTTAGGTACACTGTTATAAAATTACACTTCACATAAGAAAACAGATTGCTTAATGGCCTTTAAGAGTCATAGCAACTCATAGGACATCCCTCAAAGATCCTGTAGTCTGCCAGATTGAAGCCAGAGTATTATTCACTATACAGTGCTTTTGTGGGCTAGAACCAACTTGGGGGAAGAACAATACCAAAATCCCTTGTTTATGGCTTGCACCAGGGAAGCATTAGGGCTGGCAGTACAGAGAATTTTAGCGCGAGGGGACATACTCATGTGGGGGTTCCGCAGAATTCCTCAGCTCCCAGCTTTCATATTATCTCCCATTGGCATGCAGCTCTGTTCTTAACACTGGACTTGACATCTTTATCAGCTACTGCTTCCACATACAGATCTCATCATTACCAGATCCACCTGCTCAGTGAGTGAAACAGTCCATAGTATCAACTATGTGCTAACAGTACATCATAGGTAATTAAAAAATGAAAGATGTTAGCAGTACAAGGACTTCACCGGTCTTCCTCTCCCATGGAGCAAGCAGCTTGTTGATAATGCCTTGGCACCATCTTCCCATGCAGTCAATATGAGGGTTGTTCAATCATTTTGCAATGAACTGAAAAATGCAGTGAAATGGCCTTACAGTATTCCATTTTTCTTGAAAACAAAAAACCATACAATACAATGCAGATGTACTATATTGCCTTTTTCTGTAGGCACCGGTGCAGTGCACAGACATACAACGCACTAACTAAAACAGAACCGAGAACTAGAACAAGGAGAATAACCAGAAATCTAAATTCAACAGAATGACAAAACAACCCCGTCGAAACAAACCTTAAGATGAGGTCATAAAGAGCAGGGAGAAGGGGAAATGGAAAGTGTGTCCTCAGACATTGCAAGCAAAGCTGCCCACAATCAGTTCTCAAAGACCTGGCAAAAGAAGGAGGTTTTAGGCCCTTTTTTGAATCTAAGGTAGGAAGGCTCCAGTTTAAGATGAAATGGCAAATGTTCCACAACACAGAAGCCAGGCATGCAAAAACAGAATGACGACTGTGTCAAGGTAAATCTTGTTGGGTGAAGGAAGAAAGAGAAAATGATTCTGCGAGAACAAAGTCTGAGAGGGAAGATAAGGGGTGAGGTGATCTGATAAGTAATGGGGTGTACCAGAATGAATAACTTAATGAGTCACACTGAGTTACTTATACATGATTCTAAAGGCAAGAGGTAATCAGTGTAAGTAGTGTGGCATGGCCCATTCTGTAAACCTTAAGAAGACTTTTAGTAGCCAGTTTTTGAATTAATTGAAATATCTTTAAAGAAGTGGCTGGTAGAGTATTATAGAGGACAGTATAATAATTTAATCTGCAGTATAATAATTTAATCTGCAGGATTGCAACCCCACTCACTGGATCACGAGACAATCTGCTGATGGAATTGTGCACATGCTTAGACCAGTCAATCTGTATATATTAAGTAAATAAATCTGTAAATAGTTGCAAGCTGACCACGTCACCTGTGACGGCTAGCTTGCCTGTACATAGTTACCCTGTCAGTCCTGTTTAGAAACCCCTGTTCACTGTAAGTCCAGTCGTGGGCTCTGCCTGCGCTGCACGAGTTGTTAAATGTAAACCGCGCTGATTTTAAAGAGCGCGGTATAAAAAAGACATTAAATAAAATCTCTTATCCAAGAAAACATAACGTTT
Organism: Ichthyophis bannanicus; assembly: GCA_033557465.1. Classification (NCBI taxonomy): domain Eukaryota; kingdom Metazoa; phylum Chordata; class Amphibia; order Gymnophiona; family Ichthyophiidae; genus Ichthyophis; species Ichthyophis bannanicus. Next base: position 789,169,862 of record CM066031.1, on the reverse strand, counting down.
TATCATCCAAATACCCTCTAATGGATAAAAAAATTCCCAAATCTGCAATATGTGGTTTAAAAGTTACCTGGGTATCAAAAAATATTCCCAGCATGCTAACTGACTCCTTGAAGCCAATAGAGTTGGCAACAGGACTTCCTAAACTAGATGACTTTGCAATTAGATGGATTTAATTCTAGCCACTCTGGTACAGATTTTAAACAGTTATTCAGTGGACCCAAATCTAGAGGTTGAAGATCAGTGAAGCATCCAATTGTATATCAGCTGCGGAAGTATATGCACTGCTACCCAGAGACAGAATCTGCAAAGCCGAAGGTGAGAGAAAGACAGTAAATAATACTGGAGACAACTAAGATCCCTGTGGAACATAACAGAGCGAGCATCTTTCAGAAAAGGCAGAATTGCATAAAACCTTAAAACAGTGGTCAGAGAGAAAAGGAGCAGAGCAATCCAGTAGCATGCCACCAACACCCAGGTCAGCCTGACAAAATACAGTATTAACTTGCTTCGTTCTATGTTGTTTTGGTATTTCTGAAACAAACAAAACAGGCCCTGAAAAATAAAAAAGAAGAAAATAGTGAAAAACGTAGCTGCACATAGTTCTGGCACTTACTTGAGTCAGTCATATGTCAATTCTCGATATACTAAAGATTTTTTTCATAACTCCCCCCCTGCATAGTAATTATTATTATTATTTTGGAGAATTGCAGTTCAACATCATTCCTTCAGCAACTGGTATTACATTAACCTGCAGAAGCTAAGTTTCAACAACTTAAGTTCTTCCTGGAATGCACAGTTATGAAGGTGGCTAATAGTGAGAGACACAGCGTCTGTCCCAAACTATTTGGTTTGGCCTTCCTTATGAGACTCTTGAATCTTTGATGCTGGCAGGCAATAAAGCTTAGCTCTTCCTTCGCTGTGCTGTTTCCAGCCAGACTGATTGCTTCTCTTCCTTTGAGAGTTTCTGGCAATAACTGGACCTGTTCCACTTTCCTTGTTAAGGTCCCTTGTTGATTAATGATTGACAGGTTAACTAGTCTGAACATTTCCGTATGCAGTTCTACACTTTAGCAAACCTTTTCTTTCTGAGCAATGACTGGCATCTCACTATTCCGTCTGCAGATTCAAACATAATGAATTCTCTAGCAACACAAATTTGGCTGCCCTGATTTCTATTAGCAGAACATTTTTTAATTCTTCCTAAAATCCATGCGGGTTCAAGGATAATGTGCTCACTTCTTTAACCTTACTTACTAAGGCTAATTCGTATTTATTTGTCTATTTACAGTATATATATATCTTTTGAAAATATAAAAGTACAGTAAAACCAGGCACAACAAGCAAAAATCTAGCAGATAGCGATACAGGTTCAAAAGCATAAATGATCTGATGCTCACTCTTATAAAAAGCATGGTTGAAAGAAAAGCTGTTAATTTTTCATGAAAAGATAAATAATGAGACTTCTGATATAATGACAGGGATAAAGTATTTCACAGGCTTGAGCCTGTTATCAAACAATCCCAAGGATAGGTTTCTGAAAGACCTGCAATTGAGGGAATACAAAGTAGAGGGCTTCCTGAGGATCTCAGAGTCTAGGCAGGAATGTATTCATTCACAGTCATCTCTAAAAAGAGACCTTACTATGTATAGCCCTAAATATTAGTGTAAGATCCTTAAATTTAATTTTTCAGGTCATAGAAAACTGGTGCAGTTTGATCAGAATGGGAGTAACATGATTCCAATAACTACAGCCTGTGTCCACTCATGAAGCTGTCTTCTAGATCAGTAGAAGATCCATTTAACAATTGCTGGAAAACCAAATAAGAAGACATAACCCGAGCCTGCGCCAACATATGACATATACTTGACTCAAGAAGGATCTCACATGCTTGAGCATTCTCAGCTTGAAAATGGCTCCATGAGTCTTCCTGTTCACATATGCCTCTAGGGCCGGGATTCTGTCTAGTCAAATATGTGTGTTACTCAACTCAGAAGTTAAAGGAACAGCAATATCACCAACTTGTATCACAGACAGCAAGGCATGAGAAGGCAGATCAAAATTGCTTCCTCGTGCCTTGCTGTCTATGATACAAGTTGGTGATATTGCTGTTCTTTTAACTTCTGAGCAGGTGGTATTCTCTTCAGTCCTTCCTGTTGAGGGTAAAGGCTGAGGCAGAGAACCTCGCATTCTGGAGATGAATGCTTGACTGCATGGATGGTATCATCGAGAGAATTTCAGTTTCCTGGACCCTGGGATGATTGTCCAAGGGCTTCTGAGCAGAGATGGCATCCACCTATTCAAGAAGGGTCAAAGTGTCTTTCGCAGTAGACTGGCTAACCTACTGAAGAGGGCTTTTAACTAGATTCATTGGGGATGGGTGAAGAAAGCCCCAGGTAAGTAAAAACCTTCAGGTAAGTAAAACTTTAAATACCTCTGTAGAAAAGGGTTAAAGGGGCAACAGCTAGAAAGCAGTGTGCATTAATGCCTGTACTATGGGAAATAAGATCCCAGATGTGAGGCTTTAATGGAAGTGGCTGACTTGGGTTTAGTGGTAGTTATGGATACATGGTTCATGGACAACCATGACTGAGATGCAATTATATCAGTCTATATTTTATTCAGGAAGGACAGGGAAGGAAGACGGGGAGGAGGAGTGACACTATATGTAAAAATAATATTGAAGCTACAGAATTGCAAGACTATAACGGAAAGAGGAGGCACTGTGGGTTAAACTAAAGTGGACAAGGTCATGGGACCAGATGGGATACATCCCAGGATACTGAAAGAGCTCAGAGAGGTTCTTGTAGGGCCATTAAAGGATGTTTTCAACAGATTCTTGGAAACAGGAGAAGTTCCTCAGGACTGGAGGATGGCTGATATGGTACCTCTTCACAAAAGTGGTGACAGGGAAGAAGTGACAAACTACAGGCCCGTGAGCCTTACCTTAGTGGCAGGAAGAGTAATGGAGGTGCTCCTGAAAGAGCTAATAGTGGACTTTCTCAAAAACAACAGGTTGCATAATCTGAGACAACATGGTTTTACCGAAGGACGATCTTGCCAAACACACCTGATTGAGTTCTTTGACTGGGTGACCAGAGAACTAGATCAGGGGCATGTGACGGATGTCATCTACCTGGATTTCAGCAAAGCCTTTGATACTGTTCCTCATAGGAGGCTTATCAATAAACTCAGTAGTTTGGGGATGGGTCCCAAGGTGGTGAATTGGATCAGAAATTGGTTGACTGACAGATGACAGAAGGTGATGGTAAACAGAGCTCACTCGGATGAAAGGAGGGTGATTAGCGGGGTGCCCCAGGTTTCGGTCCTTGGCCCGGCACTGTTCAATGTATTTGTGAGTGATAATGCTGAAGGACTGAAAGGAAAAGTCTGTCTTTTTGCAGATGACACGAAAATTTACAACAGAGTGGACTCCCCTGAGGGAGTGGCTAACATGAGAAAAGATCTACAAAAACTGGAAGAAAGGTCTAATGCTTGGCAATTGAGATGTAATGCGAAGAAGTGCAGTGTCATGCACTTGGGAAGCAGAAATCCAAGGGAAATGTACACTAGAGGGGGAGAGAGGTTGGTGTGCACAGATCAGGAGAAGGATCTTGGTGTGATTATTTCTGAGGATCTCAAGGTGGCAAAATAGTGTGATAAGGCGGTGGCAAAAGCCAGGAGGATGTTGGGCTGCATACAAAGAGGGATTACCAGCAGAAAGGAAGAGGTACTAATGCCACTGAATATGTCACTGGTGAGGCCTCACTTGGAATACTGTGTTCAGTTTTGGAGACCATATCTTACAAAGGATGTAAAAAGACTGGAAACTGTTCAGAGGAAGGTGACCAAAATGATTTGGAGCATGCTTCAGAAGTCTTATGAGAAGATACTTGAAGATCTAAATATGTACACTCTGGAGGAGAGGAGGGATAGGGGAGATATGATTCAGACCTTTAAATACTTAAAGACAAATAATGAACAAACAAACCTCTTCCAAAGATGGGGAAGATGTAAAGCTAGAGGGCATAACATGAAGCTGCCAGGGGGCTAAATTGAAAGGCAATGTCAGGAAATTATTTTTCACTGAAAGGGTGGTGGATGCTTGGAATGCCCTCCCGATGGAAGTGGTGGGGGCAAATACAGTGACAGAATTCAAGATGGAATGGAACAGACATAGTGGATCCCTTTACAATAACAGTATAAAATCAAAATTAACTTAACTATCTAATTTCTCAACAAATAGGGGTGTCCTACATGGAGGAGCGGTGGGTTCACCCCTGAACAAAGACATGGGTAGGGGTGGGTTGCACAGAGCGGCAGGTGCACCTACTCTTGCCATCTTACTGGGCAGACTAGATGCATCATACTGGTCTTTATCTGCCATCATTTACTATGTTACTAGTAAGAGGGAATGGGAATCCATTTGAATTGGTATGATATACAAATCTCCTTCACAGGCAGAAGAAGTGGACAGATTGGTGCATCTCTGCTGCAAAGTCATCTAGAAGTAATGAGATCATGGATTCTCTACAGGGAGAACAATTATGGCAACGGGTAACAGAATCCACACATGAAGGGGCCATACTGGACCTGATGATTATCAATGTGGAAAGTGTTTGTGATGTTTTAGTGGAAGATCATCTCACATTCAGTGATCACTAGATAGTGTGGTTCAATATTAGGACTAGAGCTGATAAAGTCCATTCAAAAGTGAGGGTCCTAGACTTTATGAAAATTAACTTTGCCAAAACGGGACAATATCTCAAGGAGACATTAGTGGGATGGGGACAGCAAGGGGATGTAGAAAAGCAATGGGCAAAACTGAAAGGGGATATTTTAAGGGCAACAAACCTTTTTGTTAGGAAAATAAATAAATATAAAAGGAAAAGGAGACCACTATGGTTCTTGAAGTAAGTAGCTGAAAAAGTCAAGAAAAAGAGGATGGCTTTCATAAAAATTAAGAGATCACAGAAAGAGGAAGACAAGCATCAATATTTGGAAAAACTTAAAGTAGTCAGGAAAGCGAAGATACAAAAAGAAGAAGAATAGCCAAGGCAATAAAATAGAGGGACAAGACATTTTTCAGATATGTTAGTGAAAGGAGGAAGTGCAGATATGGTATTGTCAGAATCAAGGGTGAAGGGGAGGAATATGTAGAAGCTGATGAGGATAAAGTAAAATTGATTAACACATATTTTTGTTCTATGTTCACAGATGAAGGGCCAGGAGCAGGACCTCAGAAAATACCCACAAACAGGAACAGAAGTGAAAGGGATTTTGAATGATTTTCAGATGACTATGTCCGCGAGGAACCAGATAAAGTAAAAGTAGACAAAGAGATAGGGCTGAATGGGATACATCTGAGAGTATTGAAGGAACTTGGGGAAGTTCTAGCAGCTCCACTATCTGACCTTTTCAATGCTTCTTTAGAGTTGGGAGTGATCCCAGAGGACTGGAGAAAGGCACATATGGTCCCTTTACACAAAAGCGGAAGTAAAAATGAGGTTGAGAACTACAGGCTGGTTAGTCTGACCTCTGTGGTAAGTAAAGTAATTAAAACACTGCTAAAACAGAGGATAGTGAGGTTTCTGCAGTCCAATGGATTGCTGGATCCAAGACAGCATGGTTTTACTAGAGGCAGGTCTTGTCAGACAAATCTAATTAATTACTTTGACTGGTCGACCAGAGAGTTGGACAGAGGGAGAAACTTAGATGTACAGTACATAGATTTTAGTAAAGCCTTTGACACCATTCTGCACAGGCGATTTATAAAGAAATTGAGCACCCTAGGGATAGACCCTAAAGTGAATGACTGGGATCAAAATTGGTTGAGTGGGATGTGACAAAGGATACAGGTAAATGGAGCTCACTCTGAGGAGAAAGATGTTACCAGTGGTGTGCCGCAGGGATATCCTTAGTGTGATTCTTCTTAAAATTTATGTTAGTGATATTGCGGAAGGGCTGTCGAGTAAGGTGTCTCTTTGCAGATGATACCAAAATCTGCAATAGAGTAGACATCCTGCAAGATGTAGATAACATAAGGAGGGATCCAGTCTGCCCATCCATATCATCTACTAAGTTCTACAAACCCTTCCATTCTCTCAGAGATCCTCTATGTTTGTCTCATGGTTTCTTGAATTCAGAGGCAGTCCTTCTTTCCATCATCTCTGCTGAGAGACTGTTCCGTGCATCCACCAATCTTTCCATATTTTTTTTCTTATTTTATTTATTTATTTTATTAAAAAACTCTTATATACCACAGTTATGTAATACATTCTGATCCCAAAATACAAAACAGTGCTTAGCTTATTATGCGTAGTCCCCAACGCCAAACCTCTGTGCCTTATTTGCGTTTCACTGTTATCCAGTTTCTTCAGGGGGTTCTTTTGAGAGCACTCTGTTATGTATGTCATCTACGTTATTGGTTTTGTATTCCACGTGAGCCTACAAAATGCACTGTTTTGTATTTTGGCATAAGGAAATAGTTTTATCAAGGTGGATTAAGAAGATATAAGTTACAACATTAAGTGATGTGTTGAAGGTCATTGATGCAAAAGGGCGCATAATTATCAGACATGCTTAAATCTGAATGAAGCACCATATAAGTCTGAGACCTTGTTGCTTGTAATGAACGCAATTATTATTGAGATTTTTGATAGATAAATGTCATAAATTATTGGTACTATATCACAATCTCGAAGATAATATTAGAGCGCGACAATTTAAAAAATCAATAGAAAATTCGCTCTGAAAAGTGACCAGATTAGTGGCTTGTTGGTATGCTTTATGACAAAGACTGCTTACCATTTTGGTAGTTGATCTCTGGAGCAGTTCCATCTTGTCTATATCTTTTTGAAGGTGCAATCTCCACAACTGCATATGGTACTCAAAAAAGGTCTCACCATCACCAGACTTATGCAATGCAAAATGCAATGTGTGCCTTCAAGTCAGTGTTGACTCCCGGCAGCTCCTGGATTTTCTTGGCAGTGTGACCAGAAGTAGGTTGCCAGGTCTTTCTTCAAGGCAATAGAGGATTAAATGACTTGCCCAAGACCACAAGGAATACTATTCCCTCCTTTTTCCTGCTGGCCATCCTGCTCCCTATGCATACAAGCCGCCTCCTGGTTTTTGCTGTCACTATTCTACCCATTTGGCCACCTTAAGATTATCGGATATGATGACTTGTGGGCCCCACTCTTTGTTTGTGCACAGAATTATTTCACCCTCTAATCTGTATCACTCCCTTGTATTTTTGGAGCCTAAGTGCCCGATTCCATCCCGTACGTAGATCCCCTCTGTGTGTCCGGTCTGAAACAGACCCAGACTCTTCCTGCAGTGCAACATCAGATAAATAAGAGATGCAGTTCCCCCATATTATGTAAAATATAAAGATAGCACAAAGTCCAATCACTAAAATAAAATACAATTATTTTTTCTTCCTTTGTTGTCTGACCATTTTATTCTCTGATCATGCTGGTCCCGATCTGAGGCTTCTGCTTTCCTGTCTTCTCTTAGCTCTCTTTTTGTGGTCTATGGTCCATCTGCCATTTCTTATATCTTCTTTTGTTTTCTTCACTTCTTTCCATCAGCCTATTTCCAGTCCCAGTAACCCTTCCAATCCTATCTCCCTGTACCTTCCAATATCAACTTGCATTCCCATGACTGCCACTGTTGTCCATTCCCTTCCATTCCCCCTCCTTTCCTACTGTCCAGCCCCTTCTAGTCCAAATACCATGGCAGCCCCTCTCAGCATCCACTCCCTCCCAGTCCCATTCTCCCATCCCCTCGCATCAGCCAATTTGTAGTCTTAGCCCCCAGTTTTCTTCCAGGGCCAGCAGCTCTATCCTCCCCTCCCCACCTCACCATCAACCCATTCCCAGTTGAAGCCCCCCGAATCAGCTCACTTCCAATGCTAGTCCCCCCTCAACCCCATTACCTGTGTTAGCCTCCCCTAATCAGTCCATTACCTGTCCTAGCCTCCATCAGCCCATTAATCCTAGTCTCCACTATTGGCCTGCCTTGCACCACGTGCACATGCTGCCCAGCTGCTCTGTTCACCTGTAACTCCAAAAACGTCCTCAATCCCATGTTCTGCAGCTCATTTGTGACCAGATCCAAGAAGAAGGTCCCCCTCTAACATAACACATACATCAACATGGCTACCAGGCAGCCCAACCTCAGAGAAAGAAACAGATGGAAGGGATACATATAGCAGAGAGCAGTCCCAGAATGTCAGCTCCATCCCAGGTCACACAGATGCCCCCTGAGGAGGTAAAATAAAAGGGCCTTGTAAATGTCCCAAGGTGGGAAACAAACCCAGGACACTGAGTACTGTGGTTCAGGGCCAGAACCATGAGGCTACAGCTGTCAGTGCTCCCAGGTGGTAGGAAGAGAGAGAGCATGGCAAATCAAAGAGGAGGTCCAGTGTGAATGGTAGAGGTAAAAAATGAAGCAGTCCAGGTGGGAGGCAACCCCAAGACCCTGAACACCGGGGTTCAGGGCCAGAACCATCAGGCTACAGCTTTTAGTGCCCCCAAGACCCAGAGGTGAGGAAACATGTCTTTGTGCATGTACACCAAATGCAATGACCAGATGCTGCCCCCCCCCCCCTGTAATGGCATGACAAGGTGATGTGCCACTGAGAGCCGATGGGGACACAGCACATGATGGGCATGTGCAGAGTGCCAGCAGAACCACACCATAGAGTAGGCAAGTCTGTGCTCTAGCACAGGTGGATGATGATCTGTGTCTCTACCTCACAGATGTTTCTGGATCCTGAGTGACACGGAGGCCTACCGTGTGCATTACCATTCAATCTGCCATAGGTGGGATCAGGAGGGGCATGCTATGTGGCTGGGCAGTCACTGCACACCTGGCAGCAAAAATAGTGGCAGGGCAGGACCTGAACCAATCAATCCAGGACCCAGAGGCAGCCCACATATCATCAGGCCATGGTGGGGCACTGCTGTGAGCAATATCATAGGCAGGCAATGTGCATGATACACAGAGGCACATTGCCTGCCTATGATATTGCTCACAGCAGTGCCCCACCCCATTCACTGGCATGTGCTTTGGTTGTTATGGGTGGGATATATATGTACCAGGTTGTCAGGCAAAGTGTGCCTGGACAAGGCTAGCATGCACCAATACATTTCATCTGGACAGTGCACCCACCTGTACATCTGTACTGGCATCGGGCTGATCCCCATCATCCATGTCTGGCTCAGGCTCAACAAGCAATGACTGCCTGCACCGCAGGGCAAAGTTATAGAGCATGCAGCATGCCATGGTGATCTTGCACACCTAGCAATGCCTGTCCAGTAGCTCCCCCCGGACCAGTGCAGGCAGCGGAACCAGCACTTCAGCTGGACGAAGGTCCTCTCTATGATGACCCTTGAGGTCCAGTGCACATGGTTGTACCGGTGCTGTACTGGTCTGTTGGGGTGGAGTATGGGGGTCATCAGTCAGTTGCGAAGGGGGTAGCCCTGGTCACCTATAGGAGGAGACAGAACAGCAAACCATTAATCGGCTGGGTGCCGGTGAGAGGGCCATCTGTGCTGGGCACATAGTGAGCTGTGGACAGCTGACTGTACAAATCTGAGTCTGTGGACACTGTCTAATGGGTCCCAGGGGTGACAAAGAGCCTCTGTGTGTCCACAGTCCACCATGTGTGCATGGCCACCCCCAAAGGCAATGTGGTCAATGCTGGGGTGTGTGCCTGGGCACCATGTGTATGTCTGGTACCCCTGCCCTGTGCCTGGCCCATGGCCCATGGGCTCAGCACTTTCAAATTTTCCAAAGAGCAAAAATCATCAGTTCTCCTCTCCGGAGGATCGAGCCTCCTGCACCGGGAGGAGCTGCGGCCTTCAGATCCCTGCCCAATCGGGGCAGCCACGTGCAGCAACCTTTAAATTTTCAGTGCGCCGGCAGGCGCTCCACACAAAGACTCCCCCGGCACCATCATCAGCTCTCCTCTCCGGAGGATCGAGCCTCCTGCACCGGGAGGAGCTGCGGCCTTCAGATCCCTGCCCAATCGGGGCAGCCACATGCAGCAACCTTTAAATTTTCAGCGCGCTGGCAGGCGCTCCACACAAAAACTCCCCCGGCACCATCATCAGCTCTCCTCTCCGGAGGATCGAGTCTCCTGCACCGGGAGGAGCTGCGGCCTTCAGATCCCTGCCCAATCGGGGCAGCCATGTGCAGTAACCTTTACATTTTCAGCGTGCCGGCAGGCGCTCCACACAAAGACTCCCCCGGCACCATCATCAGCTCTCCTCTCCGGATGATCAAGCCTCCTGCACCGGGAGGAGCTGCGGCCTTCAGATCCCTGCCCAATCGGGGCAGCCACGTGCAGCAACCTTTAAATTTTCAGCGCGCCGGCAGGCGCTTCACACAAAGACTCCCCCGGCACCATCATCAGCTCTCCTCTCCGGAGGATCAAGCCTCCTGCACCGGGAGGAGCTGCGGCCTTCAGATCCCTGCCCAATCGGGGCAGCCACGTGCAGCAACCTTTAAATTTTCAGCATTTTTAGAATGCCGGTTTTAAGAATGACACCGGCTAACTAGAGACGCGGGCAGCATTTACCTATTGAGAATTTTGTTCGACATTCCAATTTAATGTACGATCCACTGAAGAACCATAATAGTGAAACGCGGGGGCGCGTTGATAACAGCATTGGGACTTTAAGTCAGAAGTGGATTGAACAAACAAATAAGTTTACTAGAAAGTTTAAAGTTTTGAAATAAGCTACATCAAGATAAGCAGATAAGTAGATATAACAAAGCAATAAAATTTTAGGATATTTGCAAACTGGGTCATTGATGCTAATGGGCATAACACTGGGCATATTCAAACACCCAGAAATATATGCCAATGTTTAGTCTGAGACCCGAAGAAAAGAAAAGAGCAAATATCTTGTAATGTAGAAACCTCATTGGTGATAAGAATATATTGATGATAAGAATATATTGGAAGTGGCTCAGGACATAGGCATAGTGGCAGGAATCTGGGTACCTGCTGCATGCATCTGTAATCTCTCCATTTGCATTGCAGACCTGCTGCACAGTGGAATGCCTTGTGGTTTCAGTATATAGCCTCACTCTGTCACCGTGGCTGGAGGACGATGTGTGTGCTGTCCACCACACCTAGGACTGACGGGTATCCTGCCACAGCATAGAATTCCTGCATGGTGCGGTGCTGGTCCTGCTGCATTGATGGGAAGCAGATGTTCTGCGCCATCGACCACAGGTAGGTGCCCAGAAACTGGGTGCACCAAGAAACCACAGGCTTGCTGAGTCCTCCCCACAGCTGAGAGCACCAACTGAAATGATCCCATCACCAGGAAGGCCAACACTGTTGTCACCTTCAGGTGCACTGGAATTGGATTGCCCCTCTGTGTGGGGCTTTCAAGCCATGACTCAATCTGCTGGCAAAGGTCATGTCTGGCAGCTCTGTTGAAACGGTACTTTGCCACACATACTGCATTGCTCATGTTCATGTACTGGACCCTCTGACATGTGTGTGGGGATGCCTGCGACCCATGTCCTGCCCACCACGGGTGCAGCTGTGCAGCAGAGCAAGAGCATACTAACCCTGTTGTTGGCACCATTGCCAGGTGCAGGTATGACCCACAATGTTGTCTGCACAGGTGCTCCTGCTGTAGCTCCACAGGCAGCGGTGACTGCTCTGCTGACAATGCCCATGGAGCATACTATAGGGAAGGGCGGGGAGGCTCCAGATGTATCTTCTAGGTTGATCATCATAGCCAGCAGTGTGTTGTTGCACAGTGGACATTACTAACATTGTGCTATTGCAGCTGCTTTAGCCTGCCCATGTCTCAGTCCCCTTCAGGCCCAGCACACACCTGTATGAGGTTTGAAATTGCAAATATCAAACATGTATGTCGGGACATAACTTCCATCATATGGTATATCACATTCTAGGGCAGTCTCTGTGATTTAACCGTGGTCATCTATACAGATACGCTTTCAGTGTCTTCAGGTGGACACTCATCTTCACTACTACCTGCTCAATAGGCATGCATTAGTGCTGTTTGCAATGTTGGGTGCTCCTATTATGGGGGACCCTTATCTTTGCCACTCTTATCTTTGGACATTTGGCTGTGGTGGCCTTCTCTGGCTTTGCCTGTCTCATCACACTGACCCCTGGTAACACTGTGTCCATCCATATGGTACAGGTACTGGCCAGCCTTTCATGTCCCACCTGCTCTGCTGCTGCCCAAACCAGCTCCCTCCCATTCAACCCTCAGACTACACCCACACCCTCTCTCACTTTCTGCACAAGCAACATGATTCCATGAGGGGCTGCCCGGTATCTGTACTTATCAGCTATGACGTAACATACACACAATGGGGTACCAGGGCTACAGATGTGCTCTCCAGTTCTGACCTCAAAAGGTATCCTTTCCCTGTTGACATCCATACTCCCCCTGACTCTGCAATCCCATCTGTGCGCTTAGTTTTGTTGGTGTCCTGTGGATTGTCTCCTTTGGCACATACAGCACATAGGTGCATGGCATGATCGGACACTGGTATTCTTAGTTGTATCACTGCATATCTTTTAGTTAAGTTTCTTTGCCCAACAACGGTCAGTCAGTCTGCTCCCTGTACCTTCTGCATGTATCTTGTATTTTTCCTGTCTGCGGTGGCGCCACTTCAGATCTGACCTGTCACATCCATTCATCTCTGTGGGACGCTTTGCAGGGCAGAGCTAATTTGTTCCTAAGACAGGCCTTTATACCTGGTTTCAGCAGGTCTAACATAGACATTTCTGGATTACACCTCATACATACATGACCTGTTCAGGAATAAGCTTTCTACGTTGCAATGGTTCGCCAACAGTCCTGTTCCACCCTCTCCCACCCACGTTCTTAACTCCTCGTGCTAATGCCCAGGACGTGCATGTCTGCAGTGTTGCGGAATACGGTGGGGGACGTATTCACCACTTACTCATCCATGCTGCATGTGGACAGTCCTTATTTGTGTTCTAGAATGAGGGTCTCAATGTCTTTATTTCTAAGTAGTTTCTATTCATGCACCCATATTGCAGAAATTAATATCTCCCGAGGCACCCAAAGAAGTTCAAAAGGATTCAGCAGGTATATGAATAATGTGACTCAGTGCATATAACACAGAGCCATAAGAAAACAGGCCTTTACTGCCTACTGTTCCTGATCTGTTCTGAATGTTAGCAGCAAACCTTCACAAGCCTTTCACCTAGGAATCACCCAGGTTGTCCCAGTCTGAATGGCAGTTCTGTGTCTCTTTCCAGAGAACCCACTGGGGAAGCAACCTTGTACTTTAAATAGTGCTATTATTGTCCTCACCTCTATCTGCCTTTTCTTGTTACTAGCTTCTATAGAAAAAGCAGGATTTTAATCCTATCCCGCTTATTCTACACAAGCAGGCTTTCTTTCTCAGTCATGTTTGTGGATGATGGCTCTCAGGAGGCAACAGGAAGATGTAGGTCACACAACTTGTCTTCCTGAAGACTTTATTCTTTTATATTTTGATGTGTATCTGTGTCTATTGCTATTCTTTTTCCTATTTCTTACTTGATTCTGAGCAACCATTTAAAGATTTTTTTTCTATTACAACAGCATGAGCATATATTTTTAGATCTGTTTTATTTGTTCGTTTTATATATTTTAGAGATTTGATATGCAGTGGGATGATTGGTCATATCTAATTAGGAATGTCACATTCTGGATGTTACTAATATGAGTGATTGACATTAATAATCAGGCTGTTTAATAGAGATAATTTTCTAATAACTTTTTTATTATTTGCCCAGAATCACTTCTACATGTCAACAGATTTCATACTTTAAAGGTTGAAAAAATGAATATGGGTAACTCAGAGACTAAATACTCCCAGAAATGATCAGAAACTCTCTCTACAATGAATTGATTTTCATAATGCACAGCATTTAACCAAATAAAGAAAAGAGAACCTTGGTATTTTCAATCCCCTTACAAATATCGAGGACAATTCATTTCAATGAAACATCATAGGTCCAAAAAAACTCCTTATACATTTCATTTTATATTAAAATTTCATTTACTTAATCAGTCCTTGATTTAAAAAGTTCATCGCTTCAGGATTCATTAACACTCGTTTTCATATTCATATTCACCCTGACAACATTTATCTGTATCAACTCTCACAGTACAAATCCCCACCGCCCAGCAAAGATCTTTTGGGCTGATGCAGAAAGACCATCATGCCCTTTGTGTGAAGATAAGGCAACTTATAAACACAAGTTCCGATAGGCCAAATACAGAAAAGAGATTGATGCGTGCATCAACAGCAAAGGGAGAGCAAGTGCAAACAGTAATGCCATGTGTATTTAAATTATAGTCAAATGAGCTGTGTGTATTAAAATGGCATGTTAATATTGTCTGTGCCCAATGCAGAGAAATGCGTAGAGTATTCCGGAGCCATCTGAAGAGTCAATTCTCTATGCTTGGGTCTGAGGTGGCTTAAACGTTCTGTGCCCCCGACGGTATTTTGATGGCATCGGGAGCTTTCCCCAATGCCTGGTTCATCTGCCTTATAAGGCATCTGATCCTGTCTGGTGCATCCAAGGATGCACTGTGCGGGGACAGGCACTGCTGTTTTTCAAGATAGCAGTGCAGGAGCGGGAGCAAGTAGGCAATGCTCCCGTTCCATTGTAAAGGTACTGGGAGGGGGGTGGGGGTTCGGGGCTGCTGGGCCACCAGGAATTTGATTTCTGTCAGGGACGCTGGCTCCCCAGCAGTATTTAGATGGCATCGGGGATTTTCCCCAATGCCTGGATCATCTGAGGAGAAGTTTGACACTTCACCATCAATATACTGTTGGGGCACATAGGCAAATTAGCCACGCTGTGCCCCTGTTTCTCTGGTAGAACATGCCAAACTTGCACCGACCTTAACTATTTCTCATACCTGAACAAATAGAAAGGAGTAACCTGCTCGAAGCTGCAGATACAAACCTAAATAAAGGCATAGAGAGGGTAACCTGCATGGAGTGGCAGGTACTCCTACTCAACCACTTTACTTGTCAGATTAGATGGACCATATAGGCCTTTATTAATTATTTTATATACCACTCTATTTTATAATCAGAGCAGTTTACATAGAGCAATAACATTCAAACATTTTACATTGAACAGGAATGCCAACTTGGATGATTGAACAGGGTTGAACTATAGTGATGACCTTTAACATAAGGGTAAGTGGTTATGTGGGGTCATCAAGTTTATGATTGTCGAATACTTTATGTTATATGATCATAGAACTTTATGTGTCATTATATACTATGTTACTATACTATAACTTGCCTTGATCTTCTCTCGGAAAGTTGTGAGCTAAATACTAAAAAAATAAATACAAATAAAAGATCTTCAAGCCAATACTGGACCATTCAGTGGAATGTATTCTGAAAAACACTCCCCACTCAATACTACCATATATTTAGTCTGAATTATAGCATGACGTCCAGCAACCAGATGGCACTCTGATTCTAGATGGACATGCTTGTTACCTCAATGGTATGACTCATCTTCAATAAAGCACAGTTCTCATCTGCAAACATCATGGTCTGGCATTGAGCGTCACAATAACTTTAATTAGTTTCCATTTGGCAATAGTGCAGAATGGCTAGAAAAATCAACCAGATGATTTACTGCACAAAGTTAAGAGAATCCCTAAATATGAAGTGTGCAAACCTCACTACGTTGCAACAGTGGAACTAATATTCATAATACAACAGCAGTGTTTTTTTTTCTGAATAAGCTGAGAATTCTGTATTTCTTGAGATGACGACACTGGCTATATGTTTATGTTTATGTTTATTTAGAATTTGATATACCGCTCAGGCCAAAGGCATTAGAGCGGTTTACAATGCTATATCATTCAAGGAAATAAAAAGGAAAGGAATGCCATTTATATGATAGGACAGAATAGAGGACAGAGACAGTCAAAGAGAATAAGAGAAGGAGAGGAACATGGAACAGCGAGTTACCACACAATAGAAGCAAGTCAGCCCAGTCCAAGTCTTCAGATCAACCCACAGCAACAAAAGCCACGGCCCTATGCCTAAGGGCCACGCCAAAGTGCCCTCTGGCGAGGCCCTCAGCCGCGGGCCCGCAAGGCGCAGGCGTGCCTCGGAAGCAGCAGTTTTTGTGCCATATGGAACAGTCTGACTTATCAAACTTGAAAAATGAGGAAATATATATTTTTTGCCAGTGTTGAGTATTTATTTATTTTAAAAAAATTATATACTGCTGTTTGCCAAAGCATTCATGGAGGTGTACAGCAATCCATAAAAACACAATATCCATATGGTCCCACCCAGCAGGACCTCTAAAACCACTCCTCCAATTGCTGTGCAGCCTGTAGTCCCTCTCCTCCTGCCACCCCATCATAAACTGCTACTCAAGGAACTCAGGGCAAAAGGAACAATTTTAACACCTTCCAAAAAGACATCAAATTAGTCTCCTTCTGAAGTGCTGTTGGCAAAGCATTCCACAAAGTTGGAACTACCACTGAGAAAGCTTGTGTCCATCAGTATTGTTAAATGGATGTGAGAGAAACCAGGTTAATACTAGCTGATGTTCACTAGCAGACTGCAAGGCCCATTGTACCAGCTCTCGCAAATACCAAGTGTCAGAACCACACAGAACTTCAAACACTAAAACCAAAAGTTTAATTACACATCTTTTCTTTATCAGAAGCCAATACAGCTGGTGCAGAACTACTGCCACTGGTTCTCGCTTCTGTAGACCCAAGATGACACACGCAGCTGAGTTCTGCACCACCTGCAATTTCCTCAGCAGATAGCCTGGCAACCCAACATATACGAGATGTGACAAAAAAAAAAAAAAAACGAGACTGTGGCAGCCATGCCCTTGACTCAATGGCGATTGTCTAACTGCTTATGTTACTATGTTGTGCAACATCTCACCACTATTCTGTTGTAATATTTTTCATCTCTCTCATTCTGTTTTTCTTTTGGGGGGTTTTTTGTAGCACACTGCTCCATCGCTTTGTCATGCAACTGGAGGTGGCAGAAATATGGAGCAAAGAATCAACTTGAAATTTGTGGTTAAGTTGGAGAAGGGCCCAACTGAGTGTTTCCAACTTCTCCAAAAGGCTTATGGAGAAGATGCAATGTCAAGGCCACGAGTCTTCGAGTGGCACAAATGCTTCAAGACTGGCTGTGAGGAGGTGGAGGATAACCCCAAGTCAGGATGGCCTTCTATGACAAAGACGGCTGAGAACATTGACAGACTGAACCAGTTGGTGTGGAGTGATCACAGATTGACTGAATGATAGCTGAGGAGCTCAGTGTGAACAGGGAGTCAGTGCGGACCATCTGGGGGCAGGAGCTGGGGATAAGGAAGGTGTGAACCAAGATGGTGCCCAAGCTTTTATCGAACGATCAGAAGGAGCACCGGGTCAATGTTTGTCGAGATTTGCTAGAGAAGATCGGAGAAGATCCAGAGTTTGTTGGCCGAGTCATCACAGGAGACAAGACTTGGGTCTTCCACTATGACTCTGAAAACAAGAGACAGAGCCTACAGTGGAAGACTCGACTGTCACCTGGACCCAAGAAGGTGCGCATATCCAAATCAAGGATCAAGGTCATTCTGATCACATTCTTCGGCCAGAAGGGAGTGGTCCATCATGAGTTTGTGCCTGAGGGTCAGTCAACCAGCACTTCTACCAGCAGGTCCTCTATTGCCTCCATCACCGGGTTCGGTGCAGCAGGTGGGCTCTGTGGAGAGACAAGTTGTAGCTGCTCCACCATGACAATGCGCCCACACATACCACGCTCAGTGTGAGGCAGTGGGGGGGGGGGGCGCACCATCTCATTCTTCGCCTCAGGCAGCAGATTGCCTTGAGCCGCCCCTGCTTCTATCAATTCCCCATAGAGTAATACTTCTGACTTAGTGAATGTAGGACAAGACAATGAGACCATAGCCAAGTTACAATATTTTCCAAACAACAATTAGCACATTGGAGCTCCACAGCATCATCATCATGAATCTCAATCAAAAGCTGTATATCATCTGCATATAGGAAGCTGACGAATCTATAACTCATGGAAATTGCATCCACAGGACTCATATAAATATTATATAGCATCAGAGACAAGGCAGAGCCCTGCGTAACCCCACAAGCCCACTGCCAAATCAAGGAGAAATGTGTCCCCTAGTGAAAACAAAACCGCCAATAGGTCATAAAGGAGACCGACCACTGAAGAACCAAACCTCCAATCCCCAAAGTTCTGAACTGCATTGCCATAATATCTGGGTCAACCAAATCAAATGCAATACTGTATATCCGCTTACTACTATGCAGATGATATCATCCTTCTCTATCATACAGACGCCTCTTCACCTGGCATCAGCCCTCTCAATTCCTGCCTGTCCGCCATGGCCTCCTGGCTATCCTCAAACTTTCTACATATCAACCTCTCAAAAACCTCGGCCATCTGGTTCACCTCCGGAAACTTTATTCCCCCTCTTGTCCCTCTTCTCTCTGCCACTCCCATCCCAGTCGTCTCTTCTCTGTGTTATCTGGGGGTCATCCTTGATTCTTTCCTGTCCTTCAAAGATCACATTTCCGCAGTAGTTCAGTGATCCTTTTACATCCTGAGACAACTCTGCATGATTTGCCCTTTTCTTTCTGTCCCTTCCCTTATCACCCTTCTTCTGTCCCTAGTAGTATCCCACCTCGACTACTGTAATATTTCCCTTGGCAGCCTCCCCCAATCACAATTATGCAGACTACAACTCGTGCATAACTCTGCCGCCCGCCTCCTGACCCATGCCTCCTGCTTTGACCACATCACCCCCATCCTGATCCATCTCCATTGGCTCCCAGTTTCCTTCAGAATTCAATACAAAGTACTTACTTTCATCCACGAATCCATTCACTCCTACTCCTCCCTTTACCTCTCAGACCTTATTCGCCTCCACACACCGCACTGCTCTCTCCGGTCAATACATGCTAATTGTCTAACCCTCCCTTCCCCATCTCAGGCCCATCTCGAATCTACCTGCTCCTCAGCCTTCTTTTTCCTGGGTCCCTGGCTCTGGAACTCGCTGCCCTCCATCCTCTGCTTCGAACCCTCCTACATCACCTTTAAGGCACGATTCAAAACCCACCTCTTCTGCTCCGCTTTCAAACTCCCCCCTCGCCCCTGTCCTCTCCCCTCCGCTGACGTCCAGCATCCCCTCCCTCTCCTCTGAGCAGTGCACCAGCCTCTTTGGTGCTTTTATGTATATCCTCTCTTTCCTATTATTTTATGGCGTTCCTGACTTCCTTTTCCTAGCAGTACAAAGCCTTTTATTTTGTAAACCACTCTGATGCACCTCTGTCTGAGCGGTATATTAAGACTGAAATAAAGATAAAGATAAAGATGCGGCAGATGGATCTAATGTCACCACAAGCACAGTTCTCCCCTTATCCCTGGCTTTGCCCAGGGAGTCCATAACGGACATCAGCAAAGACTCCGTACCCCACCCATTCCAATATCTAGCCTGTCCACAATCCAAACTTCCCTCCAAAAAATCTGACAATTGCAAAAAGACTGTTTTTTCCACTACCTTAGCCAACCCCATCAAGGACGAAATAGGGCACAGATTAAAACAATGCAAATCAGATCCCTTTTTCTGGATAGGGGTAATAGTTATTTACTTGATATACTGCCTACAGCAGGTAACAGCTAGGCAATGACCATGTGACCATGGCCTTCTTCAATTCAGATTAAAGGAAGTGTTAACTAGTTCCACCAACCATTCTAGAATTAACTTCAGGGCCCACTGCAGGAGCTGCCCCGAGATAGAATCCAAATGCATCCAATTAAGATGTAACCCTGGCCACGGATATTGCAATAAAAGATGTCCACTTCACTTTCATCACCTTCCCCTCATCCACCCTCTGAACTCCCACAACCTTCAACTGCAGGCCCTCCACTTTCCCTAAAAAATTGTCTGCCACTTGATCCACATCCACCACATCCACACCCCCTCGAAGTCCTGACCTTATCCCAAAAGATGACGAGCCACCTGAAAACCAGCTTGAGGCTTATTCCCTGCAGCTAAGATCTGGGCAGAACACAACTGTCTCTTGGCTTTCTGAAGGCGGCAGCAATAAATGTCAGCAGCTACGTGCCATTGTCACCGATTCTTCACACACCCTCTTTTACGCCATCATCGTTCTAACTTCGCAAGTCACCTTTCAAACCTCTCAACTTTACCATAAATCAGATACGATTATGAATCTGGTCCTAATATTTGATGCTTGGGCATTACGTCTTCCAATACCACCGCCAAAGCCCCTACATGCCCCTGCACATTTACACCCATGGGATCCTCCCACCCTCCAGTCCACTAACTAAGTGCCACCGGCCATAACCTACCCTCATCTATCATCCCCTGCTACCCATTGCAACATTGGAATAATTATTGTGACAATCAAGATGTGATACAACTTCATCAGTTAGAGTTAGTTTTTTCAATGCTATCTGCGTCTAATATTATTAAAGAAGTGCAGTTTATCAGACCGATGCACTGCCAGCTTTTTCTTCATGTTTCACTTGGGCGAGGAAGTTTTGAGTAAGATTTGTTTGACACTACATAAACATGATGTGATCTATGAGTTGTACTACTGCAGTGAGTCATCTAAATACCTATTGTATAGCACTGTGCAATCAAGGGAAGTGATAGTCATTTTTGTATGGACAATAAAGTTTTATAAATGATGAAGTGATGATGCATATGTTTGTGGATTATGGGTTCCCGGAGACAATAGGAAGATGTATATGACAGGTTCATAGCCTGGAAACTGCATTAGAGTAATTGAGTGAAAGGCTGAAATATGGACATGCCTCCTCCTGAAGCTTGGAATCCAAGTCCAGGTATTATTTACAGTTGGCAATTTTTCAAAGTATATTTATGGTTTAATTTCTCTTTTTATACCCCTTTTCATGACCAATCAAAGTGGTTTACAATTAATAAATAAATATATATAAAATATATATAAAAACAGAAAGGAACTCTAATACTTGGGATAGGAAAGATGAAAAGGACAGAGAGAAGTAAAGAGAAAAAGCAGTTTGTGATGTACAATGGCGCATCTTCCTGACCACACCTCCTCCTCCACCATTGAAAGGTGGGTTTTTAGGCTGGCTTTGGATACCTTACATGAAGAGAGTCCACAAAAAGTGGAAGAAAATATGGCCTCACCACTGATATTGATGATAAAAACCCTTTTATTTCAAAACCTTCAAGGTTCAAGACCCGACTTGGCCAAGTTTTGAAGCAACTTTATCAATCTGTTTTTGGACTCTTCTAGTTTGATTGAAAGTAACTGGACTTAATTTCATTTTATTTGCAGCATAAAACCAAAATTGATAAAAGTCGCATGACTTTATGTGTTTGGGACCAATAGGAGCCTTTAAATTCATTGATGCTCACATATCTGTGAACATGTCTGGGAAAGCACTTCCTATGTGTGTGTGAGTGTATATCTGTGCTGTTTCTTTGTGTGATGGTGGTTGAGAGAGAAGATACGAGGGGGATCTGTTTGACATGTGCAATTCTGTAATCGCTACAGTGAATCAGCAGAAATGCTTTGAGGCTAACTGCAATGTGCCATCAACATTCACATTCCACCCCAAACCAGCCAAGTCCCCAGCTATCTGGTTAGCATGGGATTTTTGCTGCAGGGCCCTATGCTAGCAGCACAGTGCCCTTAATGCATGGCATACCCCATGCTAATAGTAAGCCCCCTTTAGTAAACATACCTCTTAACATGCAGTAAAGGTCTTCCCTTTGTGGTAATTGCATGGGCAGATGCTGGGCATGTTTCCAATGGTTTCCACACAGGATATGCAGTTACTGTGCATGAACTTTTGCAACAAGCACATGGTAACTGCAAAACCTTACTGCACTTTAATTAAAAGACCCCTGAGTGTTTTGGTTTTGTAAGAAGAAAAGTCGCAGTGAGTATGTCCGGCTTGTGTAGTCTGAGATACCAAGCAAGAATAAAGAGATGCCCAAAAAAAACGCAGTCCTATGTGCTTGTTATTTATTTAACTGCATTTTTATCCCGCTTTTCACCGGGTCAAAGCGGTGTAACATGTAACATAGGGAGGGGTAATTTCTTTTAGGGTGGGGCCATCACCATGGTCAACAATTAATGATTATGGGTAGACATGGACATGATTTACTTCTGCTAAATCTAAGTATTAGGTCATGGTGGTGTTTCTGTTGAGAGATGTTCACGGAATAGGATTGTCTTCAGCTGTTTCTTAAATGATGTGATGTCGTTGTTGTTCTTGATGTGGTTTGGTAGAGAGTTCCAGAGGGATGGAGCATAAAGTTCGAATGCTCTGTTGCAGGTCCGTTGTGTGGATTTGGTTCTTTTGTGGGGGACAACGATAGAGTTATTGGAGGAATGTCTGGTTGATCTGTTGTGGGATGGTCGAGGCAGTAAGGAGTGTAGTGAGGTGTTCCGTGCTTGGTGGATAGTTTTGTGGATGAGTAAGATGGCTTTGTACTTGATTCTTGCTTGCAGTGGAAGGAGGTGAAGGTCTCTTAGGATTGGGGTGATGTGCTCCCGTTTTTTTGCATTTTGAATAATCCTTGCTGTAGTATTTAAGGCAGTACGGAGGGAGTTGGTGTGCGAGGCAGGAAGTCCATGATAGATTATGTTGCAGAAATCCAGATGAGGGAGTGTCACAGCTTGCATCACTGTCCTAAAGTCGTGAGGTTCTAGGAGGGGCCGGAGTCGTTGGATAGTTTTGGCTTTGTGGAATATCATCCCAGCGGTTTTGTTGATTTGTTGTTTGAAAGTGAGCGCTTGATCAATGATGACGCCCAGATATCTTATTTGAGGCTGGATTTGTATTTGTGTGGTTCCCATGTTGAGGTGGGTAGGTGGTTTGAAGTCATGTTCTTTTGTTACTATTAGGGCTTCGGTTTTCTTTATGTTGATGGATAGATTGTTCTCCTGTAGCCAGTTGGCCACGTCGTTGAAGCAGGCTGATAGCTGTTCGTTTTTTGGGTTGGTGGTTGTAATTGGTGCGTAGAGCATTATGTCGTCCGCGTAGATGTGGAAGTTGATGTTGTGGGTGCGTATGATTGAGAATAGTGGACGGAGATATATGTTAAACAACATGGCTGATAGGGTGGATCCTTGGGGTACTCCTTGAAGTTGTTGGTAGGGGGGCGAAGTTGTGGAGAGGGTGCGAATCCGTTGCTGTCTGTTAGTTAAGTAGGACCTGAACCATTGGAGTACAGTGTCTTTGATTCCGATTGTTATCACGTCAATCCAGGAATTGAAATATAATGATTTTCAATAGAATAGTAAGCAAAATGAAAATAGAATCATAAAGCATCATTGTTGTAACCGAGGCAGGCGGACCCGGCGCTTCGGGCCCCCACCTTTCCCCCACCCCCCCTCACCAACCCAACCACCCCCCACCCGACCCTGACAAAAGACATAACACCATAACTTCAAGGAACACAACTGGTCGCAGCTTTATTAACCAACAGCAATTAGAACAAGATAGCAACAAACTCCCTATCCCCCATTAGCGGCATCTGGCTGCACCAGCCATGCCTTAGCAAAGTGCCTGCCGCCGCTAATGCCATAACTTGCCACCCGGCAAGTTGCCATGCCCCTCTCCTGACTTCGCCATGCCATTAGCAAAAGTCGGCCGAGGTTTGACCGGGTCAGGGGCACCCCGCCCCCGCCCAAATGTAACCTGCTGCTCCGGACCCCGGAAACCTCCGGGATCCCGCACCCCCCCCCCAAGCTGCAACACCCCATAACCCCCCGCCGTCCGAAGGCAGGGAGGGAGGGAGGGATGCCGGTACCCGGAATGCAGCCTCCGCACGAACTGACACGCGGAGGCTGCTGGCCGGTATACACCCCCCCTCCTCCCAAGACTAGCCTCCCTGATTGGCTCCCGTACGGCCGCGACCGACGGGAGCCAATAACTTTAAATGATAATATTGGTACGCGGGCCACTCTACTGGTCACTTTTACCTCGATTGAAATGAAACAACGTATTCTTCGTGCTTTTTTTAAGGCAAAATTGACCAAGTTTTGTGGCCAACGCATTAATATTTTTCCTGATGTCGCCCGAAGCACTCAACTGCGTAGGAAGCAATTTCTAAAGTTGAAGCCTCAGGTGTTGGCCTTGGGAGCTTCGTTCTTTTTGCGTTTTCCTTGCAAATGTTTAATTGGTTTGGGTGATGCTTCCATGATGTGGACTGTATCGTGTTTGTTTTTCCTTCTTGTAAATTTGCTGTAAGAGGTAGTTTATCTCTTGCTTTTGTATTCTGATTGACCTTTACTTATTTCTTCTTACAAAACCAAAACACTCAGGGGTCTTTTAATTAAAGTGCAGTAAGGTTTTGCAGTTACCATGTGCTTGTTGCAAAAGTTCATGCACAGTAACTGCATATCCTGTGTGGAAACCATTGGAAACATGCCCAGCATCTGCCCATGCAATTACCACAAAGGGAAGACCTTTACTGCATGTTAAGAGGTATGTTTACTAAAGGGGGCTCACTATTAGCATGGGGTATGCCATGCATTAAGGGCACTGTGCTGCTAGCATAGGGCCCTGCAGCAAAAATCCCATGCTAACCAGATAGCTGGGGACTTGGCTGGTTTGGGGTGGAATGTGAATGTTGATGGCACATTGCAGTTAGCCTCAAAGCATTTCTGCTGATTCACTGTAGCGATTACAGAATTGCACATGTCAAAC
Organism: Ichthyophis bannanicus; assembly: GCA_033557465.1. NCBI lineage: Eukaryota > Metazoa > Chordata > Amphibia > Gymnophiona > Ichthyophiidae > Ichthyophis > Ichthyophis bannanicus. The sequence continues at coordinate 789,145,066 of CM066031.1, read as the reverse complement.
AGATCCCCCTCGTATCTTCTCTCTCAACCACCATCACACAAAGAAACAGCACAGATATACACTCACACACACATAGGAAGTGCTTTCCCAGACATGTTCACAGATATGTGAGCATCAATGAATTTAAAGGCTCCTATTGGTCCCAAACACATAAAGTCATGCGACTTTTATCAATTTTGGTTTTATGCTGCAAATAAAATGAAATTAAGTCCAGTTACTTTCAATCAAACTAGAAGAGTCCAAAAACAGATTGATAAAGTTGCTTCAAAACTTGGCCAAGTCGGGTCTTGAACCTTGAAGGTTTTGAAATAAAAGGGTTTTTATCATCAATATCAGTGGTGAGGCCATATTTTCTTCCACTTTTTGTGGACTCTCTTCATGTAAGGTATCCAAAGCCAGCCTAAAAACCCACCTTTCAATGGTGGAGGAGGAGGTGTGGTCAGGAAGATGCGCCATTGTACATCACAAACTGCTTTTTCTCTTTACTTCTCTCTGTCCTTTTCATCTTTCCTATCCCAAGTATTAGAGTTCCTTTCTGTTTTTATATATATTTTATATATATTTATTTATTAATTGTAAACCACTTTGATTGGTCATGAAAAGGGGTATAAAAAGAGAAATTAAACCATAAATATACTTTGAAAAATTGCCAACTGTAAATAATACAAGCGAAACGCTGATTTGATGTCAACCTTCGCCATGAGGGCAGACCGACCGGCTCTCCTCACCATCAGCGCCGCCTTATCAAAAGACGAATAACGGACCGTACAAAACTCAGGCGGAATGCTATCATTAACGGAGGCACCTATCGGCCAGGACAAATTATGAATCAACCGGAACTTTCCCGGTTCCTTCTTAGGTACTATACCTAACGGAGAAATCACCATGTCAGTTAAAGGGGGCTCCGCGAAGGGGCCCGCCACCCTTTCTAACCGCAATTCCCCCAATAACTTGTCCAGGACGATCTCGGCCCAGCGTCGGACTGACGGGGAATTCCGCGCACCTTGCGCCGACACCACACCCCGCACCGGGATAACAGAACCGAACCGAAAACCAAAAGACAGAATCACCGCCTCCCGCCTCCACGGATAGCGACTTAGCCACCCCGAAAAGGCCTCCAGCCGAATCGGAGAAGGCGCCCGCCCACGCCACTCATTGCCCTTTAGGAGCGGGACCGGAAGCGCCAGCAACGCCTTGCTTAAGGCACTTGGTGGCAGAGTGAGGACCTCCACACAAGGAGCAGGAGTGCCGAAATTTGCAGTCAAGAAAGGGGCAAGTGGATCGGTTAAACCGCCAACACACGTCACTGCCCCCCGCCATGCCCACCTTTGGCGGCACCCCGATCGCCCCCGCGTGAAAGGAACGCATGGCTCCCCCCACAACCCCGCCACTACCCTTCCTGCCACCACCCCACTGGCACCAGACCTAGCCGACATCTGAGTCAGCCACAGGTTAATGTCCTGCGTGCCCCACGAAAGCGATCTACTCTCCTCCATCTTGTCCCTGAACTTTTCACCATAGTTCAGCCAAGCCCATCCGTCATGCGTCTGAGACGCCTCCAGGATGGAATCGGCGTAGGCTAACAACATACCATACTGCCCCGGTTCGTGGTGACCCCACACGCTGGCCAACCTCAAAAAGGAACGCGTCCAATTCACCACATTACGGGCCATCTTCTTAACCCTACCGGCTTTTTCATCCTCCTTCCTCTTCTTCCGGCTCTCACCCGAGCGCTTCCTCCCCTCCAGCAAGCGGAAGATATCGATATAGCGCCACTTCCTGATCTTGCGCCGCAGCTTACGTGGCACCCCCTCCCACAACTCCGGAAAAACCACCACCGATGCGGCCCCCCCACCCACACCGGGGGCCAACCCACCCCCACCTTCCCCGTCCCGCCGACCCGACTCCTTTCCAGAACCCACAGATGAACCACTCGAAGATGAAGAGGACGAGGTTGATTCAGAGCTATGCCGCCGCCGACAAGCCCGCCTGCACTTCTTACGCAAACCCCTACCCGCCGGGCTTTCCAGCGACCGGACCCCCCCATCCCCCACGTCCCCAAGCAACTCACCAGGCTGACCGCTAGCAGGTGCCGATGCCGCATCCGTCCCAGCTGCCACAGAACTGTCCTCGCCGCCAGCATTCTCGACCTCCAGGGGACGATCCCGCGCTGACTCCGCCGCCGCTCCCTGCTGCGCCACTGCCCCGTCACCGGACCCAACCATCTCTCGGATCCAGCAGGATTCGCCGTCCATGTCGGCTGAGCCATAATTCGTCTCTGCGGAGACATGAAATGAAAAACAGGGGGGGGACTGCCAGGGGCCAAGCCGGGGGCCAAGGACCACCCCAGTCAGCCCGAGACAACCCTGCCCCCCACTCAACCACTGTTCCCAAGGGGACAGCCCACCCGATGCACCATAGCCACCGGTACCCGGGAGCCAACCAGCGGGCACACCATAGCCAGAGCCCCACTGGGCCCCATCCAGCCGCAACCCTCCCCCTGGCCCCTGTACCCCCAAAATGCCTCCCGATGCACCCCCAACGCCCGATGGACCCACTTCACTTCCCACACCCCCCAGAGTCACCACCCCCGCCGCTCCGCCCGCTCCCCCAAGCCCACCACTCACCCCCAGAGTACCACAGGGGGGTGGGCGCCTCCGCCACCCCCGCCACCACCCCCAGGCCGTCAAACCCCTTTTACCCCCCTCTGCCCCCGCACCGCACCCCCCTGGCCCTTCCGCCCACCACCACTCCCAGTGCCGGGCAACCCAGCCTCTCCCCGAGACCGTGACCCGCCTCGCCCCCGCACCCCAGACCCAGAAGCACCTGCAGGGGCCGAACCCCCCGATTTCGCCCGACCACGCGGCCCAGGCATCCCCCACCAGGACCCGAAACTGAAACCCCTGGGGGAATTACACCACCGCAGCAAAAGCCGCGCTTAAGGAAGTGGTGTTTTTTTTTTTTGAACAGCAACCTGCAGCAATGAAAACCCCCCCAGCAATTGTATAATTAAATTCCTCTGCTCCGGTTTTTTTTTTTTAACCCACCTGCCGCCCAAGCACAAACACCCGAAGAGAAAACGGGCCCCGAGAGACCCACAGCACCCCTAAATACCGCACCCCCCGAAATCAACTCTCCGGACTTGCCTCAGGCCCCCAAGACAACCGCCTCCAAGATCCACCGCCAAAACTGCCTTCAAACGCCGCAGCTCCGCAGTCACGCTGGCACCCGGAACGCAGCCTCCGCAGTCACGCTGGCACCCGGAACGCAGCCTCCGCATGAACTGAAACGCGGAGGCTGCTGGCCGGTATACACCCCCCCACCTCCCAAGACTAGCCTCCCTGATTGGCTCCCGTACGGCCGCGACCGACGGGAGCCAATAACTTTAAATGATGCACCCACGCGCCTGACCCGGGCCGCGCGCAGGGTCCCCGCGCCGGGCCGCGCTCCCGGTTAAAGTCGGCCACCGGGACCCTGCCCGCGGCCTCGCGGTTTTACAAGAAAAATACTAAAAGGGGTGTTTTAGAAGCTCTATTCATGAGCTGGATATCTGAAAATGGATATTTAGATGTGCAAATCCCAGAGACGTCCTTGGGCTTATTTTAGAAACCAGGTATATAGATGTCTCTGGTGCAAGAATGCCCATGTAGCAAGGGGGCATGGTGGAGGCATGGCCTGGGTGGAACAAGGGAAATGTACATCATGGGGTGATTTCAGAAAGGCACTAGTATATCTGGCCCATGTTGGTGAGACATCCATGCCTATGCCTGCTCCCGACAATGAATAAGGTGAAAAAAGTGTTCATTTCCAGGGGAAAGTGCAAAGTGTGCTTACATTGCTACTGTTATTATTTCCTGCCTGAAGAAATCTGAGTGTAAATATGTATCCCAAATCTTGTACTGTCCACCACCTCACATCTGAGTATCTAAAAGAGCAAACTGGGATGTGCAAGTTTCATAGCAAAGACACCCTCTTTCTAGGATACCCCTTTGGGCATGTCCAAGTACCCAGCTCTGAGGCTATACAAATTGGCTATACATATTCATGAAATAGCCTACACACACGTAACTAATCTTATGGGGATGTTCATTTTTCGGGGGTAGAGATGGAGCAATTTCAGAATGCACTTTCTCCAATTCTAATGGCAATGATTGATTCCACAATTGTACTTGATTTTCCAAATAGTCTCTTTCTAATTGTTCTAGGAGATTTCTTAGATCCATCCAAAATTCCTCAACATCCAATTAATCATATTTCTACTTACCTGAATTTGGAAGAAATTCACATGTCTCAATACTGATTTTACTAGACCCTATCAAAAGGAAATAGAAAAACTGGAAATGAATGGATGCCATTCCAATTTAAGCAATACACTCTCACTCAAAAATATTAAACATGTTGACACTTATGCATTACTAGATGAACAATCTGGGATAAATCCAAATCCTTCATTGGCTAAAAATCTGTTTAGGAATCCCATATCTTGGGGTCAGTATAGCCACCAGGATCACTTTATACACCCTCAGCCATTGAAGACACAGGAATGTTCAACTTCTAAAATTCCCCTCTACATGTTTAGTAGTAGTAGTAGCTGGATTCAAAGGAATCCTATGATATTTTGACTCTTTTATTTAGTTATGTTTTGACTGTGAATAGCTCAAAAGACAACTAAACCAAGAACAAGAACAGTAGAAATAAAGACCGTACACTCCAAGATTATAAAGGCTACAAAGCTCAAATATGGAAGTGTAAATCTCAAGTAATGTTTTGAAAAATGTAGCAATGTATGTTGGATATCTTTTTCATATGGGAAAAATGAGTAGACTCTAGTTTACGTCCAGAACTCCAAGGACTCGCTTTCACAGTGTAGACTATAACTATAAGATACTCAGACATGTTACATTTTCAAAAAATAGACCCCCCCCCAAATATAATAATCTCTAACACAATGTTGCCAAGACAATGTTGCTAGACATAAAGTCGGGGCTCTTCAACCTGGAAAAGAGACCACAGAAGGGGGTATATGATAAAGGTCTATAAATTAATGAATGTAGTGGACCAGGTAAATATAGAACAGTTGTTTATGCCATCAAAAAAGTAGAAAGACTAGAGGTTATGCAATGAAGCTACAATGTAACCCATTTATCGTTCACAACGGGTGCTTTCCCACGCACCCTCAAACACACATCAATAAGACCTCTACTAAAAAACAACAAACTCGACCAACAGAAACCGGAATCCTACAGACCGATAGCAAGCATACCAATGCTAGCAAAAATAATGGAAAAGGAAGTTCAGAGACAAATACAAGATCACATTGATTCCAATGCACCACTGGATCCATGCCAACACGGATTTAGAGAAGCCCACGGAGTTGAAACCCTTCTCACCACACTCTTCAGCAGCATAATATCAGGCATCAACAATACCCGCCAAGGCTTTGTCCTTGTCTTCCTTGACATCGCGGCAGCATTTGATTCTGTGAGCCATGAGCGCCTCCTAGAACGCCTCAACGAGAAAGGAATCTCCGGTAAAGCACTCGAGTGGTGCAGGTCCTACCTCTCGGACAGATGGCAGCAGGCACGATCCAGAAACACATCATCAGATCCATTCCACCAAAGCCAAGGTGTCCCACAAGGATCCTCCCTCTCCACCTTGCTGTTCAATATTTACATGCAACTTATCTGCAACCTGATCCGATCTTTCAACGTTAACTGCATGATATACGCAGATGATGTGCTATTATACACGCCTTTTGCAACAGAAAACCCCGACCTCTCATCAATAACATGCTGCATAAATGAAATATCCAATTGGCTACAATCCCAAAACCTCCGGATTCAACACAAGAAGACGGAGGTGATGTTCATTACAAGGAACCGTGACTTCACTGCGCCGGCAGTACTAAAAGTGAAGGACGCAGACCTCCAGATCAAATCCGCGATCAGGTACCTCGGCGTCACAATAGACCAGAACCTAAATATGCAGGCACATATAAGTAACACTGTAAGGGCAGTATATCATAAAATCAGATCCCTTAGATACCTGCGATCTCTGCTTGAGCCAGATGATTTCAGGACTATCTATCAGGCACTAATCATCCCGCATTTCGATTATGCGAATGCAATACTGCAGGGACTCCCCCAAACCACTCTAAACCCACTGCAAATGGCAATGAACACCGCAGCAAGAGTTCTACACGGAGCATCCAGGAAAGACCATGTCTCACCCATTATGAAACAACTCCACTGGCTCCCGATTCAAGGTAGAATTACATTTAAGACCTTGCTACTCACCTTCAAAGCCATCAAAGGTCTCTCGTCAGCATCACTAATAGAGCTAATCCAGATGACACCCCACAATAGGGACAGAAGATCAGTAGCAAAAAACACCTTGATAGTCCCAAGATCAATAACTCAATGCACCAAGTCAACATCCAGCAGGGCCTACAAATTTTATGCACCAATGATCTGGAATAACCTCCCTCACAACATCCGAACAATCACAGACATATTCCAATTCAGAAAAGCCGTGAAACACTACCTCTTCCTCCTACATTACCCGGAAACCAATAAAAGTTCAGTACCAACTGCTGAAACCACCCAAATCTCCACTGTCTGAAACCATACGAGCACATGACTAGTCTGTGAATTGTATATATTGTTATTGTATATAGTTCCCCTGTTAGCCAAGTTGAATTTCCTGTTCATATGTAAACACAAAGTACTATTGGAAATGTGTGTGTTCATTGTTTACTGTAAACCGCGCTGATGCTGAATAGCGCGGTATAAAAGAGACTATAAATAAATAAATAAATAAATAAATTTAAGACTAATAAGAGAAAATATTTTTTACTCAACATGTAATCAAACTCGGTGTTCATTACGGGAGGATATAGTAAAAGCTGTTAGTGTAGGGGGGCGGAGCCTGATGTCCAGCGGGATGGTCGCATAACGCTGAGGCTCCCGAGAGGCCTACTCAGAATCCTGAATTAACACCGTACATACTTGGAACTTCTACTCTGATCTTGCCGGGGCACATTGGTGAGATGGCGGGGACCAAACCCACGCGCCTGGAATTTGGATCTCCAGCGGCTTCTCACGGCAAACGTTCCAAAACTGAACCCCCGTCCCCGCAGAAGGGGCTGGCCTTGCGCGAGGGCCCCGAAATGCAGCAGGAAATCCTCGCAGAGATTAGAGGGGTCAAAAACCTCGTGCAATCAAACGGTGAAGCACTCCGAGCGTTGCGGGAAGATCTTGGTGTGCTGCAAAGCAAGCTAGAAGGGCTTTCTTTCTTCGCGTCAGGACAAAATGGAGAGCATATTGGACTCCCATGCGGCCCGGTTGTCCAAACTCGACAAAGTTGAACGTCAGGTGCGGGCCTTGCAGAAAGAAGTGGAAGATGGCAATAATAGAGCGCGCCGTAACAACATACGACTCGTGGGCATACCGGAGGGAGCGGAATCGGGAGACATGAAAGAGTTTTTATGCAAAATCCTCCCTTCCCTGCTCCAAATCACCTTTACCAAAGATTTGGAGATCGATCGCGCTCATCGTGTACCCACAAGCATAACGCTCAACAGGAAGACCCCGCGGCCTATCATTTTTCGATTTTTGAGATATCAACACGTGGAGCAAATTCTAAGTGCCTCTCGGGCAAAGGGCCATATGGAGTTTGAGAGCCACAAGATCTCCTTCTATCCTGACTTGGCTAAACCCACGGTCGACCGCCGAAAGCGCTTTCTGGAATTCCGGCCGAGGCTTCAACAACTACAAGCACGCTATGGCCTGATGTACCCGGCCAAGCTCCGAGTCACGCTTCACAATCAGACAAGAACATTTGAGGACCCTGATCTACTAGCGGAGTTTTTGGATTCCAAAGAAGCCGACTTGATGCGCTGACTTCCAGAATATTCCTGCAAGTATTCTCATATCCGCTGTACCTGCCATATTGGATCTGCCGCAGCCCAGCAAAGAGTCTGGCGAGGGCAGTTTGTTTGCCTTACTTTTGATGATATCTGTGACCCGACTCCATCTACCCACAGTAGCCTCGATGAGTATCAGAGACAGTGTTAATTATGGACTCTGGTGTTTCTTTTCTTTTTTTTCATGTCTTTCTATTTCCTCTCTAGGGCCTCCTCCCGCAGACATATGGTCGCCATATTCTTTGGGGGTTTTGCTTCTTCTCTAAGATACTTTGGTACATACTTTCAATATGGGGTGTATTAGCCAGCATACTCGGTGATTATGTCCTTGTTGCACAGATTCTGATTATGTTGTATGTTTTCAAGCGCCCTTACCTAAAATGTCTATTACCGATTGATGGCACCATGTAAGACTTTCTCATTGAACGTAAAAGGAATCAATAATCCGATAAAACGGAAGAAAATCCTAAGTTACCTAAGTCAGGAAGCTGCGGATCTGATTTTTCTCCAAGAAACGCATTTAAATTCGAAGGAAACTCTTAAACTCAATATTAAACCTTACACGGTGGCCGCCTATTCCCCAGCCGTTTCTAAGAAATGTGGGGTTGCCATACTGGTTAGGAAATCTTTGCATGCTACTATTATTGCGACTAGCTCAGATACAGAAGGTAGATGGTCCAGAGTTCACCTCAAGATAGGTAGCCTTGAAGTTACATGTATATGCCTTTACGCTCCTAATGTGGATGACCCTGCCTTTTTTGCTACCATTGCTCAGGTTGCGCAGGCCTCTGCTAATACTTCTTTGATAATTGGGGGGGATTTCAATCTAGTCCTTGATCCCCTGATTGACAAACAGCCGCCTAGGACAAGTGGTCCCCCCAAGAGTCACACCACGCTTACCTCCCTGATCAAAGATCTTGCTTTAGTTGATCTATGGAGGCTACTACACCCCAATGAGCTTGACTTCACCTTCTTCTCTTCCCCTCACAAATCCCAGTTTCGCATAGACTTCTTTCTAATATCAAAACTGTTAGTTCCTCAGGTGGACACTGCAAAGATTCACTCCCAACATATTTCAGATCATGCTGCTATTTCCTTTCAATTACACACTACTGCACCCCAAGGGAATTCGGGGGCCTGGTTCTTTGATAGAGCCCTGTTAACTCAGCCAGAGTTCCAGTTAGACATTCGAGCAGCCATACAGGATTACTTCCATTTTAATCTACCCCAGGATAGCCATATGCTTAATCACGAGGAATTGGAAGGATAGCTCTCGACTTCCTGTCAATGAATGGTGGAACCTCGTCTGCTTATATAGTAAATATGAGCAGATACCTCGGAGAGCTATTCCCCATGCCCAAACTCACTCTCGCTTGTCTAAATGGCAGATGCTTAATGATTATGTACAATCTGCTCATTGTTCCAACATGCCTGTATAATGTGCACTCATCATGTTTCAGATCACCGTTAGGTTTTGTAACACAATAATGTAAGTACACGCCCGCTTCGGGAATGATTAGTTTTCTAGAGAAGAAGCAGGGGGGAGGGGGGTGGCAGGGGTTTACTTTGGTGTATGTATTACACTTTATGTATCTGTCTTTTAGCTGTATGTCTTCCTTTTCCTTTGTTGTTATAAAACGAAAATAAAGAATTAAAAAAAAAAAAAAAGCTGTTAGTGTAGCTTGGTTTAAAAAAGTTTTGGACAAGTCCTAGAGGAAAAGTCCATAAACCATTACTAAAGAGGATGCAGAAAATCCATTGCTTACCTCGGGACGAGTATTGTGGAACTTGGGTGCATTTTTGGAAACCTGCCAGGTACTTGTGACCTAGATTGGCCACTGTTGGAAACAGGATACTGGGCTTGATGGACCTTGATCTGACTCAGTATGGCATTTCTTATGTTCTTATAAGCCCTCCCCACTTTTTATTAGTTATTGAAGAGCATTTCTAAATACAAATACACAAAAGAATTATCTTGTTACTGAAAAGGAAAATATTTCACATGGAATTGTCACAGCAAAGAAACAAATTATGCAAAATAAAATATAGAATCTTCCATTAGTTCTCAATATGAAGGAGAAACAAGAATCGATCACAGGAATACAAATGACTTAACCCCTCTTTAAATGGAACATGATTATGAAGCCTCATATTGTTTTCTTGGGCTTCTGCAGCTAGTATGATGATTTTTACAGTTTTCTGGGTCATGCTGTGTCTTAGTAACTGGAAAGCTTCCCTGAAGAAAGCCACAGCATGGCAGCTGAAATGTTCATTCCCGTTACTAAGATGTGGCATGATCCAGAAAACTGCAAAGATCAAGGCTCAAATTGTTAATATCTATACATACATTTCATTTTATTTCTGTATTGTATCACTAAAATTTATCTTTTCTGTTCTGAAACCACTACCAAAATCCTTACCTGCTTTCTCATTACCTTCCACTTAGACTTCTGTAACCTGTTTGTCACAGTTCTCCAAGTGATCCCTTTACTTCCATTATTATCTATTGAAAATTCAACTGCCCAACTTGTCTTACTCTAGTGTTGTTATGAATGCATATCCCCACTTCTCAAATCAAAACGTTGACTCCCCATTCACTTCAGCTTATAATTTATGTTTCTATTCATCCACTACTGCATTCATGCTACAGGACCTCATCACCTCTACTCCCTTGACCCCTCTTAAATCTTTCACTGTGAAGTGCATTGATAGGCAAACTGTTCCTTTATCACCAGCTCTTGGTAATATGCTCTCCATCTTGCTGCATAGGATGACTGAAATAACCTACCCGAGCTAGCTCATCTACCCCCTTTTTGGCAATATTTGTTCTGCCTAAAATCCCCTTTTGTGAGGTTGTGTTTAAATCAGGGGTTTCAAACTCCAACTAGGTCTTGGGATATGAGATAAATTTGCATGCCCACCATCGCCATTGAATGAAGATCTCTATCTTCCATATTCATTGGGGATATCCTGGAAAACTCACTAGTCTGTGACCCTTAAGGACCAGAGTTTGAAGCCCATATTTAAATCTTTAATTCTGATTGTCCCTAATCATAGTCTTGCTGATTGTTTCAGTGTTTATTATCCTGAAGTTTCTTGTTTGTCTTGATTGTGTGTCTTGACTAAATTGTATGCTCTATGTAAGACGGACTTATATGTAGCTATGCGGCACGGTGTGTATCTTCTAGTCTGTACATGTATATGCAAGTAGTAGTATTAAATGCATCCAAGGCTAGAGATGTGTAGAAAATTTAAGATAAAACCAAGCAATTTCAGTCTTGTCTGAATTTTTTACTTTTTGGGACTTTCAGCAATGCTCAAGAAAATCCATCTAGGTTTGATGCATGTTATCAGTGGATTCACGAAACTTAATGATCCCACAAGCATTTTGCTAGTTCATTGAACCAGTTGAAAAAGTCTGTACATCTTATTCATGGCCTTATTCATGATTGTCTCCTGCACCCCTTTATACTTCTTTCTGCCTTCATTTTCTTATTCTGTGGAATATGCGTCCCTCGCGTGTCCTTGATATCAACTGTCTCCAGCAGAAAAGTATGAACAATTTGAAGGTGAGCTATAGTCAGTTCATTTCAGTCTATAGTATTTTGAATTTGACAGTCTTTTTGGGAATTTCCTCCAACTTGTTACGAAGATCTGTTGTACTTTCACTAACATGTTTGGGAAAATGTTTGAAAAATGTAAATAATTTACTACAGACGTTTGACAGATTTGTACAAAATCAGCTAATATGACAAATCTGAAATAAAATGTGTTTAATCATCTTAAATGTATTCAGGATTGTTAACAGCTAGTCTGGAGTCCAGAGGCAATGCTATGAAATGCCATTATAGGGGTTTGAGCTTGATTTTCAAGCCAGGACTTTGCCCCTTTGACAGACTGAGGCTAGGTATGTTATACTAGCCCAGAGAAATAAGAGAAAACTTGCGGGCAAAAAGAAAATGTTTAGCAATTGTCAGATCACTGAAGGAACCTGTGTTATCTTTACTGTCCTTCTGATCAAAAGGAAAAAATATCTATTCAACCTAGACAACTGTGCTGAGAAAAGGTTTGTGAACATCTTGAAATGATTTGTATTTTAGCACAATATATAATCTAATTATGTTTTGAATGCAATCTAAGCCTTTATAAGTGATAAAAGTAACCTCACTTAATTAATAGCTCAGATAATAAGGATATATTCTGGAATGTAGTATGAATATTCATCAAAGAGCTTCAAGAATAATTATCTTTAAGTGAAAAAGTATGCAAACCTTTTTGTTCAGTAACTGGTGGTAACTTCTTGAGCAGTAATTTCTTCAACTAAACATTTCTTGTAACTTTTGATCAGGCTGTGTCTTCTTGTCGCTGAGGAATTTTAGTCCATTCTCCCATTCAGAACCAGTTTCAACTTTGAAACATATGAGGACTTTCTTGCATGAACAGCTTGCTTCAGCCCTCGCAACGACTTTTCAGGAGGGTTTAGGTCAGGACCTTTAACGTGGCAATCCAAAACACAAAATCCTGTCTGCTTTGGCCATTCTCTAGTAGATTTACTTGAATGACTAAGGTTGTTGTCTTGTAGCATAAACCATGTTTGATTGAGCTTCACCTAAGTCAGATGGCCTGATGTTCACCTATAGAATTTTCTGATATGAAACAGAATTCCTTGGTTCCATCAATGATAGCAAGACATCAAAGTCCTGATGCAGCAAAGCAGCCCACATCATGGTATCTGTACCACCATGCTTGACAGAATCAGGCTTTTATTTTGGAATTGTGACATAAAGGTCAATTTTTGACTCATCTGTCCAAGTCTTGAAAATTGACTCAGATACGCGTTGGAAAACCAAATTTGGGCAGCAATATTTTTTAGAGGCAGTCGTTTCCTGCTAGCTATCAGATGAATGCTAATCCCATTCAGTTTTCTCCCTTATGGTTGATGCATAAATATGAACCATTCACATCAGCAGCAGTGAGAGAAGCTGTTAGATCTTTGGATGTTAATCTGGGATTCTTTATGATGTCATGAGTGATTTTCCAGCTTGGTATTGGGGTAATCTTGACTCTATTCTAACTTTTTTCCATTGGTAGAATGACAGTAGTTGAATACAGCTCCAAATGTTTAGAACTGGTCTTGTAATCCTATCCAGACAAATAAGCATCAACAATGTTTTTGTAGAACTTCTGAAATTTCTTTTGATTGTGGCATAAGTAGCTCCCACTAACTTATGGTGAAAACCAAACTCAACCCTTCTGTGCCTTTGTCTAGGACTGGATGCCCAATGGAGATTTACTCTGCAGGGTTGTTTATTTGTTAGCCAATTATTTAAGCACTTGCTTTTAATTAGCCAATTATTTATGCTAAAGAACTAGAGATTCACTCACCTTTGGCACACTGATTCTGAATCAGTGTGACTGCTCCTACATAGTATGTTACTGTGTTTCAAGAAACAGAGTATTGTTTGTTTTCTACATTTTATTGCTTAAGACTGATTTCCAATTAAGCAAGGATATTGTATAAATTATAAATATGAAAAAAAAAATTGTAAGGACTTGTAAGTCTGATTTGTGTGCTTGTGGGTTTCTAAACTTTTTCTCAGCACTGTATCTTAACCGGGTACGGCGCACTAGCCGCCTTGCGACCCCCCCCAACCCCTCCCCTCCCTCCCTTATATACAATTATTATGCAATGACAACACCACACCTGTTCTGGAATTAAACTGGTCGCAGCTTTATTTGCCTTTAACAATAACTAAACAAAGTTCACAATCAAACTTACCCCTCCCCCTCCCTCCGCAGATCAAGCCTTCACCAGCCATCCTAGTAGCAAGGTGACGCTGTCTCCGCTTCTGCCGGGCCCAAGCCCCGGCTATTTCCGTATCCCTCCCTCATCCGGCCTCGCCATATTATTAGCAAAAGCCCGAGGGATTGTCCAGGTCGGGGGTACCCCACCCCCGTCCTAAGGATTGCCTCCGGCTCTGGACCCCGGAAACCTCCGGGATCCCGCCACCCCCCTCCAGCTGCAACACCCCAAACCCCCCGGTCAATCAGACCATTATGAGGGTGGGCGGGCAGGAGCAACCGTCTCCCTCGGCCACCGCTCGCAGAACGGCTGTGCTCCGCGCCGCCCCCCCCCCCCCCACTCAAGCCTTGTCCCAACTCCGTGATTGGCTCCCGCGTTGCCAAAACAACTGCGGGAGCCAATCACTTTGAAGCCACACACGCCGCCGCCGCCAGCGCGGCCGACCAACCGGGTGCGAGCCCAGCCATGAAACGGTTACCAAGGAAGTTGCCAGGCCGAGGTTCCTGCCAACGGGCCGTGTCTCTGCTCGTCGACCAGCCCAGTAAACAAAAGAGTGGCCAATCACCCAACAGCTACACGGTCCCTCTCCAAGATCTGCAAAACAAAATTAACAGTTAGCCACATCCCCCCACCCCTAGAGCCGCACATAGCTGCGGAAAGCCTGGGACTTCCATCTACCAATCTTCTTAATTTCTGCCGCAGGCAAACCCTCCCCTGCTGCCGTAGTCGCTGCCCCTATCCGAAACGAGTGGGGCGCAAACTGACTCGAGTCCTCACCCAACCCGCGCAGCGCTAACCGCAAAACTGCCGTAAACTGGAAGCGTGTCAGCACCCGCCCATCCGCGTGCCGAAAAAGACTTCCCGCTCCGCCAGGCCGCAGTTGCAAATACGCCTGTAGCGAGGCAACCGGACAAGTAAGAGCTCCAGGCAGCGCCTGCAAAATTACCCAATTCCCCTTCCCCGATGGATCCATCTTGGAACGCCCTAACAAAATGCGAACCGCACCCGGTATGAAAACCACATGTCGTAGTAGCAAACCCTGAGGTCGCAACAAGCGTCCAGACTCCGCCACCAATTCGCCAACTCGAAACGCCCCAAAAAAGGCAACTACGAAGACTGCCCGAAATAGTGCAGCCTCAAAAGGGGAGGTAACTACCCCAGGCAAAGCGCCACAAAGCTGGACAAGTAAGTCATGGGTGATAGGGCGCCTGCAATCACCCGGGGAAGGGCAGGAACGTTCCCAACCCTGCAACAACCGCCGCGTCAAAAAAACTCCCCCAACAGCCCCCCACCCCACCGCCTTTGAAAAAAAGGAAAACCCTGCCAAATGCATACGAACGGCTGTCCGCGAAAACCCCGCCGCCTTCGCCGATAGAACATACTGACTCGTTAGGTGATCTGATACAGGTCCCTGTCGCCAACCGTGAACTGCCAGAAAGCTCTCGACCCTGCTGCAGCCACGCCAATATGCCGTCCAAGTAGCAGCCGACACCGAGCTTCGCAGCAAGTGGATCATCTCGGAAGACCAATCCGCCATAAGTGCTCCGGGACCGATGCTCCCTCCTTGTCCACAGATGGCGCCAACGTCCGAAACAGCTCCAACTTAAAACGGGAAAGAGCATCAGCAATTGTGTTAGAAATTCCTGGTATGTGCCTAGCCCTAACCACAACATTGAGTCTTAAGCAAGCTAACACCGCGGGACGTAAGTATTAATAACACTAACAACAGCAGCATTATCGCACCACCATAGAACCGTCCAATTGCGAAGCCTGTCGGGCCATAACGTGAGAACCACGAGTATCTGGAACAATTCCAAAAAGGTAATATTACGGGTTAAACCAGCAAGACCCCACGCCGGCGGCCATGGCTCTGCACACCACGAACCACCGAAGTACACGCCTAAACCCACACCTCCTGCAGCATCCATATACAAAGCTAACGCGTCACTGGTGGTTTCTACGTCTCTAAAGACCGTGGAACCATTGAATTCCTGCAAAAAGGTGTCCCACACAGACAAATCCGCTCGCATACCTCGCGATATTCGAATACGATGATGAGGTCTCGCCACCCCTATCGTGGCCACAGCGAAGCATCGCAAAAACACCCTACCCATCGGGATCACCCGACAAGCGAAATTCAGGGAGCCGATCAGCGCTTGCATCTCCTTCAACGTCAGCTTATTGGCGGCAAGAGCGTTCGCCACTAACACGCGCAACTTAACCACTTTGTCAAGAGGCAAGCGCGCGACCATTGCCACAGTGTCTAATTCAATACCCAAAAAGGTAAGTTTCGTCGTCGGGCCGGCTGTTTTGTCTTGAGCCAAGGGAACTCCCCTCTTATGCGCTAAATGTAGAAATTCATCTAATAAGGCCTGACACCGACCAGAACGTGCTTCGCCCACAAACAAAAAGTCATCCAGGTAATGCACTGCATTAGCGCAACCAGTTTTCCTTGAGAAAACCCAGTGCATAAACATACTAAACAACTCGAAATATGCACAGTACACCGAACAACCCATGGGCATGCACTTATCATAATAGAACTGTCCCTGGAAGCAAAACCCCAATAAATGAAAAGCTGAGGGATGGACCGGCAACAAACGAAATGCCGACTCAATGTCCACCTTGGCCAACAGGCTCTCACTACCACATCGCCGAACAAGCTCCACCGCCATATCAAACGATGCGTAACGAACTGTACAATGCTTCTCTGGGATGTGGTCGTTCATGGAAGAGCCGGGAGGGAAAGACAAATTATGAATCAACCTGTATTTACCCGGCTCCTTCTTCGGAACGATCCCCAAAGGGGACACTACCAAGTTGGGGAAGGGCGGCTCAGCAAAAGGGCCAGTCACCCTGCCCAAACTCAGCTCCACCGCCAGCTTGTCCCGCACAATATGCGGAAATCTCCGCACCGATGGCGCATTCCGAACCCTACCCGACACCACCGTACCTACCACAGGAATGGAAAACCCCATTTGAAACCCCTCCGACAACACCCTCCCAGCCTTGCGCCTGGGGTAACTCCCCAACCACAAACTAATAGCTGGAAAAAGAATGGGAGTCGGAGCTAAAGCCAAGAGGTCGCTACTGCTTGAGAGACGGCACTCCGGGAGCGACTGACCCCTGCTTGACACACTTAAGTGCGGAATGTCCCCCCGCACAGATAGAGCAGGCATGCCGGAACTTACAGTCCGGAAAGGGGCACGAAGACTTGTTAAAGCGCCAACACAAATCTCCTGTGCCTCCCCCTGCTGGTCTCGAAGCCACCGGCAGGGTGCTCGCACGAAAGAACCGCAGTGATCCTTCGGCAGCCCCTGATGCACTTTTCTGACCACCCGCAAACCCCCCACCTGGGCGCACAGCCATCTGGGTTAACCAAAGATTAATATCTTGAGTCCCCCAGGACAACAGACGATTCTCCTCCATTTTATCGCGGAATTTCTTGTCGTAGTTGAGCCAGGCCCAACCCGGATGGGACTGAGAAGCCTCCAAAATGGAATCCATATAAGCTAGGAGCATCCCATACTGCTGAGGATGCATATGCCCCCATACACTTGCAAGACGTAAGAATGACCTCGTCCAATTAACCACATTCCTAGCTACTTTGCGTACTCGCCCGGCCTTCTCATCCTCTTTCCGTTTTTTCCGACTATCCCCCGTCCGCTTCCTACCCTCAAGTAACCGAAACAGATCAATATAACGCCTTTTCTGAATTTTTTTCGCAACTTTTTCAGTACCCCTTCCCATAATTCCGAGAAAGCTGCCAACGTCGGCTGCACTGAACTCTGAGAAGGATCACCCCTCCCGCTCTCCGACGTAGAAGAAGACGAAGTCCGAACAGATGAAGAAGAAGAAGAACTAGATTTACGACGCCGGCGACGCGAGTGCTTACTTTTCTTCTTGGCCTTTTTGCCTACTTCACCCGATACCGCCAAGACATCACCATCTTCTACGCTGTGCGCTGCCGCCATAGCGCCCTCACCCCCCACCTCCCCAGTAAGGCTCTGTGCCAACTCACCTGCACCACCGCTGGTAGTCCCCTCCGGTGAAACGAGTCCGCGCTGGACAGTTGACGTTGCAGGCCCAGCACCAGCGTCCGCTCCCAAACGGCTTCTTTCCCCGCTCGACGCTCCCGCACCTTGCAGGCTGGATCGATGGAGATCTGCATCGGCCCGAAACTGCCATCCGGGTGGTACCTGGGGAGAGAAAACACCAAACGGCAAAGAAACACCAGCCATGGCCCAAGGCGGTGACCACGCCCCCATCCAGTTTGCCCGAGAAGAGCCCTGCCCGCCCCGCTCCAATGCTCCCAAGCTAACGGCAAGCCCCCCTGCCCCATGGGAAAACCCGACATGCCCTGGAAATTTGCACCCGCTCTACCCCCCATCCACTCAGCAGACTGTCCCGCCCAGGCCAAAGTAGGGCTAACACCCGACACCCCCATAGCCTCCTGCCCACCAAGACCTCCAACGCCTCCGACACTACCTCTACCCCCCGCAGGAGGAATAGTAGGGCCACCCGACCCTTCAGGAAAGGCAGCGCTGCTTTGCCCGCCTCCAACACTGCACCGCGCCGCGAGACCAGACACCGGACCCTCCAACGGGAAAAAAGGTACGGCGAGAAGAACCGACGAGCAACCGTCTCCCTCGGCCACCGCTCGCAGAACGGCTGTGCTCCGCGCTGCCCCCCCCCCCCCCCCCACTCAAGCCTTGGCCCAACTCCGTGATTGGCTCCCGCATTGCCAAAACAACTGCGGGAGCCAATCACTTTGAAGCCACACACGCCGCCGCCGCCAGCGCGGCCGACCAACCGGGTGCGAGCGCAGCGGCGCCCCCCCTCCCCCCGGTTAATTCCAGCCACGGGCACGAGGCGCCGCGGCCGAGCGTGGAGCATCTCTCATTGTTCTGAATTTACCATGTAACCTTGTACTGTTCACCAAAGCAGCTGTTTTTATTGATACACTGGTCAGGATCCCATATGAACTGAAATACTAGTTTAATGCAAGACTGTAGCTATTCAGTTCATGCTGATCTATTGCCAACAAAGCTTTGTACTAGACATTTATGCCAACCTTTCTTGAAAATGGCATTTTGTCTGTTTCAAGTGATGCAACTTGTACCTTAGTAGCTTAATGCAAGCTACTAAGGTACAAGTTGATTTGAGCATGCTGAATGCAAGGTGCAAAAGGAAACAATAACAGATAATCTTACTGTCTGAATCTACTCATTTCCTTCTCTCCAAAATGTACACCAGTACTTACCTAATGAATAAAGAACCATAACATAATAGACCAAAAAGTTAATGAAATCGTAGGAATAAACTAGCAAGTGGGCTCAGCTTCCCCAATTTAAGTCTACAGGAGGGACTGACAAATAGCTATTTGGAAATGACAACAAAAAATAGTTACAGATGTGCAAAGTGGTAAAAGTTTATTTTGCTTCTGATTTTTCACTTTTTTCCTGATTTTTTCACTTTTTTGCTTTGTTTTACATATTTGTGTTAGAACTTCTTAATGTGTTATACAAATTAAAGAGTAAGTTAATGAGCATTAGAATGATATTGTGCACGTTATGGAGGAAATTTTATAAGGTGTGTCTACATTTCTGCACACATCACAGTAATGTAGAGAGGAATTTTAGAAGGGATGTCCAAGTGCAATCTAGGACATCTAAGCTAGAATGTCTGAATAAAAGCAGGCACATACAGGTGCAGACACGATTTCACAAACGTGGACAACCCCAATATAGATGTCTGAAGGGGCATCTACATAGACATCCCCAGTACCATATTCCAGAAATTGAGCATCTAGGATAGTCCAATGGTTAGAATATTGGGCTAGGAACAGGGTTCAAATCCCACTGCTGCTATTGCTGACATTGTGCTGAGTACTGGGGATGATAGAGTGCTTTTTCCTCTACATCCTCTGGATGTTTTTCAGCCAAAATCCTGATGTGGACAGGATTCAAGATGGCGATGGAGTAGGACGCTGTGAGTGTGGGTCTGACACTGGCTCCTGAGCCTGCGTTCTAATGGGGAGAAAGAGGAAACAACACGCACAGAAACCCTCCGAGACTTCTTCTCCGGCGAATCAGAAGGTTCAGATGTCTATCGCCGGCTTCTGTACTCCCTCCGGCTGTGTGGCTTCGAGATCTGAGCATAGAAGGGGTTTCTTTGAGCCCTGTACAGGCGTCCCCAGCTCAACCCAGATGCCTCCTCGCGACGCGGCAGCTTGGTGATGTGTCCTTGGTGCATGAGCCAGCTGTGATTACGGAGGGGTTTTTCGCGAAGTATCAGTCAGCTTCTGGAGCTGCCGGAGGTTGAGGTGGAGTGTCTCCCTTCAGCAGCACTACTGGGGTGGAGCTTGGTAGTAATAGCTCCCCCAGTCCTTTGGCATCACGGCTTCCTGGGAGTGTGGTAAAACCGGCGCACGTTACACTTGATAGCTTGTGGGAAGCTATCTCTACCCTCCAACATTCCCTTCTACTTTTTCTGGGTGCAGTTTCCCAGGAACTTTCTGTGATTAAGGCCCAGGGTTCCTCTACGGTTGCAGAGGTGGCAAGTCAGGCCAGAAGAATTTCGCAAATGGAATCCATGGTGGAGGAGCTGCAGTCCCTTGGTGCTGCTAATTCAAAGGACAGGTTGATTCAGGTGAGGAAAATAGAATTTCTAGATAACCAATTGAGGAGGAATAATTTGAGATTCCTGAATTTTCCTCGATCGCCTTTGATTGCACCTTTGGACCTGGTCCGTAAGTACTTTGTGGATTTTGCAAATGCCTGTCGAGTCTTTGCCACCAGCCGTAAGGGGTCAATATGTGACTATTTCCTCATTAGAAGCGGTTGGCCAGCAGGGTTCTGCTGGGGAAACTGGTCTTCCTGAAATGGACTTGTCTGCATTTCTTGAGAGCTCCTTAGAGGTGGTGACTAGTCAGGCTACTTTGGTGGTTAATTATGCCTTTGAATCAGACAGGAACACTGTGCTTAAATTATATTTCTCAAAAATTTCTGTATCTCAATTTATGGGCTCAAAAATACAAATTTTTCCTGATCTTGCTAGAGTTACCCACAAAAGGAGAAGAGCTTTTCTGGCTTTATGCCAGAGAACTCTCTCCTTGGGAGCACAATTTAAGTTAAGATATCCATGTAAATGTGTGGTTATGTATCAGGCTAAACAATATCTGTTTTCTGATTCCCAACAATTGTTACAATCTATACATAGTAGGGAAGAGGGGGGGTAGGGGTGAGTCCCATATCGGCTGACATGTAATTACTAGCTTTGCTCCTGTGATTAACTTCTTATAATATCTTAGGTTTCCTAAGTATGATTTCTTTTTTCTTGGATCTTATTGTGGGGTAATATTGTGGTCTTTTCCAGGTGTGATTGTATTTCCTTGTAATTTTCTGTTGAGATGACAATTGTATATCTCTTATATTACTTAATTCTCATTCAGATTTTGTTTTCAGGAGTTTTTTGTTAAATCTAATTAAAAAAAGATCCTGATGTGAAGGGACTTCCAGCACTCCAACAATGTCTCCACCATGCCCTGGTTCAGACGTGGATGTCCTCACACTGGGGACATCCTCAGAGCTCGCTACTGAAATGGCTCTGGAGATGGCTCAATGCCCATCCATACACGAATAGGGCTTCTAAAATACCCCCTTAATGTTTTATATGTGTAACTGGCCACTTACAGTATGCATGTAATGTAGTCAGTCACTATTCTCTAAATAGATACATTGGGCTAATGGTGCATACTGTATTTAAGCACTACTGGTCTAAAATTTAGGAATGGGCGTTTAAGTGCTTGCACCTAGTTTAATGCACATCTTTGACCACTTATGCCCCTATTTTATAAAGTACGTGCGTACTTTACTTTATGAAATAGGCATAAAATATGTGTATTAAAAGCCAGGTAAATCTAGCCAACCCTTATAAAATTACTCTCTAAGGGGGGGGGGGGGTATTTATTAAAGTGTGTTATCGCAATAATGCACATTATTTGGCCTGTAAAACACATTATAAGGGCAATAAAATGTGTTATATTACTGAAGGGCCCGATTCCTATCCTGACGTACATCTCCTTTGTACGTCTTGGCTGACCCAGACATACAAAGGAGATCGCGATTCTCATCCCACGGAGCACATCTAGCCACATGGGATCAGAATCATGAACAAGCCTGTACGTGCAGGGCAAAACTGCAATTCAATCCCGGCCTGCATGTATAGGCACTGCCCGGCTAACTCAGCCAGGGCTTTTAAATGGAGCCATGTTGCCATGGCACCGCGGCTCCATTTAAAAGTCACGATGCCGGCCACCTGCTACAAAAGTTAATTACCTGCAGCCCGACCCCTGATGTCGGGCTGTGGGGAATTAACTTTGCCCCCCCAGCTCCTTCCACGCCCCGATGCAGCTACATTGCATGTCCCCTAGTTTTTCTATATTCTGATAACGTAAACAATCGAACTACGTTTACCCGTTCCACTCCGTTCATTAATTTATAGACTTCTATCATATCTCCCCTCAGCCGTCTCTTTTCCAGGTTAAAGAGCCCTAACCTTTTTAGCCTTTCTTCATAGGAGTATCCTTCCATCCTCTTTACTATTTTGGTGGCTCTTCTCTGAACCTTTTCTAATAACGCCATATCCTTTTTAAGATACGGCGACCAAAATTGCACACAATATTCAAGGTGCGGTCTCACCATGGAACGATATAGAGGCATTATAATATCTTTTGTTTTATTTTCCATCCTTTCCTTATGATACCTAGCATTCTATTTGCTCTCTTGGCTGCCGCTGCACACTGGGCCAAGGGTTTTAGCATGTTATCCACAATAACGCCTAAATCTTTTTCCTGGGTGGTGGTACCTAATGTAGAACCTTGCATCGTGTAACCATAGTTATTCCCCTTTCCAGGTCATTTATGAATATGTCAAAAAGCAGCGGACCCAGCACAGATCCATGGGAACAGAATCTTAAAAAAATGTATACAGAATGGTATAGAATTTAAAACAAATCCATTTGGACAGTCTGAGCCAGTGCAGCTCTTGAAGTATAGTTGTCACTGCTACATACCTAGAGACTCCAAAAATGAGTCGGGTAGTGGTATTTTGACATAATTGTAACCACTAAAGCTGTTGTTTTGAACAGTTTATAAATATTACCATAATCTAGGTATGCCAAAGACAGAGCTTTGCACTAGGAGCCGAAAGTGATAGGAATGACCCCCGCTCTTTCCTGTCTGAGCTAGCACTGGCTTCAAAATGGCACCCACAATCCCCTAGAGGTAAACTTATAGTACTAGTACTAGAGGTCAATCCCAGTGCTAATACTGTGAAACTACCGCTAGGGGATCAGGGGCATCATTTTGAACTGGCGTCGGCCCAGACAGTTGCAGATGGGGGTTACTCCCATCTGAGCTCTACTGGACTACCAGCATTGTGTTGATGTAGGCCTGGGGGGCCTTAGATACTGAAGGGTTTGGATCAGGATGGAGGGGCTTGAAGAGGAGGGCTGGGACTCTGATGATGTCTTTGGGGAGATGGGGAATGGGAGCCATGTGTGGGGTTATTTGGGGGGCTGCTTTTCCTTGTTACTGCCAGGGGATGGGGGACCTCCGGACCACCAATTACAGTTTAGACATGTAGCCTCTATAAGAAAGTACCAGGAAGCATCGGGCCTTATGTTAGAGTAATGGTTCTCAAGCCAGTCTTCTGGTACCCCTAGTCCAGTTGGGATTTCAGGGTATCCACAATGAATATACATGATATAGATCTGCATCCAATGGAAGCAGTTCATGCAGATCTATCTCATGCATATTGTGGATATCCTGAAAACTTGACTGGCCTGGGGGAACCAGAGGACTGGGTTGAAACCAGTGTGCTATCAGCTGGGAATAACGCAGCTTGTGATCACCACAAACATTTTATTCCTTTGCCATGGGAGTCTCTAGCCTACAGTACTGGGTTACCACAAGTTAGTGACTCCCTCGGAAAACTAAGCTGAGGTATAATGTTAGATTTTACTGCAGCTTAGTAACTACCCTCCTATATTTTTAAGGTGTGATAACAAACCAAATGCATGCTATTGAACGCACATCCTTAAAAACATTCTTAATCAAACTGGAGCAGAAGCTGCACAGAGCGTATTGAAGAATTTATGACCTGTCCTGCTTCAAAATAGCTGCCTCATTCTCCCATGCATTAAACCGATCATTCCTTTTGAAATGTAGAAAATCGTGTGGGTGACAGTGATATCCTACAGAAAAAGGCAGCGAATGCACACCGAGCATGCTTTGATATCAGCAGACCCTAAGAAGGAGAAGCCAGATTAGCCTGCCACACTTTATCCTCCACAACACCTTACGAGTATTTGCCTTCACTACATATGATTCATTGTGGAAAACCTTGGCAAAGAAACAGAAAAAAAATAATTTCACCCTGGCAAGAAGCTACTAATGCAGTCTTTCTTTTGTGTTTGAAAGGCTGTATGATCATGCATTTTTGAATAAATGTACACATTATGTCCTGAAGAAATAATTTATATGTGGTAAATATACACTATATAGAGTACAAAAAGCAATTGCATTAGTGGGCATTCTTTACTGCAGACCTAAGTAACATCTTCTCAGGACCTCTTAGAAAGAAAATTTGCATGCAGGACACACACACACATTAACACATGCCTCAGAGTGGCCACAGCCAGACTGCCATACAAAAAGTTTTATTTATTTATTTATTTAGCATTTATATACACTTTTTCCAGAAAACAAACGTGGCTTACATTAAACAACAGAGTCAATTACATGGTTACAAAGTTTTCAAAAGCTATTTACAATAAACAGTAAACTGGACTTAACCTAGACCAAATTGAAAACTATATACAGTGAATAGAGAACTTAAGTCTAAATTTGTAATCTGGTATTGGATCATATAACATGATGAGATGTGTGTGTCCTTCTGTATGTGCGTGGAGAGAGTATTTTGGTTTGAGTTCGGGTGTGCAGTATTATCTGCTCCTACGTTGAATGCATTGATTATGGTAATACTTTATGCTAGGTAATTTTATGTGTTATATTAGGTGGGGTCGGTGTTGAGGGGTTCCAGTGGATTTCCAAAATGCTGTTTAAAGAGGTAGGTTTTGAGTTCTTTGCGGAATGCAGAGAGATCTTTGATTTCTCTTAATTCATCTGGTTGTGTGTTCCAGAGTATGGGTTTGAAATGCAAAAATGTTCTGTTAGTGGCTTTAATGGATTTTCGAGAGTCTGGAAGAACTGCTAGTTTATTTTGGTAGCATCCTCATTTCAGACGTGTCTCTACTTGGTTGCTGATTAGGGAGGTGAGGTAGGATGGGGCTATCTCTCTGACGAGTTTGAATGTAGTCATTAGCGTTTTGTAATGTATTTGACTTTGGGCTGGTAGCCGGTGTAAATTATATAATACAGGTATAATGTGTTTGGATATATTGGCCCTCTATGCTGTTCGTGCAGCAACATGCTGCACCATCTGGAGTTGTTTTAGGACCTGTTTAGTTAAACCTTGCAGTGGGCTGTTACAAAAGTCGAAGTGCGGTATAATTAACACCTGGAGGACTGATCTGTCATGGCTATGGTTGGGCAGCAGTGGTCAGAGCTGTTGTAACATTTCGAGTTTATAGTAGATTTTATTGGTTGTGAGTTTTATTGGTGGTGGACACACTGAGGGTCTGATCTAAGGTGATCCCGCGGTATTTTAATTAATTTTTTACTAAAATGTCAGCCCCAATAACTCTGACATTTGGGGTGGGGAGAAGCCTTGGTTCCTGGTTATGTATAATGCTTGTCGAGAAATTAAAGTTTTGAGGGCGTGAAGTTGAAATCCAGAGATATATAACGGTATGGAGCCATTTTGGGGGGGGGGGGGGGATGCTTCTTTGAAATTGTCTGTAATTTGGTGCGGGGGTAATTGAGGTTCGCGTGATAGTGTTAAGCTGTAAGATACAACATTTCATTAATCATTCAGCATAAATGTGGTTATCCTACATTGAATTTGTTTAAAGACAGTGCAACATGAGCTGAAGAAGTATAGGGGGTTTGTTAAAAAGGTAGGCCCGGAAAGGGCGGATGCCTTGAGGTAGGATTCCCTTTGTCCTGGGTTTAAAGGTAATGGGCTTGTAGATTTGTGCTGAAAATTAACCATTTTAACAATTGTTGGTTCTCTAGTCTGAGAGATATTACTGGGGGGCGATGTGGAATACTGTTCCTTTTTATTCCGTATCTGTATATAGACCCGAATAAAGATCAATTATAAGGTGTGGCTAATGCTTGGGGGGTCAAATGCAGCAGTGATAAATCAAAGAATATAAGGGTGAAATGCTTTCTGGTGTTATGCTATGATCGTGATGTCCACAATCTAAGCCTGTCAAGGGAAATGGATAGTCCGAGTAGTAGGATTTTCAGCTACCACACGGTGTTACCTAAAGCCAAAATTAAAGAAGCTGTTCATCTAGGGTGAGCATGGGTATGAACTTATGGTCACTGAGAGAGATTTGAATTCAAGAGCTAGAATTTTTTTTTCAATTACTTTAGAACGGGCAGTGAAAATGTGAGGTTTAGAAGATTGTGTCTATAATGATCTGGGGGGGTTGATTTTCTATAATCCACAGAAAGACTTTGTTTTTCTAGGATTAAGGCGGGGATACTGGCAGATGGTTTGTCAGTGTGCTGTCAGGCAGTATGTCCCCTTGTTTCAAGGAGGAGTTAAAAATTGGGAGTATCCGAAGGGATAATTGTCGTGCTTTTTGGTGTTGATTTATCTATAAGAATCCAGCTGACTTGGCACATGGGGTCTAGGCTAGATGTTTAGATAGTTGCAATAATGTTAAGGTTAAAAAAAAGCAAGGGGAGAAATGACTGAAGCAGAAAGCATCTTTCCTGATCTGTGCCAGCTAAATAGGTTGACGCAGAGTTGTTAATATATCGGGGAGAAATTGTAGGTTGTTGTTGGTGAAATCCAAGTGTTTGGCGTGGGAGTTAAAATCTAGATATGTGTTAACATGGATTAGTTTTCCCTTATATAGGAGAGGGTTATACCCAATGAAGTATTGGGGTTCAATGGTGTGAAGTTTTTTTAAAAGAAAAGGTCCGAAATCCTGTATTTTGGGGGTTGTTGGGGGTAGTGAGAAAGCTTTTCAAACAATTTCAAATAATTCTCGGTGCGTTGATATGGAATGATTGTTGTGGAGGGGTACAGTGTTCGGGGAATAATACTCCTTCTTGGGGAAAGTGGGTTGTGTCAATCAGGTAACACTTTTGATACGATGTTAGCTAGTGATAACTCCATGTAAAGGGAGTCTGAGATGCGATGTGGGAAGAGACTGAGTTGTTGTATCCTCACATTTACGGACAGTCTCGTCTGTACGCGCAGTGTGGTTCAATTATCTTTCTTCAGTCATAGTGAGAGAATACAGTGCTGCTTGGGTTGTGTTTGGTTCCTAATACAATTGGTCAAACGGAGATTCTTTGATAGTGTCAGCATTTACTAAGGCATCATCCAACAATTTGGGGGGGGGGGGGGGGGGGCTATGGCTTCTTCGTCTAAGTCCGGTTAGATCAAAGGTTTAAATTCTCGAATGGGCATGTGTTTTTGATTATATAAAACTATTCTTTTCCAAATGACTTATATCCTCTGTGATGGGGTGTCCACATGTGGTATGCTGAAGTGGTGTAGGTGAAATGATGTCTGGAGAGGGATAGTTGAACTTTTATTAAATAATGATCGGGGAGGGGAAAGGAGACGCCATGACGGACCTGTTGTGTGTTTGCGTTTGCTGAGAGGGTTTGAAATGAGTTTGTCAAATTGGTTCATCATAATGGTGTACATGAACAAAACGCGTGTGAGGGGTCTATCGGATGTTACCAAAAAAACGGTCTGTTTGTGAGTAAGGGGGACAAATTAGACTATTTGTTGGTAGTCCATACCATTCTTTGGAGGGGGAATATTAGGAATGCTGTAGAATAGGTGTGGGTTGTGGTGTAGGTGCATGTAAGCTAAGTTGCAAGTCGCCTAAACGGATATTAGTGATGCATTTTACATGGTGATGAAGGAGGGCAATAACAGCTTTCAGGTTCCGGTGTGTGATAATATCTATATTGGTCAGGGTTTGGCAATCGGGGGTCTGTATATGAGACAGGCAAGAGAGATGATAATTGCTCTCAATATTGGAGGACATCTATGTCTGTCTTGGACTTTGACAGTGAGGAGGGATCGCTTTCCAGCTCCCTTACTTTAAAATAATGAGAGGCCTTCCTTTGATCAGGATAGGTACTTCTGTCATCAATACTGCTCTAACAGTAATGATTCAGATTCGACTTACGAAGAAAAACAGAAATAATGTGATATGAATGTGGTGTGCATATGTATGTTCACGGTAGAGTATTATTTTATTGGCTTGTATACATTCGGTCTTGTTGTTTAATTAAATCTGCATAGAAACATAGGGGGGTCTTTTTGGAAAGCCGCGGTATTTGTTGCTTTTGAACATCTGCAAATGGTCATAATGCTTCCAAAGCCCCCATTTTCAGAAGCCCAGGATGTCTGTGGACGTCCCCAGCAATGAGAAATGTCCAAGTCTGAACAAGGCCATGAATAGAGACCATGACCGGGGTGGTTTTCCATAGAAACCTGGACGTCCCCCACCCTGATTTCAGAAATTTCCCAGACAGCTGGAATCACATCCTAAGATTTTAGAACCTACTCCAGGCATGAACAGGTATCATTGAAAAATGCTCGTCTTTGGCTGAAAAACCAGAGACCCAATAGGGTTTAGAGGAAAAAGCACAGCCATCATTACCACTACTTTTCTGCAACAATTTTCAATAATAGCAGCAATTGGGAATTTTAATCCTGCTCCTCAGCCCCTCATTCTTGCCCACTACTTCTACAACACATTAGGCTACTTCTGACTATACTATTTCTGGGGATGTTCTATGTAGATTGCCCCCCACTGAGGTCCATACTGGGCGCATCCTATGTTTTGTGAAACAGTGTCCTGCACCTAGAGATGCCTGGCTTTTTTTTTCAGAATGATCTGACTTAGATGAGTCCCAGATGGCAATTTAGACATCCCTTTCTAAAATTTCCATCATAGTGTCACCAGAAGAGGGCACGCCCTGTGGAGTACAGGTCAATTTATTTATTTTAATTTAGCTTGTACTTATATACCCCCACCGGCCTTTCAACTGGGTCAAAGCAGTTTTACAAAAACAGGGGGGGGGGGGGGGGTTACAGTGAAACAAGTTATAACATATTGACAAGGGGGGATACCAGCACCAGGGGGGGTTCAAACATATCATGCATCACCAAGGGGGTTCAGAACAAATTTACATTTCCAGTTGAGCAATCATCTTATTTACAGTTCCCCCCTTGGGCGTTATGAGCGTACGGTTTTCAGAGGGTGCTTAATCTGTTTCCCTAGCCCAGCACGACCATGAGAAAGTAGATGTGGAATAGGTAGGTCTTGAATACTACCGATCTGCTGTTCCCTTCACGAGGATACTCACCAGCAAGAAAGGATAGTGTGAAAATAGACTTAAGCGCAGCGAGAAAGCTGACTACAGAGCCTTTTTCTGCACAATCAAAGAAACACAACATCCTAGGGAGAGCAGGACTAGTCCTTCAGTGTATATATCAGCACTACCCTTTAAATAATTCATATGCCTCTTCTAGACGGGCCCATGCTCATTCTCTGGTCACTGTCAGTTTCCCCAGGTTTTACTACCAACAAAAGAGACCAACTAACGAATCCTTCTTGACAACCCCCTATTTACTACCGAGTCCACAAAATGTTTTGGCCACTTCTTTCGTCAGTAGTTCCTAGTTCAAAGGATTCAGAGCCTCAGGCTTACATCTTGCCTGGGTTCTAGTATCCTCTACTGACTTTCATTTTTTAATCCTCAAAAGTACGGACACCACAGATTACTTCACTCAAGTTCTCAGGGCTTCCACAGTTATCCATTTCCAGGAGTGAGACATTTTGGAAAAGTTCTGGTTTTTAAATTTGCATTGCAATGCAGTATGGATTTTGTAGTGCGCTTATCTTACCTATTTAAAGAGTAGCTGTCAAGTCCCATATATTCATCCGGATGAGATTGTCAGAAATCCAGGACTGGTTTTTAAAATCTCA